>CM055974.1:36230000-36830000 GCA_029531755.1 Holothuria leucospilota | reverse complement strand
TGTTTAACGGCAGATACGTACTTTCAACCTTCTACATCATGCTACATATTAGATTGACACATCCCATATTGATGCGAGGTCCCCACAGATGTGTGGGGATGCATCTCTGTTCTTCGGAAAGTGCCGTGATCAGAACAGTTTCGTGTATTATTACCTTAATAATGGTCATAACATGGAGTGGAAACAGTGACGAATAATATTCCCATTACAAAACCTGCATTCAGACTCTACATTGAGACACTTTCAATTGCCCAACAACCTACATGCCACTCCCATAAGCCAGTCTCCTGTTAATTCGTAAACTTTCAACTTTTTGCTGCTGTGCTTTTCCGAATGTTGCTATCGGAAGATATTGATAATATAAGTGACACTGACGTAAGGTTGGAAGCGCGCGGAGCGCGCGAAAATTTCGATAGATTGCCAACGATTTGCTAAAATTCTGATAGTTTGAGAAACATTTGTGATAGAAAGTGAAAGTGAAGCGAGATTGAAAAAAGTTCTTACGAAAATGAAGAATAAAATATACTTTCCACCATAAAAGTATCTGTAGACTGAAACATTGGGGGGGATGATTGCATGGGCCATCCCCCCCTAGTCAAATGTTGGGGGGGATATATCCCCCCATCCCCCCCGGGATCTACGCCCATGATTTAAAGGTTCAATGTAATTCTCGGGTTCGAGGCCATTGTAAGAAGCTAGTTAAGAATTTTGCAAGGCTCGACATTAGGAAGTTCAGCTTTTCTCATAGAGTTGTTAACGAGTGGAATAGTCTGCCTGAGTGGGTAGTTAACTCCACATCTGTGCACTGCTTTAAGGTTAACATAGACAAGTTCTTCCATAAGTGTGGTAGAATCTAATTGTGCTGGGCTCGTTTGGTGTTGGTTGGTTCTTTGTTTTCAGTCAAGGTTGTATGGACTTCAGGGCATCTTATGGGGCCTTAGCCCTCCTTTGCCCTTTAACCTGTTATGTTATGTTATGTTATGTTATGTTATGTTATGTTATGTTATGTTATGTTATGTTATGTTATGTTATGTTATGTTATATAGGCTACATAAATTATTTCAGCAGAAAACAGCTGAAAATGCAACTTTCTTCAGAATTAGCTCCATTGTATGTCTTGAATGGAATTAATTCAACAAACAAATGTAAACTTGCGAACTTCAAAACAGCATTCGCAGGATGGAAACCGCGAGTATGATATTTGACATTCTGCGACTGGGCATTCGAGCATTTACACAGCAGAGCAGATCAACACCAAGAAAGCAAACATATCAGGTTTCTGAATATGATGCATTACCTCAATGTAAGGTCAAACTGACGTTTGACAGTGGGACTTGAGTAATGATGGCATTCAAGATCGGACATAGAGCAGGCATATCAGCATTAACATGTACTGGTATTCGTTGGCACTCGTGTATATTGGCATTCCTAACATTGGCATTCTCTCATTGCATTGAACATGATCGCATCGGCAATGGCATTCGGGTAGACATCAGATACACTATTTGTCAATCAGCTTTGAGATTTGCTCATTGGCATTCGTATATAATAGCATTTGCTAATTGGCATTCGCTTATTTGCGATGTGCGCGCTCGGGGTTACTGGAAGGTGGTAGACATAATGTCTTTCGCCAATGGGCCTTCACATTCGCTCATTGGCATTCGCATACTACTGGCATTCTTTAAATTGGCATTCGCTTATCGTTATTGTGAACACAGTATGATCCAGATCGCGCAGTTAGAACAGGTAGCTGAACAGCTCCCTGGTTAGAAGGTAATAACACTCACGTATACAATGTCACCTGTCAATGCTAGGTTTTGACATTGGTAGGCCTATTCGTGTATACTGACATTCCCTTATTGGCATTCGTGTAGCATTCGTTATTTTTATTGGTTTATAGAGTAGAACATCGGAGTTAGATGGTAATGGCATTCGGGTGGACATGATGTAGGCCAATTTTCAAGTGCTAGATTGATATTTGCGTATTGGTATCGTGTATACTATAGTTGCAATTCGCTTATTGGCATTCATGCAGTCGTACATATTGGCATTCCGGTAGACATTATGCCATTTCGCCAGTGGCCTTTAATGTAATTGGCATTTGCATTCATGCAGTCGTGTATATTGGCATTCGCTTTGGCATTTGGGTAGAGATGATTTCATTTTGCCAGTGGGCTTTAATATAATTGGCATTCGCATTCATGCAGTCCGATTGGCATTCGCTTTGGCATTTGGGCAGAGATGATTTCATTTTGCCAGTGGGCTTTAATGTAATTGGCATTCGCATTCATGCAGTCGTGTATATTGGCATTCGCTTTGGCATTCGGGTAGAGATGATGTCAATTTGCCAGTGGGCTTTAATATAATTCTGCGGCGTAGGAAGATGTTTGATATGGGGGGGGGGGGCAGACCAGATGCGATTTCTCGACCTTGATCCCCCTTCCCACACCTGAACATTATATTTGCTCATTATAATTTTTCCGATTTTAATTTAAGTAAAATAAAAATATTCAAAGAAAGAGGAAACAACTACAACATCAAAATCCATGCAGCAGTGGTGTACGTAGCAGTGGGGGGCTCTGGAGGACTGGAGTTATTTTTAGGGGGGGGGACTCCCGTTTACTATCTAAGCGGAGCGCCACCATAGGTTGGCGCGGAGTGTACCCAGAAAATTTGAGATTGAATACATCCCAAATCGCCGGAAATAACACTTTCCAGGCTTCATAGCAGCCATCAAGATGTGCAATTGCTGTGAAAATTTTTTAAAGGTTGATTTGAATTTGTTCTAAAACACATTAAGTTTGTTACAATCTATCCGACTTTATTCAAAATTATTCAGAGTGGAGTTAGCCCCATGGATTTCCGTGGATTGATTGGAATGGAGATTTTCTACAGCCAGAGTCTACTTTCATAGGCGTAGGAGCCTAATTTAATTTAGGGGGGCTGTAACGACTTGCCCGAAAAATGTGACCGAAATTTTCGCACACGAGCACAACTTTCTGTATTGCGGGGGGGGGGGGGGGTGAGGAGGCAGATAACGTGTTTGCCCAAACTCCCCTCCCCTTCGAGATATTATTTGTTAAGTTTAGGTGGCCTAGATGGATTTGGTGTATCCTTGAAAAAAAAAACGTTTGAACTGTACTATACTTTAATAATGGTCAAGAATGGAGTGCAAACGATGACGAATGCGCGCGAAGCGCGCTGAATTTTTGCATGTCATAGATACCATTTCTATGACAAAACTTGCATCTGCATCGAAACAGTTTCAATTACTCAAAGAAACCTATCTACAGATCACAAGGCGATTCTTCTACCTGGTGATTCGTACTCACCTTTTAACTTTTGCTGCTGTGCTTCTCCGGGAGTTGTTATCACAAGGTAGTGATAATGAGGACAATATTGAGGTTAGGTCTAAAGAAAACTCTGATAGTTTGAGAACCATTTGTGATAGAACATGATGAATAGAAACATGCTTCAGTCGAAAACACACCTCACCCCACTACTACAAGGATAAAGCTTAAACGCCTTTGGGGTGATTCAATGGGGGACATGCGCTCCGTTCCTCCAAGTCACTGAGGCATGGAGTATAACCCCGTGGCACTTGCGAGCAAAGCTGACCAAAATTTTGCGTTACAACTGTCGTAGAACCCACTACCGTTGAAAAATGTGCATGTTGTATGTGATTGAGACGATGTTAAAGAATATAACAACAGAACTGAAGATAAAGTGCGCAAAGCCCACGAAAAGTTTGGTAATTTGGGAAAGATGTTTGATAGAAAACTATCAAAATACATACATTATACGTTTAAAACGACTCTTCACTGTACCCCTTGCTGACAGAGGATGGAGATACACCTTTAATTTTCGGATCAGTGTCTTGGCCAGAAAACTTTCGTGTAATTTTATTTCCCTAAAATATAACTGCGGTAAGATATATATATATAGTGCGAATCGTGACAAGGGCACGGAAATTTGCATTAGGAATCATTTATTTCCATGATAAAAGTTGCATGCAGACTCTGCACCGAGACATCTTCAGTTCCCAAAAAATGCGTTTGCCAATTACAAGGTGAACTTGATGCCATGTCATCCAAAGTAGCTTTCAAATTTCATTAACATAACTTTGACAAAAGAAGAGGAAGGGAAAAAGAATTCCCCTGCTTTGCATTCTTAAATTTTGTGCTGCTCCATAATCACACCCATCAGCCTATGCACACGAGCAATCAACCTAATCGGGGAGCGATGAAAAGTGTGAATACGTTCAAGACACTGTTGATAATACATAATCAATGACACTGAAAGCGCGCGGAGCGCGCGAAAATTTTGATACTTTGCGAAGTATTCAAGAAAATGGTGTTCTGTGATGCTAACGTAAAACACTGAAACAGGAAAACGTCTACGGCAGATGAAAGATAAGCATAGAGCACCGCCGCCTGTGTAAAGTCTCTACTATATAATTGTTTTTTTTTTCGGGCAGGAATCACTGTTTTTATTTTTTTTGGGCAGGCAGTCGGGCATGCTTAGAGCGTTAGTTTAAATTACAGATTTAACAAAACTTTATTATCGCAATTTTTCTTCCAGTTCCAGAATTTTTTAATATACTGCCCGAATTTTTTCACAGAAATATTTTTAGGGGGCTACAACCCCCCCCGTCTCCTACACCTATGTCTACTATTATTAAGTTGGTGGCGCCAAGATTCGCCCGACGGGGGCCACCGACCCGAAGCCCAGACAGCCCCAATGACGTCGGGTATAAGTGGGATTTGAAGAAAACCTGTGTACTAGATCAGGGGTCTCCAAACTTTTTTGCTTGGTGGCCCATATTTCTACTTCGGAATCTTGGTGGCCCTCAAATTGACGGGTCGGTATGAGGAGTTTGATTTGACTTGGTTATGCAGTGTTAATAAAGCAGATCACTGGTTCTTAGATTAGAATCGCCCCCATTTCTTATTTTTAATGAGAAATTTGGCAATTATTTTTCGCTCCGAAGGCCTTTTCGCGACCCTCCGAAATATTTTCGAGACCCTCAAAAGGGTCGCGACCCCTAGTTTGCCGACCCCTGTACTAGACCATTTCATTCGGGGCATATATTGCATAAAATTTGTATATACTAGAGAAGCATAGTTCCCCGTTGATTAAATGTTTTCGTAGTAGTCGCCCCCACCTCCTCGAAAAAAAATATCGGGTTTGCTCTCAAGTAATGCAGATTCTCCAAAAACCCAAATTTTTCTTACTTTCTTTAATGAAAACAAAAATGTGAATTTTCCTACGATATAACCCCAAGTTTTCGGTGCTCTTCGCGCGCCTTCTTTTTGGAGTTCTTCGACACATTGCATGTGCCGAGGCTTATAGCAGCTGGTACCCAGTGAGGGCAATCGACACCTATGTCGGCAAATCCATGCAAACCACTGGCTGAGCCTGCATGCAGGTTTTTGTTTGGGCAATGAAGTATACCCCGAATTTGGAGCGCTTCGCGCGTCGCGTAATCCCCTCGCTTTACATTGTATCTCTTATGAACATCGTAAGCGCAAAAGTAACAGTGAGCTTTTCTAGCATAAAACTAGGTGTACTCTTATGCCATCCCTGTGTCTTATGATAGCCCATGGCAGAATGGTCTCCACACCGTCCGAAAAAGCATTCATTCTTCATCTACGCTTGGGGAACTGAAGAAATACCATCATGGCCATAGTCTTGTTACGTTCACTCGTGCGATTTTCTACAAATTCCACGATCTATGTATCGAAAGAGAAGTAGGCTATTAAATTGCCACGGAAGAGAGGGGATTCTGGCACACTTAGCGCGGACGTTCATACGTAGGCCAGACTTCTTAAGCTATGATCCGTGTAGGGCTTGAGGAGCCTTGTGGCTCCGCAAAGTGTCGTCATCTGTTAGCACCAGTACTTCTTTGGTGCCCACCTTTGCGATACCGTAACCCCCTATTATCAGAATTTATCCTTTACCTTTTTATCAAATTCAGTGGCAACATACACCCCACCCCCCAAAAACATGCCCCTTCAACCACGCCTGAACGTACCATTAACATAAATGCATGTCACAGTGTGCGTAACATAATGATTGCCAACAAGAGTATATATATCTAGTTATGGCTGATTACGCATACCTCACAGTCTGTTATTTTGACATAGTGTATGTGGCCCTATAGCACCCGTTTAGAAGAGCAAACTTGGAGTGAGCCAAGTAGTGATTTTGTATTACATAATTTAATTTCCGTCTTGATTACGTTTTGTTCATATCGAATATGGTTTTTCTCCAAACCTAAAATGTATTTAGGGGCTGCATGGGGCCCTAAAGAGCTGCGTTTGGGAACCACTGCAGTACTGGCTTGGGTGGAGTGTGTTTTCGACCAGGTGATGGATCCATTGTAAGAATTTTCTATCACAAATTTTTCTCAAACTATATGAATTTTAGCAAATGCTTCGCAAACTATCAACATTTTTGGATGCCCTGCGAGCTTTAAATCTTACCTCATTATTGTTTATACTATCAATATCATTCGGTGGCATCTCCCAAGAAGCACAACAGGAAAAGTTAAAAGCTGCTTACGAATAACCGGGTAAAAGGCTTTTGAGCTGCATGTAGGTTTGTTGGGCAATTGAGTGTGTCTCGATGCAGAGCCTGAATGCAGGTTTAGTTATGGAAATCTTTAATGAAAACTTTCCCCCCTCTTTCACCAAACCAAAAAAATTAAGAATTCACTAAATTATGGACATTTTCCAGCCATATATGATCAGCTCCAAGAATATCATAAAAGATAGCATCATTTTGCATCTGGGCAAATTCAAATTAAGTGTATCTAAAGTCAAAAATTTCAAAAATGTATGTCACACAGCTAGAAAAATGAGATCAAGTGGTCCAATCCCAATCTTAACAGGACATACATGTGCTGAGATTTTATATGTCGAAGCTTATTCACTCAATGTGAACTGGTAGATTGCACAGTAATTTGCGATGTCATTCTTGTACTACTCAAATTACTTTGTTTTTCTTTGTTATTTCGAAAGTCATGTGTGAAAATGTGATTATTGATTGAATTTATTCAATGAAGATTTATAAATTTCAAAATACATACAAATACAAATGTTTACCAAGGATAACACATTAAAGTGATAAACACTTATTTCAAATGTGGTCCTTTGTAATAAAAAAAAATTAAAAAGCAAAATAAAAATAGAATAAAAAATAATATACCAAAAAAAAAAGGTATGACAGAAAACAGGCTAAAAATATAAATACATAAAAGGATAAAAATTATGCATAGATAAAATTGCTCGTATGATTTGATTCCAGTTTACCCCATTAAAATGATTTTAAATGTCTCTTAAAACTAATTAACTTTATTATTGCACAGTTGAATATGGTACGGCAGACTATTCCATAAAGTAATTGAAGTATACTCAAAAGAACTCTTGCCAAAGCCACTCACTCTTGGGACAACTTACAAGACAAAGAGACAGACTAGACCTGGTATGAAGACTATGCTGACTACTAACTCTAATTGCCATATGGGATAAATAGTTAGGAACATTATGATTTACTATATGAAACATGTGTCCAAGTTCTAACTGTTCAACTCTGTATTCAACAGGGAGCAAAAATCCTTGTTTATATTGATTGTAACCAATGTGAGTTCTAGGGGTAGCTGACAGCATTTACCTAATTATATTAATATTTTGCAAAATCTGCAAACACCCTTTTAATTTACAGAACAAACCACTATACCAAGCTGAGCAATCATAATCAAGTTGGCATTCAATAAAAGCAGTGACAAGGAGGTTTTTGGTCTTCAAATTAAAATTACGAGTGTTTCTATACAGAAATTTAAGCCTACTTGAGCATTTAGACAAAACATTATTACCAATACATTCCCCAGACAAACTTTGATCAAAAGATAAACCTAGATGGGTTACGCTCTTCCTATAGATTCAATTTCTATACCATTACAATGCACATTGATTACATTAGCAATATGAAGTTACATTATGAAGTTACATTAGCTTATGAAGCAACAGTGGCGGATCCAGAGGGGGGTCGCCGACGTCCGGACCCCCCCCTCAAATTTCCCAGTTTGCCCTTTTTCAAAATTGTTTTTTTTTCACACTAGCCTAACAAAATAAAAAATAAAAAAAAAAAAAAAACCACGACAGTTTGACAGGTAATGACAGTTGTCCAATTCCGAGGAGATTTTCGTTACCCCCATCCAGTATCGATCAATCCACCCGTAAAAGTCTAGCCATGTATCGCAGAAACTTTCAGCACTATATTTGACTATGGTAGCCTGTATTGCCCGCCTCGAAACACGAACAGCGCAAACGTTTTATAGAGGATGTGACTACAGTATGTCTTACTGCCTGCAATGGAGTAGGGAAAACATGCCAGTGAGCCACAACTGCAAAAAAGGCCGCGGCCGACTCGTTGGTTAGAAACTGAGCCGTAAAACCTCATCTAACTCTAACTCTTACTGCCTGCGTGACAGTCAGGCATTCTAATCACTTTTTCGCTTGGAACCACGTGTGGCGTGCTTGGGCTTTCAAAGTAATACAGTAAAACGCGCAGATATTACGTCATACTCACCAGCTAGCGCTTTATGCAACGTATTACTACCGAGTTCTAATATTGATTCCAAAAGGTCACTGCTAGTCTTTTGGTCTTACAAAATAATGATCTGTTCACACTCCCTAAACGCTACTTCTAAGAATTCCCTCTACCCGCTAGTATCCCTCCTCTCATGAACACGATATGATATTCATGGTCTGGAATTACTCTCTTCATTTATTAGTGTTGCCCTAGTGATGGGAATAAAAAGCCAATCTTAGTTTAAAATCCACAGCCAAGAGTTGACCAGAAGTCGCAATGGACGAATCGGTGTTTGTTTCATTTTAAAAATACTGTACATGAAATCACCAACAGGTCAAGTAACGCAATATTAGTCGGTTCAATTTTTTGACGTCTTTGGACCGATGACAAGTCTGCTGTCGCAAATAAAAAGCAAACATTCGACTTCAGTCATCTATTTTGACAGAGTATTTTTGACAGTCGCGCAACAACTATATAGGGAACACAACATTCAGTATTTTAACCCCCTCCCCCAGTCGAGATAGCGGTTGCGCCAGGTGGGGGAAGGGCTCATGCCCCCGTCGGGGAAGGCTGACCAACTATCGGGGAAGTTTTACAGGTTCGTCGGGGAGCCTTAGTCGAAAGTATGCAGTCCCCGACGACAACTAGTCGCCCCGACGGCTTACCTGTTCTTTGCCCTTAAGAGGATAATTCCTGTAATAAGAACCCAAAATTTTCTGCGCGCTACGCGCGCTGTAGAGTCACTCTATTTTCTTCAATAGTTCCATTCCGCAAAGCAGGATAGCACAAGTCCTGTCCACCTTACCAAGTAACATATAGGCAGAGTACATAGTTTATGTAAAGTTCGTAACTTTCATCCCATATCGCAAAGCCTAGTTGGTGTTCTCTTGTGTGTGTGTGTGTGTCATGCGGTAGAGTCAGTTGGTGAGTGACTTACAGAGCAAAGTTTAGCTATTTCATCTTGTAGTCTAGGTGGTTTCGATACAAATGTATGTTACACCCGATACGGTCTACAAACCCTCAGTTCGTTTTTTCGTTTCGTCATATGTTTTATGTGTTAGCCTATCAAACATGTTCACCCGCTTCGCGCGCTTTTCAATTTCACGATCCAGATTCAAAGAACACTATCAGTGCGCAACTCGGATCTTGAAGTATTAACTGATATGATGCAAAATATGCCGGCAATAGCATGGGATAATGAGGCTCCTCCATTTGCCCTTCTCATCATCCCCTCGAAATAGGGAATGTCGGAACTAATTGGGGTAGCTGACATGGCCCGGCCCCCTGTTGGAAAATTCTGCCGCCACACATGGTCGATTTACTTATTTTGGCTTTCATAAGGGTAATTTCTGGGATAAAACCCAAAATTTTCGGTACGCTTTGTCCACTCTTCCTCAGTTCCGTTATACTTATAGCTAAATGTAGTACAAACCCGTTCCACCTTTTCAAGTTAATAAGTAGAAATACATGGATTTATGTATACATGGATTTATGTAAATGTCGGAAATTGAATTGCATCTCGCTAAACCTGGTTAACGTTCACTTGTGTCTGTCGTACGGTACGGCTAGTGACTCGAGGAGGGAAGTACAATAAAGTTATGCCCGATAGGGCCTAACTGTCCGGACAATTGTTCTATATAAGCTTTAAATTAGTACAAATTCTTATCAGTGTAGGCTTACCCAAAAAAAATTCGCGCGCTTTGCATTTTCACCGTTTAGATTCCTGGTTTTGATTCCAGTTTTTGCATGTCTCTTGGTTTATCCTTTCTTTGTCAATATGCCGTAAATTGTATAATCGCTGACGTTTATGGGAACCAACATTAAAAAAAAAAATGAATGTGCCCTTTTTATGTTGGACCCCCCTCAGAGAAGACCCTAGATCCGCCCCTGAGCAAACCGATCTAGTTTTACCTAAGTGTAAAGAAAGTTTGTTTTCAGACAACCCACTCATTAATAGATTTCAATTCAAAATTCAAAGCAGGGAGGTGCTACTTTGACAGGAGATGCATCTTTAACCCTTTCTTTGACCTGCGCTAGTTGCCGACTGTAATTCCTTCTTTGTAGTAATCTTCCATATATAATAGGCTTAAAGGTACTTAAGAAACTTAACACAAAGGTTCACGTTGTCTGCTAAATCTTGAAGAGCGGCACAGGAAAATTTGCCCATTTATTTTACATTGCCAGTCGTTCAAGTTGCAAATTAATTTGTGCCTTTATGGCGCACTTTTAAAAATACTCAATTGTCATTCCGTGTTATATTTTGAACACGAATACACCACCTGCAAGTTGCGCAATAATGCACAGATTGATGAAAAATCAACAGTAACATATAGCATCATACCTCTTTTCTGCATTTGCAAATAGCATAAGCAGTGTTTTTACTAAGGATCTTTAGGCTTAGTCGCGAAAAACAGTCGTTTTGAATCTTAAAACATTGGTGCTCAATGGGTTGTCGGTATGCTACACATCAAACCATTGTTCCCGATAATCCTATTGTCAGAGTAGTCGTCGACAAAGGTCGACTGGGACATGAAGTAGCACTTGTAAGTATTAGACAAAAGAATTAACTTCTGAAGTAATATGATCTGTCATTGAATGATTATCTCCACTCTCTTAATCCGATCAAACAGGATTAGAATAAATAATTTTTGCAGTTGGATCTCCTGTTAAAGTAACACCTCTCTGCTCTAAGCAAACTCGATCTCCGTATAGATTTACCAGACACAAGCAAAGCTGAGTCATTAGCATACAATAGTATTTTACACTTCACGGAAGAACGTATATCAGGAACAGGAATGGGCCAAGTATAGACCCCTGTGGGACACCACAAGAAATAACCCTCTTTGCAGAGAAAACACCATTAAACCAACTAATTGAGATCTGCCAGTGAAGTATGAAGTGAACCATTCAATGGTCATTTCATTGAACCCAGTACAATGTAATTTTGATAATAAAATTGTATAATTCACAGTATCAAAAGCTTTCTGTAAGTCCAACATTACCATTCCTGTATAGTTACCTAGTTTGTCATACTGAAATTTAATATAGTCAGACAGATGAATTTAAACATTTACCAGTAGAAAATTGGGATCTAAAACCTGACTGAAATTCAAATAGTAATTTATACTGGACAAGAAAATCATTAAGTTAACCTGGTTATACACGATTTTTTCGAAAATTTTAGAAATTACACTCAAAATTGACACAGGTCTGTAATTCCCACAGTCTGTTTTACTTTTCTTCTTGTGAAGTGGAACCACCCTAGCCACCTTTAACTCATCAGGTATAATACCAGAAGTCAGTGACAAGTTTATAATATGTGCAAGCGGCTTGTGATTACTGTCCTACTGTTATGGGGTGACTTGACAAGCCCTCTCCATACAACATAGTGAACATACCACGCGAGAAAACAATAAACTTTTTCAAGGTTATGTAAACATAAAATTTCAAAAGAAAACAAAAGCAGGTAATGCGAGTTGTACAAGAATGTCATCATAGAATATTGCACAGTTGACTTTTTCAAATTAAGTGAATATCTTTCAACATTTTATATCTCAGCAATAGAATAAGCTATGTGGATGGGAGTTGGATAGATAGGATTTATCTTCCAACCTTTAAAATAAATATTTCTTGTAATTCTAGACTTGAGGTACACTTTAACAAAAGTTTTCAAATTGGAAGGAACCCCTTCCCTTTGACCTCCCATGAACAGCCCGTTTATTTAGTAGCAAAGGCGCTGCAAAAAAGGTGCAATCTAAGTAGAAATGGCGATTCGACTGAGTTGGTAGTACGACATCCCATGCAACAATCACCAAATTCTAGAGGCGCTCCTGATCACATGTTCTGAGCAGGGTCATTGACAACAGTACCGCGTTGCTGTACATTATCTTTTTACATTTTGACAAATGATAGCTGTATATCTAACAAGTGTTTGATCTCTTTAATTTATGAAACAAAGGCCTAGCCTAACTATTCATTCATTCATTAACTGGTGCATTCTCTCCATATTGATTGAACTAAAGAAACGACATGGAATGAAAGTTGGCCATCTTGTCCGCCTACGTTCATAGCGAGAGCGGTCGTCGCAAAACTCAAAGCAAGAATAGCAAGAAAACCGAGAGCAAGAATAGACGGATCCTAAATATTTGCAAAATAAGTTCACCAAATTGCGTCCAAGGACCCTAAAATATTAAAAAATTTCCCAAAAGGAAGGGGACACCCCTCCCTTACACCCCTTCCCCAGGACGCTGGTCCAAAACAATCTTCAGTCCCTCCAATCGAAAAGGCATCTTACTACGCCTTTCAGAAAAAAAAGCTCGAAGTAATTTGAAATCAAAACTATTTTCTTACAAGTGTACTTTATAGTATAAAATTTTCTCCCTTGTAGAATTCTAAAACATGAGATACCAAAAAATTAGAACGTTTAAATGCAAATTAAAATACCCATGAAATGCCATTTCATGCAGTCTGGGGGCATGTATTGTCAAACTTTTCTCGGTGCGCTCCGCGCCAACTCTTGCTGGCGCTCCGCTTAGATAGTATTGGGTACAATACAGTCATGAATACGCCATTGCCCACTGATTTGTATGTCAGTGTGTAAATGATACGGAATTCATTTTGGTAACCACAATCGAGTTCGCAGCAGCGCTTCACGGGGGATGTGCTAGTCATGATACAGAAAGACGAAATATCTGTTTCATATCGTTTCAATCCTATGTTTCTTCAAACAAAACTGTTAAGGGGACGTCTAACAGTTTAAGGGACCATGTATTATACAACTTACTTTCTTTGCCTGATCGTGACACTATAGCTCATCATTCACTGTCTGACTGTAGCCTGAGCGGACTGAAGTTATAAGGTTACCAACCAACCAGAACACCAATGGCAGAATAGTGGAAACTTCGACTACCGCATTTGCAATGATCTGTGCCAGGGCCGTAGCTAGGGTCATATGTTTGGGGGGGGGGGGTGTGAAGGTCCCAAATTCCGACTGGATAGATATATTTTCCAACTGAATGGTGGCGCGTGAATTGCACCATTTTTTTATGCGCCCTGCGTTTACATACGGCGTTGACGAACCTTCCTTTGTCACTGCATAAAGGTGCAGTGAGGGAGGGGTCTAATCGGAGGGGTTGAGCCTCCCCTTTGAGAAATTTTGTTAATTTGAGGTTGCTTAGATGCAAAATGGAGCTATCTTTGGGATATTTTTGGAGATGATCATATGTGCGTAGAAAATGTCCATAATGAAATGAATTCTAATTTTTCCGACTGGTTTGATTCTTTTTCCAAATGAGTGGCGGCCCGTAAATTGCATTTTCGTTTTTATGGGCGTTACTTTTGTATGATACAGCAGTGGGGATCCTTCCTTTGTCACTTCATAAAAGTGCCGTCCTGGGAGCTAGACCTAAGGGGAGGGGTTCCCCCTCCCCTTTGAGAAATTTTTGTTAAGGTAAGGTTGCTTAGATGCAAAATGGTGCTATCTTGGGATACTTTTGGAACTGATCATATATGGCTGGAAAATGTCCATAATTTAGTGAATACTAAGATTTGGTGAAAGTAGAAAGTATGTTGTCTAAGAGAAGAATACGTTGTCAACAAACCTCCTGAGGCCCCCCCTCCACACCTCTTGACTACTTTAATGCCTTCTATTCTGGCATCTATTGCTGGCATATACCTGTACAGGCCTCCTGGAAGCTCTGGATCAATTATATAAACTGGGGCAATGACTGGCATCTAAATAATAATAATATAGAGTATGACGCCAAGCACTTTACATCTATCGTATTTTTACCAATTTTGAAGGAAAATCGAGACGAACAATGGGGAATGGGCGGGAGGGAGAGTATAGGTGCAGAAAAATGATACTAGACCTCCCAGACAGGTATAGCAAAAAGGGTTTAGAACTAACAAGCGCGTTTTCAGAATGTACACATAGTTTATGCTATAAAAGTTCACTGGTACGTTGTGCTTATAATGTTCATAAGTAATACAACGTGGATTGTGAAGACTGCGCGCGAAGTGCGCCGAAATTTGGGGGTATACTCCAATGCCAAAATGAAAAACTTGAAGGCAGGCTCAACCAGGGGTGGTGCTTTGATTTGCCGACATGTGGGGAAGTGCCCTGTGGGGAAGTGGCCAGCTACTCTAAGTCCCGACAGATGCAATGGGTTGCCGAACTCAAAATATAAGGCGCGCGAAGCGAGCCGAAAAAAATTGGGGTTATATTGAATATTCCTTAAGGAAAGTTGAAAAAGTTTGGGCTTTAATTAAAGAATCTGGACAAAACCAAGAAATTTGTTCGGGTGACTGCATGGTCGTCGTCGGGATTACATTCTTCATCTTACCCATTAAGGATCTCCTACGAAACTGAAAGATCTTTTTCTTACAAAATATGTTTGCCACGATGGCGAGGCTGAAGAAAGAATCTTCTAAAAGTTAGGAAAAAGAGGAAAGAACTTCGGAATGATTTATGCATTTTCGTGTTTCTCTAAAATCACGCCTACACGGAAGAACAACATTTGTGGAAAAACGTTGAAATTCAATATGTTTGAAACGGGGGCGTTACCACTAGATAGAACTAGAGATGAAAGCGCGCGTAGCGCGCGAAATTTTTTTGAAGTTATAGAAAAAAATCGTTACAGAACTTACTTACGGCTACGGGCCTGATAAATAGACGTTTGGAATATTTTCTGAGTATATCTATGTCTTCACCAATATTAGTCTATAAAAAAATTGGGAAGGGGGGGGGGGGGGCTAAAGCGCCCTAGCTCCCATAGAGCTGTGTCTGGTATAATTACCTTAATAATGTTCATTAGATTGATTGTAAATCGTGACGCATGCGCGCGAAGCGCGCCCAAATTTTCATTAAATAAGATTTTCATAATAAAACCTGCATTCAGAATCTCCATCAAAATACGTTCAATTGCCCAACAAACCAACATGCCACTCAAAAAGCTAGTCTTTTACCTGGTCATTTGTAAACAGTTTTCAACTTCTGCTGTTGTGCTTCTCCGAAAGTTGCTATCGGAAGATATTGATAATAAGAAAAACACTGAGGTCGCGAAAATTTTGGGAGTTTGAGAAGAATTTGCGAAAAAGGACGGCTTTGATTTGATTTTACGTGAGGAAAATAACGTTTGGTATTATTCTCACTTGGTCTAGTTGGAAAATATAAACAAAGTTGACATAGGCTCAGTCGGAAAAATGTGCTAGACTGAGATATCAGAAATTCCAACTGGCATTTCAGATTTTCCGACTATCGTCGCTCTGACGAACTTTGGGGGGGGGGGGTGAGACACCCCCCACACCCCCCGGTCGCGACGGCCCTGATCTGTGCATTATAACGTATTGGAAGGTGATTGGACAACATCTGGATAATTTACACTTGGTGATATTCGAAGGATGATAATTTAGCCAGGACAATTCTCACCGCGCAAACTTTCACGTGACGTGGATAATCCACCCCACTAGTAATAATTATTTGCGAGAACTACATTACTTGTCAACGTGCTTCTCTTTGATTTTTTAAGACGATGGTTGACCTTTCAGGAGGTGGTCAAGAACAATTCATGGTTCACTATAAAATAGGGGTCTCTTGTAATTTGTGATTCAATTGCTTAACCTGAAAGAGCACTTTGCATTCAAGTGCGTATCAAGGGAAGGAGGTGGAGGGCGTTGGGGCGCCCCGGGTTGAAGACACTTTCTACACTCTCCCATAGGCCGTCATCATTCGGCATTTGTCAAACTTGAAGTCACCTTCCCCCTTCAATTAAATGATCCTGTATAAGCGGATGTACAAGGCTGTATTCAACGAACCCGTAACCATTCCTTTATTATTAACCTCATGGCAGCACTTAAAATTTGGTCCGACTTACACACTAAAACGAGCCTGCTTGTTACGCTGCCTCTCATTCCTTGTCAAAGTTTTCAACGCCAGCATATGGACCCATCAATTTTCGCAGAATGACCCATTGACTCTTTGAGCTACAGGCGCATGAATAAAAAACTTGTGATCCGCCACCCCCGCCCCTTGTCACTCACCAATATATGAGATAAGTCCGCTGTCTTTCCCAAACCTCACAATCTGCTCTGGTGGTATCAATTTCAACCATTTTTTGACAGCATAATCTCCAACTCAGTCTCTACCAAATTACATCTAACAAAGGATTCACTGCCCTCTCATAACAGGGTCAAAAATCAACCCAAACAAAATTTTCAGGGACTACATGTAGAGGGTTCACCCTTCCCCCAGCAAAAGTGCAATTTTATGGAATGGTGGAGCGCCCCCTCAAGACGGCAGGGAAAACGCGGAGGGAGACTTGGTCAAGTTTAAAGGAACCGCTGTCTTCTTTTACAAATCATCGCACCATGAAACGTGGACAATGGTCACCTATTGTTGGCAGATGCTTAGCCCTACCCCCTAAGAAACTTAATCCATAGTTGCAATACAAGAAGAGCATTTTACAGTCGGTCATTTATGAATATTCAGTTCAGAGTGGCTTTCCTTTAGAAACAAGAGTTGCTTTAGGAACCTAGGCAAATTTGGTATCAATAAAGACAGGTCTCCCGGCTACTAAAGTAGCCGGGAGCCCTGTCTTTATTGATACCTTTCGTATCAAATGCAAATTACATGAAATATAGAATCGGTTTCATCTATGAATGGGAAAAACATTCATAAAACTATTAGCAATTTCAACCGAAAAAATGCAACGTCCAAATGGGGGGGGGGGGGGTGTACGACTTGATAATGTAGGCTACATGCAATAGCGTGTAGTGACCTGATTTGGAAATTTGCGGTAAGATATGATTAACAAAACGAAGCCTAATTAAGAAAAGAAAAAGTGGGGACGAAGAGAAGTCGATAAAAGCTACAAAAGGAAGATATGAAAGAGAAAAACAAACTGTAAAAAGTCGACAGTTCTGGATTGATGTTCGCACGCTGACTGCAAAGCGTGCGTCACTATTCTTACATTGTGCCAGTGACTGTACCCCCAAAGGTCAGCAGTACTGGCAGAATATGTACCCCAAAATTAGTTTCAAGAACAGATGGAACGGCGTGTACGGTGGTATTAAGGCCAATATCGATGCTGATCTTGATTTTAAAATTCTCCACAATATTCTCTACACCAACGATCGACTTTACAAGTATAAAATGATTGATTCTCCTTTGTGTTCCCTATGTAACCTTGAAGTTGAAACTGTCCATCACCTCTTTATTCAG
This sequence comes from Holothuria leucospilota, assembly GCA_029531755.1. NCBI lineage: Eukaryota > Metazoa > Echinodermata > Holothuroidea > Aspidochirotida > Holothuriidae > Holothuria > Holothuria leucospilota. The sequence continues at coordinate 36,812,185 of CM055974.1, read as the reverse complement.
TGTCCACTGATCCACGATTTATGGATTTGGTTGACTTCCAAGATTAGACCAATTTCTAATGTTCACTGCTGGGAGGAAACTACGCTGCTCGGGCTTGACCTCCCAAGGAAAAATTACGAACGTGTCCTAATTGACTTTCTACTTAATTCCTACAAGACTGTAATTTGGAGCACACGTATTGCTATTGCCAAGAGCGTCAACCGCCACTACAATATTGATATCCCCTTGTATTACCATACTAGTTTAAAGAAGAAAATTAATCTAATTTATCATAACTACAGTAAGCGCCACGAACTTAGCAAATTCTGGGGTATTTTTGACCAAGGGGAATCCCCGATTATTCTTTTACGCCACGATGGGGGCAATTATACTTATGTATTTGACTGGTAATTTGGTTTGCTATGGTTTCTCATAACTTTTACTTATGAGTCTTTCTGGCTACAAATTCCAAAGGTGCTTTGTTTGTACATTGTTTATATGAGTTCACTAACCAAAAGGAGTACGGTTTAAGTTCGTGTCCTATGTGAAATTCTAATTTGGGTCCTTATGAGTTTGTATGTATTTGTTTGTATGTATTTTTGGGCCAATCCTTACACCATAGTTACTCAAGTGCGTTTACCAAGGAATCAAATGAATCAGTGTTTTATCAATTAAATAAAATTGTTATTATTGTAAATATTGTACATATTGCCTGAGTTTTTATGGGTGAACCAGTGGGTTCGCCTACCAATAAAAGAAAAAAAAAATGGCGGTCGACTCCGACTGTTAAGTACGTGAGTTCAAGTCCTCCCGGAGACTGGGCAGTGTGTTTTTCTCGTTTTGCGGTTTTAGTGTTGGGGAACCGTCGACTTTTTACAGTTGTTTTCTCTTTCATATCTCCCTTTTTGTAGCTTTTTTCGACTTCTCTTCGTTCTCACTTTTTCTTTTCTTAATTAGGCTTCGTTTTGTTAATCATATCTTACTGTAAATTTCTAAATCAGGTCACTACACGCTATTGCATTTAGCCTACATTATCAAGTCGTACACCCCCCCCCCCCCCTTTCCACGTTGCAATTTTTCGGTTGAAATTGCTAATAGTTTTATGAATTTTTTCCCATTCTTCAATGAAACCGATTCCATATTTCATGTAGATTGCATTTGATACGAAAGGTATCAATAAAGACAGGGCTCCCGGCTACGTAAGTAGCCGGGAGACCTGTCTTTATTGATACCGAATTCGCCTAGGTTCCTAAAGCAACTCTTGTTTCTAAACGAAAGCCACTCTGGACTGAATATTCATAAATGACCGACTGTAAAATGCTCTTCTTGTATTGTAACTATGGATTAAGTTTCTTAGGGGTAGGGCTAAGCATCTGCCAACAATAGGTGACCATTGTCCACGTTTCATGGTGCGATGATTTGTAAAAGAAGACAGCGGTTCCTTTAAACTTGACCAAGTCTCCCTCCGCGTTTTCCCTGCCGTTTTAAGGGGGCGCTCCACCATTCCATAAAATTGCACTTTGGCTCTGGGTGAACCCTCTACATGTAGTCCCTAAAAAATTTCTTTGGGATGATTTTTTACCCTGTTATGAGAGGGCAGTGAATCCTTTGTTAGATGTATTTTGGTAGTGATTGGGTTGGGAGATTATGCTGTCAAAAAATGTTTGAAATTGATACCACCTGAGCCGATTGTGAGGTTTTGGAAAGACAGCGGACTTATCTCATATATTGGTGAGTGACAAGGGGCGGGGGGTGGCGGATCACAAGTTTTTTATTCATGCGCCTGTAGCTCAAAAAGTCAATGGTCATGCTGCAAAAATTCTTATGTGCTAGTAACAACCAACTCGTGAGCTTTGCATTGATGGGTCACATGCTGGCGTTGAAAACTTTGGCAAGGAATGAGAGGCAGCGTAACAATTAAGGCCCGTTTTAGTGTGTAAGTCGGACCAAATTTTAAGTGCTGCATGAGGTTAATAATAAAGGAATGGTTACGGGTTCGTTGACAGCCTTGTACATCTGCCAGGGCTTATGCAGGATCATTCAAATGAAGGGGGGTGACTTCAAGTTTTACAAATGCCGAGTATGACGGCCTATGGAAGTGTATAGTAAAGTGTCTTCAACCCGAGGCGCTGTGCCCCCATCGCTCTCCACCTCCCTCCCTTGATACGCACTTGAATGCAAAATGCTCCTTCAGGTTAAAGACACCAATCACAGAACAGCGGCCGACAAGCTGGCCGTCAGTAGATATTAAAATTACCATATCATTACGGTAAGGATTTTGCAAAGAAGTCTTAGCATTTATTTAAACTTCAGAAAGCGCGTACGTGTACCAGCAATCATTCTTCCATTGATTCGCGTATACTTGATTTTGGTCCCTTTGACAGTTTGAAGGCCTTTGAAAAGTTGTAGAATGTTAAAGTCACAAGTAAGTAAAACTCGAACTCTACAGCGCCGGAAGGGCGCTGAAAATGTTGTGTTCGAGTTGGAGGATTTGTGCTCTTGAGACCAAGCTAGGAAGTCGGAAAGTCAGGGGACTGATCGTCGTCGGGACGGTCAGTGGTGAAACCAGATGGGTGCCATGTATGTCCCTCGTCGAGGACGGATCCCCGCAAGGTCGTTTAAAGTTTCCAGTGTAGTCGGGAAACGTTACAATATGAAGTAGTCCACAATAACCAGTCGCCCCTTGTGGTTTACTTGATATTTTGATTTAAATGAGGGCAGGTCCTGTACTAAACCCCCAAATTTTCCAATTTCACGCCTAAAAACCAAAATGCGCGCCGAAAATTTTGAATTTTCCTCTCCACGACCTTACGGCACTTCGTCTCCCTTGTCGGGGCTTCAGGCTGCAGTCCAACGTAGGAAAGTTTGGACCCCTGTCGCGCAAATTCTGGTGCTACCCCCGACAAGCGTCGGGATTACACATTTTATCGTACCTATCACTACTAGGACTATCCCGACTACATGTATACCGAAGAAATGGAAAATTTTGCGACCGGGCAAAGACAACGGCTTCTTGAACTTTACCCCGCCCCTTTCCCACCCCTATTGATGTCATTTATAGGGCCTGCAGGCTCCTAAGAAACATTAATTACAGGCCATGCTATAAACGTGAACAGCTTAACATTCAAGCATACTGAAACAAATTTTGGGGGCGTGTTTCAAGCAATTTAAAGTACGGTACCAATGTTCAAGGATGCAAGTGAAAAGGGGTGCTCGCAACGAGCTCCCGACCCCCCGTTCATCCGGCACTTCTACTTGTATATCACACAACTTAACACTATAGACTACTAATATTAATTATAGTGCGCTGGATTATCAGCATTGTCGTGGCTTAGTTGGTATGGCGGTCGACTCCGACTGTTAAGTACGTGAGTTCAAGTCCTCCCGGAGACTGGGCAGTGTGTTTTTCTCGTTTTGCGGTTTTAGTGTTGGGGAACCGTCGACTTTTTACAGTTGTTTGTATCAATTTGACGAAAACGCATGGGTTGAAATTGGGAAGTTTTTCCTCACAATCACTTCCGGGCAATATACAATGGAGCACTTCTAATATTAAAATAACAGGGGTAGTGTTTGGTAGTGATGACTCTGTTTTCAGCAATTGGGCCAAGAAAATTACAGCTACGCAGTTTCGTGTTAAAACTTGGTCAAAAAGACACCTAACCCTCATAGGGAAAACACAGGTCGTTAACACGTTGATTTATCCTCTGTTTTATTTTTTGGGGCCAGTTTTTTCGATTCCTGACCGGGCGGTTAAGGAGATACACAAAGCTGTGTTCGCCTTTATATGGGGGATTAACAAACCTGATCTTGTCTCCCGTGACGTCATTACTTTGCCAAAGAATTGTGGGGGCTTAGGTGTCGACGATTTGAGAGTTAAAATGAATGCTTTGCTGGTAAAACCGTTATTTCCATTATTTCTTGGAAAAGACCTGCCACCTCATCTTATGACAGCCCGGTATTTCATTGCAAAGCAGCTGCGTAGTGTTTATCCCTCCATCTGGTCCAACTCTAGACCCAATAGTAATACTTGTTCCCCTTCCTTATTTCATTCGTGTTCCATTTTGAAACAATTGTTTAGAGTGGACATTAGCTTTGCCAGTTCATGTAGGAATACTAAGGACATTGTGAAAAGGTTACGACCGGATGATGTTACTATCTCTATCGTTAAGAAACATCCCAATTACCCTTGGAACAAAATATGGAATTTATCCTTCAGTTTGTTCCTAGATAATAAGTTAAAGGACTTCCAGTGGAGACTAGCACACCAGGTTCTTTACACAGGCAAAAGAATTAAGGACTGGGGTATGGGTGATGGTGTCTGTCCCTTCGACGGATGTACTGATGTTGAAACTTTAGACCACATATTTTGGGATTGCCCGAAGGTCCAACCTATTTTGGCGTGGGTCAAGAATACCCTTAAAGATCTAGTGGGTGGGGATGTTGACTTTGACCCTCACTTATTTATGTTCGGCTTTCCTGATATTAACTGCAGGAAGCAGGTTTTCAACAGAATTTGGTTTATCTTCTGCGTGACAAAATTTATTGTCTGGAAATCAAGATGTCTGCATGTTTTCGAGTTGAAAGTGCAAAACTATCGAGAAATTCTGTCAATAATCATTAAAACTATTAAAGACAGGATTGACGCTGATCACATAAGATTTTCTGAGGAAAAATTTTTCAATATGTGGATAAAGGATAAGTCCTTTGTTACTCTGAAAAATGATCAGCTTATCTTTAATTTGAAGTTTCATTAGACTAGCTTCGTGGCATAGTTGCAACTTGTATTAGTTTGTATATAGATTTTGTTCAAAAATTGTTTAATAGTGTATATTATCGTATGTATAACAATGTATATTAATTTATTCCAGGATCCCCTTTTCTGATTAAAGAAAAATTTGGGGAAACATTTGTAAATAAAACTGTACAAAACTGTACATAAAACTGTACATAAAACTGAACCGAAAACTGTACATAAAATTGTATTATAATGTACATATTTTCTAAGATATAATAAAGTTTTCCTTCAAAAACCCGACTTTTTACAGTTGTTTTCTCTTTCATATCTCCCTTTTTGTAGCTTTTTTCGACTTCTCTTCGTTCTCACTTTTTCTTTTCTTAAATAGGCTTCGTTTTGTTAATCATATCTTACTGTAAATTTCTAAATCAGGTCACTACACGCTATTGCATTTAGCCTACATTATCAAGTCGTACACCCCCCCCCCTTTCCACGTTGCAATTTTTCGGTTGAAATTGCTAACAGTTTTATGAATTTTTTCCCATTCTTCAATGAAACCGATTCCATATTTCATGTAGATTGCATTTGATACGAAAGGTATCAATAAAGACAGGGCTCCCGGCTACGTAAGTAGCCGGGAGACCTGTCTTTATTGATACCGAATTCGCCTAGGTTCCTAAAGCAACTCTTGTTTCTAAACGAAAGCCACTCTGGACTGAATATTCATAAATGACCGACTGTAAAATGCTCTTCTTGTATTGTAACTATGGATTAAGTTTCTTAGGGGTAGGGCTAAGCATCTGCCAACAATAGGTGACCATTGTCCACGTTTCATGGTGCGATGATTTGTAAAAGAAGACAGCGGTTCCTTTAAACTTGACCAAGTCTCCCTCCGCGTTTTCCCTGCCGTTTTAAGGGGGCGCTCCACCATTCCATAAAATTGCACTTTGGCTCTGGGTGAACCCTCTACATGTAGTCCCTAAAAAATTTCTTTGGGATGATTTTTTACCCTGTTATGAGAGGGCAGTGAATCCTTTGTTAGATGTATTTTGGTAGTGATTGGGTTGGGAGATTATGCTGTCAAAAAATGTTTGAAATTGATACCACCTGAGCCGATTGTGAGGTTTTGGAAAGACAGCGGACCTATCTCATATATTGGTGAGTGACAAGGGGCGGGGGGTGGCGGATCACAAGTTTTTTATTCATGCGCCTGTAGCTCAAAAAGTCGATGGTCATGCTGCAAAAATTCTTATGTGCTAGTAACAACCAACTCGTGAGCTTTGCATTGATGGGTTACATGCTGGCGTTGAAAACTTTGGCAAGGAATGAGAGGCAGCGTAACAATTAAGGCCCGTTTCAGTGTGTAAGTCGGACCAAATTTTAAGTGCTGCATGAGGTTAATAATAAAGGAATGGTTACGGGTTCGTTGACAGCCTTGTACATCTGCCAGGGCTTCTGCAGGATCATTCAATTGAAGGGGGGTGACTTCAAGTTTTACAAATGCCGAGTATGACGGCCTATGGAAGTGTATAGTAAAGTGTCTTCAACCCGGGGCGCCCCCATCGCTCTCCACCTCCCTCCCTTGATACTCACTTGAATGCAAAATGCTCCTTCAGGTTAAAGACACCAATCACAGAACAGCGGCCGACAAGCTGGCCGTCAGTAGATATTAAAATTGCCATATCATTACGGTAAGGATTTTGCAAAGAAGTCTTAGCATTTATTTAAACTTCAGAAAGCGCGTACGAATCATTCTTCCATTGATTCGCGTATACTTGATTTTGGTCCGTTTGAAGGCCTTTGAAAAGTTGTAGTATGTTAAAGTCACAAGTAAGTAAAACTCGAACTCTACAGCGCTGGAAGGGCGCTGAAAATGTTGTGTTCGAGTTGGAGGATTTCTGCTCTTGAGACCAAGTTAGGAAGTCAGAAAGTCCGGGGACTGATCGTCGTCGGGACCGTCAGTGGTGAAACCAGTGTGTTTTGTGATCGGTGCCTTGGGGAGGGGTGTAAGGGGGAGGGTCCCCTCCTCTTTGGAAATGTGTTGAAAAATTAGGTGTCCTTAAATGCAATCTGATGCTACATATGCTACATTTGAAGTAAAATTTACGTTAAAAACTTTACATATTTTAAGTACTGACGAAAAAAATCGGCATCATTGATCATGGCCGTACGGGCCAGGGTGACTGGGAGCGGCAGCCCTTAAAATTCAGGGGTGGCGCCAGCGGGTAGGGTCGACATGGTCCCCCAAAGGGAAAGACTGGCCCCCCGCAGGGGAAATTTTCCACTTTCGTCGGGAAGCTTAATCCGTACACGATATATTATGTAATCCCAACGACCTTCAGTCGCCCCGACGACTTGCTTGGTTTTGCTCATGGGAAGGGCAGATTCTTCAATGAAGACCCTAAATTTTCCACTTTTCCTTGAAAAAAAACCCAATTTTTTCAAATTTTCTTCAATAACACCCCCAAATTTTCAAATTTTTGCCAAAAAAGGTCAATTTTTCGACGCGCTTCTCGTGCCAAAAATTTTACGTTTATCTTCCTTTTGGCAACTCATCGCCTTTGTCGGGGCATGGGGTTACTGCCCCCCAACCATCGGGGAGCTAAACACCCCTGTTAGGCAAATACTGGGGCCCACCCCTGCCCCAGATGTCAGAAACCTGACTTAATCGGGCAGGTATATTTTGTCTCAGTCGGGCAGAAAATTGGACAGTTAAATTAGGTCTGGAGTCAAGCAAAAATCACCGCCCTCCCTGAGAAAAACAGTCCCGTACGCAGTGACTACTCGTGCGGCCATGGTGGGGGCATGGCCTGAGTGATCCCCCCCCCAATACGCTACTGTTCATAACCCTCGTTTGAAAGTAATCCGTTGCAAAACAAAAGTACACAATAATGAAGTTTTAAATATTATGAGTGGACAAAAAAGAAACCTTACGGGAAAAGCAGTTTATCCTTTGGCAATGTCAATTTTACCTCCTAGTCGGCGTAACTGGTCAATATAGGCAAAACAATACTGTATTCATTTGTCTGCTACGACAGTAAGATGGACTTCGACATGGAAGTAGTAGCTCTAAGGGCGTAGTTCTTCTATAGTAGGAGCATAAGATCCTCTTCCACGTGGAGCAAAGTTGCCCTCCTTAGGGCCCATTTCAGTAATGTCCCTCTGTAGGGGTGAAACCTGGATCATTTACACAACTGTTTGGACCAGAATAAAGTATTAGGCTAACTGTCTGTGAACGACATTGAATATGCACAAAACAGACCAGGAAATCTCAGTCTGTCTTTATATTTTCAAAGTAACGTAATTCGGACTAACCGCCGGTCTATTTCTTTAATATTCATCGGGATTGATGATGGGGAGGCGGTACAGTTTCTGTGGAATTTTGCAATAATTATGCTTTTTCGATGTGACGTAGATAACTGCGCGCGAAACGCCGAAAATAACACTTTTTCGGACATCTTGGTTGTTTGCCTTCATTTTACATAGAAAGTATATACCGTTATGTGCAAAGAACACTGAATACCCCCTATATAAACCTAAAAATTGCAGCTTGCCCTTTGGTTCTATAATAGACAGGATCGACTAACGGCCATTCGATTTCTGAGTACCTGATTACCCAGCAGTTTGAGGAGTTGGGTTCTAGGATCACAAAGGTTGCATGGGATTTCGCAATAATCCAAGGCACGTCCCGCCATCCTTCTTGAATTAATAATCGGATAACTAGCGCACATGAAGGAAGCGCGCAAAACGCGCCAAAAATAGCATTTTAATGATCATTTGGGTATTGTTTTTAGGCACTGTATCTACAGAAGGAGTCAGAAAAAGGGAAATTCTTTCGCCATTATCGGAATGCAAAGTGTATGCACTTTCAAGTTTACAGCAAACGGGAACGCTCCTGGTTTCTTACTTGGTAATCAGGGCATACTGCACCGACCCGACCTCTACGCGACAGTGAAAACCAGACGGGTCGGTAAAGTGTGTGCCAAATTTTGTTCTCGACCTGACTGTAGGTCCCAGTTGCGATCCGACAGTCTTTTTCGATTTCATCGGAAATAGGCCTACCAAACTGTTTGATATTCGCAGTGAAGTTGGGGCAGTTTGGAAAGCCTGTGGCAGTGTACAGCTGTCATTGACCCAAATGCAATTCATCTTTTAAAGAACTGGCCAATAAAGATTTTGCAAAATCAGGCGACGGCTCTGTGCTCGCCTCCATGTACGTGTGACTTACGACAGTACATAAGAATTTTGAATATATGCACCAATGTATTGCGGGTATGGTTAACCTACAATTCCACTGCGACCCAATACCGTCAACTCATCCCCGGCAGTAGTCAGTGTGATTTGAGTCACATTCCAATAAGGCTTTTGTTTCTGTGTCGGATATAATGTCTTTTTCATGACAGACAATTATGCAATACGATACTTCTACTCATGGCCGTACGGGCCGGGGGCGGCCGCCCCACCCCAAATGTCAGAAACCTAAATCGGTCAGATATTTTGTCTCAGTCGGGCGGAACATTGGACAGTTATATCAGGTCTGGAGTCAGGCAAAAATTACCGCCCTCCCTGAGAAAAACAGTCCCGTACGGCCATGCTTCTACTTTCCCGACATCTGGATTTCAGTTTGCCAATCCAGTTAAATCTGGGAGGGGTTACGTCTCTGTTTTAAGTACTAATTTAATAATATGTACTCTGTTTTTCATCCAACAATGATTCCATTAAAGTATAATATAATGATCATAAAAGCTCCCAACATTTCTGTAGCCCCAGATAAAAGATTTTTTCCAACAAAGTCAAGGAACTGCAAAAGAAAGGCAATTCTTTGCCAACAGCCGGCAACATTTTCCCTACGGACGTATTGAAAATTTCTGTAGCACCCGCACACCTTCGGTAGTGACACCCCTGGAAACAGTTTACTATGCAAGGGCTTAAAATGCTCGCATGTGGTGCCATCAATCAAATTTGGAGTTAAACCTGAGAGTAAAAATGATATAAAGACTCCTTCTTAAACATTTACATAGAAGGAATACTTCCTCCCTATATTACAATGAACTTGTATTTCATTACAGTTTTGTTTCTGTACAATCAAGTCAAGATTATTATATACAAAACCAAGCAATTCATTTTCATAATGAGAAAGTATAAAAATTCATCTTTTCCATTCAACTCAATAGCTCAGCGAGTTAGGCAGACAACATAGTAGTGATTAGCTGATAATCCATATATGACATAGTGGAGCCAAAGGGCTCCAGGTAAATCAATTTTCAAAACAATGTGATTATGTAATAACAGTCAAGTGATCAACAGCGCTGAAAAAAACAATGCATAAATCTAATTTGCAAAAACCCTCTAGAGTAACACCATACCATTTTCCTATTCTTTCAGAACAGCAATAATTGCCAGGTGGAAGGCAAGTACTGAGAAAATTTCCTTCCCATGGATTTTTGGGATAACAAAATTTCCTGTCACTTAGAAAGAAAACGGCAGACTACATGATCAGTGTCCTGCTCTCTTGATAATTACACAAAATATTCATAAGTGACTTATTTCATTTGGCTTTACTGACTTAGTCCTTTGACTTAAAACTACAGTGAACTGTATCTTACAAGACTTAATCTCAACAAATTTGAAGTGAAAAGGTCTTGTCTCTGTCTATTCATTTGCCTGCCAATCGACGCATCTCTCACAGCTGCCGGCATAAACGATATAATACAAACATAAACCAAACCTTACAATTTTATCTTGACCAAAGACGCCACTGAATACACAGAACAATACACTCCCTAATAGCTTCACTCCTCCCAACCCAAAATGAGTCAGAACATACATGAGCCAAAAATGAACATGCATTCTTTAAGCAAGTCAAACATAAAAAACAAAATTACATAAAATATTTTTTCTAGGTACAACCATGGAAGTTCTGAGGTAGTACTTCCATGGTATAACATGATATATCTTTCAGAGTTTTGTAATGAAATTTTGTTATACCAAATTAAGTGGTATAAACCATAGTATGGCTGATAGTCCTTGATATATTCACATCATGTGATGCCAGAACAACTGGTCAATACATACCAAAACTCTAAAAATGGATCCTAATGCAATCTGGTTATGCTCAGCACAAACAGTTTAGAACTTAGACATCGTGAGTGCTAAGCTGTGCAGCACAGTTGTATGGGCCCTTTCCCCTCCCCTTCTCCCCTTCCTTCCCCCTAAAAAGGAATTTCTGGCATGAAAAGATTTATTTAAAGAGCTTCAAAACTAATATTAAGTAAATACATGTGACATTTCCCTAGAATTATAATCATTATTATAAGAGGCAAGACACAGTTGGTCAATTCTGGCTGGAATCAAGAAAATAAGAAAATAAATGAGTGAACCAAAAATCCATGATAAATACACTTCTGGCATACAATTGTATTACATACTGACAAGGATGTATAGCTGCCAAGGCTTGCCAGTTGCATCATAAATACTCCATCTCCTTGTAGACTGTCAGTATAAGCAAGTCCCTCCCACTGATGCCATAGGATCTATATATGATTTATTTATATGCTATCATTTAACAAATGATAGCACATTACTATATTCAAAACATCCATCTACAATGTGGATTACTCTACATATCAGTCCACAGCATTTGAGGATTCAGCAGATTTCCCTTCTTTAGTTAGGTGACTGATTTGTCACATGTCTTCCAGCAAAACAAATTGAAATATGACTGTGCAGAAATAGATGGTTTGGTGAGTTTGATTCTACAGCCCTCCATGTGCAAATTGTTATATCTCAGAGGTACAGAAAGTTACCTACTGATACAGATCTTAAGGCTGCCAAGAACACAAAAAAGAATTTGTACTTAATATTTTAATGAGCCCACTTGTGAGTTGCTCCATGAAGTGTATCAGATTCACAGCGTAAACCTCTATTGTGGCCTGAGAATTCACACAACTTAGCTTGTAAAGCTCTTTGCAAAATAAATTGGATTGTACTACCTAACAGAAACAGTTGCAATGATCTATGAAAGTGCAGCCTCTTCAGTTTAGTTGTAAGGGCAAAAATACAAGACAGTAGTTTCCATTTATCTGTAGTTAAAAGGCCTAGATCTTGGATAGTGTCTTCTTGGCATGTCTCCATACCAGTTTCCTCTACCCCTTGGTCTGTATGGCCTAACATATGGGCTCCGTTCACTTGGAAAGGATCCCCTTCGGAAGCTGCTTCCTGTATATGGCTGTCTATTATAGTTATTGTAAGGATAGGCTGATGGCTGACTATTTCTGTATAAGTCTTGGTCATTTCTGATGGTACCCCTGATTGGTGGTGACCAAGGAGAGGATGTCTGACCTAGGACAGGAATGGTAACAGTAGGACTGTACCCTCTTGACTCTACAACAGGAGGTGAAGAGGTGGGTGATGTGGGCTCTGAGGAGGGGGGATATGGGTACTGTGTCCCACCTCCAATCACTGATATTGGTGAAGTGACATCTGCTGGGGGTGACTGCAGATCCTGACTATATGAGTGTTGTTCATTTCCTACATGTGAAATATCTCCCTCACTGTGCATCTGAGTACCAAATCCAATATCATTAGGGGATGTTGGGACCTGCTCTGGTTGCATGGGGACCCGCTCTGGTTGCATCTGAGTACCAAATCCAATATCATTAGGGGATGTGGGGACCCTCTCTGGTTGCATGGAGGGATCCTGGTGTATAGGGGGAGGAACATTATAACTTGTTTCTGGTATGCTTACAGGAGGGGTTGCAAAAAAATCACTGATAGGAGATGTGCTATATCTACTTTCAATAGGTACATTGCTATATGATTGGCTGTGGCTGTACACATTTGATTTAGGAAAGTTTCCTGCTGAAATGCTGGTATAAGGAGCAGTTTGTTGTTCTACCTCTGGCTTGAGGAAGTTACCCCCTTGTGCATTAGAGTATGAGGTAATGGGTTGTTCTGCACTTACATTTGTATAGTTGCCCCCTTGAGTGCTAGTAAATGAATTGATAGGTTGCTCTGCATTAGGTTTTAAGAAATTATCTCCTTGGACATTAGCAAATGGCCGGGACTGTTGCTCCATGTCTGGTTTTGTAAAATTAACCCCTTGAACACTGGAAAAGGGGGTAACCTGTGGCTCTATGTCCTGTTTTGGAAAGTTGCCCCCATGAAGATTAGAGAATGGAGTAACCTGTGGCTCTATATCCTGTTTTGGAAAGCTACCACCTTGGACATTCGGGAATGGGGTCACCTGCTGTTCCGTCCCTCTTTCCATGTAGTTATCACCTTGAACAGTAGGAAATAGGTTACTTTGTGGCTGTGTGTCTTGCTTTATGAAATTACCCACTTGGACATTGTGGAAGGGAGTGACCTGTGGCTCTGACTGTGTTTCCACAAAGTTACCCCCTTGAACATTAGAAAATGGGGTGACCTGTTGCTCTGTCTCTTGTTTTGTGAAGTTATCACCTTGAATATTAGGGTAAAAGTTGGCCTGCTCCTCTGTCCCAGCTTTATTGTATATCTCACCTTGAATACTACTGAATGAGGTAACTGGCTCATTTTCTGTAAGTCTGTTAAATGTTCCCACACTACTGAAAGGAGGCACCTGATGCTCGACTCCAGGATTACTAAACTTTCCCTCTTGAAAGTTAGAAAATGTTGGAATCTGCTGCTGCTCTGAAGCAGATTTGTTAAAGCTTCTAACTTGAAAGTTTGAGAATGGAGGTCCTTGTAGCTCATATGCACTATTGTACTGGTCTTCATATGAGGTTTGCTCAGTTTCCACATCATCAGGTTCCATTTCATACATAATGACACTTGGTTCTGAAGTAGGGGTATCAGGAGGTGCTTCATAACTTTGATCTTCTTCACTCTTATCAAAGCTTCTCAATGGACCTCGTCTGGCATTAGGAGGTGGGGGACCTGGTGGAGGTCCCGGTGGTAACTCGGGTAATGTGTGTGATCGCTCATTTGGTGGAGGGACGGGAGGTGGGACTGGAAGAGGAACAGGTGTAGGATTAGAAGAAGCTGATGTGAGAGTTGTTGAAGTAGTAGTCGTTGTATTTACAAACTGCTGGGATGTTGAAACTCCAATGCCTGTGTTAAGCTCAGGGGAGGCTGCTTCACTCACATTCCCAAAGGCACTTCTTTCTGATGTATGACTATAGCTTGGTATTGTCTTATTATTGTTCTCCTTCCCCTTCAAATCAACTTCATTGTCATCACTTTCATTCTCCTCATTATTTGTGTTATTTCCCCCACTCAGGTTAGCCAGAAACTGACCCAAACCAAATGGATGAGTAAGAGATTTTGAGGATGGAACTGTTTTTTCTTCTGAAACTTGCCTTTTGCTTTCTTTCAAGGGGTCTTTCTTACGAGAAGTGTCTTCGGGCTTTTCCTCTTGTTCTTTTGATGGTGAGATATTTTCTTTTGCAACAGCAGACTGTACAGATTTTGTCAGCATACTTAAACTCGAGATAAATGAGTGAGAAGGGCCTGACCCACTTGTTGTTGACGTTTTGGTGCTATGGATGATTTTAGATAAGAATGCGATAGGATTGGCAGTTGCTTCATTGACCACCTTCTGTAGATTACTTGATGTCTGCACTTCATCCCGGAGAGGGGTACTGCCATCTCTGCTTTCTTCAGGGGGATTTTCCTCTTTCACAGGATCATCAGCCTGATCTGTGTATGGTACTAAAGGGGTGGGCATTGCATCAGGGCCATACAGAGCAGTATCAGTATCACTGTCATCATCTTCCTGCTGACCAACAACTGGAACAATTGGTATGGTCTGTGGTGGCGATTCTGTCTTGACAGGTGGCTCTTCTGCAGTAAGGCTTGACTCACTTGGTGAATTCTCTGGTGATGGAGCAGAGTTATTTGAACCAGTTGGGCTTGGTGTGTCTGTGGCTGACCCAGGCTTATTAAAACTAAGCCCACCAGTCAGAAAAGAGGCTCCTGTGAAAAGATGTAAATGAGATTAATTAATCTACTCTATAGCTTAGAACAAGAGCCCAAGGGCACTTGTCTTTAAGATTATTTTGCACAAAGGGAGTAGTAAGGGAACGCATGTGCTCCTTCAACCCCAATGACTTTTGACCTCCACCAAAAACATAAGGGTACATATCTGAAAATCATACACATACTGGCAAGTTTAAGAAAGACTGATCACTTGGTTATATTGATTTACCGCATCACATACTGTACCTCCGATTCCAATGCGTTACACACACACACACACACACTCATGACCTTTCACTAAAATATCTATTACTTGAAGTTGATTTATGAGCATTGTACGAGTGGTACTTTAATTGCCATTTTGGTTTGTCTCAAAAAGATAAATCCAGGCTTCACAAAAAAGGCACTAAGGTCAAAACGTCAAACAGGTCAAAGAAAGTCATCACATGCACTTCATTTAGATGAACACAACTTTCCATTATGCCATCCCCCTATGTCACTTGGTTATTGAGTTATCGCACTATGTACCTAGCATTGCAATGCATATAACACACACACACACTACTAACCTTTCATTTAAATGTCAATAACTCGAGTTAGAAACATCATAGGAGGGTAGGATAATTGACTTTTTGGTTTGTCTCAACCAGAGGAATCCAGGCGTCACAAAAAGTCACAAAGGTCAAATGAGGTCAAACAAGGTCATCAGGTGCACTTCATTAAGACGAACAAAACTTTCCATTACACCATCCTCCTATGTCACTTGGTTATTGAGTTACTGCACCGCATACCTCACATTCCAATGCTATATGACACACACACTACTAACCTTTCACTTAAATGTCAATAACTCGAGTTTGGAACATCATAGGAGGGTAGTATAGTTGACTTTTTGGTTCGTCTCAACAAGACAAATCCAGGCGTCACAAAAAAGTCACAAAGGTCAAAAGGTCAAATGAGGTCAAATGAGGTCATCATGTGCATTTCACTGAGATGAACACAATTTTCCATTACAACATCCCCATAAAATGTTTCGTTGGCGA
The DNA here is from genome assembly GCA_029531755.1 of Holothuria leucospilota. Classification (NCBI taxonomy): domain Eukaryota; kingdom Metazoa; phylum Echinodermata; class Holothuroidea; order Aspidochirotida; family Holothuriidae; genus Holothuria; species Holothuria leucospilota. The sequence continues at coordinate 36,796,471 of CM055974.1, read as the reverse complement.
GGTATCAATAAAACATTACTTTTTGACCTTTTGACCCTTCCAGATTATGTTGATAAATGTTGCAGTGCTTGCACCTCCTACCAATCTATCTTATCCTAAAATTATGTCACAGTTTGAATAATGGTCACCGAGTTATAGCTACTAAAGGAAATTCACTTTCTTGCCTCTAGTGACCCCTAGTGACCTTTGACCTCCACCAAAAACAATAGGGCACATCTACTCAATATGATACATGTACACACCAAGTTTGAGAAAAATTGATCACTTGGTTATTGAGTTATCGCATCACATACCTCAAATTCCAATGGCGTCACATACACACACACACACACACACACACACGCCAACCTGACTACATAGGTTCCTTTGTTACACAAGGAACCAAAAATAGACCCATTTCCCACTGTAAAAGGCTTCTTTTATCAGAACTTATACAAACATCAAAGTGACTACAACTTAACAACATCTACCTTTTAATAAAATAAAATGTGAGAGAGCAAACCTGTTGTAAGTGCATACTGATTAATAAAGCTTTCTCAAAAATATAACTATCTCAAAGGCACCCAAAACACAAACCCTGGAGGAGTGACCTCCTGTAGGTTAGGTGTTCCCTATTTACAAAGCAATCACAAATTTGAAAAAGCCATTTGCAAGTGACTCTCATTAATCTTATCCTTTCAAGAACTAAAGAGGAAAGACTTGAACAACGGTCTTGTGCTTAAAAATTTAAAGAGTTTACACATCAGAACTTATCCACAAAATATTTCTACAAAATTTTCTATCCAACAACTTCCATGGCAAGGCAATGAGAAAAATGGGATACACATGTACAGCTCACCTGTCAATTTGGCCAGTGAGTCTAGATTGCCAGGGGGAGGAGGGAGCTTACGAGTTGTCTTTGGCACTGCTCTTTTAGTAGAAGCTGTGGACACAGCTGCGAAAGAAAAAATAATATAAAACAATACCAAAACCTGGCTAAACTTATCTCCCACACTGTATTACATCTCAGGCACAACACACTGAAAAAACATTCTATTACATCTCCAGCACAACAAACTGAATAGACTTCTCACTCAAAAGTAGCCCATAGAACATGACTAAAATGAGTTTTAAGCATGAAACTTTTACCACCCTATCTAAAGACAATGCAACAGACATAATGAAAAAGAACACTATGATAACTGGGACAATTTTCGTCACAAAAAGCAAGGAAGGTTTAATTCACCAAATGAGTGATTCAACAGATTCACTGAAAATTCACTTTATATGGATTTTTTTTTCTGTGGAACATTTATCAACAGTGAAAATCTTCTACGACTACAGGTTAGAACTGCTGTATTACTGGCAACTAGCCAAAGCCAAGGTACTTCTGCATAAATTATTCCAAAAGGAAATGCAGGACTTGCAAGTTTGAGCACCTCTCGAAGTTCCAACACAACTTGTGAATGCCAGTTTTTCACAAAGACAAAATTAAGTAAGGCAAATTTAATGGAAAACTACAATGAAGCTTATTTTATTTTATAAACTAAAAACTTGTGTTGAAGAAAGTGCACAAATATATCTGAATATTAGGACATTTTAAAAGAACATTGAAAATTTAGTACACTTTATTCTTATCCCTTTTAGCACTGAACTAATTCACTGTGCACCTGTCACTATGCCTAAATTAATTTTTTAAGTCTTCCTCATTTTCAAAGCCTACTTTCAATGCCAATCACTCTGACAAAACTTTTATTTTATAAAGAGGTCATGAATATAAAAGTTAAAGTGCTCGAGTGGTTCTTAAAATGAGACCCTATTTGGGACATCCATGTTAACACACAAAGAGCAAAATACTTTTACAAAAGTGGGCAAATTTATACATATTTTGGTGACTGTCACCATGTTTTCCATGTTAGATCTTTTGTTGATAACATTTTTCTTGTATACATATGTTATTGATTAGTCTTCTACAGAAGAAATGAAACCCACTAAAGCTTTTATAATGTGATGTATAACTCGAATATCATTGTTTAAGGTATTTTTGTAAAATATCCCTATCTTCTGTTTATATTACTAACAGTACTGACCCTGGGGAAACAGTGCCTAGCAGCAGCCTAGCTTACTTCCCTGGGACCAGACCACTACACGTGTCACTTTTGATAACCTTAGGCCTTCCACAAACAGTATTGAATCTGCATGTCTGTTGCACTGATCTACATGTAGGACTGGAAATAACGCACACTTCTGTTTAACACTGCAGTGTTGGGGAACAACTTGGGGTTCACAAGATGGCGCGAACTACTCCTTAAATCAGGAGTTCTCAAACAGTCGATCAGGGTCTACTGGTAGACCACGGACTGATCCCAAGTCGACCAGGAGGGGTGTAGGCAAAAAGGAAAAAAATAAAGCTTTTCTATGTGTAACTGTATGACAGTGTATGTTTTGTAGATCTCAGGAGGGTGGCTGCTTGAAAAAGAAGATCTTGGGTCAAAAAAGGTTGGGCAACCACTGCCTAAAATCATCATGCACCTAGCGTGTAATGGTTAATGGTGAGGGGTGAGCAAAAAAAGGGGTGGAAAAATGAATCAAAAATATTGGAAATAATTCATCAACCGAAGGAGAAAACTAAAGGTCATTGTGCGAAACACTTTTTCCGATTTTGTCCACATTTTGTGTTGATAAATTTTCAGTAATAACTGCACAATTCTGACACGAACAGTGAATCAGAGAGATTTCCTCCAGGCAGGCAATGGTTTAAGTGCATATGTAGACGGTTTAGAACACTGTGACCATGCAAGAATACTGAAGAGGTTGATTGAATAGTTGATATTGGAAACAGATACTCTATAAATGATTGTAAAGTTTTTGCAAATTGTTCCCACTAGGGTCATACCTATGGAGTAAGTAACTCTTGACTCATTTTTTAGGTTCCAATATTATATTTCAGAGTTTAAGTATGCTGATTTATAGGTACAAAGGTAACAATATTATCAAAGTGTCAGTCTGTAGAAAATCTTTTTAAATACAGGTGCCTATTTTCATCTATTAAACCTACTGACTGTAACTTACTAGATTATGAAATATTTAAGTATTTTATTGATAGCAGAAATCTTATACTGTCTCCCAGGCTTGTTATGTTGCTCATAATGCCTTCAAGCACTCATTTTCACCCTTTTCGTACGGTATATTTAAACATTGTACATATTTGAACACATTCTTTTATTTCTTATTTTCTTTGTTCCTTACTCCCTAAATTTCTCTCTTTCTGGCACACTTGTTTTATGTAGCCTTTGCTATTTCAGTTTACCCACACCTCGACTGTCATTACATGTTAAGTGAAGTAACTTGCGAAATGAAACAAATCAAGGGAAGAAGGGGGGGGAGATGTATCTCTGCTTTCCAGCACCCATGCATTTGTCAAAAGCAAGCCATCACATGGCCCTTAAAGCATAGTGTATTGAGAACTTGGCCCTGACAAGCATAGTACGTAGGATTATGCCTAGACTGCCAGCAGGCACTTCTTTACGATAATATCATAGGGCCATATGTGCTTTACTAGCAAATGCTCAACGTCATCACTCGTTGGCAAAAGAATGCCCAGCCTGATTGAACATAAACAGACATTACAAGTTTTACTGTCATAACAATGTGCAACTTAATCCTCATTCATCTGTACCTGCGCACAACGGTGCCAGCGTTTAGCATGCGCCGTATACTTTGGACGCACACATACTTATCATGGCTTGGGTTTTGTCAACCATGACATCACCATGTATTGTCCTGTTAGGCTACATGTTCTTTTTTAAGTAAAATAATTTCAAAAATTCATATCACTCCAGGTTACCGCATGTAGGGTTTAACGACGAGTTTTGCATTGACAGTGCAATTGTAAGCTACTGACATTTTCTAGAAATTCTTAAAATACATTGCTCTCATAGCATCTCTCCCTTGAGTTTGTACGTGGCTAAGCGTTTTATGAGGAGTAGTTGCTGTGAAAGGAGTGGTTCCCCTTTTAGACGCACTTCTTATATCCAGTCCTACATTTAGATCAGTGTTTTGTTGTCCAAATCAAAAGCTGAATATTCCCTTAAAGTGTCTTTCTAAAATTTGTCTCTGTGACCATAAAAAGCTCTCTTTACATATATGATAGGGCTACTTGGAAATACTCAATCAGTTACTAAATTTTTTGACATTTTCATCAGAATTTTCTATGCAACTACCTAGCATGTTTGGTATCAAAATTCATGGAATGATATCTTCTACTGGGATGATATAGTTTCAGATCAGGTTCAAGGGAAATTACACAGTAACGTAAACTTGATCAAGAGAAGTCACGGTAGGTGAGTATATCTGCCTGAAGTGTGGAGAGCAAAATCTTGCATGGCAGACTCATAGTGCTGAAAGGGCTAAGGTTTTGAACTTTGAAGGGTCCATATTCTACCCTACATTCAGTCAAACTTATCTACAACCCAAGAATTTCACAGCACAGATTCAAAATTGATTCTCTTCATAACTAAATTTATTAGTTGAAGATTCACTTTAGTAGTATTTCAATTACTCAAGAATTCATAATTTCAAAGATTCTGCTTGTTCAAGAGTTTGTAGCATCTGAGCATTGCATCTTTGACAATGCTTGAGGTGGCGAAAGGGGGGATGGGTGAGGTTCACAATTCTGTTTGATGCATGCATTGCAAGCCACCTAGCATCCTTGACAATGGTGTCTGTTCCCTATTAGACTGGGTACAAATACTTACCCATGATGGACCCACGCTGCACACCATCTTCTTCATCGGAGACCTCCATGTCTTCTACATCAACTTTATCTGCCTCTGGGTCTTCGGGAGGAGTAGCACCTGAAAAAAGAGATACCCATTGTAATGCATTATGTCATCAGAGAAAGAGGAAAAGAAAGAAGAGAGTTGTAAAAGAGGGAAAAAAGGAGAGAACAATATACAGTCAGTCAAAAGTAACAAAACTAGATAAAAGAAGCATAAAATTGTGTAAATACAGAGCAAAATACACAGACAGGTGGTAGCAGAGACAATCAGGAAAAGTTGGGTTGATAATAGTTTCAAATGTGTGTTTGTAGTTTCAAAATTTTTTAGATACATACATCAACACAAGTCATACACTGGTAGCAAAGAAAAGCATATAACTGCAATTTTCAAATCATAAATTTTGAAATTACTTCCTCTTCACTAAAAATTCAAGTTTATTCTCTTAAAGGTCATGCTAATTAAGATCCAGTCAAAAAAAATAAACTGAAACTCCTGAGTTTGTGGTCAATCCTCAAAATTACAAATATTTAATAATGTCACTGACCAGGTGATGGGGCATCCACAGATGGTGATGGAATTGGACTTGATCCTTTAGTTGGGAGATGTTTCTTGTACTCTTCTAAACGCTTCTTCAATATGCTGACTCTTGTACTGAAATTTTTGTAGGCCTGCATATATCATAAAGCATGAATAAAAAGACTGTCAATACTACACATTTATGCGGATGCAGATGTGAAGATGTACATTTTCAAGAAGGCATTCCTTTTGAAATGAACTGATGCTGGTAAGAGTCTAACAATAAATATCACATAAAATATAAGATGAGTTAAAACTAGCCAGCAAACAATGTCCTTCCTTAATATCGCTTAAAATCGGTAAATAATCCTTGATTTGGAGATGATTAGGACTGGATTATCCAGAACACCTTTCTACAAAATTTTTTTCTTTTGCAAATTACATCATGATTTTGACATACCAGGTGAAAAGAACTAATCATAACCACACCATGATGTATAACCAGGGAAGTGTTAGGAAGGAGATACAATTACCAAGTCATTCAGACAATATGTACTTGAAAATGACCAAATTCTTTTCAGGCACTGCCATTTGATTGACAAGTCTCTGTTGACTACACCCTTTAATGATGATCTCCTTGCTTTTCCAAGTAATCCCAAGACAAAGGTCATTGTTTTTACATGCTTTGAAGTGAGGATTATTTCTGCCAATGGCCAAACTTTAATCAGGAATTTCAGTAAAACAACTGCCAACCAGTGTGTAAATAATGTACTTCAATTGTGCCCCCATGATCATAGCTGCTCTGGGTATTGAGATTAGAATTTTGAGAAGAAAGGTAAGATTACTGTCCGAAACAAACATTGCTTCAAAGAGTCTATAGAACAAGGATGGTATCACCATGAGTCCATTCTCAATACTGTAACACTGAGGTTCTCCATCCAAATTTTTACTCAATCCATGCCTGCCAATGGTGATGCATTTTTTCAACCAAATGAAGTGATCAACATCATGTACAAACCATGTTACCATCAATCTTTGGAAATGAGATAGTAACATCAATTTCACCCCATTTTTTCTCTTCCATTTGTTTTGCATCTCCCCCCCCCCCTCCTCCCCCAGGAGTATTTGTACAAAACTAACACTTACATTTGTCACAATTTTGGCTTCACTAAACTGTGCATCATAAAATATTTCACTTTTCTTTAACAATTCCAGGAGCTCTTTCCTCATCTCGACTTCCTTTCGTAAAGATTTGACATATTCTTCCAGCTTACAGGCACCATCCTCAAACTGCTCAGAGAACCTCTTTCCACCAGCCCGATCTGTAAAATAAACGTACACACTGGAATCAATACCAGCATAGCTTAAGCTGCCCTGGCTGGTTGTAACAACCATTGAGTAGCACTCAAAGGAAATTAATGTACTGTTGGTTGAAACAAAAGCAAGGTACTTGTCTGAAATGACAGGAAAAGTGCTCAACTGTTTGTTTACTCTTAATTTCATTTTTTTCTTTTTTTTAGGGGTTACCTTTCTTTCTTTGCTATTTTATCTACTTTGGAATTTGAGAAAAGAATGACAAAATGCACCTCAATCAACTGATGAAAGTTACACAACATCAGATACAGCTTGTATATATTGAGAACATGTTCTAAATTGAATGGAAGAGAAATGTGCACAAAATATGGCTATTTCTACATCCCTTCAATTATTTCAGAATCTACTTAATGTAAAATTTTTCTAATATTTCATGGATTTTAAACAAATTTTAGACTTTCTAAGCCAAGAAAGAACCCTCTAAAATGTGTTGCTACCATGTAGTATGTGCTTGCAGACAACTCCCATGCAAATAATCCCCCTCCCTTCCCCCATGATAATTACTTGGTTCAGGGTGGGCACTGTCCCTGTGGTAAAACTGTCTGCAGAGGTAACTGTCAAGGTGACAATTGTCCAGGAGGTAGCCTTTGAACGGGAATTGTCTAGGGGTTATTATCTGGGGGTAATCGTCCAAGTGGGAATTGTCAAGGAACCACAGTATACACATGTTAAAATACAAATACAGGCATATTAAAACCTGTATAAATTTTAACTAGGTGTCTATCTTTTGAAATTTGCAACGTAAGTTACACAGTTAGGCAGTATTATTGTGCAGCAGTAATGTTTTATTGAGCAGTGTGTGCATACACTAAGAAAATATTCTTCACAAAGTTGTGAACTCATTTGATGGCTTGAAGGTACCACCTATGTACAATGACGTTAAATAAAGAGACAGACAACACTCATTTAAATATGGCCTGCCCCCCTCCCCCCCCCCCCACCCGAAAAAAAAACCCAGCAAAGCTTAAGATAGATCCAACGGATAACAACATTTGTATACACACAGTTCAAATTCAGGTTATAAAGAAGGAAACACATAGAATGGCCTTATATTTTCTACCTTTTGGGTCAGTAAGTAGGTGTGGTTGTCAAATGAGTTACATTTTGCACAATTTTACAATTTTGCATTTAAAAAGGGCCAAAACTGGAAATTTTTCAGTATTCTTTCCCCTTTGCCTCTACACATGAAACACATTTGTGGACCTACTGAAACCTTGTCCCACGCCCCCCCCCTTACTACACACGAGTTTACCTTTTAGTTTGGCTATGGACTCAATGCTAGCTACATCAACATTCATATTGTTAAGCTGGTTCCTCCTTAGCTCCACTTCACCTTCAAACTGAGTTAAGTTTTCAATGGCACTAGGAACATCAGCTGGGTTAAATGTTGCAAGAAACTTGGCATCCACCTTGGGCTTTATGCTTTGACTTGAAACTGAAGGCAAAACAACATATGTACAGCAAAAGTTGTTAATGTTTCATACAAAAACTATGAACTTAATACTACATCTACATTTATATCTCATACCCTGAAAAGAGTCAGATAAGCAAGATTTAACAACAGTATGTCCTCAACCATTTCCTATACTTGTGCCCATTCTGATTTTGTTCAGTAATTTTACAACCCCCAAAATATCATGCAGTTTCTAAGCATTTTCATATCAAAACAAATGAAGTCCTTTACAAAAGCAAAATTTTTCAAGAGACTTTTTAAAGCAAGGTACTGTGTTCACTTCTTAATTGCATGTACATCAAAAGTACAAAGATATAAGCAGAGCGAACAATCATACTATACCAAAAATGACAACTTAAGAAGAACACACACCAGATAAAGTTGCAATGTGTATTCATCCTTTCCACTGTACATAACATAAAAAATTCCCACTTGGAAGTCTTGTCATGCTCTTCTTCTAAATAGTTGAAAGCAATTTCTTCAAAGAAATAGTCACTTACATTCTCAAATGTCTGTCTCCAGGCCATTTGCAGCCAGCTTTGGGCTATGGAATGGCCAGTGGAAGATTCAAGGAGCCCCAAAGTTTGAATTAGGTGGTGTCAAAGCACACCACCTAATTCAATTTTGGCTTCTACAATTGTTATAAAGTTTACTTCTACAATTGTTATAAAGTTTAAACTCTACTTAAAGTAGGCCTAAGTCCCAAACACTTATAATCCCTACACTAATGACTCTTCTTCCAAGATAACCTGTTTCAGAAATTTTGTAATGAGGATATCTACATTTTTCCTTCTTTTTTATCAAACTGCCTCCATTCAACCGATTCCAATTTCATAATGCACTAAAAGCTTTTCACACTAAGGCTAGCAAATTACATCCTACACCTTTGGTTTTGCAACCAAATATTGAAGTCCTGAAGATGTTTCAGTTTTGCATCTTTTCAAAATGAACCCTATACTGCACATGCAGAAGCTGTTCCACAAAACTTGAGACTAACCTCTCTCCATAAAAGTTTTACACATTTTGTTTCTGAGGGAAAACATCATATATGTCACCCTTCGGCATGGATACAAACTGATGCAGCCAATGGCAACTTATAAGTTAAGCAAATGATACACTCTATGGTACAAATCCTAGGCACAGGATTGCAAATTAAGTGACTGAAGGAAGACTTTGAATTATTAAAGTGGACCTAAAGTCTAGAATTACAAGAATATATATTTTAGACCTTGGAAAATGAATTCCAATCATTCAACTCCCATTTTCATAGCTTACTCCATTGCCGAGATATAAAATGTTGAAATTTATTCACTTAATTTGAAATGGTCGATTGCGCAATAATTTGTGATGTCCTTCTTGTACAACTCACATTACCTGCCTTTGTTTCCTTTTGGAATTAAGATGTTTATCTGACCTTGGGACATTTACCGTTCCCTTGCATAGCATGTTGTACGGAGAGGGCTTATAAAGCCAAGTCACCCTATAATATTTAGACAGTGATCACATTTTGGCACAAGGTGCAGTGGCTTTTTGAAAAAACAAAGAAAAACAAAGGTTGTAATTTGAGTAGTACAAGAGTGACATCACAAATTATTGTGCAATCTACCATTTTAAATTGAGTGAATAAGCATCAACATTTTATATCTCAGCTCAGGAATGTCCTGTGAAGATGGGAGTTGGACTATCTGGATGCAGTTTTCAAGCTTTGTAACATATATTTTTGAAATTTCAGACTTTAGGTACACTTTAAGTTAGGATGCCAGGTTGCATATGCCTAGCAACATCTGTTAAAATCCTGCAGAATAGTGTTTGAGTGAGGATCCATGATTTCAGATGTCTGGCATTTAACACTGAGATCTGCAAAATAGTGTTAGGGTTCAAATCCATGATGCGGATGTCTGAGAATACCCACTAAAACCCTGCAAAATAGTATTGAGGTAAGGATCCATGATGGTTAATGTCTGGAATTACCTACTAGAATCTGCAAAATAGTGTTAAGAGTTAGGATCCATGATTGCTGATGTCTGGCATTAAATACTAAAATCTGCAAAATAGTGTTAGGGTTAGGATCCATGATCGATACCTACTAAAATCCTGCAAAGAAAATATACTTTGTAAGGCTGCAATGCACAAGTTGAGTTAATAGAATCCTACCTAATCTAGAATATATAACAAAAATGAATTCTAAAATCCCCCTCCCCATACCACACCAAAGGCTCCCAAGAGAGGTATCCTTTTATACTTTTAATGTTTCAATATATTAGACAAAGAAATATTGTCTCACCGAAAAGTTTCAAAATTTGTTGAAAAGTTCAATTGCAATGAATACAAACCTGAAGCAGCCAGGAGTTTCTCACAAAATTCACTGTCAAAAATGTTTCTTTCTTCCCAAATTGTGATGATTCTCAAGACACTCTTCCTGATGGATTCATCCCTTCAAACAAAGATAGTACATATCAATGTCAAATGGATAACTTTATCCTAGTTCATTCGCCTACACACACACTACATATACCACAAAATTTTCAGTTCTGTTTCATTTTCGAAAATCATACAGGCAGGCAGACAATGAGGACAAACAGGAGACAACCCATCTGACAGCAGTTTAATGTACTAACAATTTAATGTACCAACAAAATTTGTACTCTGAACTGCTAAATGTTTGAGAACTAAAGCCAAATAATTTGCTTTTATTCACAACTTATAGACTGAAATCCCCTAATGAAGATCTTTTTTAACTATTTTTATATCTCTTACTGAAGATATCACACTTTTCATCACTGAATTATTTCTGAGATAACATGCTACAGTATGCAAAACTAATGGTGCAAAGTGTTGCAAAGAAACTGCATTATTTATGTAAATAATCTAATTGCTTGCCATTTAGTTTGAAGTTTGGTGGGTGAATGAGATATAGATATTTTTATACTGCACAAGTGTTACTTACCAACGAAACTTTTAAGAGCATATCAACATTGTAACCCCTCCTTCCATGCTCCTGATTTGCATACTTACCTTTGTGTTTAAACGAGGAATGGGTGTAAATTATAAAGTATCTTTTAAAATAGGTAATTTTTTATCAAATTTAATGTAAACTATTTGCAGTTTTATTACTTACAACGCATTTTACATCAAATTACAGCAAGACTTCAAATGTAAAACTAACAAGTAAAACGTCTGCCAATCATAGAAATTAAAGAAAGGGAGAAAGTTGACACAATGCAATGCTGCATGTTTAACCAGTGAAGCCACAAAATTGTGAGGGCGCTTCTTCTGTACAGCAAACAGCTGGTTGATTGGCATGTCTCCGTTCATACAGAGAGCATTCAACTTCATGAGTTAAACATCATTTTATCCATTTTTTCTAAAGATTAGGAGTAGTTTTCACAACAGGGCTAAGTCAGGGTGATTTAAGTGTTTTGTTTTATTATCCTAACTTGAAAACTTGTAGTTTCTCTGCCCATAACTGGGGCAAAAACATCAACATGCTATTTGTATTACATGCCATTGCTTTGTTGTTGTGTAGAGAGCCAAATCAATGGCTTCAGTCCAGATTGCCAGACCAGATGTCATTCTCCTCTATTTCAATCATGCCAATAGACTGTCAAAACTGATCAGGAGTTAGTGCTCTTTAAACCATGCTGTTTCTTCTTGTCAGCCACTGGTTAAGATTATAAGAAGTATCAGTCAGTTTGAAGAGTGTATCGTGTCAGCACGCCCGTAGCCAGACAAGGTACTGGAGGGGGGCCAGAATTTTTCCGGGGGGGTAAAAATTTTTTCAGGTGGGCCAAATGTGTACAAATGTATCAAGTCAATGGTAAGATTCAAACTCTCTAGGGGGGGAAACGCAGGGGGGCTTCGCTCCCCTGGCCCCCCTTGACTACAGGCCTGCGTGTCAGACAGTCTAGAGCAGAGCTGCACAAGTAACACCCAAGATGAAGGGTTCTGATGGCCGAGTACTTGGTAATTTTCAATTCTGTACGTTCTTAGTGGTATAACAAAATCTGGGAGTAGTTCATTTCATTTTTGTCAAAATGTTTCATTTGATGGACCTTAAAAAATGGTATCCAGTGCCCATGTCTAACCCTTTATATTAGTACATATTTCAGAAATGTGATTGCATAGAGTTGAGCACTTCAAGTTAGTGAAAGTGTATTAAAAGTCTAGAATTACAAGAACATATACTTTAACCTCATTCATCCATCTGCTTTCTCTCTTATTTATCAGCCTATACCCTTGATGAGATATAAAATGTTGAAATTTATTCACTTAATTTGCCAAAGTCGACTACTCAATAACTTGTGTGTCCTTCATGTACAATCTTTATCACCTGCTTTTCTTTCTTATACAATTAAAATATTTCCATAACCTTGACAGACTCACTGTTTCCTTGCATAACATGTTGTAAGGAGAAGGTGTGCATATTCAAGTCACTCTAGAACAATAACAGGCCTGATTTTTAAGGAAATTTTCAGGTTGCCCATCGGACAACCTGAAGCTAAATTTAGGTTGTCCAAAATAGTTTTTGGTTGCCCGAAAGAAAGTGACAAACAAGAGATGAACACTTCTGTTTCCTGTCTCTGCCATAGAAAACAAACATTTACTTTCAATCCTGCATTTTTTCATTTTTATTTGCATAGTACAGAAATGAATGGTAGTCAATACCATTGTCTCAATACCACTTCTTAAGGGGGTTTTTATGACATACTTTCCTGCTGATGTAGGGAACTATCCAATTAAAAATAAAATCTAATCGTCCATCGGACAAGTTCAAAGAGAGAAAGTGGTTGTCTGATGCAAGTTTTACCCGTCACGGACGATCGGACGAGTGCTAAATTTCAGCCCTGAATAAGACTGTGACTACATTTTAGCACAAGGTTACAGTGGCTTCCAGACAAGAAAAACAGGATGGTAATCCAAGTAGTACAAAAGTGACATCATAAATCTACCATTTTAAACTGTTTGAACAAATTTCAACATTTTATATCTCATAATCCCAGCTCAAGAATGTCCTGTGAAGATGGGATTTGACATTTGAAATCATTTTGCTCAAGTTTAATAAATGCTTTCACGATTTTAGACTTACAGTAAAGGTGCACTTATGAACATTTAGTCTCTTCAGGGTTGTGACTCTTGGAGAAATTCTAGGTTTTGGGTTCATGAGAAAATTAACTGTAAGAATGAAATGGTTGTGGTGGTCTCTAAATATAGTTTGAGGCCTAGCTGCTAAATAGGCAGTATACATAATGTTAGTAAACAGGCACCATACAAATGCCAGGTAATGTTTTAATGTTACAAGCACACAATAATACCTGCAGAGAGATGCTGCTTCCTCTAACACTCCAGCAAAACCATCTTTGAAGACTGACACCCCTTTCCTCCGGCTGTTCTGAATAACATCATTTGCCAAATACATCAGCGTCAGTCGGTGCGACTCCTTCGTAGCTGGTATAAATATTATGCAAAATTTGAAATTAAGACTCAAACATTTAAAAAAAATCATCTTGGAATCAACTTACTTCATACAATGCATGAAGACTGTACCCTCTACATTTTAGGCCCCTTGGTCATACAGTTAAACTAATTTGAAGCCAAAGTCAGCCATTCTTACATGTAGTAAATATTTTCATGACACTATTTATGAGGCAAATAATTGAAACCACTGCAATTACTAGCCTGCTACCGTCCTGCTGCACAACCTACAGTATGAATCAATACCTTCACTATTTTTTTTACCAAATAAGTTAAAGAACGTTACTCAATGAGTACTGTACCTCCCTTAGCAATACATCAGCTGCCCTGTAGCCATTCCAGACAAATATGGAACATTTTGATGCCATTGCAATACCTACATGTACAACTCTAAAGTGTTCTTATTTTTAGTCAACATCCTAAAGAAGGCAGTGAGATACAGTAATATGATGCTAGCACAGAATAAAGCTATCCAAAGTAGGGTCACATTGTTGCCTACATTTGAAGGGCTACTGAAATTTCTCTCATACTTCTGAGGCAAACTGAAATTCTGATTGCCCTTAAAGCCTGCAGAGATTTCTTTGTGTAGCCACCAGTAAAAGGGAAAACTACCTGAACATCAAAAGTTACTAACAATACTTGATGAAAACCCTCAGATCCAATGGAATTACTCTGCTGGTTTCTTGAAAAACTTGCAAAAGCAGCAGAAAGTACAATTCATTTTACATACCATATGTCCCTATGCTTCTGACTTATGGACATGCTACCTCTGGATAGCAACACCTCATTATGCAGCACTTTAACTTTTGTATAATAAATACAATGAATGACAAAGTTAATTATCTCTCAACTTCATCCTCGACTTCAATATCTGCTTTATATTAGTACTTACAATAGCAGTAAGCCTCTTCCATCCCATTAGAATCCTGCAGAAAATGTACTCTTTGCATGACAAATTTCTCACCTTTTATATACCTAACAATACTGTAAATGAGCTTGTCAAAGGTAAGGAAACAAATGCACAAATATATGAATAATTTGATACAATGGAGGATTTGCATGTGACTTCAGTGCATTTCCCATCAATCTGCTGACAGTCACAATTCATGCCTCATAGGAGCATCAGCATATTATTTACATGCAATGCAGGTCCCTACATACCATTCTTGGTAGTGTTCTTAACCCTTGCAGTCAGTGTTCTCCACTGATTAAATTTTTGTCCGGGTGCTCTGAAGGTTGATGGTAGTAATTGCTGTCTATAGCAGTACTTCTCAACCTTTTTTAACTCAATGACCACTTTGACTCTCAGAATTTTTCTGAGGCCCACTTTGCAAAAAGTTTATTCTTTTTTTCTTTATTTTTTTATTTTTTATGGCAGATCTCTCGGCCCACCTGTGAGAACTTCGCGGCCCACCAGTTGAGAAGTGCTGGTCTATAGTATACTGAGAGGGCTGGGGTATTCTCTTTGAAAAATGTTTGCTAAAATAGGCCTAGATAAATTTAATTATGGCCTTGTTTGATGACTAAGTACATTTCTGATTATCATTATGTTCACACTGAAATTATTGCTGTTTGCTCTGTTAGAAGGTTTGAATTGATCATTTCTGTCCGAGTGGCTCAACTTTTTGTCTGGTTGGTACATTTTTTGTTCAGGTGCTCAACATCCTCTGCAAAATTTGTCTGCATGCAGCACCCTAACAAACAGCTAGTGAAGAACACTGCTTTCAGCACTGAATTATTTTACTGTGCACCTTTCACTATGCCTGAATTTATTTGAAGTCTTCCTCATTTCAGAAGCTTCCTTTTAATGTCAAATTACTCTTACAAAAATTATTTTATGATTTAAATTCATGCAAAATTTAGAAATTTTACCATATTATTCAGGCTTAGCCTTTCATTAATAACATTTTTATTTTTCATCTTGTTCATAAGTCTACTACAGAACAAATGAAGCCAACTACATTTTCTGTAAATGTGGTACATGACTTGACTCTTTGAGTTATTTTCTTAAAACAGTACATTTTGGCTATTATCATAATTCTCCTAACCCATACTTGTTTCATATGAATAACACTAGCAATACTAGGCCCTGTGGTAATGATGCTAAGTAGCAGACTAGCTTATTTTACTACCCAGAACTAGGCTACTATTTGTCACTTTCCCTAGCCTTAGGTCTTAAACTTACCATATTGAATGCACACACATGTTGTCAAAAGGAAAAGCAGAATATTCATTTTAAATTTTTTTCTAAATTTTGTCTCTGTGACTATGAAGAACTGCCTTTACATATGCCACAGGCCACTTGGAAATGCTCAATCATTTACAACATTTTTGGCCATTTTCAACTGAAATTATTTGAAAAAAATTTTAACACAAAGTTCTACCTAGTGTATTTTATATCCAAAAAAAAAACGAGTCTTTTATTAGAATGATATGGTTCCAGATAAGTATCGAGGAAGGGTGCATAGCTATATAGATTGATCAAGACAAGTCACTTGGGCAGTTATATCTACTTGTAATCTGGAGAGCATAATCTTGCACAGTGGATATACCTGCCTGTTGTGCTGAAAGGCTTTAAAAATGTACCATGAACAGACAGACATGCAGTAACTTGCAGTGTCAACTCAGAAACTCCCCTCCAGTATGTATGCTGAAATCTGTGATAAAATGATTGCATTCTTAATTTTGCCATAGCTACTTTAATACTAACCATCTCTGAGAGACTGGATCCACACTTCCACAATCTGCTTGAAGTGACTTCTATGATGAACAACCCACAATGCCATTGTTTGTACACTATCTTGGGTGCTGTTCATATTGGCCAATTTGTGGCGGAAGCCTTCCACATTCAATGGTGTTCCCATACTTGAACCTGGTTCCAGGTCTTTTCACTGCAGAATACTGTGACACCTTTAGAGATAAAATAAATAAATTATCATTTGGAATCTAAGGACATGAGTTTAGTATATTATTTCTGTTTCCAATCATCAACATCATATTCCTTTCTTCCTTCTCACTGACACTGCTGGCTCTGACAACATTTAATGCTTAACATAATGTAACCATCATTTATAGCTACCTGTCTGTTCCGTTATTACTTCACAGGCCTTAATCATGCCTTCACACACATTTTGGGTGAATGTACACTAGATCCAGATCTGATCACCTGTGCGGGGTCAGATCCACTGCTTGAGATCAAATATGTAGTGTAAACGCAGATCAGATCCAGATCTGATCATCCAGGTTTGATCCTGGTAAGAGGGGAGGATCAGACCCCGCACAAGCGATCAAAACTTGTCGTGTAAATGCTCTAGGATCAACTGTGACCTTACACATGTTTTCTCATTTCTTTGTTTATACATGTTGGTGTGCACGCACATGTGCTTCTGTAATTTCGTAATTCATTTGGAGGCCACTTCCGCTGAAGCACGGAGGAGGATCAGAGTACGAGACAAGTGTAAATGCTCCAGGATCAAGCCACACATGTAATTTGATCTACTGATAAGATCGGACAATCAGCTCCAGATCTAGTGTAAATGCACCCTTTATCTTCTGACAGTAAATGTGTCAATCATTACCACAAACCTCTTTTGACTGTGGATGGTGTGCAAAGGCCGTTCCATGAATTCATGTAAGTGGCGCTGTTGACAAATTGTGTTGTTATGATACCTGTTCAATGTACTGTTCCAACCAATAGTGTACTTTACATGATTGGTGTTTGTAAGGGCTTTTTGTGATAACTATCAAGACTTAAGTTTATTCTAATCAATACACCAATGATCTTGCTTTTTTATTGTTTTAAAAGTTGCACTCTTAACACACAGTCACTGAAAAAGAGTGACAATGACAATTAAATAAAAAACAAACTAAAAAAAATCAAAAAAGTTTCTAAAAGCTTTTTTATCTTCCTGTTTTAATCAATTACCCAAATGAAAAGAATTTAAAATATACTACAACAAAAAAGAAAAAATGGAAAAAAATGAAACATTACACCCCTGCCATTTCCGTGTTTTCACCTGTATCTTCCTGTGTACATGGACTTTGAGCAGACATTTCAGATGTGAGAGCAGTGATGAATTTAAGTCTCATTTGAAGACATATTTGTTTATGTCTCTGTGAGGTAGCTATTGTCTGTTTTCTATTGTGTTTTGTATTGTGGCTATTGCCTTTGTAAAGCACTTTGAGCCTTTTAGGGGAAAGCACTATATAAGAACTTTCAATGTATGTATGTATCTGCCTCTAAGACAGTAAGACAAATCTTAAAAACGAACATACCTGTTTTATTTGTATCATGTTTTTTTTTTTCGTGTGAGCAGTAAAAATCCTCAGGATTGATCTATCACTGTTTTTAGCCTCGATGATTAGGCTATAGCCCAAACTTCCAACTTGCACTGTACAGTGTAGCTCTAGCTACGTATGTACTGACTGAGCCGGCTAACTATGCTGTCTGTTTTGATAGTAGGCCTATATGTATATCATCACAAATTTAGCGGTATTGTGCCAATACACGAAGCCGCCTTAGTACGTACACTAATAGCACAAGTCATATGACAAGTGTGTTCCGTGAAAATCATAATAGTTGCAACCAGTGTTTCCGCTAAGCCACTATGATGTGATTTTGACCCAATTGATTCCTAATTTGATTTGACACACTGATGATGGAGAAAAAATAGAAAAATGAGGGGTTTATGGACATTAAGACGTATTATGCACATGCTCTGCATTTAGCAATGAGTCAGATTTGCATATATATTAGTGCCAAAACCATTATTATATATTAGTGAAACCAAAACTTTGGGTTGCTCGAGAGATGCCTCCACGTGGCCCAACCTGGATGTCAGACACTCCTTGACTGAGTGTTGACTACCTTTTGCAATCTACTAGGGTAGTCAAGTCTTACACAAGTGGTTATATTCTGCTCTGTGACTGGTAACTGAATCTCTCAACTTGCACAAGGTTTTTGTGCTTAGCAAACTGTCACTGTGGGGTGTCTCCTACATGAGACCCCCCCACTTTGGCTGATAATTGTCCTGCTCTTAGACCCTTCCCCCAGATCAGTCTCCAAAAGTTATGTCCCACTTTCAGCTAAGAGAAATATGGTAACCCTAGGAGAGTCACATTCTTTCAATTGTCAGTAACTTTTGTGACCAAGGAGTGAATCATAGTGGGTCAACTGTTACACTTTGTAGAGGGATTCCAAATCATCATTCTTTTTTACAGTCAGTATGGTGACTAGGGTTGTTGGGATATGAAATTTCTGTTATCTATATTGCGAAAAATTTTCCTTTAATACCCAAACGATATCATGGATCCCGTTTGTGTTTACTGAGGCACGATGTCAAAAACTGCAGTACATGGCAGTGGCCCTATATTGGTAGGACATCCCCAATGCCAGCGTAATTTGTGGCAGAGACTGCCTTAGCAACGGGCATAAGAAATTGGCCTGTTGCTACCAAACTTGCTGTTTATCCTTTCTTACAGCAGTGACAAGCTGGAAATATTGAAACGAAAACAGTCTGTAGTAGTTTCACAACTGGGGCTAGCGCAATGCTAAATAGGTCACAGGTTTGTGTGATCAGGCGACCAGCATCAGAATTAGTACGGCATTGGACGGGTCCAAATGTATATGAACCACCCTCACATTACATTGTATTAATGAATGTACACAGCAGCAAAGAGAATTTAGTTTCTTGTGATGATGTTCAAATTTAATTCAAAAAAAATTTTTTACGGAATATAAGCGCACAGAAAAAAGCTGACACATCTATATATTCCGTTGTTTACGGCATACTTCAGCACTGGGTGATTTTTAACATAATATTGGTGTGAAAAGTTCTGGTGGAGACAAGTTGTGTGCTAAATTGCAAACGTTTAAAACCCACCATGAAAAAAATGGGAGAGACACAAGTCTGTTCGTTTGTACAGTTAATTTCTCCCAGTTTGAAATTTAAACATGACTAGGCCTATGTCTCTAGTTACTTTGTGGAACCTAAACCCCCATAATATCTACGATGTATGATTCAGAGCCTAGCCTTTATGTAAGCCTTGTGGGCATTCAGAACCGCAAACTGAAGCAACAGTGCACACAGCCCATTGCATGGTTGCCACTGTGAACATTGAAAGCAAATTTCATCACTGCTCATTGCATTGTACATAAAAGGTACGCCTAAGCTCCAAAGCTTTCAAAGACAGAATCATCGCCAAAAAATGTGCAACTTGAAAATTTGGACGTGAAAGAGAATACCCTCACCCTCATTGGTAAATTGAACTTGAAGGTCCCCCTGATGTAGAGCACATGTTGGCTGTGGAGTGGACAAAGTTGTGTATTTATTTCATTACTTTAAATGCTAAATCTTGCAGCCATAGCCGCTGTGCAGTCTGCTGCACAGACTGCTGATTTTTACTTCATAGCCTTGGCTAGAAAGTTTTCAACATTGTTGGAAGGAAGTGCTAATAATGTAGCCTATAGTACCCTACGTACAACTATAGAATACCCCGCTTCATCGACTAACCCCACTAAGCATCTGCATGCTCAGTCGTAGTCATGGTCACTAGGACTGAGCATCCAGCCTAAAATGGATGCTCAGTGGAACCATAGTTAATAGACACATCCCTGGTTAGGAAACTTTACGTACACCCTACACACACCACGTACAAGCCGAGTAGCTATGCTGAGACATGCAGAAAAGTGCATCACGTGACATTGACCGTGCACACGATCGATCGACATAGCAATATGGCTACATTGAGTGTTGTGTTGTTCAGTCATTCATGGAAATAAATTGAAGTTGATTCAAGGGATGGAAGTGTTTCAGGAAGCTTTCGAATCAGTGACTACTTGTGAACGTTCAAATAAAAGAAGAAAACCATGGCCCACAACCCCCACGTTTCTTGTTTGAGTAGAATTAAACTACCGTACTCTGCAATTTTGCATTGATGTATAGCGTTAGCTAAATACTATCACATGTGAAAGTAAAAGACGGTTCACTATCTGACGTTACCAAGTCGTTAACTGTTATATTTTTAGGGAAAATACCCAATCATGATATATACTTGATATAAGCACTAAATTCCACTCTTTAGGAAGAAAGTGAGTCGTTCTCAAACTGACACAGACCTGCCAACTTCTCCCCCGGTTTTACCGGGAGACTCCGGTAGTTTGCACGCCCACACCTCGCGGCAGTGAGATATGCATACAATACGGCCTACGAGTAGCTGCAACGAATGTGGAAATACAAGGGCAACTTTCACTATGCATTAGCGAATAATGGGGCGTATACAACTGTACGATCGATTGAGTTGGCTATAGGGCTAAATTTAGATGAAAATCTTCCAATCTCCCTAATTTCCCACTAATCTGGCTATTTTTTGCCCTGAAAAATTTAGATTTCCCTGTTTTGGTCTGCTGACAATTGCGTAGGTTTTATCGGCAAAGTTGGCAGTGTATGTAGGCTACTAACTATAGCTAGTAACTCCAGCCGCAAATACCGTTCGGTGCTTGGAGGGTTTTAAGATTGAAAAGTAACAAAACCAAACTTTTACAAAAAATTCATAATTACCATTTGATAAAGGTTCACAAGTAGTGCTATAGAAGTACTACTTTGGAGGTAGGTAGGTAGTACTTCCATAGCGGTGTATGTAACGCCTTGTGTTACGGGTACACACGTTACGTGTAGTAGAGCTAATCAACCAGCCTTGTGCACGGTTAGCGTCACGTGACTACTGAAAATCTCAACATAGACAGTGCAGTTTGCCGAGTTTCCCAACCAGGGATGTGTCCATTAACTATGGTGGAACTGACTAGGAGTCGATGATGTCATTGCTATTAATAATTCACTCACTGTGACTACGACTGAGCCTCAGATGGATGCTTAGTGGAGTTACAAAGCTTGATTTTATTACTATTTTTAACTCTCACTGCGACTATGACTGAGCATCCAGTGTCAGATGGATGCTTAGTGGAACTGACTATTCAATGACGTCATTGCTACAAATAATTCACTCACTGCGACTACGACTCAGTATCCAGCCTCAGATAGATGCTTAGTGAGGCTACAAAGCTTGATTCCATCATCATTTATAACTCTCTCACTGTGACTACGACTGCAGCATCCTGCCTGAGATGGATGCTTAGTGGCTCAGATGGATGTTAATTACTGGAACTGACTAGGCCTAGGCTAGTAGTATGTGTGTCACACAATACGTCATTCTTAAATTAAGCTGAGGCTGTAATCACAAAAACCACTAGCCAGATTGCACTACGACTCCACATCCACTATTTTAAGAGGGTGCTACCTGAGGCGGGGTATTCTATAGGCTAGTTACTCCGTACGCTACTGTAGGCCTAGCCTACAGCTGTTTTTCGCAAGCACGCAGGGCCTTCCTTGTACTGCACTACCTTTTCTTTTAATTATTATTACCTATGTAAGCCTATGTATACACTGAATAACGTTAGCACTGGCTGTTGGCAGTATAACTATTGCCTAACTAAAGGCACGGCATCAAGCCTAATGTTACGGTAGCCTAACGTTAAAGTTGCAGGCCTACCCCTATAATTTGTGTACAAGTAAGTTAGGCCTAACGGTAAGTCCGACTCGTGAGCAGACTGAGTAAATTAGACCTCCGAAAGATACATCAGATATTAACGGTAATGAAATACACTGAGCGCACAAATATTTTTATACTTTGAATAATGCCCAGTATCGTTCACTAGGTTACCTTTTTGTTACTTCGGATAGACAAAATCACTGCACTGGAGCTCCCAGGTAGCAGTGGATAATCTGTATTAAGTGTATGTATTACACTCCTTGCGTCTTGCACTGTTGACTTCTTCAATGCTTCCACATATTTAATTCTAAATTTCCTTAAAGTTCGTCAACAAGCGTTATTCCTATTTCGACTCCATCAATCAGCTCGATCGCGAGATTAAACACCAGGGCTGTAACACCCGAGTCCGGACTCGGACTCAATTCCGGACTCGAGTCCGGTTTTTCCTGGACTCGGAATTGGCCCGGAATGGGAGGTCCTGGAATCGGAATTGGCCCGGAATGGGCTGCAATTGGACTCGGACTCGGAGTCGAGTCCAGCCGAGTCCACCTAAATGAAAATTTGATCCCTCCCTAGCACATTAGCTCATATTTACCAAGGCATGGGCTTTTTCTTGGGAAAAGGATTTGCGGATTTGCTATACAGTCCTCCTGGGGCTCCAGGCTAGCCAGGGGTGGGTACATGGGGAAAATTAATTAGTCTGGTCTTGTAACCGATGAACAATTCAAGAATGTATGAAATAAAGAAGAGAAGGTTTTAACAAAGATGCCAGCGGTCCTCTAAGTTAGTTGGAAAAGTGCTACATGATACATGCCTGGTTGAAGCTTGTATCATGCCTAGTTCCATGTTCTGGCAACAGCGGCAACCATTGTCATTACCCAGATACAGAAATCCTTTGATTGAAGAACTGACATGTCCTTTCAGGTTATTTAACTTACACTGATTTATCTATTCAATCAGTGACCACCAGCCTGCAAGATGTGAAGTTAAATACAACAACAGTGAAGGATACTGTTGGGCAGGGTTGGAGTCAAGTCCACCTGTCCCAAGTCTGAGCAAAGTCTGATCGAGTCGATGGTCAGAAACCGAGTCAAGCAGAGTCCAGAAGACCTCGAGACCAAGCTGTGTCCGAGTCAAACTACCGTGATCTGAGTCAGAGTCGAGTCAGAGTCTGGCAGCATTTTTGAACATCTATTTTGATGGGGTGTATGTACAGGTTGTGGGGGTGCTCACTGACCTCTAACCACGGACTTCAATACATGGACAGAGGATTGCGCAATCAATACTGTCGCCACCGTTCGAACAAATTTAGGCTAACCAAGATGGCCGCCGGGTTGCCACCATTTGCCCAATTTGACGATGAATCTGCAACATTTCAGACAAAATATCAGTATGAATGGAAGAAAGATATCACAGTCCTCCATTCTATTTGTTGAATTTGATCTGAGCTTGCATTCTTTCGAAAATATTACAAGTTTTTCACGCAATTTGTCGATACTGAGCCACTTGAGCAAGTCCAAACTTTTACACACAAGACTATAGCAGGCAGCCATATTGGTAAGCCTATTCGTGTACGTACACGGTGGAGACAATTTACGCATAGGACGTTAGTGCAATATGCTCTGTCCATGTATATAAGAAGTCCGTGCCTCTACTAACTGACTAGCTGAGACCTATAGTGTTTACTTACAACTTAAAAGCAGCCTGAGAATAGTGCCATAGGCTATCAGTGATTATGCCAGGACTGCCTGAGGGGGCAGGGTAGGTAGACAGGTAGTTGCTCCAACACACCCTTGGTTCATACAACTTAAGTCCTTGGTTCAAGTTGATTAAGCTGTTCAAGCATTGCATGACCACAGCCTTTAGGATGACAAGGTGTGCAGTCAAATCACACAAAATGGCAGTGAATTAGCTATATGTTTATAGGCATCAGAAAATAATCAATACTAATTTGCCAAAGTTATAAGTAAGTTTTGTGTGCTTGAAATCAAGTAGTGTAACAGGTATGAAAATTGCACTTCACTTCAAACCATAGAGATGATGATGTGTCAGTACAGGCATCAGCAGGCGCAATTGCAAGGATGGAGGGACACTTTTTTTGGGGGGGGGGGAGTGGGGTGGGGCTACAATATGTATATATAATTTGCAGCTGGGCTTTAATATGTTTTAAGCTAACATTTCTAGGGATATCTATGTCTTCACTACTAGCCTTTATGAAGTTTGTGCAATTTTTGAGGGCCGGGCTAGGAAAAATTTGGGGGTACCCCCAGAGAGGGACACCTAGAGTATACCAGACATATTGCAGTGGATGTGTTTTAGAACTTGGTACATATTCCAGATATTGTATATGATACTTGTATAGAGTGGCTGTCAAACTCATTACTAAGTACACCTAATTATTCTTGTACTCATGATAGTAGCTGGTGGTGCCAATAATTACTCATGACCATGTACCTGCACCCATACCACCTGGCCAGATCCTGTACCCATGCTCATTAAATTTCTTCAAGTTTGAACTTTCATACCCACACTTCTGTATGAAAGTTCCTCGTGACCTGGTATCCATACTCATGTTGTGATACCCCTAGTCTATACTCAAGTTTATGACCTGGGACTTGCACCCATACCAGCTTCTCATATGACCTAGCTGGCACATATGCCATACCCAAACTCAAAACCATGTACTCATGACCAGTACCCGTGTCCGGGCTCATGGCCTGTTACCCGTACATGTACCGGCCCCCACCCATACTTACGGCCCGGTTCCCATACCCGTACCCACACACATGAATTGGTACCCGCACTCATGACCAGCTGGTACCTGTACCTGCACTCATGCTCCTGTATTCACATTACAGCACTGCCAATTTCCAAGGATTTCAATGCACATTTACTTGTGCGATGGACTCGGACTTGGCTCGGACTCGGGTCCGCTGGACTCGGACTCGGCTTGGACTCGGGAGGTACCGGACTCGGAATTGGTTACAGCCCTGTTAAACACCCATCTCCTCATAGCGTGGGAACTGAGCTTTTCGAGACGGGGGGGGGGGGGGGTGAACCTTGTTTCGGATCGCCGTCCCGGGGGAGGTCTAAGGGGAGAGGGTATACCCTCTCCCCTTTGGAAAATTTTTGGGTATTTGAGGGTCCTCAGATCATGCAATTTGGTGTAACATTTTGGACAAACTTTAAGGGAAATTACTGCAAATTTTTGACATTTCTTACAGAAGAGACAAATAAGGGGTTTTTACCCTTGGATATCTTGGGAGCGGAAGCATACTTCAGCCCCCACGTAAAGTTTTGACTGGGGAGTAAGCCCCTAGCCCCTCTTCCTACCTACGCCTATGCACCTCCTAGCACACGCTTATGCCATACACGCCTGTTTAAAGGGGTTGTTGTGACCAATATGATGTGCACATCAATGGTTGTGACCATTGTTAGACTACGTAAACATTGCTCAAATCATTTTACATAGAGCCGCACACTTACGCTTTTTGCTCTCCAGGATAATAGCTTCCAACAAAATGAATAGGACCAATTGTGAAAATACAAATAGTATACAGCCGTCTTTCTGCGTTTCCTAAAATTGCCATCAATTTCCCTAAATTTTCGTAGTTTTCCCTATGTACTTTTATCAATTTTGCTTAAAACTCACGATTTTTCTATTTTCTTTCAAAATTTCCACCCTCTTTTTGAAACTCAAATGGGGAACTGTGGGACTCCAGGGAGATACGCTCAACCAGAGCGCTCTGCACCGACCAAGGATCACGGTCTAGCGGCGAGCACAATGTCGCTAAGCAGGCTTGAAAGAGTGGAAGGAATCATGAGGCGCTTGTGAACTTTACAGAGATGGTAGCAAATTATTTTTGGAAGTCCAAGCAAAGTCGCAATTCCGGGCTCATTAAGTAATATCGATTATTTTGTGACGACTTTGAAGGAAATCATTGGATGGCAATGTTCCTACAGTTAGCCTCATTGTATCAATTCCTATAGTTATGTGAGAAAATGTGAGAAACTGTAGTTTTGTGGACAGCGGTTGCATATGAATAATACCTAATGGTAAAAGTGTCTGATCACGAATTTGTAATGAATGACTTTAATCATTAATTACCCTATCATTGTCATTTCTGTTTTGTGTCAGATGTGCAGAATCTGTTAGTTTGACCATTAACCATCAAGATGTGAGTAAAACTCAACAGATTTGAAAAAAAAAATCATGAATTTTGTGAACCAACTCAGTAAGCCTCTTTAAATTATTGTGTAGGGGAGAAAAAGAACTTGAATCATAACCTTTGCTGTATATATTTTTGTTATGTGTTAAACAGGATATCGAAGGTAAATATATGCACATTTCAACGTGCCACCTTTATAGAAATCCACGAATGGTTGTCTTTTAATGTCCCAGTTCATGTTACTGTAATTGCAAGAAGAGGGCGGTTCGAATCTACAGGTAGTTCATGGCAAATCGTTATATCAATGACCACATGCAAAAGTGCACTTTAATTGGCATTCTGATGATAGCCACAGCACATGATATATACATGCTCAAGAAACAGAGAATTTCACTGTGCCTTTCGGCTCAGGACCTGTAGGCCCCCTAGTCATATATGTGACTATACAACAAGTTTGAAATGAAATGTGGAACTATTAAAAACTTAACAGAATACATACATGATTCAGTCACAGAGCTGGTAGGTTTGGTCAAAGGGGTTAAGAATGGTATATAGGGGAGCTTTTTAGCTATAATGCATCGATGGTACTATACATCAGTGCTCTCAATCTTTTCGCTTTAATTTCCTTCGTGGTTGAAACCTTTTTCCCATTCTTTCCCCCAAATATATTTACAAAAAGGCTTAAACATGTCTTTTTTCTCAATCGTTTTCTTTCGAGCCTATGCTAAAATGATGAAGGCGAAAATTCAGTTCACTTAATATTCTTGTAATTGTTGGGTGCGGATCTACGATTTTCAACAAAAAGTCGTCGTAATGGGATTAATGGCTCACAGCTTTGTGAGTGTGAAAATTAAAGACAAGACTCTAGGGAAGATGGTGAAATGAAATACTGTTTGACACGAAAGTAGTCTCACTCCCTGTGAGTAACAACCGGCCGGGATTGATAAAACAGAGGGCTTGAGGAGCCTGAGGGTAGGTTGGGTTATTCAGAGGTTTCCCTAGGTTAAAGAAAGTACAGTAACTATACCAAGGATGCGGGAGAAAAGGGGTGTTCGATCCAGCTGCCCCCTCCCCTCGGCAGTTGTACTTGTATGTCATCTTACAGTAGATTTCTATTATTAATGTAATCAAACTGATTTCCAACTTTGTCGTAGGTCAGTTGGAAAGGCGCTCGACTCCGAATGCTTGGTATATAGGTGCTCAAGTCCACGGAGACCGGGCAGTGAGGCTCTTTTCTCGTTTGGCGGTTTTAGAGTAGCGTTTTTCTTTCTATCTTGGCCCTTGTTTTAACTTTTATAGACTCCTCTGCGTTGTCATTTTTTCTTTTCCTTATTTGGCTTTGTTCATTTAGTCATATCCTACTGTAAAGTTCCAAATCAGGTTACTAGACGCAATTGCATAGCCTACATTGTCAGGGCGTGCTACCCTCACCCCTTCCATAAAGTTTTTTTTTTTTTTCTGTTGCAAGTGGTAATAGTTTATGAGTATTTTCCCATTTCGAGATGAAATCGATTCCATAGTTTATGTAATTAGCAGTTGACACGAGAGGTCTCAATAAAATCTGAAGCCCGGGCGACGAAGGTCGCCGGGGCTTTTGATTTTATTGAGACCGAATTCGCCTAGCTTCCCAAAGCAACCTTTCGTTCGAGTGGAAAACGAGTCTGGGATGAATTATTCAAAAGTTACCGGTTTCAACGTGCTTTTTTTCTGTTGCAACTATGGAATAAGCCTCTTTGCATCTAAGCAACAATACGTGATCATTGTTCTCCTCGTTCCAGTGGGCGATGATTTGTAAACAGAAACTTGAACTTGATCAAGTCACCCTCCGCGGAGTTTTTCCTGATGTCGTTTGAAGGTAGCACGTCCCCATTTCTAAGTACTAGTCCCTTCAAAATATCACCGAGAGGAGACACTGGGACATCTTTTGCAATATGTTAACATGAAAGAAGAATAGATGAAGAGTCACTGGTGCCAAAATGGGGTCAATTGAAGAAATTTTGAAGAAATTATGGGCTTAGAAGCTGGCGGCCGTAGATCAGGCTTTGAATGATTAAAAACGCCTGGGTAAAGGTACGGAAACTTTGAGCTCCGCTGACAAAAAATCTTCACGGTCATGGTATGGTAAATTGAAATTGCCATGAATGGCCAACTTGTCGGCTTTCTTGGGAGGAGTAAGCTTATGCCTGACGAAAACTTCTACAAGGTTTCATGTATACGCGGACCACTAATTATTGCCAACATTGACTTACACCTACACTAAATCAGGTCAGTTCTCCACCCTTAGTTCCTTATCAAAATTCTCCACCTTGATATTTCGCCCATCTGGTTGAAGCTCACGGTTAGTTGGGGTTCGTCCCATTCAAGTTTTGTCGGGAAAAGATAAAATATGAAGTGACCCACAACGGCCAGTCGCTTCTGTAATTTACTTGATATTTTATAGTACTTTAAATAAACGCCGCAGATCCTGTGGTAAATCCCCCATATTTTCATATTTTACTAACCATCTAAAAACCCAATTAAAATGCGCGCCCAAAATTTTGCTCTCGATAACCTTTTGGTAATCTGTCACCCTTGTCGGGGCTTTAAGCTGCAGTGACACCCTTACCCTTTGAGAATCTTTTGTTTATGTTTGTTTGGATGAAAAATTGGGCTATCTTTGTCAAAGCTTTGAACTGATGATATGGTTTAAAATTTTCAAAATTGTTTGAATTTTCCGATTTTTGTGTCGGGATGTGATGGGGTGTTGCCTGAGGTGCCAACCTTGACAAAATTTTGCATATGTATGATGACTTAAATGCAAACTTAAATGGTGCTATATCTAGTAAAGATAGCATTTATAGCTTTGAACTTATGATATGTTTAGAAATTCTTAGTATTTAGTTATTTTCTTAGATCGTTCCATTTCATGGTTCCAAGATCACCATTCCTTATCGCGTAAAGTAGTTCTCTCAAGAAACGTTTTGTCAAAATCCCTCCTACATTATTGGAAATGGCCTACTTTTTAGGCATTGTATATTGCATCTAAACATTCATCTGTTCATTAGTTTCAGATTTAATGCTTTAGAAAGTTAGGCTTCAAAGGAAAAGGGTAAGTTCGAAATATTTATGCAGTAAAATCAATTTGTAAGGGAAGTAGGACTTGAGGTTACTTTACAAACTTACCGAAGTTAAGCATTACTCTGGGCAATTGCGTAAAAGTATGGTGTGGCATGCGTAAAAAGGAAGAACAGGCCTACTAAAAAGCTTTAGCTAATGTGTACAAGTCTCAGGTGTATTCTCTACATCATGCTGTTACAGTAGTAGAAGCAGGGTCCGCGGAGACGGCGGTTACGGGTTTTTTTAGACCCCGTGTATTTATTTTTTTGGGGGGGGGGACGCGTTACGATAGATGATAGGATTTTATTTCTTGACGATATTGGGTCGCTTCGATGATCAGTCCCCTCTTAAAATTGGTTCCGTGATCCATGAGTAGAAGTAGTTGAAGTTTGTATAGTTTGCTATAGTTACTGCAGTAACATTTGTACCCGGACATGGGCGGATCCACTATGTAAGGGTTAAAAGGCTTATTCGTCAGAACTAGTCAACCACAAAGCGCATCTATATAGGGGGTCCGGGAATCTCTCTGAGGAAGTTCGACTAAAAGAGAGCCATTGTATGCAACTTTCCAAGTTCTAAGGTCCATAAAATCATAATCTCAGCGATTAAATTTTCAATATTTTCCATAACATTTTTTTTTTGTAAATAGGCCAATAGTTTCTGGTTTGGAAAGCTCGGGGAAGCTCCCACTTTATGCTAGTGGGAAGGTTCATTCCGACGATGTAGAAGCAACTTTGTATTTTCTATTATTAAATTTTCTAAAAGCTACACGCTAACATATGGTGGCAATTTGCTGAGATCACTGTAGTGCACCTCAGTGGGGTCCCAAACTTTGAGGTGAATAAAGGAGTAATCGGGATGGGGGTGATGATGTAAGGAGTACTGGATTCCGATCTGTGAATAGCCTTGTCTTGTTAATTTTGACTGGCAAATGAACTTACGTTCAATGGCTAGTCACTTGACACTTTAAATTAATTAACAGTGCCATGAAGTGCTTCTTTGAGTACTTACCGTAATTTCCGTAAACAAGAAAATCGCATTAAATAGTCTTTGATTTCAAAACTTTCTTAAGGGATGATCCCACCTTTTGTTTTTCATTTTGATTAATATGTGATCAAAAGATACTCTGGCAAGGATATAGTTTATTCCAAACTCCATGCACATAGATAGACAAGGTGTTGAGGAGGAGCGAACTTTATACCTTCCATAGGACGAGAATCTTCCAGGGGCGAGCTGTGATAAGACATGTAGAGCAATGGTCGGTAATTTTTGTTCTTATAAGTTTTCTTGGGGCCAAAATTTCCTTTGGGCAGCCCCCTGCTCCTTAAATGATGCGCCTGCCACAATTGCAGGGTGGTTACACCAGGCCCGTAGTCAAGGGGGGCCAGGAGGAAGCCCCCCTTGAAAAATTTTTCGTCCCCCAAGAAGATCAAAAATTAGCATTGCCGTAATGCATTTTAGTATGTTTCGCCCCCTCTGGACAATTTTTCGCCCCCCAGAAGCTTTTTCGCCCCCCTTCAGCACCTTGTCTGGCTACGGGCCTGGGTTACACTGCATAATGATATTCGATTTTATAAACTGTTTCAGGGCTTCTCTCCTTTAATCTTCACTCTCACAAAGTAAGCCACCTATGTTGTGAAATATACGTTACGTTTGGATCAGTGATATAGCCAGAAGAGGTATAAAGTAGAATCTACACAGTGCCTTTCAGAACGAAAGGGGCACATTTGACACTACAGTATATTGATTTATTGGCAGATGCTCATATCTGGAGTGATTAACATCTTAGACACCAATTATATGAGGAGACAGGCACGTAGCTAAGGGGGGGGGGAGGGCTTGGGGGCGCGAGCGCCCACAAAACCGCCACCACCAAGCCCCCCTGGCGATCTGGGCAAAAAAATTCACCCACTCTGAATAATTTTGAATACATTCGGATTAATTGTGACAAACTTAATGTATTTGAGAATAAAATAAAATCAAAGTTTACATTTTCCACCAAAATTGCACATCTTGATGGCTGCTATCAAGCCTTGCAAGTGCCATTTCCGGCGATCTGGGATGTATTAAAAGCTCCAATTTTTTTTGGAACGTTCCGCGCCAACCTGTGGTGGCGCTCCGCAGATAGTAAACGGGATTCAAACTTGCAATCCAAGTCCGGCCAGCTGAGCTAATCTGTCTCCACAGAAATGTGTTTGAGAATAAAATAAAATCAAACTACATGTTTTTTTTTCACAAAAATTGCACATCTTGATGGAACCTGGCCAGTGCCATGGCCGGCCATATGAGATGTATCAAAATCTCAAATTTTCTTGGAATGCTCTGCACCAACCTGTGGTGGCGCTCCGCTTAGATAGCAAACGCAGTGACCGCAGTGGTGTGCACGGGGAGGCCATTGGGTCAAGCCCCCCTCACTGATGCCAATTTTTTTTAATTCCTAAAAATACGTTAATTTTTTAACACAAATTTTACTTCAAAAGGTAGCATATGTGGCACCAGATTGCATGTAAGGACACCCTATTTTACAAAAATTTTCACCCCCCCCTCCCCTTAGACCCCTCCCCCAGGCTGGCGATCACACAACATACTGGATGCCCCCCCCCCCCCCCCCCCCCGTGAGAGAAATACTGGGTATGCCACTGAGTAAACGGGATTCAAACTTGCAATCCTCGGACAAAAAGTCAAAACAGCTGAGCTAATCCGTCCTCACAGAAACTTGTAATAAAATAAAATAAAATCAAACTTTACATTTTGTTCACAAAAAGGCACTCCTTCATGCTACTATCAAGCCTGGCAAGTGTCATTTCTAGCCATCTGGGATGTATTAAAATCTCAAATTTTCTTGGTACGCTCTGCCCCATCTTACGGTGGCGCTCCGCTTAGATATTAAAAGGGATCCCCCTACAAAAATCTCCAGCCCCCCAGAGCCCCCAAACAAAAAGTCCTAGCTTCGCCACTGTGAGGAGAGTGATGCCCTAGGCCATTTCATTCGTGCTCATTGTCGTTCTCGTACCAATGCTCTTTTACTCGTTCTCAGAGACTTTGAAATCAAGAATTTGTACTCGTACTCAAGACAGTGCCAGGAAGGGCTCACTACCGGGGGTTTGGTAGTGCTACCCCCCCCCCCAGAAATGCGGTCTGTCGGGAAAATTTTGCGGTCCGTCGGGAAAAAAACTTTCTTTTGCAATTAGTTCACTTGGTCGGTAGGCTAATTCTTTTATTTGGGGCTACAGAAATGTCAGGAAACTTTATGAGCACAACGTTTTACCTATGTGAATTATTGTCAGGTGGAAATATTACCTTCGTAGCAGGTGTCGAATATGTACTCCTCTCTGAAGGCTTGACGTACATACTCTTTGCAGGGAGTTGTTATTTGGAATTTGCAAGGTGGAACCTTTACCCGGCGTTGAACGATGTCAACATTGTTCAAAACGGCGGGCGTTACGCAAAATAGAACTTGAGATGGCGCGCGAAAAATTTTATAATGATAGAAAAAATTGTTAATGAAAACAAAATACGTTCATCTTTAGACGTCTTTTGGGATCATTTTAAATTTATTTGAATAATCGCCCGGAAGCATGCCGGGTCACGTACGGTTCACATGCAGTAAAATTTTGTTTTCGATCGATTTTCCAAATAGTGGGCCAGTGGTCAGTACAGGGGTACGCCCCGTGCCTCCTTCTGACTACGGGCCTGCAAATATAGCAAAAAATGCAACCCCAACCCCCAAAGGTTACTTTTCGGCATGGCCTAACAGATGGAAACCGTCTTCACAATTAACGGCATCCATAGAAATGTACGCGTCGCGGTTGCTTCCTGATCACCTTATGAACATACCAACTTTATGACTGTATTGTAAGTACAAATCGCAAGCTAAGCAGTACAGCTTCAGCATGTGCGTAGCTCCTTAGCACTAGCAGTACGCACAATGCAGTAGTATAGCATGGACAAGTAGTATGTTGAGTGAAGTGTCGCCTCTAATCAATTGTACTCGACATCAATATAATGCACCATTACGGTGTACGTGTGCGCCAGTGTCTTGAGCTGAGAACGTTAAACTGGTGGGGATTTGGGGAGAAAACTTTAACCATAACCGTGCATCTCATAACATTTGCAGATATACTGACTTCATCGATCGAAGGAAACCAGAGGAAAACGTATCGTGCATGTGGCGACATCAGCTCAGTTGAACTTCTCAAAGTTACATAAGTTGTAAAACTTACTTGGTAGTTGCCTAACATCCCGTGCCGTGGAGTCTTGCTCTCCATTCTATGGTAATCATATTGTCGCTTCTAAGTTGTAAGTACAAGCCTACGTACCTTTTGGAAGTAACTTAAGGCCCTACTTTACTGGACAATTCCGTTCATTCTCGGTTTGGTCACCTACTCGTAGGTGCCACTGAAAATTGCCAACATTTTCATCACTCGTGAGGTCCTACTGAGGAGTAATTAAAGCTAAACAATGTTATTTTACAGGCGAAACGTAGGAGAACATCAATCAAGCCTAAACGTTAGGCCATATTACTATAAGACCGAATATAGAAGTAGGCCTAACTCTTGCATAATACAGTGCCTGTAACACCAATAGCATACTGGAAGTACTGTCCATCTCAGGCCACCCTATTATGAACAGGCCGTCAGCTAGCGTTATCAAACAGTAGCATGAGAATCTGTTGTTGCAGACCCATGTCATTCATTATCCCAGTGTATGTATTCCTATCTATATTAATGTACAAATTTGTACCTAGTTAATTAAGTCTTGAATTAGACATGATTCTTCCTAGTTTCTACAAGGGAAATGGACAGTGACTAAGGAATACACACTAACTTTAAGTTTTCAAACTTTTCTTTCTACAGAACATTCAAGACTTACAACCATCCACACTTCCTGTAAAGCAATTTGGTGACAGTAGGCGTTTAGACAGGAAGTGGAAGACGTGAAGAATCATTGATGGGATGTGTACAGTATTAAAGTTTTCATCTTTCATCCAATCACCAGAAAGACAAAGAATATAAAGTTGTATAGGAACTTTTCCATTGTCTCAACCAAGTTTGCAAGTTATAGCCCATTTATTGCATCACATCAGGACTTTTTTAAATAGTAATAAAGATGAAATTTTATGCAATCTCAGTGGTTATTTTGCTGATTGCAAAATCACTTGCTCTTGGAGGAGATAAGATCTACACCAATGAATATGCTGTGTACATTCCGGGTGGGGAAGAGGAGGCAACCCGATTAGCAGAAAAGCATTTCTTTAAAAATAAGGGACAGGTAAGGATTGATATAATTGATCATGTTTAATGTTTGTGAAAAACAGATATTTTCCATTGTAATGTTGTTGAGTACTCTTAAGTGGTTGTGGAACAAAGTGCTAAATTAAATGCACCCATTGTTTGTAGGTTAGTATGTTGTTCATTTAGTATGGAATCAGTGTGGCAGCTTGTAAAGTTTTATAATCTCTCTCCAGACAGTGAAAATTCTCCCTGTGAAGTTTACTTCTAGTCCCTTCTCCAATATCAACACAAACACTTGTCTACAGTAGTACACCTCCAAGGCAGAGCCACAGTTGCCTGGACTGAATTTAAACTGCTCATTGTCATATTGACACACAACAGTTTGTGAGCTACATTGGTCCGAGAACTATGCAATCTGTGATGTGGAAAAAGGGATTGTATTTCTTGTTTTAGTTCTGAACAAGGAACAGTACTTAGCCTCTATTCCTAGGGCAGTTGTTATGCACCTGTAACCTCGTTAAATGGGCCATGGAGGTAAACCATTCACAGTGGTACCCTTAACCCTTAGAAACATTTCACACCCTCTCAACTACTGTACAGTACTCTATGCATTAGTTCCTGGCAACTAGTGAAAACAGTAAATTTACAAAAGGTTACCAAAGAAGTATGGTACTGACACTTCATGATACTCATTGTTGCAAGTTTTGATTAGTTTATGAGACATCTTAAAGAGAAATCAAATAGAAATGGTCAAAGGTGAAGAATATGGGAAACCACAAGCTAAAGTATTTCCAAGAGCTGTGTGTTCTTTTATCTCAGAGTTCTGACCCTCTACTGTATATTCAGACATTTTGTACTGTACAAAATGTGACTTTGAATAATTCACATTTTTATTAAATTCATTTCTCAGAAATATTGAGATGGTGTCTGATATTTACCTTATCCCTGACCATGTACCATACCTAATGCCTGACCCTAACCTAACCTTGCACTCTACACCCTAATCCCTGTTAAAGGTGTTGGAACATACACACATTAGAACAAAGAGATATCAAAACATTAAAACATTGAGCCATCACCATTGCCAAGTGTTCTTTTATTGAACGGTCTAAGCATTTATCTACTGTGGTGTCTTAAAATTGTAAAGCAAATTTTGTGCATATTTCCTTTGATTTTTACAAATTGCACAGTTTCTTTCATACCAAAACATGCAAATCAAATTCGCAACAAGAAAGCTGGGGTGGCTGATGCTTCCCCCAAGATTGATTTCTGCTATATAACCAACATTTTCTCCCAAAAATAGGGTTTTCTATTTTTTTAATTTTGAAGTTTTCCAGAGTTCATTGAAACTTTGCCAAAGATGGCATGCAAAAGGTACTGTATAGTGACATGACAATGGCAAAGTGATGTAAAAAGCATTGAAAACCTGGGAAAAATTCACAGTTCCCATCAAAATCCATCAAGTAGTGACAATTTTACAGGGTAATTTCTATTTTCCACTTATACCATTAATAGAGTTAACTTAATATGTAAATTTGTGATGTCATTAGAGAGACTCACAAAATGTGTATTCTTATCCTTTCTTTCTCCAACCTTCATTTCAAGGACAGAACTTGTAGCATTGGTATGTGCTGAGGGATTTATTTTGGAACTAATCCTTGTCTTCTTGAAAACTGTTAATATCAAGTCACCAAAATGTAAACTATCTGATGAGTATTGAATAGCAAATTTCAGTAGTGTAAGGAAAAGAAATGCTAACATTGTGGTATCAATATTTTCTCAAGGGCAAAGAGTTACCTCAAGTAGAAATTGTCAAACTTAAAAGAGGTACATGTATCTTGAGAATGGTGAAAGATGGTGTGAAAATGATTCCAATGCACCATTCCTTGGTTAAAACATCTTTTAGGTGGCATGTCACCATAACTTTAATCCTTAAGCCACCACTTACAAATGAAATATGGAAAGGAAGGGTATGCTCCTCCCCTGTAACTTTTCCCAGGACCATCTGTCTCCTCAGAAAAACCAGACAAAAAAAAAAACAACAAACAAACAAACCAATATAATTGAAGCCAAGGAAAGGTTGTATTTTGTCCTGTGTGGATCCTATCTAGGTAACATACACAATGTTGTTTTGCATGTTTATTGCAAAACAATCATATATTATGGAATAAATAAGGTATGTATATATAAATGAAGATTTTAGTACTTTTGTTGTCTTTTACAGGCACAGTTTTCTGCTTGTTGTTAGGTCACATTAATTAATATCAACTGCTACTTGACAAATTTAACAGTAACAAGTTCTACAACAGTGTATAAGCTGTAATACTTTACATTAATTTACTGTCTAAGAGTTTATTTTCAGTGTATGCTTTCATTTAATGTGAATTTTTTCTTGCAGATTGGAGAGCTGGAAAATTATTTTCTTTTCGAACATAAAAGATTAAGTAAGCGATCAACGAGACCATCAGTTGATGAACATGCCAGTTTGGCTAAAGAGATTGGGGTAAGGAGAAGCAATGCTTCAATTTTAAAGTGGGATTTTGACAAAGGTAACTTAACAGTGGTATTTTCATATTTTACACTTTTGTGTCTGTGGGAGTACTGTATGGAGCAGTAACTACTGGAGCAGAAGGTGAGACAATAGTGTTTGTAGTTTATATTCTGAATAGATGGAATACGGAAAATGGCACACAGAGTCAGAAAATTATGTGTATAATATATGTGGGAGGGAAACAATAAAACTATGGTGTATTATTACCTTTGCTTACATGTAGGCTGAACCACTTGTTTTTTGATTTTAATATAGATAGTAGAGTACTCCTTTGTGCTTACTTAGAATTTGAGGATAATTGTGGCACTGTAGTCTGTCTATTGACTGGAAATGAACAGATGACTTATGAGCTTAACATTATTGTACTGTATGTAGAACTTTTGTGGGAAAATTATTCCTCAATATGAACTTCTCTTTTGATGGATTCAATGTAGTCAGTAATTGTGTGGCTGTATGGACCACAAAGAATTACCAGCCGCAAATACCATAAAGTTTGAAAGTGCATAAAGAGTTGCCCTAAACTGCCTGTTGAACATACTTAACTGAAGGCACAGCATTCCTTTATCGTTTATTGGGGTTGACCGGGTACTGGCGGGAACCCATCTTTTTCCAAGTTCCTGTTCTGGCCGGTTTTGAAAAGTAACTGACTGGGACTCTGTACTTGCTCCAAGTCAGTTGCTTGCAGACAATGACTAGCTTTAAGGGGAAAAAAAAAAGAAAAAAAAATATTCATTGCAAAGCATTCAAGATGTAATATTTTTCTTTCCAGTTGCTTTTAATAGTAAACTTACAGTCTTTAAATATTATAGGGATCAACAGCTTGCAAATGTGAGAGTGATGAGGGAATGAACAATAAGAGTGGTAGTAAAAAAATTAATGGTTATAATCACAAAAATGTTGTAATTGGCAAATAAAGTTATTTTTTGCCTTGTTTATTGTTAACATTTGTAGCAAATTCTCACAGTAAGAGAGAACTGGTAGTAGCTTCCCTCATAGTGTGTAAGTTGCATAGTAGCTCAGAGATGAGAGATGAGATACAACTGGTCTCCTTGAGTGTATGCTTTATAAAATGTACATCAGTCTGATCATTAAATTATGTTCAAGACAATGACCAATGATGATAAGTATAGACAGAAGTTTATATTGTCTCAGAGTCTAGGGAACTTTCATGAATATAGCCTTACTACTATAAAAAGCCGAGGTACATTGACATTCATTTGTATTGTGTTATTTTACTTTGAATTTTACCACCATTTTTCCTATTGAAAAGTTTTTCAGTAACAATGCAAGAACCATAGGGTTACAAACTTACCATAAATTTAGGTAGATCCAGCCCTAATTTAGGGTCAAGATAATAGAGTGAGAAACATGCCAAGAAAATGTTGTCCACCAGGGAGGGAAGATAACATCCATGCCTTCTTCAAGAGAATTCCACATAGTGACTACCCAGAATTGTAATAATTATAACACTGTAACTATGGTCATTTTTTTTTCATTATCTGTCAAAATTACTTTTTTTTTAAATTTTGGTTTGTGAATCCCTCTTTCAAGTTAGCTTGATACTGTGTACGGTATGAATTAAGGCTGAAGCTCCATCTGTTCCACAATTACAGTAAATTACTTTTACTGCAAAAATAGAATACGTCCAAAATACCAGTTATGGCCAGAACTTCCCAGCTTCCCAACTCTTTCCACCCATATGCAGTAAATTTCACATATATCTTGCATGGAGATTCTCAACACAGAGTTCGTAAAACAGGATACCTGGAAGTATACCAAGGAGATATTTGCCTAGATTTTAATAATTGATGAAAAAATAGTTCTTTGATTAGAAAAACTCTACCCAGATATGTATGTGTTGGTATTTTATTTCAAATTGGGGTGACTGCTTTTGCTTCTAAGGCCAGGCACTAATAAAGTGAGTTCGTGATGTGCAAGTACAGTATGCATGCTTGTAAAGTGAGAATGATAAACATTTCTTATTGGTTATAAATGGAAGTAGCTTCTTTGTGTAAGATTGTATTGCACTACCCTGTACACGGTGTCCTCACTGTGATGTTTTCGTTCCAAGGTGCATAATACAACAAAAGGGATAAGCTGTTAGATAGTTCCTGTGGTTATATTTCATAGGTTCATTTTATTGTCAATTGTTGGAGTAGGTCAATGGAATAAACCAAACCAAATCAGCAGAAAGGTAAATATTTTCTCTGCAGTTCTAAGCTATAGAAAAGAGCCATAAAACTGTAGATAAGTATGTCAAATGGGCCTTATGTGTGCAGCGAGCAGTGTATATCATTGGTAGGGACATTTGTCATGGATACATCATTACCATCTGTAACATACTAGAATCGTGGATATA
The DNA here is from genome assembly GCA_029531755.1 of Holothuria leucospilota. NCBI lineage: Eukaryota > Metazoa > Echinodermata > Holothuroidea > Aspidochirotida > Holothuriidae > Holothuria > Holothuria leucospilota. The sequence goes on along the minus strand of CM055974.1, from coordinate 36,756,940 downwards.
ATGAAAAATGAGAGAGGTACAGTCAAGTTGGGAGGGGGTTGAAGTGGAGTCATATAATAAAAATTTGAAGGGAATTCTGGGGAAATGGGAAAAAGAGTATCAGCACCTTTTTTGCACTTTGTTCTTATATCTTATAAAATGAGTTTAATGCATGTACGTAAAGCATGTCATTCATAGTTGTATTCTGAAGAATTTGGGTTAAGGAGCAGTCAAAAAGGTTTGTTTGTAAATGTACCTAATTCTAACACGATCCTTCCCTGAGTGATTTTGTAATCAATTTTTCCTGCCTTTACCTGCAGGTAGAATTTATTGAGCAGCAGCACTTGAAGAAAAGAGTAAAAAGGGACTTGGATGTGGTAACATTTGCTGATCCTCTCTGGAGTTACCAATGGTACTTGGTAAGTCACAGTTAAACCATTAATATTTTTTTATATTTCATCTTCAAGAACATGGCCTAATGGTGAAGTGAATAAGGCATCAGACTTACAGGCTCTCTAATCTCACCCCAGACAGTAAAATTCTCCCAACTATGTTTACTTTTAGCCCCTCTTCCAATTCAAACAGGAAGCACCTGTCTCATATATCTCCAAGACAGAGCCACAGTACATAGCCTGCACCGAGTTAAGAATTTGCTCAAGGCCAAGGCCATATATTCACACACTGGGTGTGAGCTTTAGGGAACACAACTGACTGTACAAGTCATCATTGATCAAACATAGTGGAGCTACATTGTTGGAATGAATGTCAATCAGAGTGCAGTCATCAACTGTGTAACTTAGAACTTTAGGGCTGTTTCTGTATGTGTGTTGCCAGCAACTCTCTGATGTGGGGATGCCATATCCCCATTAAAGTGTAGGTTACTGTAAGCCTAGAATTACAAGAATATATGTTTCAAAGGTTGGAGAAAGAGTCTCAAATCATCCAGTTCCCATCACCATAGCTTATTCCATTGCTGAGATGTAAAATATTAATTCCCTTAATTTGAAATAGTTTTTTTGTGTAACAGTTTATGATGTCCTTCCCATATGACTAACTGTTTTCTTGCATAGAATGTTGAAAGGAGTGAGCTTGCCAGGAATGGAAAAAAATGTTTATTTCCCAAGAAGGGAGTCAAATTTTCCTTAATTCCATCTGTATTTTCATGTACCAAAAAGGTAAATTTTCCTCCAATTGCCCAAAATTCCCTCCAAATACCTAAGTTTCCTGGGAAGGAGCCTCCCAGCTTCCCAACTTTTTCCACCTATTGGGCTTTTACATTCAAGCTACTGTATAGCAAGAAGGCAGCACTGATTATGTTGTGTAAATTGAGACAACGATTGAGCATCATTCATCTGATCTTCTTACTTGGTCTATTAATTGCTGGGAAGTACAGTAGCAGGAAATGACAACTTGGTGCTGAGAAAAGTTTCAAAATAATAGAAGGATTAATTTACATGAGGAGATGCTGATTGCCCATAAAGACAATTTAAGTGTACCTAAGGTTTAAAGTTTCAAGATTGCATGTTTTAAAGTTGGAGAGCTAATCTCATTCATCCAACTCCCTCCCATCATCATAGCTTATTCAGCTTCTAAAATATAAAATATTGGAATTTATTCTCTTAATATGTAATAGTTAATTGTGCAGTAATTGTGGTGCTCTTTTTGTTAAACTTGCATTAACCTGCTTTTGTTTCCTATTGAGATTAGAATGTGTCAGTGACCTTGAACAGATAACTGCTTTCATGCATAGAATGTGAAAAGGAGAGGCTTGCTTAATCAAATCATTTTGTAACAATAAGACAGTGATCATGATTTTGCACAAGGTACAGTTATCTTTAGGACAACAAAGAAAACAAAGACCATAATCTGATTAATACCAGAGTGACTTCACAATTTTGAATAATCTGCCATTTTTAATTGAGTAAATAAACGTCCATCATTTTATATCTCAGCACACAAATGCTCTGTGAAGATGGGAGTTGGACCCATTGGGAAAATTTTTTATAGCTTTGTAACATACATTTTTGAAATTTTTTACTTTAGGCGCACTAAAGTTTGCTGCTTTAAGTGTTAGATTGCCAGTTAAGTAGATTCTTTTAATAAGGTGCTCCCCATCTCCCCTCCCCACCTATGCTTTAAGTGGAACCTATGAGGTGCAGTAACTTGTCATCTAGGCTTACTTAATCAGCTGCTCCATACCAGAGAGCATGCTTCTCAGACAGGTTATCGTTATATTAGGTGTAATACTGTATGCATGCATTATTGTTCAGATTAGTAGTTTAACACAAATTCTACAACCTCTAGCCATCTGTTATCGAGAATCCTGTATTCTGAGAGGTTAAATACCGACCTGTTATTCCACAACACTTGGTCAGTAAATGTAAGAACTGATAAAAATAAGTTTTTCACACATTTTCAGTGGTAGAATAGGAATAAACCACATTTGTCGGACTGTTATTGTCTCATAAACTATCGAGACTCCAAATTGGGCAAAATAATGGACTCGGCTCGTCCGTTATTTTGCCAAATTTGGAGTCTCAACAGTTTATTCACCAATAATAGTCTACCAAATGCAGTTTATTCCTTAATTAGTTTGTTATTGGTCATCAAAGTTTTGTGTATACATTCATTTTTGATGACCTTTTTATTTCTGTTTAATGCATGAAATTTCAATTGAAGTCTGAAGAAACAAAGCTCTGTTTGCACTAAAATGAATATCAGAGGGAGCATCCCACCCTCCACATTCCAAAACAGTTCTTGGAAAAAAGGAAGTGAGAATGATTTCATATCATTGTGGAATTCTGAAAAATTTTGCATGAGTCCTGCAATTATGTGTCCCTATGTAAACGGAGAAGCCAGAGAAAAGACTTTATAAACAAGTGTTAGCATAAACAAGAGTCAGTCAATATTAAAGTGCAACAATCATTAAAAGACAAAAGTATAGTGAGTTGTTTTGTTTCATTTCCAAAACATGTCTTGTATCAAGGTAAAAAGCTAAGTGTGCAATTGCTGAAAGACTTATGAAGAGGTTATTGAATTTAATAATATCAATAATGACTGTTATAAAGTTACTTTCATCACCTTGCATTAGTTCCTTTACCTGTGGTATAGTACTTACTGCATTTAATACATGGACAACAACATCTTTTTTGTTTAATATACTGCATCATCTGTATTCCAATAGTACACCCCAAGCTTTAAGTTGGTTAAAGCTTCTCAGTTCTGTTGTGACAAGTTAACAGATGATGTATTTCATACTGTTCTTGGTGGGTGGTAAGCCTTATTTTGTCTCAGCCAGTTTTCACTAAATTAATTTTTACGCAGTTATCAACTTGAAATTATTGATTTTTGTTCCAACAGTAGTGTTTGTAGAGCTTTATCAAGTAATCCACTGAATTAATTTGCTTACTCTGTAGGTGACCTTCCCAAAGTGTGATAACCTTCACTGTTTTGGGATTATGTATAACTGCCAGTCGTGTGCAATATGTAATGAATAAAAATACATAAGAATGAGGAAAAATTGTATCAAGGCTAACAGAACAAAACTTGAAAGTAGTGTGAGTGAATTCAACAATGGATTGTCACAACTTAAGCACTGTTTGTCACCTAACACTACTGCCGTGGGTTTATGGGTACAGTAGATCTATGTCTTTTTCAATTTTGCCAGTTTGATTGATAATGATCACATGTTCATAGCTTGTGTCAAATTTTGTTGTTTCTTGTCATCTCTCAGTTTATTGCACTTGCAAAAATATCTGATTTTACTTGACACTTTGCTGCTTAAAGAATATTAAATTGCTTATAATTTGTACTTCTGTTAGCGTGCATATTGTACAGTAGTGTGCATTAGAAAGCATATTCTCATGAAGAATAATGGTTTTACAAACTATATACACATTCATAAAAACATTTAAAACCACTTTTCTGTAAAGCATTTTGTATCTTGAAGAATTCAATGTTCAGTTTGTTAAATCTAAATTCTAAAAAGAAAAAATCATTCCAGTGTTCTGTAGTGTCATTATTGTACAGTATTTGCAAGTGAAGAAATGCACTGGCCTAAAAGAAACATGCCACACTTGATCTTACAAGTGGAGAAATGTGATGGCCTAAAAGAAACATACCACACTTGATCTTACAAGTGGAGAAATGCAATGGCATAAAAGAACTAGAAATCCTGAACTTGCAGGCAAGTACATCGAAGCCCGTGACTGTTGAAACTGTAGGTAGAGAAATGCCAACAATATCACACAGCAAACAGATTTAGCCATACAGTACGTAGCTCTACTGACAAAAGCTGCAATTATACCGTATGACTAGTCTACATTGCATTCCTAACGTTAGGACTGTAGGCAAAATGCAAATCTCTCCCTTAATGCTCCACCTAGTTCCTTGTAACTTTATGAGCTTGATAGCTCCAGTGAGACTAGTCCAGGCCACCTTATGAAAGGCCCCAGGCGGACGTACCCGATCTGCCGCAGCTTATGATTCACTTTGAATCGTAGTAGCCCCTGAAGCCAGCCCGACAGATTCAGGATTGTATTCGTATGTTTGTCTCAAACTTTTTGAGTGAAGAAAGATTGGTGTTCTTGTTTTTGGTGATTTGTCCGGAGTCGAAAATGCACATGAACTGAACAGTTTACAGTAGGCCTAGGCAATACACAATTAGTAGGCTACTAGTAGCATGGTGGGACCGGAATTCGGTCACCTTCACGAAGGCGCGATGCTGTACAATTGGTATGGAGTGAACGAATTCCGGACCCTGACTATGTCATTATAGTGTACCATTAACTTGGAGAAACTACGAAGCACTCCCAACTGTTTGCGAGCCACAGATGGTTTGTTTACTATAAGCCTAACATTAAAAGTTACATTAGCGCTCCTATTACTCCAACGGGGCAAAAAACAGATGCTATTGTTACTGTAACAAAGCAAACTAACACGAAGTTCAAAAAACGAAAGTTAAAATTACCTTTGGCTAATGTTATTGACTGTAGATTGGGCTATATATACTACTTACTAGGTAGGACATGACAGGACACATGTACATATCTTGTTTGTATGTTGCCAGGTACACATATGGTACATACCACGTTGCACTTGCACATCGCGCGCCTTGCCTGGGCACGTCACGTACATGTATAGACAACTTCTGTTGCATGTTACATGTGTAAGTTTTACGTATATGTATCCGTCGTACACTTGGTAAACGTTAATATGTTTCCAACGGAAATAGGGACTAGAAAATGCACTTCTTAGTTGATCGTTGATGTTTAAAAGTATTGAAAACATGTTTGAATATTATTTTACGATCATTATAATTATTAACCACTCGATCATATTAAATTACACAATCTATTAAGTATTTTCGATTAGATGGTTGGAATTTAGTAAGCAGCACGCGTTTCATATGCGTACCTGTTCCTATGCCGATACGTCCATGTTGAACGTGTATTCTTCTTGACGGATGGAATTTGAAAAAATTGCCATAGGCCTACGTGTATACTGTACTTCTTGACGGATGGATTTTGAAAAATTTGCCATACGAGTATACGTAGACGGATGGATTTTGAAAAATTTGCCATTTCGCGTGCGTAGCTGTTCGCTGTGCCAATACGTTAATGTTGAACTTGTGTGCACGAGAAAGTAAACCGAGCCGGATAAGAAGTCGAAAAAGTCGTGTCCCCGAAAGCAATCCCTACAATCGAAGCTGTGGGCTTCGATTAAATATAGCACACTTGATCTTACAAGTGGAGAAATTCGATGGCATAAAAGAAACATGCCACACTTGATCTAACAAGTGAAGAAATTGGATTGCATAAAAGAAACATGCCACACTTGATCTCTTGTGAAGAAATGTGATGGCATAAAAGAAACATGCCACACTTGATCTTACAAGTGGAGAAATGCCATGACCTAAAAGAAACATACCACACTTGATCTTACAAGTGAAGAAATTCGATGGCATAAGAGAAACATGCCACACTTGATCTAACAAGTGAAGAAATTGGATGGCATAAAAGAAACATGCCACACTTGATCTTACAAGTGAAGAAATGTGATGGCATACGTAAAAGAAACATGCTGCACTAGATCTTACAAGTGAAGAAATGTGATGGCCTATTAAGAGAAACATGCCACACTTTGCCTTACAAGTGAAGAAATTGGATGGCATAAAAGAAACATGCTGCACTTGATGTTGCAAGTGAAGAAATGTGATGGCCTAAAAGGAAAATGCCACAATTGATCTTACAAGTGAAGAAATGTGATGGCATAAAAGAAACATGACACACTTGATCTTACAAGTGGAGAAATGCGATGGCATAAGCACGCCACACTTTTATCTTACAAGTGAAGAAATGTGATGGCCTAAAAGAAACATGCCACACTTTATCTTACAAGTGAAGAAATTCGATGGCATAAAAGAAACATGCCATACTTTATCTTACAAGTAATGTGATGGCCTAAGAGAAATATGCCACACTTGATCTTACAAGTGAAGAAATGTGATGGCATAAAAGAAACATGCCACACTTGATCTTACAAGTGGAGAAATGCAATGGCATAAAAGAAACATGCCACACTTGATCTTACAAGTGGAGAAATGCAATGGCATAATGGGCTGGGGGCTGTTGAATATGCCCACGGTATTCCCCGCCTGTCGTAAGAGGCGACTAAAGGGGAGGACTTGCACTGTATTTGAACAATATTTGAAACCGAACTTGAACTGTGTTTATCTAGTTGACACTATATACAGTAACACATTCATGTTGGTGTGTCATTAAACCTTATCTAACTAACGGCATAAAAGAAACGTGCCACACTTATTCTGCAACCAATAGCCCACCATTTCTCTGTGTAAAATGTTGCATAGTTTGGAAAATTATTATTCAAAAATGTTTTACTAGAACAAACTAATGCATGATGGGAAATCTGTGATGTCATCTAGAAATTTTCATTAGGCATAGACAGCTTTTAATATTCATTTAAACAAATATCTGCTTAAATTGACACAGCTGTATGAGATATTTAGTGTCTTTGTATGCAGCACCCTTTATAGGATATTTTAGTGTTCTTCTGTACTGTATGTCAATACAGTCTACGGTTGAGTAGGGGAATGTTGTGCAGTACATAGACGTTTCACAGTTTTCAGTTGTACAGTACTGGCATACAGTAACATTCAACTCAAAGCCAAACAAGTTGGTCAAATGTAAAGAAAGTGATCATTTTAGCAGTTTGCCCATTTACAGATAGACAGCAACAAATACGTAACCATAACATTGATGAAAATTGGAGGTTACAGTACATGACAAAGATTACTTGGCTTTGAAGGAGTAGGCCTGCTCTATATGCTTTAGAATTTGGGATTACAGAAATTATGCCAGACAAGAAGGGACAAGACCAGAAGTTGTGAAGGGAAATGATGTACTGTAGCAGGGTATCATTGTCATTATTTATGTTCTTTAATAGACTGTATTGTTTGGTGCACAATACAGTCACTACTTTTTGAGGGCTACTTTGATAAAGTGATGGGCCTTGTCAGCCATGACCAGGTGCCTGTGGTTATTTTGAATTCATGTCGCAGGCATACACTTACCCCTTGCTAAATCTAAAATCTTGTGCGCTGTGCGCAGCTCGAAGTGGTTTTTACACCACACCACCAAAGTCCGCCCTCATTCTCCATCTGCTGTAAGAACAGTACAACCAGTAATTTCTGACGGCTACAGTGGTTATTTTGAATACAAGAGGGCATGGTCATCACTTTTTTTTCTCACATCTGTATAGCGTTTGAAACATTGCAGTAAACCAGTTGAAGATTTTCAGAGACGTAAGTCCCACGGTCCCAGTATGATGGCATGCCTCTCTGTTTTCTCCACATACTCTCTACTCAGTGAGTTCATTCCAGAAGCTCGCTATTAATCTTTTTGAATCATTAAAAATTTTTGTGGTTCATGTCTGAGATGTCTCTCCTGAAATTTAGAAGCTGACCTTTATTAAGTGTCATTGTAAATTATACTGTACATGTCTATTATGAAAGGTTACTGTACATTTGAAGGTAGCTTCTGTGCCTGATTTTTATATCAAACTAGTACCAGTGTGGCTCAAAAATTCGCAACTTTGAACAATTTGTACCTTCTTAGAGCAGTACTGTGTAACAGTACTGTACCTGTATTGTAAAGTAAAATTTTCTTTTTGTTTGATTTGCTATCATTCACTACAGAGTAGGGTTCTCAACTTCTCAGAGGTGCAGATACTGCACTTTATTCGGTATCATTTAGCAGTTTGCTGTACAGCAAATCAAATCAATAGTTAAAAAGCAAAATGGGCATCACTTTTGCACCCTTACAACTCACAAAATTTTCTTTATTTTAACTGTGCAATAAATTCAATAAACTTAACAAAGCAACAATAAAAAAACATTATGACATTAAAGGGAAATATTGTGTTAACAGTTCATCAGAATGACAGACAAAAAATACCTTTTTATCATTACTAAGCCTTCAGTCTCACCACCATTAAACTCTGACAACAGCTTCTCTTCTACAAACTATTATGGAATAGAAGAGTGATGTGCATCATTTGAAAGTTTGGGCCAACAAATTATTCTTGAGCTACAAAGCAGTAGTTTTTTCTTTGAGAACTGAGAACTTTAATTCTTGAAAACAAAGTTACCAAACTGTCTCATTTTGAATTTTCTATCATTCTGTGAGACCTATATACTGTATGATGGTTTTGAAAATTCTAAGATTTTCTGTACATCACAAATGCAAATTATGCAATATTTCCCTTTAAAATGTTGATGTATTGAAGCATTTAGGTTTTTAGACTAGAAAATTTCATTCAAGCTGTATTCCATAATGTGAGCAGGGGGTTAGATTGCCCCAAGTACCTGTGTAAAATAGTATTTTGCATTGTTTCTGCTAACATGCTTTGATGTATCTTGATGCAGTGGCCTGCTAATGTATACATTGTTGTTCAGAGGAACAAAATTAGGGCATATATTTTTTTTTAATTTATGCCTCAAGTGTTGCTGAATGCACAGTTTATGTGGCTCAAGAGGTACCTACAGTGTAAACCCCATGTCAAGCGGCCCTGGACCATGGCTGTAAAAGTTTCACACTACTGTACTGCACCCACATGTGTGCATTACATACACACCAGAGTACAAATACAGTATTTTCGGTAGTCAGACCAGTTTCATATGTTTGAAGAAAACTCTCTCCTCTCCTAAAAATTCTACCTGGGCTGTTTTTTGGTACACATGGGCTGTTGGTATTACTATTCACTTTGCAGACATATACGTACCCCTTGCTACTGTACATCTACAGTATATGCATTATTTTCGGAGCAACGCCAGGCCTTTGGAGATCATTTCAGCACCACTTTCCAAATATGACCAGAAGTGTGTCCTTTGACTCACTCACCTGTCCTCAATTACTTTGACATTCAGCATGTTTGGTGAATAGTTTGTGGCCTAGTACCAAATGTGTGGAATTTTCTGTCACTTATATAATTTTTTTGAGTGCCTAAATTTAGTACTGTGTAACACAACTTTGTATACTTTAGTGTACAGTTCTTCAACACGTGTATGGAAGAGATGTCGGGGAGGAGTGCAACGTTCAGATCATCTGGTATTTATTTGCCCTCAGCATATTTTTGGTGGCAAATTTGGCATTTGCAAGGGTAAATTGCCCATCTCCCCTGTGTATTTTGTATTTTAGTCAGGGCCTGAGCCAGGATTCACAAATTGAGTCTCACTTGTTTTGCATAAAAAAGCTAGTTTTGTCACACAGGGGGTGGGGGTCAAGATGTTTCCTAAATAGTCGTTCACTTGATTCCTCCAGTTCTGTTAAACACTATTTTATGTTTTGTTTAGTGGGATAAGATTGGTATGTAAAATGGAGCTTTTAATTCATTTATACTAAATTGTTTCATTTATTACTGAGACTAAATGGTTTAATAATGGTTAAAGCTATTTCTTTGTATGCCATGTTTGGTGTGTTTTAAACACAATATTTCCCTTAAATTACAGTTACAGTAATATCTAACATGTTTGGTATGCCAAATTCCATCAAGGATTGGGAGCAAAATAATGCACACAGTGGACCAACTGAGTGGTGTCGGTGACCTGACAGTACACTTTTCTCTGTGCCTACCTAATTATGACCCAACAGATTTTCAGACACCGTGGAATCACTTTGCACCAGTGTTCGCACTAAGGAATTGAAACTGTGCAGGAATTCCCTCTCTAAAAATTTTTTTGTGCGGGATTTCCGTCGCCATCGCAAAACTACTCCCCACGCAAAAGGTACTACTTGCTGTTAATGGCAGTTACTGTAATGTGTGTCACTAACGTTAGTGCTTCTCTCCAAGTTCAAAGCCTCCTCCGATACAGCTCCAATTCGTCACTAGGTGTTTTCCTTCTGAAGAATGAGTGAGTATAAATCTGTGAACTTGAAGTTGAAGTGGAAAATATGAGTGAACTTCATTGGAGATACACATACGATCAGAATGTGTCGACGTAAAATGAAGAAAGTACATACTGTACATATTCAATACAATTACACATGTAAGACTCCACAGTGCACTACAGCTCTACAGGTGTGTAACCAAACGTACTGTACACGACACAACGTTGCGTTTGCAACCCTGGGACTGTGATTGAATTTCAATCCAATCAGATTCGCTCATATTTATACAACCAGCAGCCAGCATATAAGAGCTGCACTGTGAATGGCTAGATTACGATGGTATTTGTTGCTACCATAATCAGTGTTCAGCTTGGGAGTTGTGATCCGCTTGCTTGGGAACGATTCTATATTGCAATTTATTGTGCGTATTATCATTGCAATTTCTCTGTACAATCACAGCTGCGGAGAAGTGTGCTGGAATTTTGGCTGGATTCAGAACATCAGCTGCCCGCTTATGATTTATTTATGTGCGGGAGCGGAGAAGGTGTGCAGGATTTTCCCACATTAGATTTAATTATGTGCGGGATTTCAAAGACAAAAGCGGGATTCCCGCAATCCCGCGCCTTAGTGCGAACACTGCTTTGCACTCAGGACTGTGTAATAATTATAAACATAATGAAGATGATGACAATGGCGACGACAAGGACAACAACGACGACGACGATATAACAGTGCTTGCATGTATAATGCATGTAGTGTGAACTGGCATAAAAAAGGAAAAGAAATACTTTTTGTAACGCTTTTTTTTCATTGTACTTTTTTGCATGAATAGCAGTGTCTTGCACCAGAAAGTACATTCATAGTATATTATGAAAACATAAATCCCATCAAATTTTAGTAAATGTTGCATCATGGAAAAAGTTTTCAAAATCATAATATTTGGAATAATATACAGATAGTTTTCACTGGTGACAAGTTACTGTAATCAAGTGTTTTAAAAAGAAGTTTTGTTACAAGCTTTACTGTAAAGTATTCTCTCTACACATAGGACTAAATTGTAGTTTATTTATAAAAAAAAACCCTAGAATCCAATGTACACATGCTGTCAGAGTATTAATGGGAAATGGGTTGTTGAGTAAACAGACATCCGGTTTTATTAGTTTAGTACCAGCAGCTGAACAAAGTTTAAAATGTTCAAGTGTCCTATGTGCCTATAAGTTAAGTTCACCTACTGCTTATATATGGCAAATAATGTTAGGCTTATGCTTTCAGTCCATACATTCACAATAGTACAGCATATACAGGTATGTATTTGAAATGAAATTTGGTCAGCTTGCAAGCAGGAAAAAGATTAAAATTCAAAATTTTATTTAAAAAACTGCCTATAGCTGTAACTGTGTTGCAGGACTCAAAATTAGGTTAAAAAGGGGCACAGCTAAATGGTTATCAGTTTTTTGTGTAATTTTGTAGAATACTATGACTAATACAGAGAGCACTGTGGCAGAAATGGCCCATTCCATGCTATATGTGTTACATTTCAGAGACATGTTTTTACCCTTTTTATCAGAAAACTTGTGTATGGTAGTACTAACATTTATACATTTCATGTGGAAATGTTTACTCTGAAGGTAAATTCTCTAGAAAATATTTAATAAATTATGGCAGGGGTAAGCTTTAGTGAGGGCGGGGCTTAAACATTGCGTTATATTTGTTTAATACATTAGGCTAAATGACAAATTTCATGTTATATTTTATTGTCAAAATTTCTCTGAATTGAATTGAAATTTCAAATACACAGCAATGTCATTAAAAAGAATCCTTTGTTTAACAGTATGTAGTGGTAAAAATACTCAAGATTTTTATTTTCCTTAAAAATTTAATAATTGTGTGTTACGTGTTTTACAAGTCTTGTGTATTGTAAGTCATATCAGTTTGCTGTTACTCTGGTATGGCCTTGGGAACTGTGGCCTGGAATACAACACTTGTCCAGTTGCATCAGAATATGTGGGATGTTAAAGTTCCTCTTTATTACCAGAGAACTTATGCTTGACCTTGATCTGTTCTTTCATATCTTAAAGGCAGTATGCAGTCACCCCAATCAGAGTGAGTGTATCATGTCACTCTAGTTCATGATTGGCCCATTTTGATCATGTGACAATATTTTTGTTGGTAAATTGTGAAATTCAAGAAGAATTTCTCCTTGCTTTACCTATTGTTTGTAATAGTTATGTTCAAAACATCTTCAGAGGTACTTGTAAAGCAATAAGACGAGATTTGCAAGAATTTGCCAATTTTTCAAAGAAAATTTTGGGGAAGACTGCCTATTGCCTTTAACAATGACATAAAAGTGTACACTAACAGTAAGACAATTGATATAATTGCCAAGTTGGAAGAAATTGCCAGTTATTTGACAGTAGGTTTAGACAAAGGATAACACTGATGAAATTCTACATCCTAGCAAAGTTTGTATCCTTAAGTGTTTTTTTGTGTAATAGTTTATTGTAATACAGCTCATCAAAAGAAGCTAAGTTTGTGGGGAGAAAATTTGTATGAGGTTTTTTGCTACAGTACGGTCCAAAATGCAAAAGTTGATGTATTTTGTAAAATGTAGCCATTGGAACATTATACGGTAGCCTGTCTTTGTGTCCTGAATTCTAATGGTATGTATTGTAATTCATAATGTGACCAAAGTTTATTCTGTAAAGAATTTCAACACTTCCAATACCAAGTGAAGTGATAACCTTTAGAAATGGCTTTTTATTTGTTCTGTTGTAGGGCTACAACAGCTTCTGCAAGTTTACAATATAGCTCTAACCTTGAGGTGAACAATTGCATTCAATGCAAATGAGATCACCAATATAACTTGATCAACTGCCTTGTTCATGAAATTTGCTTTCAGTCTGTTAGTTGGCAAGGGGAGTGTTTTGTTATTGTACATATATAGAAGAAAGTTCTTTGTTATTAAGTCAGGCATTACTGGCAAGCTATGAATGATAAAAGTTTTAGCTCATAAAAGGGTTCTCTGAAATTTGAAGTCAGTTGTGTCTGAGCTGTACATAGCTGTACAGTAATCCCGTAAGTCTGTTCTTTTATGTTAATTTAAACACCAACATAAAAATGCAGTATTTTTGTGGGCATGATTGTGGAATTGGATTGATTTGTGCCACAGGGGGTAGGTGGAGAGGGGATGTTAAACTGGATGTGTATTCCTATTACCAAAATACTGTGGTAACCTGTTTGTATTAGTTCATACTTGAGTAACACTAAAATTAGGCTTTTATTACTTCTACCTTAATAAACCTGGTACTATCCATTGGACAAAATTTTTGTGGAGAAAATGTGTACTCTGTTCCTCACCTTCCTCTACCTGTCACCCACAACTAATCTGGTAAAATCAGATTCCCCCCCCCCCCCTTTTTTTTTTGTCTTTAATGTTGCCTTAGTCACAGTTCCTTTGGCTACTTTGAACACAGTGTTCAGCGGTAAACAGAAACGCTGCTTCCAGTCCTTCCTGCCAAAGGTCACGTTTGGGTATATTTACTTATTTTTGGTTTAAAATTCTGCAGTTTAAGTTTAGTTTGTGTTTGTTGAACTACTGTAAGTAAACTCTTGGGCCAGAGCCAAAATTATGGTACTGCGGTGGGACAGAATTTGATAGCCCTTTTTATTTGTGCCTGGGCCTGTGTACATGTAGTCTCTGTGAATAATTCATTGGTTTAAAAACTGGTCATCTACAGTACAGACTGTCACAAGGCGTAATGAAAAGCAACATAAATCTCAAGGTGTTGCCATGGTAACACAAATTTATGCATGTGACGGGGATGGAATGATAACTTTCACATAATCAAGAACATGTGACCATTATTTAATTATTATCAAAAGAAGAAATATATACAGGAAGGTAAAATTTCAAGATTGAAATGAAGTCTGGTTATTCTTCAGTTATGAAAACAATCACAGAAATCACATTTCATTTGAAAGAGCTACAGTATGCAAATTTTTCAAAAGTGTCTTTGTGGTGGGACAGAATGTGGTGGGAAGAAACTTGGTGAAGCCTGTTCATTATGTACCAGTTTCAAAGACACACCTTCAGAATTTCATGAAACTCCCTCAGAACTTTACTGAACATTATAGACCAAACCAACCAACTCATGGGAACTTTTAGTTCCATAGCTCTGTCTGTTCAATAGTTATGGCCCTTTTAAAAAGTATTGCATAATATGGAGCTTTTTCAGAAGAGAGCTGCTGTTGCCATTTTGTGTGATTTTGCAGGTCCGTTACACTTCACAGGAATAAGAAAAAAAAAAGGTGAATTTGTATGCAGAGTGATTCCTGTAAATGAAGAAAGTGAAGTGTCTACCATAATTTTGAAAAATACAGGTCTTCAATAAAGCAGTTTTTACTTTCCGAAAGATATTTTTTGAAACTTTGGGCCCATCTGAACCCCAGACCAAGTGTTAGAAAGCCCTACTAATTTGGCTCAGCATTATTTGGTTACAGGTCAACAAGCAGTGGGCAAGCATTTCCAAAAACTTCAGAGATGCCACTTTTCAGATTTTAGTCTGAAATCAGATTTTTTTGGAATACCCATCAAAAGTTCAGATTTTTTTGACATCAGAAAACACTTTTGATTCCCAAATTTTTCGTCAAATTTACGAAAAAGCCTGCTCTGTTGCATGATCCGAGAGTTAGTCCAACATAAACCACTGATAGTAGCAAATATATTTGTTGTACCAAGTACCTTATGCAGATGACACTGCATGGAGAATCGTTAAGTACTGGACAGACTTTGTATACTAGTTTACTGTGATTGTCTATCCGGCAGTTTGACACCTTTACAAAATTTTCAGATTTTTGGGGTAAATGGTGGTGGCATCTCTGAAACTTCCTTCAAAGACTGAGTTGAATGGGTTCAAAATTGGTCCCATGGGAAATATGTGGAAAATGGGCCTTGTACAAGGAGATTGTTGACCCTATAGGCAATCACCAACAGGGTTAAATTTTTCAGTGTGGAAGGCTGTACATTTGTTCTTAATATTATCAAAAAAACAATATTTTTTAAATCTCCTTCATGGTTAGGAGAGAGGAAGAAGGTCAGTAACATACATACAAGTCAGAAAGAAACTTGGCAAAAGCCATGGGTGGATCATATTTGAGGGCCCACATACTGTATTTTGAACTGTACATGATGTACCTTCAAAACTAAATACAAGGTGGAGAAATATGCCATATGTTTTACAAAAGCTGTCACAAACATGGCACTGACTCTAAAAGTTAAGTTATGATTACATCTAGCAGGGTATGCTACTGTACTTAAAATTACCTTTAGACTAAAATGCCGTCCCGCCACACTTGTTTCCGTCCCACCATGAAAAGTCGAGCAATCACCTTGGCTACCCAAAACACCACATTGACTTTTTTGCACACAGAAGTGTCACTTGCATTTACAGTCATACCATTGACAATATAGAAATGTCAAACAATGTGGTGGAATGGGCTTGAACATTTTCATTTTTTATCTTTACTTTCTGTATTAAAAGTATCTTTGGTATTTTTTCAGTGCCTAAATTGTGTTTTAAAACTATTGGCTTTGACACAGAAAAAGAAAGGAATTAAAATTCTTTTTATATATGTTATGTCCTTTTATCCTAATTCCATTCCACCACAGTTTTGCATCTTTGAATGACAGCATCTCACCGATTATGCGATTAATTGACACCATTCAAATTTTAGGTTGGGTGATAACCATTTTTGGCTTTGCCCCTCTTTTCCTTCCTGTGAATGAGCTTCGGACATCAATTTCTTTTTGTTCAAACCATTTTTTTTGCCGTGATGAGATTATGGTGAACTCGAATACTTTACACCTGTCAGTTTTAGGAACATTTTGCATTGAAGTAGAGAGTGTTTGCATACAGTATGCTGTTCTAACAGGGAAGTCTGTTGTTGGGTTTCCTTAGTCTGTGGTCAAGGGTTGGGGGGTATACCGATATTCATGTTAGTACCCGTGTTCATAGTACATGAAATGTGAATACCGAAGTTACATTAGTGCATTGCTATTACAGGTACTTTATTAATTAAATTAACAGTATTTCTTTTCATAAATTTTGTATTTCTCATTTTCTCTTTTTCTTTCAAACGAAAAGAATGGACAGTTGTGTATCTGTCTCTCTATCAAAATGTGTCATAATTACAATACTGCCAGGGATTCCGCCAGAAATGCAAAAAAGGGGGGGGGGGACAAATTGCTCCTAACCCACTAGTCCAAATTGATGCTGTCCCTGGCTAAAGTTACAAGTGGGTTCAGGGGGACAAAAGCTTGCTTCAAGACCCCTATAAGGTGCATTTTGAAGGGTTTTAAAGGCCATTTACTTATGAAAGTCCAAACATTGCTGCAAAGGTTTGCTCTTCTTAAGTAAGACACCAAGATATGGACAATTTTTTTTAATTTTTATGGAAATGAAAAGGGGAGGATTTTACCCACCTTCTTCTGGAAAGGGGGGGTCAAATCCCCCCTTTCCCCCTTTGGCAGAAACCCTGTCTGCAGTGTTTAAGCAAGGGCTCAGAAACTGGAGGGGAATTTCTCCGTACCAAACTTTTGGGGGCAGGATTTTAAATTCTAGGGGGGATTTCCAAATATTATAAGGCATGTTTCACAATAAAGGGGTCCAAAAATGGATTAGAAAATAAGTACCTATAAAATATGTTTGAAGGAAAGAGCTACACTGGCAAACATATTATGCTGATCAACACCATGCTTTCTGATAGAAAAAACAACTACTTTGTATTTCCATTCAAGATTTTGAAATTAGGGGGGTAAATGCGACCAGAATGTGACAAATGGGGATGGACAATACTCCCAATAACTTACATCAATGTTATAATAAAGGAATAACAAATAAATTGAAATAATTTGTTGAGCTCTTACATCATATTTATTATTTGGACATGCAATGAATACAATTCATACTATTTATTAGTGTAATAATTTTATAGCCTGTACAGGCTATCAGAATTTAGGTGCTCAATTTTTGGCATTAGTGTCCGTCCCCTGAATGGAAAAATTAAAAGTTGTGATAATTCCCAAATATTGTGATCCATAATGATTACTCATGTTTGGTTTTAAACTAGAAGTGAAATATTCAATAACAACCAACAGATCTCAAATGCTGTGAACTTGTTCATTAAAATAAGCTAGACCAAATGTTGCTAATATTGTAACGTCCGTCCCCTCTGGGTGTTACAATAGCAACAATTTATGTTATCTATTTTTCTTCAGATATAGTACTTCAGTTGAATATCTTTATATCATTGCACATCTTACCTAAAGTTCAGTAGCTTGGAAGAGAAAAACAGCTTCCCTCTATACCTTATAGCTATAAAATTGAACTTCAGTGATGTCCGTCCCCAAGTAGTTACAATAGCAACAAGTTACAGTAGCAACAAACAATTCTGTACTAGTTGCACTTGAAATATTTTAATCCTTTCTTATTGCTTTGGGAATAACATTTAGGTCATATATGTTGCCATATCAACAAAAAAGTAATTGCCATTCATGTGCAAATATTGTATATAGGACTATCAGTTTTGGACGGACAAGTTACAGTAGCAACAACAGTGCTGTATTGTCCGTCCCAGTTGAATTATCATCAGTGTTGAGGCATACATCATACAATTTTATAATTTTTATAATGCTAATATGTTTTACCAATGATACTTATCTGATATAGAAATGAAATTTGAAAAATGTTTTTCCTTTTAGTGAATAGAGTAATAAAGGTAGACATAATGTTGCTATTGTAATTTGTAACTCTACATTATATCAATGCAACATTGTAAGTTGCAGTATTTTGGTACTTTAGTATAGTAAAACAAGCAATGGGGAAAAATGAGAGTAAAGTACTATACAGCATGAGTGTAGTCCTGCTGAAACTATGCCTTTTCAAACTTGTATTTGTGCATGCAACAGCAAAATAACATTGTTCATGCAAACCTGTTCCATGATTTTTTGTCCGTCCAAGAGTTACAATAGCAACACCTATAAGTTTCACAAATATTAATCTGAAGATGGGTACTTTTGTTATTTTCATACTTTTTATGAGGTCTGTTTGCAAAGTGTTAATGGATTATTGCAAATTTATTAACTGTTATGAAAAATAATCTGGAAATTTCAGACATTCATAGGATAATAATTATGAATTTTGTCCGTCCACAAGTTACAGTAGCAACACCTTGTTTGTCCAAAAGTTACAATAGAAACATTGTGTCTAAAAAGGTAACAAAAGTCAAAGTTATCTTAGAGAATGTAAATTTTTCTAGTGGACATGTTAAAGATTATCATTAGCAAAAAAGTTCTGACAAAGCACATTTTCTAAATTTTGGTAACTTGTGGGAGTATTTGGACCCCTTTATTGTGAAACATGCCATAAGCGAAATGAGTGCAGGCCATGAGGTTTGCATGGGAATTTCCTGCAGACAATTATTTTTGTTGCGAGACTTGGAAAGTTAGTGCGGGAATCGTGCAATCGGGCATCTTAGTGTGAACACTGCAAATACTGCACACCACCAGTGAAAATGAATTTAAAGTACTTGCATTGTCCACATCAACACACAAAACCACTTCCAAGTTTTCATGCAGTTGACACACAATTAGTGCACATGGCAATCTTGCAAGGATTTGAAAACTTGGTGCAGTTAGACTGTGAAGGATAGTTAAGTGTGCCGTCCTCTCCTGACCAAACGTGTTGGAAGGGTTCATTTTTCATTTAATTTTCATTTACAATATTTAAACCAGTATAAATAGCAAGTATTTATAAAAAAAGAGTACAAAATTCATCAAAAATCAAAAGGACCATACAAACAAGTGATAAAATAATTTACATACTGTAATTGAATAGTACAGTGGGTAAAATTGTAAAACCTTAATGTATATAAAAAGAAAAGAATTTAATGGCTACATGTAGAATAAAAGTGCTAAAGGCTCTGAAAAGATGATCATAATAACTAGGAAAGTGGCACTAGCAACTTACAGTACATACATGGGTGAGAAAAAAATAAAAATATGTAGTGACTAAGATCCTTTAAAGGATAATATGTAAAAAGAATAAAAAGACTAAAATAATAGAGTAAAGGTTGTAATTGATTAGACTGAAGGACGACTGTTGGTGGGCAGTAAATGAAGGAATTCCTGTAAAGGAATGTTTTGGAATGTTCAATGCATTCTAAAACAGGCATACTGTAACTGTGATTTCCAGAGGAGTGAGGATTATATCAACAAATTTACTCCATAAGACAAATGCATAGTAATATTTCCTTGCAATTAAGTTTACAATAAGCTTGCAGTTAAGAGCTGCTGCTTTATATGATGCTGGAAATGTGTAGCAACGTTACTGGTACTGAAAGTTTTACAGTACCACCCAAATCTACTCTGGTACAGTATAGCTTTGAACATTGCTAATTGTTTTGGCAATTCAACACTGCACTGACCAGACGCAACTCACAGCAGTTGCTTGTTGAGCATTGTAAGCAGTCTTGACCAGCTACAGGTATCGTGAAACAGTGGGTTCCTGTTGGATCTTGGGTTTGGCACGCAATAAAGATCCCACTGGGACTTGATACATTCACATTGATTATGCATCTGTATGGGGGCCACCATTGTAATGTCCTTCAAAGGTCACTTGACCTCACAACCCTTCTTCACTAGCTATTAAACCAAAAGAAACGGGTCGCAGTCTGGTCTGTGACAAGTGGACAACCACATACTGCCATAACCTGGCACAACTGCCCCAGACTCCAAGAATGTCAAAAAGTTTGATATGCCCAATTTGGTCACCACGAGGATGGACAGGCTATCAGATTGGAGTAAGGGCAAAAAAAATTGGTGCACATTGCACTGACCAGACTATGATCCTACTTATTTTCAGTCGTGTCACAGTCAGATCATTTGCAGTGTGTGGTGTCTTTATGGAACCAGTTCTATTTCAACAATAGCTCCTACTTCTCTCAGTAAATTGTTTTCAAGTTTATGCAGTAGTACTTCAGTATATCCTGCTTGATTTGTGTGCCAGATTTAGCTTTATGCCATTGGTGAAGGTGTAAAAGTTTTAGACTTGTCAGAAATACAAAAGGCCATAGCTGCACAGTCTAAGGTCTATTACAATCATTACATGCCTTATAAGATTAGCAGTTGACTGAGCACATAAGAAGGTCACCTGATGTTGTTTTGATAGACAGATTGCTCCATAATTTGGTAGATCAGCATTCCAGTGCAGCCAAGGTTGACTCGATGCATTCGTCATTTTTTTCTCTCTTATTACTCTAGTACAGGGACATAGAAAAGTTTGGCATTGGTATTTCCTTATGCCTTTTCTTGTAAATCGAGCTCATGATGCAATGTCTACAAAATACGCTAACTGTTATTACAAACATAATTGTCCCTTGTCCCAATAAAAAGGTTAAGGTACCATGTAAGTGGGTATTTCAAGGACTTGAAACACTTGCAGTGAAGTTAGTGCATTCCTGCCTTAGCATAGGAATATATAACTTAGTGGGTTGGTAAACAGTGTTAACATTTCACAAAAGGCTTTTCAAGAAAAAGCTTCCCTCAGATATGTACCGTACATTCCACATCATACATTGAAGTGACATTCTTCCATTGACTATGTTGTAAACCTGTCATTCTGTATGTGCACAAAATGTGGATATAATCATTTATGGTTGTATTAATTATACTTCTTATTCTTCTCCACAGAACAGCAATGGAGACACTACGATGAATGTTGAAAGAGCCTGGGAACTGGGGTTCACTGGGAAGGGTGTGGTTGTCAGTATTTTAGATGATGGGGTAGAAAGGACCCATCCGGACTTGATAAATAATTATGTAAGTAAAAGAATATTTTTGGTACAGTAATATACTACTGGCAGCAAATGTGATAACCATTTACATTTATGTACCAGGCATGGTGCCGCAAGTTTGGAGGCTTAAAGGGGCCCTGTTGAGAAGTGTTCCAATAAGCCATATCAATATTAAAGACTTGCAGTGCATACAGGGATTATGCTGTATCAGGTGAAAGATTGCACAGATAATTTGGCACACTGTCACACACTTGGAATGATGTTGTTTTCTTTTTTTCTACAATAAAAATGTTTCTCCATGCATTCTTTCCAGTCCAAGTGAAAAAGATTTATTTTTAAAGGCTCTTTCTCATCCCAGACAGTAAAATTCTCCCTAATAACTTTACTTTTAGCCCCTCCACCTGTTCAGTACACCTCCAAACTAGAGCCACAGTTTGTAGCCTGCAGTGAGTTTAATTTGCTCGAGGCCATATACACTGACACACAAACTGTGTGTGAGCTTAACTTGGAACACAGCTGACTGCAGAAGTCATCATTTACCAACCAGAGTGTAGCTACATTGTTTGAATGAATGCCAATCAAAGTGTAGTCATTAACTGTATTTTGAACTCTAGGGCTATTCCATAATTATGTTTGGGCAAGGAGTCGCAACTCCCTGGTTTGGGGTATGCCATATCCTCTTTAAGATAACATCTTTTTCAGAGTTTATCACTTTACTGTACCTTGCCAATTGATATTGAAAATCACAATTGTAATGCAAACCTTGTGTGTACTAAAGGCAACTCCACAGGAGATTGGCTCTGTCATTGGTACAGTAACAATGCAACCTTCCCAGCATACATTGTAACTCTGTAATGGCCCACTCACTCATTATAAAGTACTGTTGAACTTCCCTTCATCAGATAAAGGGTCCTACTCACCAGAAGTTGAAAAGGCCAACATCAGGACTTGTGTGTATCACAGCACAATGTACAAAAATGTACAAAGTTATGGCAAACAGTATTAAAGTACTGTATATTAGATGTGTGTAAAGGATGACGCTACAGTGTTCTTAGAGTAGCACTGGGAAGTCTTAAATCTTGCTCATTTCATGTACTTAACTTCTGTGAATTCCCAACTTGAAAAGGACATGGGTTTATATTTTGAATTCATTGTCGTGGTACAAGTAATGGTTGATCTCAGCTTGATGCAAGCACGTTTACTAAAGGGATTACACTGAAAAATTTGGTCAAAGTAAAAAGTGAACCATTAAAGATGTTTCAATAGTGTAACCATCAGACGGGATTTTCCTATTTCTTCTAGGACCCAAATGCCAGTTTTGATGTGAATGATGGAGACCGTGATCCAACGCCTAGATATGACCGCATCAATACTAACCAGTGAGTAAAATGAGAATAGTTGACCTCATTACTACAGCCACTAAACCATTGACCTCTATGACTTGTTTTATCCTTTGCCCTGGTTTTAAGTGTTTTTAAAGTTTTGGGGATAGATATTCAAGGAAGCTGTAATTTCATTTACAGGGTATAAATGGAAAAACAATGAAGTTCCTTTGTGTACTTTTTTCTACAGCTTCTCAGAACTACTACATAATGATTCAAATTATTAGATCTAAATGGATGTTTTCAAGAAACTTGCTGCTCCTTTGAAAAGAGCTTGAATCTCTTCTGCAGGGAAGTGTGCATACTAATCCTGCATGTTGAAGTAATGATTGTAGTATACCTGTAAAGGTGCTTATTAGCATTTACTGAGGGCTGTCTGTATTAAGGTATATAGGGCTATATGTATTAAGGTGTGTAGAGCTATCTATATTAAGGTGTATACAAAATAAGATTGCATGCATTTTAAAGTGATGGCAAGGTTCATTTGTGCAAACCTGATATTTTGCTGCAGGAGCATATTATCCCATCCTCAGTCTTGGATGGACATGGTTTGGATGCTAGGAAGAATTCTTGCAGGAATCCACTGTAATGGTTGTAATGAAAACCATAGTCATAAATTTGGAAAAATGAAAAGGGGGGTGGGGAGGGAGGGTTTGTCCATCTGGTGGATATGTATTACTCCTGCACTTATATTGGCTGCACTTGTAATGCCAATATCTGCAAATTTTTGCAAGGATTCTTTGTCAATCTGGGTAAAAGCTGTATGCTAGTAACTATTCATATATGATGACAACAAGTGAAAATCATTAATATTCAAGGAAAATGGACTAAACAAGTCTGATTACCATACATTTCATGCGACTAAAGTCAATGGGCTTTTAGTGTGTGATTTCTCTCCCTTAAAAAGCACCAAATGAAGAAGTCTCATTGACTTTCTGTGTAAAAGTGAGAAGATCATGGAACAATGGTGCAGTTCAAGCTTTTTCTTGTAATATGAATGTATATCTTGAAACCAATCAGCAGTTGAGGGTTAAATTCAGATTAGTTTCATGAATATAGTGAAATTGGATGATCTCTGTCATTGTTGGCAGGTGTTAGAGTATGTTTGTGAAAAACAGGCATTCATAGTTGACACCTGTAGTGAAGGTAGAGAGGGGCTCAGAGGTGGGATGGTGAAGAGGTGTCAGAATTATATTGGCATCATTGTCTTTTGCTGGCACAATTTTGTTATCTCCTTTTCTTTCTTGTAGACATGGGACAAGATGTGCTGGTGAAGTTGCAATGGAGGCTGGCAATAACGTGTGTGGTGTGGGTATAGCTTTTAATGCAAGTATTGGAGGTAAGTCCAAGTGGGAATGGAGGCTGGCAATGATGTGTGTGGTGTGGGTATAGCTTTCAGTGCCAGTATTGGAGGTAAGTCCAGGTGACAATGGAGGCTGGCAATGACATGTGTGGTGTGGGTATAGCTTTCAGTGCCAGTATTGGAGGTAAGTCCAGGTGACAATGGAGGCTGGCAATGACATGTGTGGTGTGGGTATAGCTTTCAGTGCCAGTATTGGAGGTAATTCCAGGTGGCAATGGAGGCTGGCAATGATGTGTGTGGTGTGGGTATAGCTTTCAGTGCCAGTATTGGAGGTAAGTCCAGGTGGCAGTGGAGGCTGGCAATGATGTGTGTGGTGTGGGTATAGCTTTCAATGCCAGTATTGGAGGTAAATCCAACAGATCTCTCTTTGCAGTGTTAGAAGTAAGATGAGTGTTACCAGAATTGTGTTACAGATGAATTTTCTAGCTTTATAGAATTGAAATGTAGACATGTATTGCTTAGACTGCTGCTGCAAAAACACAATTATGCTTGATTGTGACATTTTGACAACTTTTCAAAATATTAAAGACACTTTGTAGATATCAGCCTTTGTAAATTTGTAACAATTTTCAAATGGTGAATTTGTGGCTATTTGTGCACTCTCACTGGGAACAAGGAAGGTTATTATACATGGCTATATAGGAAACCAGGTCTGTGCACTTTTGCTGGTGACCCAAACTGTGTATTTTCTGTATTATTTTTACACTTTATGGTTTTATAAGAATGGACCTCTATTACCATGGCCATGCTATAGTTCAGTGAGCTTTCCTTTACCAAACAAAGTTTTACACATTTCATGTTTATGTCACACAATATTTGTTCTCCAGGAATAAGGATGCTTGATGGTGCCATTACTGATGCTGTGGAAGGCACTTCTCTCACTGTTAGGAGAAAATACATTGACATCTACAGTGCCAGTTGGGGTCCTGAAGACAATGGAGCTACTGTGGATGGTCCTGGGACAATTGCTAAAGCAGCCTTCAGATCAGGGATCAAGCGGGTAATGTCTCTAAAATATTTGTACTAAACTGAAACTTATTGGCACTGTTCATATCATTGTTCTGAATGAAATCTTTATATCCCACATGCAAATCATGAGCCTGGCTCATATGTAGCAATGGTTTTTGTTAGTATAAATCTCAGAATTAAAGGGTTTTCAATTTTTCATCCCAAACTGTGATGAGAGTGGAATAAGTTGACATTGTTTGTTAATGTCAGTTTTGTTTAAATCGGGAGACCTGTTTATATTGCTGATTTGAATGAAAGGGATAGTTTCCTTACTTTATATTCCTAAACTGAAAAAAATGGTGTGGTATGGTTTAGTGTATTCAAGGTTAGAATATTACAGGAAGCCACTTTAACTTCTGAAGGACCCTCATTCCAAGTTGATTCTGGATTTATACCAAAGAGATTCACCTTCCCTTTTTGACTAGTGTTCCAAGAGATATATTAGGTGTGGTTGTACTGTTGTATTTCATGTCCCATTTAGCATGATTGTTTGAGTTATAGGGGGTAGTAATCTATTTTTTAAAAGAGGAAGTTATTTCTGTGACCCTCTGTAATTTGTTTATCTGCAATGTTCTTGTAGCCATAATCAAGTACTTTTTTCATGGTATGATGTCATAAGGTTATACTTGCTTTGGAATTGTCTCTTTGACCATGAAACATTCAGTTTTATTGGATAATTTTTACCCACTTTTATAAAAAAAATTTTAAGACTCATGCTATACCTTCATTTGTTTCAAAGGGTCGCAATGGACTTGGTTCTATCTTTGTGTGGGCATCTGGCAATGGTGGCAGCGTGAAAGACTCTTGCAGTTGTGACGGATATGCCAACAGCATCTACACCATATCTGTCAGTAGTGTCAATGAATTAGGGAATGTACCATGGTACTTAGAGGAATGCTCCTCCACCCTGGCTACCACCTACAGCAGTGGCGGTCGCAGGGACCGAAAAATAGTAAGTAGTGGGGGTAGGATACTCACCATTTGGTAGTAAGTAGGAAGCTTGCATATTCAAGGGATGTCCTTTTAAATGAATATTTGAGGTCTACTGTAGTGGAAAAAGTAGGTGGATAGGAACTTGCAGTTTGTGGAGGTGATAGAAGTGAGACAAATGTAAAGTAGTTACTGTACATGGGTATCACCATATTGTATTGTAATATATTGTAGTGTTGTGTAGTTTTGTTTTGTGTTGTCTTACATTATAGTGACTGTTTTGGTTTATTACTATGAAGATATAAAGTGAAACCCTCTTTATCTGAACACATCGGGAGGGAAGGTTGTTCGGATTACGGAAAAATTCAGATAAACAGGTTTTCAAGTTTAGGCTTCAAGTATCGTACACTGAGTCCCTAAAAAAAAAAGAAACAAGTGCAAAAATATTTCCTAAATTATTTCAAAAGGGCTTGCAAAATTACAAAAAAAAGTGCCACATAATATTTAGTTATTATTTTTTGTGACCCATGATATGACAGACAAGTCTGTAGACATCTAAAACCCAGAGATTTTATACTCTAAACTGTCTTGTGAATGACCAATGCTTTGTACACACTAAATATGTGCATGTGCTGAAGAGGAGCTCTAATGATCTTGAGAGGTCTCTAGAGCATAAATTCGACAAAAATTATTTAAAGTAGTGGAGACACATGTCTAGATGACTCTCAAACAGCCATTAGCAATGTTTCTGTAAGGTCTACTGTTGTTAGTTTTAGTTATGAAGCCCACTATGATACTTTTCAGAGTTGGTGAAACTAGGTCTTACATTATACTAGCATGTATTATATGTGGGACATCGAGCCAATACCAACTTGACTCCTAGCAAGAATTTCAAAACAAATGAGTATGATTTTCCTTCCAAATTTGACAAAGAGTTACAAATTGTTGTCTGTGCCTAGATTTGTGCTGTATTAGTCATCATGACATCTCACTGTGATTGTTAAAGTTGCGAGAAAAATTAGTTGTAGCCTGCTTCTGCTGAAATTGAGTTTTGCCTTGTAATGCACTGAAAACTTGGTGGATACTACCTTAATTGTTTGAATATTAGTCTGGTAAAATTGTAAAGCCAGTACGTATAAATGGGGTTTCAGATTAACGGGCTTTGGGGTAAATGGGATTTTACTGAAATGAGTAGATAGAATTTATGTTTGTACAATTAATTGAAATCACAAGTTGATTCGATTTGTTGGAAGACGTATACCATCAGTTGGGATTTGATTTCATGTACTGCTGGAATGAAATCTACTGACAATGAAATAATTGCTTTGTCTGCAGACAACATCAGACCTGAGGGGTAGTTGCTCCAGTCAGTTCACTGGGACTTCTGCTTCAGCTCCGATGGCAGCTGGTATATGTGCCCTGGCCCTTGAAGCCAAGTAAGTACACTGTTAATGAGCACTAAGTAAGTACACTAAAATCATTTTAGTGTCTATTGGCTATGGACCATAAAGTAGATATGATGTCACATGTTTTAACTGGAGTTGTTTTTATCTTTAACAGCCCTGAACTAACGTGGAGAGATATGCAGTACATCATTGCCATGACAGCTAAACAAGATAACCTGGATGGTCAGTGGGTCACCAATGGTGCTGGTTATCATGGTAGGTTCACCTAAGTTCATTTTATGATGACCAAACTGATTACTAGAAAATTGTTTAAAAAGTATGGAGAGTTTCCAAACAAATTGCAACTTAAAATGTAATGATTTTTTTAGAGTTGTGGTGACATTGTCCTAGAATAAAGTGGAAACAGATTTTACCACTTTAGACAAGGAACAACAGCATTGATCAAATTGTCACGGGAAAGAAATCTTCCTCTATGTCTGAAAAATGTAGATAGTGATCTTGCATTTGGTTGAAGGAGTTTTTGTATTTTTTTTTGAAGGAGTTAATGGAAAGATGTAATCTCATATGAATGTTTATAACCTTCCCTACTTTCATGATTAGTAATTAATGTGCACAGTTGGAAGAGGTTACTGTGTTAGTATGGGAAAGTAACACCCCTGAGAAACTTGGGTAAGTTTATGGAAGACCTTAGTGTAAGTCCAAATCTTATCATAACAGGTTAAAATCTGATTAATTTTGTTTACAGTGAGCCATCGTTTTGGCTTTGGCCTTATGGATGCAGAGGCAATGGTTCTGTTAGCCATGGACTGGGAAACTCTTCCTGAACAGAGTGTGTGTACAATAAATGGAAGACCAGAGAAAAAGTAGGTGCATTTGTCATCCTGGTGTCAGAATTAAATCGGAGAAAGACACATTTTACTTTTGAAAACTGCCACAATCCTAGGCCACAATCCTATTTAGCTTCATCATTATGAGTTTGTGAGACAGTGTTACTGAACATGAGGAAGAAAGAAGGGAAAAAATACAGGCTGTCAAATTTTCATATTAAGGAGAAAATTTTGAACCAAAAATGTTATTGAGTGGGTGTAGTCATGCAGCGAAAAATTCAATGATCATGAAGTTAAAAGCCCTATGCTTTCATTCTTGAGTACTTTGCCGTTGGTTTCTTGGTACTAATTAACCTTGAAATAATGATGAGCCCAGGTTGTCTTAGACCTTCCAAACATTGCCATAGTGTATCTTAGTTAGCATAGCTATCTCAGATAATATTGAGTCAGACACAGTGCAGGTAAACGTTACTATCTTTTAAAGAAATCGCACAAAAACAATGATTCCAGTCTTGAGGGGTATTTGTTTTATGACACTGAGTGACCATGAATGTAGAAGAAGCCTGTGGATTATAAATTACAACTCCATGATAGGTGGCTAACTAACTCAACAATTTAGTTCAAATTTGATGTCTTTTGAAAGGCCAGTTCAGATGAGAAAACCATAAATTAGTCTTGGAGGAAAAACTCACCTGACTTAAACCCTACTGGGGATTGAACTCCATACCTCCCAGTTTCTAAACTTCTATGCTTCAAATGCCACCACCTTTATAGTCTTTCTGTTGACAGTAATAATGCACGTACAAGTCTGCTGTGTGTGATCAGTCTCATGGGTATGACCGAATGTTTTGTTAGTCAGCTCTGGCATTTATTTGACTGGTGACCTGAACGAATCTATTAACCTGTTAACTCTTTTTTGTTGCTTTAGACAGTGCTGTGTCAAGCTGTGGAGGAAAGTCAAAATTGTTAAGTACCTTATGTAAAGGGGCCCCAAATCCAAAATAACAATAATAAATGTCATGACAGGTGGAAAATGAATCCCACTTTTCCAGCACCTGTCTTTATCATATTTTTTTGTGCTTACGTAGCAGTGAATTAAATTTCGAAAATGATGAAAATAATACTAATAAGTCGGCTTTTGCAATGTTAGGATTTAGGTCAGTGCCAGGGATGGATACATATAACATTTTTCTTCTCATTTCAGAACATTCACTGGTCATTCAACATTATCATTAGATGTCCAGTCAGATGGCTGCTACGATACTTCCAACTATGTTCGTTACCTAGAACATGTCCAACTCAATGTGACCATGAATTGTAAGAGTCGTGGAGATGTGTCATTGGTGTTAGTATCTCCATCAGGGACCCGGTCTACTCTGCTGCCATTTAGAGTTCATGACCGTAAACG
Organism: Holothuria leucospilota; assembly: GCA_029531755.1. Lineage (NCBI taxonomy): Eukaryota > Metazoa > Echinodermata > Holothuroidea > Aspidochirotida > Holothuriidae > Holothuria > Holothuria leucospilota. The sequence goes on along the minus strand of CM055974.1, from coordinate 36,727,377 downwards.
AGGAAGCTTTACAGAGTGGATCTTTATGAGCACTCACTTCTGGGGTGAAAGGTCAGATGGCACTTGGACCCTGGAACTTGAGAGTCGAAGTCCTTCGTACTATAGAGGTAAGATATCATGCTAAAGGATGTTGTATTCGTAAAGTAGACTGTTTTAGCTAATAGTTGTCTAGTCTTTATGATTATGGTTGTTGTGAGTTCTTAGCTCAACCCACAAAGTGAAGGTAGAGCTTATGTGGTATTGTAGAGGGACAAAATGTCTGTCTCTCTGTTCTAAAGCTTTCATTTTTTGCAATTGCTGGTGGATTTTTCTGAAATTTGCAGTGTAGGTGCCATATTAGGATGGCAACATATTTTGTTCCTAGCTACATGTTGGACAAAGAGAAGTGGTAATTTTTGGCCATATTTGATCATTTTTCATGGTGTTTCAGAGCCCTCCAGTCTTTTTGGAGTCTCACTCCTTGGATAATGTGGTTATATTACATGATAGTGAGCCTATATTAGCTTTATCTTTAGGGGCAGTGTTTACGTGCTGGCCAGCCCAACATGAGTTTGGGTATGTATTAAGTATGGACCATGATTGTGTTCAAAATGAATTAAAAACTGCGCAGGTCATAACATCAGAAGGGTTGAGTGACTGCAGCAAAGCTGCTCTAGTTATGATGTAAACCTAGATGTTGAGAAGGCTATTTGATGAGTGGTTAATGTGAAACAACATTTTTAACTTGATTTAGTGATTGCTAGAAGATTTCTCCACCATTAAGGATAGTACAGTGAATGTTACTTTACAGTTACATCATTTTTGCCTCATCTTTCAGCTGTGTTCACACAGTGTAATCTTCAGAGGTCATTTTGATGTGCATCCTCTGTCATTGGCCAATGGGACTTTGGGGAAATTAGTATTTATTGGTAACAAAACTGACAACAGTGTTTCAAGTTGAATGAGTGTGCACAGGAATAGAATCTTATTTCAGTTGTAAAAGGTCATGTAAATCTAGCAAACCATGGAATTAAATCTGTCTACTATATATTTTGTACATGCCTGGTGGAACTAGGCCCTTGCTGGTCAAGAGAAACCTAGGAAGTCACAGAATTTTACTTTTGGCTTAATCAGGCCCTGAAAGTCATGGAAAAGGGTCAGCTTGCTTTAAAGGTCATGGAATATCATAATTTATGCAAAAAAAAAAAACACCAAAATCCAAATGACATTAACCAGTTAAGAGTAGCCATAATTTAATCCTTAAAGGGTAGCAAATCTTACCCCATACAGTAAAAATTCTTACTACTTAGTTTATTTCTAGCCCCTCTCCCATTTTAAACAAAAAAAAAACACTTGTGTAGTGCACTTAACCTGTCAAAGCTGTAGTAGCCTGCAATAAGTTTAAAGTGCTAAAGGCCATTTCAGCAAAATTTTGTTTCAGCTAGGGAACACAAATATGACTGCACAAGTTATCATTGACCAACCAGAGTGAAGCTACTGTTAATGTCAATCACAGTGCAGTTGTATTTAGAGACATTATGGTATTCCTAATTATGTTTAAGGTGATATTATGGCCCTTTTACAAATCAGAGAGTACATGGTATTTTGGTAGAAGTTATTAAGGAGTGATAGAATGCTTGCTGTATAGATCGTGAAAACTCACATAATTATACATTCAAGAAAGTGCAGTGTGTGGAATCTCTCTAGTAGGATTTCACCTTTGTCCAAGCTCTTCAGTCATTGTATAAATCAGACAAAATAACTGATAATTTGTAATCAAATAAATCTGAAAAATTTTTAGTTGCAAAAGAAAATACATACTTTGTCATTTCTGTATACATATGTGATAATCAGTGGATTTTGATTGACTTGGTGTCATATTAATTACTCAAGGCAAAAATACTGCTTATCCAACTTCAGAAAACTTACACAGTTAAATGTTAAGGAACAATGCAAATAATTTTATAAGTTTGTTAACAAAGTGTAGAGAAATATAGCCTATCAAAGCTTGTATTTTATCATTCAAAGCTTTCAACACAAATCAAGAAGTTTCTTTTGTAATAATTCCACAAGGTGTTTTAAAGAGTTGGCAGCTTATTCTGAGAGGTACAGTTTCTTTGCCTGATGACATACCAACCAGTGATCGTAGCTTAAGTGATCACCAGATTGCCCGCAGAGATGCAGATGATTACTCTAGTTACTGGGGTTCTGTCAGTTCAATTGGCTCATTCGACGATTGTGATGATGAGTGCTATGATGGGTGCTATGGTGAAGGACCAGAGAATTGTTACCGATGCAAACATTTTATCAGCAGAGTAAATGGGTAAAGCTTTTCAACAAAATTTTGGTTTGTTTGTGAAACTGTATTGTGAGTTGATTGATGTCATTTATCATGTAGTAGTTTATAGGTAATGGTGTGGGTAGGGTCAATTTAACCTTTCAGTGGGAAAATACAATTGTCAATATAGTGGTTTGTTAGGCAAATAGTACACTTTTATGGTAGAATCTTGATAAGGCAGGAAAAAGTTTATTTCTCACAATATTTCTTGATTTCATGTACAAAACAGCAAAGCTTCCTCCTAATTTCAAAATTATTCATATTTTCAAATCTTTGCCACCCATTGATTTTGCCTTTACGGATAAGGGCCCTTTGCAGTCTATCAAATTACAATGTGTGGGACTTTGTAGCAAGTCTTTGTCCCTAAGAAACCCAAAGGCCTCAACAACTCATTGACATCAGTAACTGTGGACTCAATAACTATGACATCACATCACAGCTTTAATGAATCCTTCTTTGCTGTAGTTTCTTGCGAGGGGAATGGACTGTAAAGAAAGGAAACATTACATAACCACTGGCTCCCTACAACTTGAAGTACCCTCCACTTTGGCTTTACAGTGCCTTTGCCATGACCTCCGCAAAAGAAGGTCACTGCTCAAGTGTAGTCAGGGACTCTGGTTAGGTCACTTTCCATCATGTTGAAGACTCATTACCACACAGTACTTGGATGTTTAACCTACAGGTGGTTATTCATGGAGAGTTTTCCTGTTTATTGTATTTTTGTGCTTCTTTTGTTTTTCTTTCTTGGCCTTACAAAGGGAATAAATATATACCCGCCATACCCCCCCCCCCCCCAATGCTAACTTGGCAAAATGACTGTTGGTTCAAGCATGTTAATGTCGACTGCCATTTTGATCAGCATATCTCCTCTGCTGTGTACAGTACTTGAAGTTGATGACACTTTTTGTCATTATCTGCTTGTAGGCTCAACAAATTGAGCTATTGTCATGGCAGTGCATCTGTCTGTCTGTCCATCTGTCGGTCCGTCCGTCTGTCTGTCCATGAACATTAGTTTAAAGGCTGCTGTTCTGCAGCTTCTTTGAACATTCCTTGTCAGAGTTGGTAAGTTCATTACACATATCAAGGGCTTGATTATTATGGTAACAGGAAGTAGGTTTAAGGTCATTTGGGGTTATGAGATAACAAAGAGTGAAATTACGCAAAAGCCGTCAACTCATAGTTGTTATGTTGGAATGGTCAAATGTAACAGTAGTGTTAGGGGTCAATAGAAGATGGGTCTTCAAAATTGTACTTTTGAAGTAGGTGAAAGGTCATTTAAGGGTCAAAGAGAGGTCAAACAAAAGGTCCAACAGTGTAATCATGTAAGGCACCATAGATAAATTTCGCTGTGCATCCAACTGCAGTTAGAAGCAACTGCAGTTTATCCGACCTCGTAGGGACGTGGATGAATAGCACTATTGTTACGATGCTCGTGAGTTGCTCCCCCATTCACAGAACTTGCGAACAAAGCTTCCCGACTGCGGTTGGCTACCTGTGCTTTGATATGGTGACTTAATCCTTTTACCTCGGCAACACAAAGGGGGTAATGCTCCTGCAGTCAACTGGCTTTTTGAAAAGCATGCTGCTAGAAAGACTTCTTCAAATGAGAATGATAATCTATGTACTTCTTGGGGTAAAGATTCTGTTTTATAATATTAGTGATGTCCACTTAAAACACGCAGTTTTAAAAATAGAAAATCGTAGGCGATATACAGTCTAACACAATATTTGTACATGTTTATAAAAAGTGATACCTGTTCCGGACAACATGTGTCTAACAATTAAGTAAAATAAAAGGCTTGTTTAGTAATGTTTGTTGTCAAGAAACGTGCATTCCGAAAAAGCAAGGTAGTGAACATAGTATGAATACAGTACTATGATCGTTCAACTCCCATAGAATTATTTTACGATCCCGGGAAACCGCGCAGGTTCTCATAATTTCATTTCGCCCGCAAAATTGTCAATAACAAGACCTTTGAAAATTATATTAGTTAGCCTGAAACTTCATGAGTCTTATATACAAAGTAAAGTACAGGGGAGGGCCGCAGTTTACTTTGAATTTCCCCTTGCAATGATTAATAAATTTCGTAAGTTTAGAAAGAAATACCTAGAACGTTCCCAAAGTTTCGTAACTTCCGTCGAAAAGATTTTGTTCGGAAAAATTCTTGCGCATAAATTCTTTCCGTAACTGTGTTTGTCTCACGATAAACTGTTCTTCTACTACCATATAACTTATATCGCTCAACAGAGCGATATTTGTTCGAAAATCAGTCCGAGTTTTGTACTTTGATAAAAGCAGTTTGTCGATGTGACGTCATGAAATAATTAGTTTACATTTCATTTTCGTAGTCATCTGATTAAAATCACACATTTACACAAGTTGGCAGATTTCTGGCTGTTTCTGGCCAGAAATGGAGAAGGTTTTAACTAAAAGTTAAAACTCACAAAAATCGGAACGTAATCCTATCCGAAATCCCTGTAGTGTGACCCGCGATTTAGCCTGAAACTTCGTGAGTCCTTAACACAAAGTACAGCAAAAAGGAGGGCCGCAATTTGCTTTTGAATTTCTCTTTGCAATTATGAGTACATTTCGTAAGTTTGGAATGAAAATACAATCTGGTTGAACGTTCCAAATGTTTTCGTACATATTCCCACATGTTCGGAAATATTGTTGCGCGTTTGCAAATCCTTCCCATAACGGAATAATTTTTTTTAAACCTTTGACTTTTCTTTTCTTTTTTTTCTTTGCACGTTCAAAAAAAGCTCAATTGCGTGACCTTTGAAAATTGTATCAGTTAGCATGAAACTTCTTGAGTCTTTTATATACAAAGGAAGACAAATGGCGGGCCGCCAAGTCCATAAAATTGAACCATTCTGTTTTCTACCAAACAAGTAGTCAGGGGAACGCCATTGCAAGAGTATCACAGCTTACTTTCGGCACGCTCATGTTCCGGTACAAGACAAAGGCCTTGCCGCATTTTATTTTTCATTCACATAGAATGTACCCTCTACTCAGCAATTGCTAAAATTTTAAATCTTACCTACAAGGGCAAAACCTTTTAAGTTCGATTCCATAATAGAAAAAAGATAATCCAATTACTTATTCCGTGAGAGAGAATGAAGATGGAAATTTCGGAATGTAAGACAGTACATCCCCTATCATTCTTTGCTGGGATCGCGCTAAAATTCACCAGCTAATATGATCCGAATTTTAACACGGCCCTTGGGGAACCGTATAGCATTGTCATATAGTACTGTCACATGCTGTATACGATATAGGCGCTAGTCTGCAGGTTTAGTCATGTACAATACAGTGTACATTTGGGCCTAATACTGCACCGCGCTAATATGCACATTAGGGCCCTACCCCATGTTTCATGCTATTATTATGGGAGCCACCTCAAATGCCTTGGGAAAATCAAATGCAGCCCCCTTACGTGAAATATCCAATCGCTGTTATGGGTTTTGATATTCGTTCATTCATAAGGGCCACCGCCCATTTTTGCGTAACCTTTTTTGGAAGTTGTATGCCCATTTGGTTGTCCTTAACATTTACGTGACGTCACACATCTCTCCGGATGTTTTTCAAACTTTTGCAGACAGCGCCATCTTGTTCTTGAAACGTAAGCGATATTTCGTTCGATACCAAACTCTTACCGAATGCATTTCTCAAGATCGGACTTCTTCTACACCCATGAATAAGATAAGGTACAAAATTTAGCTCGTAATGGTTGATTTTGCTGAAAATCTGAATACTGAATTTTGGCCTATGAGAGTATGTTCGCAACGCACATAGAGCGACACGATACCCAGGATATGAAATTTACTTCGTTAGGTTATGTACAGTACATTACACCACTATCAGGCCTACACACGGAAGCGACAGTACTAAGTGCTGTATGTTTTCAAGAGTTGGGTGTTGCCCAGTAGGGCAGGATTTAGCAGTTGTTTGTTTACGGCAAACCTTAACGTGGACTGGTAGCAGCCAATAGAAATTGTACACGGGTTAATCTATGAAAAATGGCTGAAGTGCAATGACGTCACAAGCAAAGGAATGCACAGAACGTTGCATGCAAATAAGCTGGGACCCCCTGGCAAGGTGCCTGGGAAATTCTTGAGTCGAACTGCGAAGGTTTTCTCATAGAATTGAACACACTAATGCATTACTGTACCTGTAGTGTAGATTTGCTATGTAGCAAAGAGCTAGTCAGGAAGGGAAAGTGAATAATGTGTGCTGCGTGGGGCTATCAAATGAAAGATAGTACCAACGATGGGCCGAAAAATAAGACTATACAGTGGGTTTTAGTTTCATTAAAATGCAAGCCTACTGATTATCTATTAAAGGGTCATGCGGCACCGTATTGCTACTGAAAATTATTTGCGGTTCTCTGAGCGAAAAGGTATGGAAATATTTTTATCCATGGCCGTTTAAAAGACACTGACACATCGCCTTTTTTATATGCTCTCAAGATGAATTAATATACGGAGGAAAGCGTCACGCGTTTCACCAACTAGAAAATAATAGGATATATTCAGAGAATTGACGGCTTACTACTTTTCATATGCTCTCCGAGGTAAGAGAATTTTCTGCAAACTGGAAATTATGGGAACACTGGATTGCACATTTTGGAGGCAGCTGCTACAAAAAGGCCCCATCCAACATAAAAACACGTACGGTTGCTGACAACGGGTGTAGTGGGGAAAGCAGGGCCACTCCCAACTGGAGATGCCAAACCTATTTCTTGGGAGCATTTGTACAAAATTTGGGACATATCTTAGGTAATGCAGACTGTTTTCAAGCAGAAGCAGTTGGGCCCCTCCCCGTCCCCCGAAAATATGCAAATACGTGCGTTTGTTGATGATTGCAATCCAGTCTATACTTCGATGGCACAAATACTTTGATGTGCCTATGAAAATGCACCCTTTTCCTTTTCTTTTGTTACACCTTACGAAAGCTTTATAAAAGCCAATGTTTTTCCACGTTACGGAAAGTGAAAAATAAAATATATCATGCAAGCATAAGTTGTAAACTCTCAGTTTTAGAACACTTAAAGCGGAGAATAATAGATGTTACTGTTTATCATGGTCTTCTGCTGTAGTAAAGATAGCTTTATAGCAGCCTGAAAAAGTACAGTACACAATTTATAGTAAAAAGTCTTTATTGAGAAATCGACAAATCATGGAAAATGGCGGGAAAACGGGAAGATCACGGAAAATAAAATATTAACAAAATGGAATTTCTATTTTAAAAAACGAAAAGATTTTGGCATTTCTTTATAGTAACGAACAAGTTACAGTGTTTGCAATGAATGGACCACGTGCATTTTTAGTTCATTGATTTGAAGTCTTATCCTGCTACATGAAAAGTAACTGAAACGTTAAATGAATTATTGGCACTTTTCCAGATCAACAGTTTAGTTTAAAACTCCGAGGTTCGATTACTGAATGATCGTTTGCTTTTTCAGAGACCTTGTCTATGATTTTGAGTGATTTTTTACGGCAAAACTGACGGTAAAAACTGTGAACATTTGTACAAAATGTATACGAACTTTAGCGGTCGAATTTTTGCACGATTTTTGAATCACGCAAAATCACAGAGATTTGAATAACATCGCGTAAAATCGCATAAATTCGTAGAAATTTGATTCCTCGATAACGGGCGGGAGTTGACCATCACAGTACTGTAGGATGAGATGTGTGTGCATATGTAAGTGTATACAGAACTGTATCGGAATTGTCGGTTATAACATCGCTCACAACTTCTCTATGTGTGTGCAAGTTATGACCAACTTCTCTCGTATAATTTACCAAAGAAAGTATACGACGAAGAAAAGCATAAATCTGAAGTCTTTTTTGTGTTGTTCAAGGTTAAATAGGCTTTCCTAATCCATACACAAAGGGTTATTGTCAGGGCAGTCAGTCGCGCCTGTCTTTACGAACTTGGCTGCACAAGTTTGAGCTTAATCTGACTACGGTTAACTACCTGTAACTGCAGTGGGGCTTGTGCTATTGAATTGCCAGTTAACCGGAAGCAAGATGCGGTTTGCTGCATAGCGAAATTTATCTATGGTGCCTAAAAGCCTTCAACTCCTAGAGGTCATGTCTGAATTTTATTAAATTTGGCAGGAGTGTTCAGTAGATGATGGGTCATCAAGCTGTACTTTTGAAGTAGGTCAAAGTTCATTTGGGGTCATACAGAGGTCAGACAGTGAAATCACTCAAAAGCCTTCAACTCCTAGGGGATATGCCAAGAATTTATCAAAATAAGTAAAAGTGTTCGGTAGATAATGGGTCATCAAAGTTGTACTTTTGAAATAGGTCAAAGGTTATTTGTGGGTCATACAGAGCTCAAACACTTGAATCACCCAAAAGCCTTCAGCTTGTGGGGGTTACATCCAAATCTTATCAAGGTTGGCCAGAGTGTTCAGTAGATGACAGGTCATCAATGTTGTACTTTGGAAGTAGGTCAAAGGTCTTGTTGTCATAGAGAGGTCAAACGACGGAATCACACAAAAACCTTCAACTTTTAGGGATTGTATTCAAATCTTATCAAAGTTGGCCAGTGTTCAGTAGATGATGGACCATCAAAGTTGTACTTTTCAAGAAGTTCAAAGGACATTTGGGGTCATTGAGAGGTCAAACAGTGAAATGATGCAAAAGGATTCAACTCCTAGGGGTTATGTCCGAATAATATCAAAGTTGACCAGGGTGTTCAGTAGATGATGGGTCATCATAATTGCACTTTTGAAGAAGGCCAAAGGTCATTTGGGGGCCATAGAAACATTGGAATCATGCAGTAGCCATCGATTTCTAGGGATTTTGACTATATCTTATCAAAGTTGGCAAGAGTATCCAATAGGTGATGGTTCATCAAAGTTGTACTGTTGAAGGTCAATGGTCTTTTGGGGTCAAAGAGAAGTCATACAGTAGAATCAAGCAAAAGCATCCAACTACTAAGGTTGTCAGAATCTTATCAAAGTTGGCCAGAGTGTTCAGTTGAAGATGGGTTATCATAGGTGTACTCTGTGTGGATGATATTTAGGGTTCGTGGACGAACAAACAAGATGAAATATAAGTGAAACTGAAATAAATGTACTGTAAATATTGCATTTAAGATTCCACAATGATATGTTGTTCCTCTTTAATTTTCACAGTGCTTGTGTCCATGACTGTGAGGTTGGATACTTCCAGCCAAGTCAAACAAATAGAAGATGTAGAAAATGTCATTCGTCTTGTAAGACTTGCAACGGTCATGATGCAACCAATTGCGTAACATGCGTCGACTCTAAAGTCCTTACATCTGACTCCATGTGTCAGGACCAATGTGAAGATGGTTTTTATCCAGGTGAGGAGGATGCCTTTGTGATGTGTTCTGAAAATGTATGATGATACGGCTTAAATATCAGATAAATCTGGGAGTAAACTATGCTCCTTAAAAGAAAGATTGATTACTGATTCAGAGTGAAACACATCAGTATGACATATTTTGTGACTTAAATTTATTTTGAGCTGGTCATATACTGTATATATGTATAAATAGTTCCCTGGCAGGCTTAACATTAAAGCTTATTTTCCTCTCCTTCCTTTTGCAAAGCATGGTCTAGTAAGGACGTTAATAGTAAGATTTGCATGGAATGTCCCACACTTTGCAAAACTTGCAGTGCTGCAAATGATTGCTCAGCATGTGTGGATGGAGCTTTCCTCTTTGGTGGAATTTGCAAGGTAACCTGTCAACCAGGAGAATACCTGGATGATCTGCTGAATGCCTGCGTGGCCTGCCATACATCTTGTACATCCTGCTTTGGTCCAGCGGACAACCATTGCATTGCCTGCCCTGAGGACCACCACTTTAAAGAAGGAAGATGTCTTCCTGGGTCTAAGTGTGATGAGGGCTACTTCAGCATTACAGACGATGGTCTTACAACCTGCTTGCCGTAAGTATCTGCATTGTATTTAGGAGTTCCATAGATTTGAAGAAGAGCTCTACACAGGCCAGGAGGAAGTGGGTGGGGGGGAGGGAAGTTGTAGAGAAGGGAACTAGCTGGGTATCAAACATGGTCATGTGTAGAGTTGGCTTGATGGTTTTGTGTACTGCCTTGCATGCCAGAGATCCCATATTAAATCCTTGTGGAACGATCTAGAGATTTCCTGGTGACTCTAAATTTCTTGTTTGGCATAGCTGTTTTTAGTGAAGGCTGCGGTTGTTAGAAATTGGTGATGTGGAATTGGGTATCTGGTTTGCCTACCGAGGAAGTTTTCTGCGTTGCTCAGTTATGCTGTTAAGGTGGAGAGGAGGTATCCTCCACCACTTCCAGTCTTTGGAAAATGGCTGCATGCTGGATATCAAGTAATGTCTGTTGAATGTAGAAGCTAATTAGAGGTTCTGGGAACAGGATTAAGAGCAGTAAGTACATCCCGCCTTGTTATACTGTGAGCCCTACTTGAAAAGAGTGCTTTTCCATTGTCAACCTTGTGTAAGGTCCTCAATGAGCCCAATTTTCTTCTAAACCCTGAAAGATTAGAGGGTAAGCTTGAAAGAAGATAAATGCAACCAAATCATGACTCTTGAATTTATTATTCCTCGAGATACAGCTTACTAGCAAAAAAAAAAAAAAAAAGGGCAGAGAATACATTGAATCTAGCAACTTAATTTTAATCAAAGAAACAGCATACATTGCACCTGGTCAGCAATAATATAATTTCTTAGAGACAGCTGTGATACATAGGTACAGTTGACATAACTCAAATGACAAGTTATTTTACGGGTTCCCAATTAACACATTGGTGACACGATGTACAGATCTACAGAGTCATCAAACCACAACCCTTGTATAACAAGATCAACTGCATGTCCACCATACTCTAACCTACATAAAATTTAAACATAGTTCATTTATTGTGAAGTGCTGAAGGGCACCTGTTCCATGAGTCCAGTGGAGTTAAGTAAAGTATGCAGAGAAGTTGGCCTCAGAAATAGATTTGTCTGTGGCTGTAATTTCCTTTTCAGCTTTGAAAAACTTGGACCAAAAGTGGTCTTACATCTTTAGTGATTGACAGTGTTACATGCAGTTGATTGTGCTACCCAAGCAACTTCAGTTTTAATGATGATACATTTAAGTACTTGTCTTAAAATTTTGTAGATTCTCTCCTATGTAAAGATTTTTGCATCATGTATGGTTTTGAATTAGCAAAATGCAGTTAATGATTCCTTTTCATTTTAAGGTTACTCTCACAGCCTTACAGTGATACAAATTCAACAATTAAGCTTGAACAGATGTTGAATGTAAGTGTAAATTGTACCCAAAATTTTAGAATAGTCCTCTCCATTAAAGCAATTGCAAAGTCTAAAAACTTAATGATTTACTTATAGTGTTTAGGGGTTACATTTTCATGTGGTAAGTTATAAATTTGGTTATGTCCAAGAAAGTGTCAATTATCGTTCAAAATAGATAGGGGTAGTGGGCAAATTTTCCCCTGCACCAGCTGCCAAAAGTTCCCCTAACTCCCCTGAAAGATTTTAAGTAGGGCAAAATAGTGTCAAATTTTATGAAAATTGGCCTCATCCCATCCTAAGTCTAACCAAAACAAGAGAAATAGCCCATTTAAACCTAAGTGGGGAGGGGGAGCTATTGCGTTAGCCATTGTGGTAGGCGGGTAGATAAGAGAGTGACCTCAGAAGCAGCAAAAGCTTGCAAAGGGAGCTTCAGGGTTTGATGTAGAAGCATTTTACAGCTCTCCCATCCTCCAAGTGGAGAATGATCTAATGTTGATCTGTAAAGTGAATTTGTGTATATTTGTGGTTAAATACCTGTAAGTAATGTATAATTTGCCCTGTTAAAGCAAAATTATGTGAAGATTTGTACAAATTCAGGTATCAAAGCTATTTTGGATGTTATGAAAATTTGAGGCTGCACCATCAGTTGCTGAAGTTTGAGGAAATTTATTGTGATGATTTCATGTGATGTTTGAGAAATGGTGCCTGCTTAAAATGAGATAAGAGGGAGTTTTATAAAATGAGGTTCTGCCAGAGAATATTTGTGATCACTCCAGGTATTTTTTAATCTTGCAGAGTGATTTTTTTTTAAACCTTCTGTTGCAATTGTTTAAAACAATATTGTACAAAACCACAGATTTCTTTTGTCTTCACTAAAATGTAAGTGAAAAATTTTGCTGCATAAATTGTGGGCATGAGGTCAAAATTGTCTTCAACAGCAGGTATGAATTTTTTCACAATAGGACCAGAACAAGACCAGTTTGCCTATTTTCCTAGTTATTTATTTTAAATAGGAAAAACTTTTGAACAATTTAAAAGAATGCAGAGAGGCTCATTCTGTACTTTATTGGCCTAGAATTAAATTGCTTAAAGTTTGATTTGTGTATGGTGTATTATTTTACAGGTGTCATTCATCTTGTAAGAGCTGTACTGGTTGGGAGGCATGGCAGTGTACTTCTTGCTATGAGGGGACCTGGCTCTCATTCAACCGCTGCTCCAGATACTGTCCATCAGGTACGTTGAATTTAACTCATTGTTAAAATTATCAGTAGAACGTTGTACTAAGAAGCAAACTGAGACTTCATTAAAGCATTTTTTGTTCCTTGCATTAGCAAAAGGAACTAATGTAGTCAGGTTTGGTTAGATTTGGTTAGAGTTAGATGAGGTTTTACGACTCAGTTTCTAACCAATTGTTAAAGTCGGGCCAGGCCCCGGCCTTTTCTCCAGTTGTGGCTCACTGGCTTGTTTTCCCTACTCCATTGCTTATACTGAGCACCAAGCACAATGGCAGTAGGTTCCATTTTTAAAGTCTTCGGTATGACCCGGCCAGGAGTCCAACTCCAGACCTTCCGGCTACAAGTTGGATGCCCTAACCACTTCATCGTGCAGTCAGTCAAGTAGTCAGGTTAGGGTACTGTATGTGTGTGTGTGTGTGTCTGTGATGCTTGCTTGGGTACACTGTAACTCAATAAGGGAAAGTTGAACTAAACTGAAACTTGGTATATAGATCTGCCATAGTGAAACAGTGTGCCCTATTGTTTTTGGTGGAGGTCAAAGGTCATCTGGGGTCACCAGGGGTAACACTGAAAACCTTGTTAACATGATATCTCAAGGAAGGAAGCTTGGATAGATTTCATACTTGGTATGTGGATGCATTATGGTGAGAAGATGAAAGCTATCACTTTTGGTGGAGGTCAAAGGTCATCTGGGGTTACCTGCAATCAAACACTGAAAACTTGTTGTTAACACAATATTTCAAGTTAGGAAGCTTGGATAGTTTTCATACTTAGTATATAGATGGGTTATGGTGGGAAGTTTTCCTAACATAGAAGAGGCTCCTTTTTTGAGTTGTTCAGAGTAATAAACATCAGTTTGTTTAGCTCTGTGTACAGCTGATGTAGGAATTTAAAAGAGTACCGCTTCTGTCATACATTGCAAATATTTTTAGGATATTGGTCATGGTGGAACCAGCTAGGCTAGTCCATTAAAATGTAAGAGATATTTTTATCTCAATACATAACATGTATTGAGATATTGTCACACTAGCTGGTCAGTAACTGTAGCTGAAATTGCCTAAAACATTGTCATTTTGTGGCATTTTATAACCCTATCTCATTAGCAAGTACTGTCGATGTAGGGGAAACAAATGTGGTGTTTAGGATGTGAACATGTTGATTTTGTTGGGATATTTTGGCTGATTTAGTGGGCAAATACCAGTAAAAACATGTTTCTTGTCTCATTTCCCATGATCCCTTGCGTGCAATTGGTCTTGGTGTGAACTTGCGTTGGAGCAGCACGCATGGCTGTCTGCGATATACTGTACACCTACAGTATACCAAAGGCCTGCATTACTGTTCGCGTTCCTTTGCTGCCAGTACAGTATCGCCATTGAGCATTGAATTCTGAAAGACTGAGTATAGTCAGGGTTACTTTGCCTAGATAACCATCGGTATTTGGTCTTTTCTCGTACCTGTCAATAGGTAGGTAGACAGGCAATTTGTAAACAAGTTGCTCCGCGTCAGGGTGACTGTGACTCTATACGTAATTTACCGTCTACAAGGCACTTGTTATGATGTCATATTTAGCTTGATAAATAATATATATCAGCATGCAAACTGAATGGAAAGCTAGCTGCACAGGTTACTGGCATCAGTCTGTAATCATCCTGTCTGAGAAGGATGACTTACAAATGCCTTGTTTGGGATTTTAGTTTAGGCCTAGTGGTCTTATTTTCCACGATGTGTCCGAAGAGATGTTGGATGCACTGCTCTAACAGGTAGCATAATGTGGCTGAGAGTGAGAGTTACGAAGGTTTGCAGTCTGCGTGAGAGAACTGTGTAGGCCGAGTTTCGTGTTTGCCTACGTTGTTAGTACAGTATAGGCCTATAGGCCAGGCCTATATTAATTATGCATGCGGGAGCAGACCAAGTCGGCTGCGAACCAAATCAGCCTAAAGACAACTCGGCCCCACGCCAGTTCGTTCTCCAGCCAAATCGGCCACAAACCAACTCGGCCCCAGCATGGAAAATCTGTACTACTGTAGACTTGTCTTTGCCTACGTTGTTACTCACTGTTAGTATGTACAGTACAGTAGCCTATATAGCTAGGCTAGGCCTACAGTAGGGCAAGCCTATAGACCTATATGAAGTAGCCTACGCCTAGGCTATGTATGCGGGAGCAGGCCAAATCGGCCTAGCCTAGGCCTAAAGGCAACTTGGCCCCAAGCAATTTTGACCTAAAGACAACTCGGCCCCAGCATGAAAAATCTGTACTGTTGACGTGCCTCACTTCAGCAAACAGGTAGTCCAAATTCAAGGATGATTAATACCTAGGCCTAGGCTAGGCCTAAATGGTCAACAACCCTCAACCGTAGCCTAGGAAGCATAAAATGTTAACAGCCACTGCAAACTGAATATTACTGTCAGTAATGCATAGAGAATAAGTTTTTGCTGTAATTCATGCAGGTATTTACCAAATTCAACGATGTTATTTGTCAAATTTGACAGTACTGTTGGTATGGTGTAAAGTTAAGGCTTCGGCATGTCATGTTTGGGGTTCATGGCTCTTTGAACGTCCCCCTCACCACACAGTTACAAAGAGGAGGCTAGGAATATTTCTCAAAATGTTGATTACTGGTAAGCCTAGGCCTAGTTCCTGATGCAAACCAATAGTACAGTATGTGCAGTTTGTCGATACTACCCTTTCCCCCAAACTATTCTGGCCTAGGCGCCGTATTAATTGGCCTTGGTATCTCTTAAAATAAGGAAAGCTCAAGGCCAAATGGCCTTGCCCTCACCAAAACTTATTTGCAGCCCTTTTCTTACATTACCAATGTTATTAACCATATACTGTTACAAGAAAGTGATAAAAAATAAGACTTGGCCCATCAACAAATACTGTTGGCTACGTGGGCAAATTTGAGTGTGACTTGGGCCCAATGGTGACCCGGTGAGTTACGGTGAGACCCAATGATGAATGGATAATGATTTGTCAGTCATGATTGTAGGTGTTTAGCATTGTAACGTTGATAGTAATTTGCATCATTGAGGGTATTGAGAACTATTTGGTCACTGCATGGTCATGTAGTTGTCATTTTGGTACTTGACACAATTCTGGACATAAAATCACTTCTTTGCGGAATTATTCCTAGAAAATGACATTTACTGATTGTATGGGAACCACCTTGAGTCCACATCCTTTATTCTCATCCTAACAAATGTCTGACTGTATTGAGATACAGCAGCATCGCTGCTCTAGTTTAGTGCTTGTTTGCTATAGATAGTATGTCTTTCTCCAGATGTTATTAGATGTGTTATTTCATCAAGTGTAAAATGTCGCCCAAGTAGTGTAAAGGCAGATTCACACTTCATTATAGTGCTGTAAAGCTATGAAAGCTGAACACTGCTCAACTCTGAGCTATGTCTGTGATTGGCTCGAAAGAGCAAGGGATGACCATGTAGGGACCATGTAGGTTCTTATAGCTTCATAGCGGGTGAAGATTTAGAAGTATGAACCAGTCTTAATTTTAAGAACAACTTGTCATCTACACTAAGAAGGACCTTAAATGAGAACTTAATTGTACAACACTCCTACTTGTACAATAGGTGAGGCCAGGATATAGCAGATCCTGGGTCACCATGATTACATGTTTAAAGGGCAATTCTAGTCATTCCAGACAGTTCCAATTCTCCCAACTAAGCAACTTGTAGCTCCTCCCATAACTGTATAAATCTCCTCCTTGTGCAGACATAAACCTGTTTTATTGCTTCAGGCCATGTCCTTGTGAGCATACAAGGTATTAATGTGTAATCCAAACACTCTCTCTGCATTATGTGGAATGTGAGGTACTCTGCATCATTTGAATTTTCAAAGTTTGATGTCAATCAAAGAGCATGAACCAACTGAGAATTTTGATAACCCCACATCAAAAATGTACTTTGGGGTGATGACTGCTTGTCTTTAATGTGTAGACCATTTTCTTATTCATCTTTATAAAAGGCACTTACCAGAAAGATGATGAATGTAAACCGTGCACCAGTAACTGTGTACTCTGCTTGGAGGACATGAATGATGAGTCAATATGTATTGAATGTGACATCAATTAGTAAGTACACTTTGTTTGTTCAGAGGATGGTAAAAGGAAGGGATGTGTTGAGCATGTTGTGATGCTGATAGTGAACTTCCTGTGATAGTGACAGTGAACAGCCAATGATAGTGTTGCTGAAGTTTTCATTGAATGAGCTCATCCTGTGGTAGTGATGATGAATTCAAACCCTTTTTCAAAGAGGGTGTATATCTTATGATCATGATAATATAAGATAGTGGCTATGAACATTCTGTGATAGTGGGACAGTGAACATTTTATGATAGTGACAGTGAGCAGCCACTGATAGTGATACTGAAGTTTTCATTGATAGAGTTCACCCAGTGGAAGTGATGAATTCATATCCTTTTTCAAGGAGGTTGAATATCTTATGATCATGATAATACAAGGTAGTGGCTATGAACATTCTGTGATAGTGACAGTGAACAGTCAGTGATAGTGTTTCTGAAGTTTCTGATAGACTTAATATTATTAATAATATATATTAACATTGATAGACTTGTGGCAGTGATGATGAATATCCTATGTCAGCAGTGTTGGACATGTCATGATCATTATAATCTATAACAGTGATTTCAAACATTCTATATTGGTGGCAGTGACTGATAAGAATATTTATATTATTGGCAGTGAACATTCACTATCATCTTGTGATAGTTAATGTCGTATAATTATTATTGTGATCATACTGTGCTAGTAAATGTGAGCATCTGTTGTAGTGATGGTGAATGTTCCTCTCATTAGAGTTATGGCTGGTGTGAATTTGTAATGGAATGAGGTTGGAGTGTTAAAGGAACTTTCTTAAGAATTGTTTATATCAATTGCTGTTTTTCTATAGTCTTGACATGTGAGCTCTGGGATGTTCATGTAGATATTTGCAATTAATTTATATGAAAGTGTTTATATCTGGCATTTGAAAGAGCTGATATGTGTAAAAGGTAATTGCTATCGCTCCAATTTGAATGAACACATCTGAATATACTAATTCTGTGTTTGGCAATCATTTTTGGTTTCGATGATAAGAGAAACCTATGCATTCATGATGGCGTGTGTGTGTATGTATGTGTGGGTGTGCATGTGTGTGTGAACTTGTCTTCCTATCAAACTGAGGACCTAAACAATGGATTTGAAGTCCTCTGAAGGAAATTCAATAGATTTGTCAAGTCCTCGAAAGTTTGAACAATAGAGAGACTATTGTCAAGGTTAGGGTTAAGGAAGCAAACACAAAGGAAATAACAATGAGGTCCTCAGATTGTATGTAAAATCGACTTGTGTGTGTGTGTGTGTGTATGCGTGTATGTGTGGGTGTGTGCGTATGTGTGTTTGTGACACTTTGCTCGTTAACACGATATCTTAAGAAGGGAAACTGACAGTTCTCAAACTTGGTACATAGATGCCCCATATTGAGAAGAAGAACCCTATTGTTTTTGGTGGGGGTCAAAGGTCACCTGGGGTCACCGGGGGTCAAACTCTGAAAACCTTGTTAATACAATATCTTGAGGTAGGAAGCTTGGATGAATTTCATATTTTGTATGTTGATGCGTTATGGTATGAGGAAGAACCCTATCATTTTTGGTGGAGGTGAAAGGTCATCTGGGGTCAAACCCTGAAAACTTCGTTAACACGATATCTCAAGAAGGGAAGCTCTGACAGTTCTCAAACTTGGTACATAGATGCCCCATATTAAGAGGAAAAACCCTGTTGTTTTTGGTGGGGGTCAAAGGTCACCTGGGGTCACCGGGGCTCAAACTCTGAAAACCTTGTTAACACAATATCTTGAGGTAGGAACTTGGATGAATTTCATACTTTGTATGTAGATGCATTATGGTATGAGGAAGAACCCTATCATTTTTGGTGGAGGTGAAAGGTCATCTGGGGTCACCGGGGGTCAAACCCTGAAAACTTCGTTAACATGATATCTCAAGAAGGGAAGCTCTGACAGTTCTCAAACTTGGTACATAGATGCCCCATATTAAGAGGAAGAACCCTATCATTTTTGGTTGGGGTCAAAGGTCACCTGGGGTCACCGGGGGTCAAACTCTGAAAACCTTGTTAACACAATATCTTGAGGTAGGAAGCTTGGATGAATTTCATACTTTGTATGTAGATGCATTATGATATGAGGAAGAACGCTATTATTTTTGGTGGAGGTGAAAGGTCATCTGGGGTCACCGGGGGTCAAACCCTGAAAACTTCGTTAACATGATATCTCAAGAAGGGAAGCTCTGACAGTTCTCAAACTTGGTACATAGATGCGCCATACTAAGAGGAAGAACCGTATTGTTTTTGGTGGGGGTCAAAGGTCACCTGGGGTCACTGGGGGTCAAACTCTGAAAACCTTGTTAACACAATATCTTGAGGTAGGAAGCTTGGATGAATTTCATACTTTGTATGTAGATGCATTATGGTATGAGGAAGAACCCTATTATTTTTGGTGGAGGTGAAAGGTCATCTTGTATGTAGATGCATTATGGTATGAGGAAGAACCCTATTATTTTTGGTGGAGGTGAAAGGTCATCTGGGGTCACCGGGGGTCAAACCCTGAAATCTTTGTTAACACGATATCTCAAGAAGGGAAACTGTGACTGTTCTCAAACTTGGTACATAGATGCCCCATACTAAGAGGAAGAACCCTATTGTTTTTGGTGGGGATCGAAGGTCACCTGGGGTCACCGGGGGTCAAACTCTGAAAACCTTGTTAACACAATATCTGAGGTAGGAAGCCTGGATGAATTTCATACTTTGTATATAGATGCGTTATGGTAAGAGGAAGAACCGTATCATTATTGGTGGAGGTGAAAGGTCATCTGGGGTCACTGGGGGTCAAACCCTGAAAATCTTGTTAACACAATAACTTGAGTTACAAAGCTTGGATGAATTTCATACTTTGTATGTAGATGCATTATGGTAAGAGGAAGAAGCCTATCATTTTTGGTGGAGGTCAAAGGTCATTTGAGGTCACTAGGGGTCAAACCCTGAAAACCTGGTTAACACTATTATCTCAAACTAGGAAGCTTGAATAAGTTTCATACTTTGTATGTAGATGTGTTATAGTAAGAGGAAGAATCCTATCATTTTTGGTGGAGGTCAAAGTTCATTTGGGGTCACTGGGGATTTAACTCTGAAAATTTTGTTAACACAATATCTCCAGGTGGAAAGCTTGGATAGATTCCATACTTAGTTTGTAGATGCATTATAGTGAGAAGATGAATCCTATTGTTTTTGGTGAAGGTCAAGGTCATCTGGGGTCACCAGAGATCAATGTTTGAAAACCTTTTCAAGATGATATCTCCAAGTAGGAAGCTTGAATAGATTTCATACATGGTAAATTGATGTGTTATAGTGAGAAGATGTACCCCATTGTTTTTGGTGGAGTTCAAAGGTCATCTAGGGTCACCAGGGATCAAACACTTAAAACCTTGTTAACACAATATCTCAAGGGAGAAAGCTTGGATAGATTTTATACTTAGTATGTGGATTTGTTATGGTGAAAAGATGGACCCTATTGTTTTTGGTGGAGGTCAAAGGTCATTTGGGGTCACCAGATGTAAAAAAAAGCAAAATTTCCCAAGAATTCCCTAGAATATCGATGGGTTCACCAGAGGTCAAAGAGCAAAATTTCCCAAGAATTCCCAAGATCGTAATCTGGGGTCACCAGAGGTCAAAACACAAATTTCCCAAGAATTCTCAAGACTAAATAGGAATACAAAACTGTATTTTTCCAACATGTTAAGATAGCATTTGACCATTGACTGAAAGATATTGGACATCATGGCTTTATTTGGAATAGAACATACAGTATATCATCGAAACCTCAATGCATTTTTGCATTCTGGTTGGATAAAATATTTATTAATGTCACAAGGTTAAGCCATGTCCATGAAAAGCTAAGGAGACACGTATGGTCAAGTTATGTGTTAAGTGGAGAAGGGACAGAACACATTATCTTAGAGTTGTAACTGTGACCACTGTACAATGTTTAGATGACCTGTCTAAAACTATCAAAATGTATGCAAAAGAAAAATTGTGACAAAAATACACTTTCAGTACAAAAACTTATGGCTAAAATTACACAACATTCCTTTTGCATATGTGTACACTTGACTAAAATCTGCATCCCTTAAAAACCAACAGTTTAACATGGTTACCTGTACATTATTGTCAATACTTTTGGGTAGACTTGTTAGTATTTGGTATTTAAAGACCATTATGATAGCTTGACTTTTGGGGTTGGCTGTCCTTTCAGGCCTAACTCTTCTTATAACTTTTAGTCATAGGCCTTGGCCCTTGTGGATATATAGTTGAGGATATGGTGGAATGGCCATAAGACGATCAAAACACAGACCCTTGAACTTTAAATGGTCAGGTTTCAAAAATAGTTATCTTTGAGGATTTACTCAGCCACCCACAATTTTCCCCAGTTTTTCTGCTGGACAGTTAATTTTCAGTGACCGTGAGATACACCTCAACACCTCTGTCACTCTGCTGTGCTGCAAGGGTTCTAAAGAACAGTATGCTTGTTAAAATGTGGCATACGCATACTTCTGAAAGGTAACAGATATTGTGGATTTCACCAGCAAGCAGTTGCATAAGAGGGACAGTTCCCTCTAAATTACTTAAATACATACAGATAAACACAATACAGCATGAAGACTTGTCAAATCTGATACCTGCTTCTTTTATGAAGAAAACCATTGTTGGCTAGAGATGTGATCCTTTTACTTTGTTCTAGGAAAAAACAAAACCAAAGATGCTCTCTTTACAATAGAAACAGCCTTTTCACAACTTCATAGAAAATTTTTAGGTGGGAAATGTAGCCTGTTAAAGACACCTCACACTGTCAAAGGCTAGAAACACAACCCTCTCATCAAATACATTTAACACAAGCTAGAAGCCTCTCATTTGGTAAGGTTCCACTTGGCAACTAACTTGTTTTTCCTATGCATGCATAACCACACATAATGCCATCATCACATTCATTAAATAATCGTAAAGTTTGACATTAGAATGCCCTTCCTTTGTTGTAAACGCAAAAGTCAGCTAGTTAACTAGTCCACCCGAAGGCGCTTCAGTCCGGCGTGCAACCGACTTTTTCGGCTGGGCAACCGATTTTAGAGGCAGGCCTATGCCAAGTGGGAGGAAAGCTGGAGTACTTGGAGAACACCCACATACATCGAGTGAGATTCGAACCCACGCACATTGGTGCATAGCAGCTGGAATAGACCACTCTGCCACTCGACGACCCTATACCTTTGTTGTCTTGGCACCATTCTTTTGTATCCTTGCACATCTACAGTACAATATGCAACTTTACCAGGGCACTGTGACTTGACAGTGTACCTTCACAATAACAGGGAATTCTAACAAGGATAAGGATAAATAGCTAAATCATCAGGTAAAAACCTGCCTATTGTGTGTTCCTTGCATGTCTCCATGCATCAATGCACACAGCCCTGAGCTGTTCTAGAGGTAATGAGCAAGATGTGAGAAAGGCCTCCTGATATGTAACAAAAGACTACTTAGCGACCAAGTATGAATGACAGCTCACAGAAGTGTCATGAATAGTCAAGGTGGACACAATAGAACCTGGCAACTACCTCTGGCATGCAGGCTTACACCAGGGAGGTGTTATTAGCTGGAGATCCATGGAAAACTCTTTCTTTGAACCCTACTAGTTGCAGACAATAACCTCTTTTGTGTGTTGTTCTTGATGATTCAATAGGCTTAAGAGCTGTTAGGAACTAAGTACAAGTGAGGTACATCGTCTGCTACATCTCGAAGAGCAGATCGGGAAATTTTCCCCTTGCCTTAACATTGCCAGTCATTTAAGACGTAAAGTAATTTGAGGGTTTGGACGCGTTTGGACGCTATTTACAACATACTTGTCTAGTTCCCTTTAACTTGCTCAATGGGTATGCCTTTTAAGTCATGCGAGGGAATGCGGAAATTAGTCAAAATGCAACAGCAAAGTTTAGTCTTATACTTTTTTTGCTCATTTGCCTAAATCATGAGCACTGCTTTATAGTCAGCATCATTAGGTTCCTTATCAATAAACAGTCGTTTTGAATGTCAGAACAGTGTTTCGTACTCGACTGTCGGCAACTAGTTAGACATTAAAGCATTGTTCCAAATAATCCTTTTTGTTAGGGTCGCTGTAGGTATGAATGAGGTTACCAAGATATCAGACAAAAGAATTCAATGCCTTTTAGTTCAATAAGAACCAGTTAAAGGATTTAGTCTCCACTCTGAGGGCAATCTAATTGGATTTGCATAAATCAAAGTTTTCGATGGATCTCCAGCTAATAACACCTCTCTGCTTAATTAAACCTTCCTTTGTTCATCACACAGAAGTGTGTGTAAGCACCTCCCATGCATGCATAATGCCACAGACTTGGCTAGCAGTGTCTGCAGTGCTCATTTCACAGTGGTGCACACAGTGAATAGACTGGTCAGAGTTCAATACTCCAGAAACCTTCAGGATGATTTAGCTTTTGACCCTAAGCCAAAGGCTGTCTCCTAAACCCTGAATATCTAAGAGCCTGTGTGGAATTAAATCTATTCTTAGTACATATAACATGCATGATATGTAGTGCTAGTGTTGTGAAACATTAAAAATATATGTAAGGGGTACAAGAGGAACAGTAAACATTCTCTCCATCTCTCTTCATTGGTCTACACAGTTTCAAACCAGCTGACCCTAGGCAACCCCTCCAAAACAGGGAGGGGGGTTGGGATTTGCTATTTCTCATTCATCAAAAGTCATGTTATAAACGACATTTTCAGTTGCAATGTATAGTGTTTATATGCAGCCTTGATAACTTTGAAAGTTGTAGAATTGCAAAAGGCTAATATCAAAGATCTTGAAAGTGCTTGAACTTTCACAGGATGGTAGTGAAAGAAAGCTTTGATTTCAATTATAGAATTATATCCCGAAATGTTGCAGCATGCCCTTCATTTTCATCTCCTTTACCTCCTGCCAGACTTGTAGTGAGTATATAGTCATACAGTTTCGCACTGTTGCTTGTTCTGGTAATCATGAGAATGGATTTGTACTCATATTCACAGATTTTGGTAAATATGCACAGGGGCTAATGCAAAGTTTTGTGCTCGTACTCATGAAAGAGATGTGTACTTGTACTCGTACTCACAACTAGAGACACTCCACTTGTACTCATGTCGATATACTCACACTCTAAGTCTGCCTCCTACAAATTAAAAAAAAGTCTGCCTCCTACAAATTAAAAAAAATGTTCAACTCCTGTCAATAATTATGTTAGGGATCTCACTGCAATGAATCGTCATGGGATGTTATTTTCTTTTACTATGAAAAAATCTTGGAATTTTGCAAAAAAAACTGATTAGCTTTCTCCAATATGCATGCACTGTTAATATGAAATTCACATCCTGTACTTTCATAACCAAGAAAAATCATGTAGTCACTGATTTCTCGTAAGTTGGTCATAGAAATTTGTAGGACTTTTATTGTCCATGGGGTGCATGAACCTTGTGATGTGTATGAGAGCAGTGTTGTAGCTAAATCAATTTTAGTGGTGAGCTCCCAAGTAAAGAGTCCAAATACAGCGTAGCTAGTGAAGCATCTAAGTATTGAACAGAATAGGGTATATATATTCTTCATGTATTGACTCTTTATATCTGTACGCTGTGAACAAAACTTGGAAAGTAGATATTTTCCTTGTAAGTTCCTTTAAAACCAGTTCCAACCATCATATCTATTACAGTTGGTAGTGAAGTTTAATAGTCCCAGGTGCTGTCAGGCTGAATGACTTTGTGTCATGTGCCCCACAGAGGCGTTTGGGGGCAGTACCACCCTGTGCCTTACCATAAGCTAGAGCCCTTCTTGAGAAAATGCTTTGGTGTTTGACAAAGTACTCTGAGGTCTCGTTCTTTGGGAAGTGTGTGCACTGTGTATGTATTAATCACCTTACTGTTTGCCTTTTTGTTCCCAGCTATCTCCATAATGATCAGTGCGTGGCGGAATGTCCTCCAGGGTACTTCAAAGATTATGATGAATGCGCAAAGTGTCACAAGAATTGTAAAGTCTGCACTGGATCAGGGGTCTCAGATTGTCTGGAGTGTAATGACCACGAAGATGGTAAGACATTTCAAGAAATGTTTAGGAAAACGTCACTGTCGTTTATTTGAGGATTATGTTGCGGTTATGTATCGACAAGAACTCCTTCCACATGTGTAGATCCAGAAATTTTTAAGGGGGAGGGGGATTGGTCCCCTAGGTCCCCTTCTCCTAAATCTGTGCCTGCCTCCCAAACCACTCCTCCAAAAACAGGGATTTGATTTGTTCACAGTAGTAGAATTTGTAGAGAAATACAGCACTCATAGTACTTTTTGCTTCCTTTTGCTTGGGTCTGTTATTTGGAAAATGCACGTTTGTCAGTGGTATAGTAGTCCTTTCGTTTATATTGCATGGGGTTTGATTCTAGTGAGAACATGCTGCATCCTCCTTAAAATTTGATTGCCATTTCATCTGTTTTGTAATTCCTTCCTCTGTGTGTATTTTAGAATGGACCACTTTTGCTCTGACAGAATTGAGCTGTTACAAAGGCAATTAATGTGCAGTTGCATTCTTGTATACGGTGCTAACCCACGGTCGAGCACCACAACCGTGATGATAGTGCCGAATCATGCATGGTATGTGACCACCAATCTTCCAATCAGATGTAGAGGAATTAATAAGGTGTATGTAAAGGCAAATAATGTGCAGTTGCATTCATGTGTACCCTTGGTGTCTTTCATGTAGGTGTGGAACCTTTCTTCCTTATGGACAGTACGTGTGTTCCGTTTTGTCCATCAAATGGCTACTATGCTATTGAAAGTGAAAAGCTTTGTGGTGAATGCCATGCAACCTGCAAAAGTTGTAATGGTCCTGAGTCAACTGATTGCTTGACCTGTAATGGAGGATCCCCTTCAGCTGATGGAAGTTGTTCACTATCAGTGCCGTGTAAAAATGAAGGTTGTGTGGACTGTCTGACAGGTAACAAAGCAGTTTTATATGTTGATGTGAGATTATGGCAGATGGAAAGTGAGGAATGGGTGTTGAATGAAGTAGGAACTCTGTTTGAAATGAGAAGTCATGAAGGCAAGATCAAACATGACTTTTGGTAGTTTTACACTCGGCATGGATCTGATCTCCTGACCAGAGATTACATTACGTGCAAACCATATTAACATGCATTGATTCTGACACAGTGTTCACTTATCTTGTATTCTCATCTCCCCTCAAGTATACTCACCAAATGTGCATCCTTAAAGCGGAACGCACACGGATGACAGAAAACCCTAAACACAAAACAGAAAACACATTTCGTGTTTTCTGACGTACGTGCATGTTGGACAAAGACAGAAAACAGCATTTTGCAAAACAAGCACCACTTGTTTCATGAAACAAGTGTTTCGGTGTTTTTTGTTTTCGTCCAATGCACACAGACATCAGCGTGAGAAAACACGAATAGTGTTTTGCATTTTCTGTTGTCCGTGTGCGTTCGGCTTTAAACAAACTTTTCCATTGCTTGAACAACTGGAAAAGACAGAGGTGCAGTTGATCTGAAGTCACTGTTGATCCCAGAGCAACAACACAAGCGTTGTTCTCCTGCATGGGTTAATGAAGGGGGGGGGTGAAAGAGGAGTGATGAGATTATTATTTTGTTATTAATACATAAAGCTATGTTCTGTTTTTTATCTTCTCAACATAAATTGTTATTCTTGGATTGTGAAATTGGTCTTCTTGGTCTTGGTAAATCCTTGAAGGTCATTCATCTAAAAAGAGTAGGAGCCCTGTCACCAGAGGCTCATTTCATGGAAGACTTATGAGCATGAGCTTCAGTGTAGGATTGGTTACGGGTATCCAATATTAGTATAAGCCACTATGCATCACATGTGTCCTGTATCATCTTGGTAAAATGAATTAAAGAACCAGGTGCCTATGCTACCCAACTGATATCACTAGCTCTATATTAATAATAGCAAGGGTACATTATTTCTTTGTGACCTGCCTAGAAGCCCCAAATTTCACCTCCTGGTAACTAATAAAATGACGCTTCATGTTACTAACAATTCAAAAAAACAAATTTACTGCATTGTGTTTTATACCTATCAACAACCAGGCCTTGAATTTTGAGGTGCAACTGCAATCGCCTACCATCACTCACCTCAAATCACTGTGAGAAGTGCTATTTTTTGCACACCTAGATAAAGAATGGGAACTCAGGTAAATGTATTAAAGTTTAATAAAACAGCCACACTTACCACACTCCTTAATTTCCTGAGGAGTGTGATTTGTAGCACACCTGGAAAATCTTAAAGTCAAGTCCTGAACAACATTTCCATTCATTCAATTACTGTATGTTTTTACTTGACCTATATTGAAGTGACATATTCATGGTATACATAGTGATGGTATACGTAAAAGCCCATGGTTTGGGGTATGGCATTCTCATTTCAAAAATATCAGTATTAAATTGGTAGTCGCCAATGTGGAGAACTGAAATATGGGATATTGGTAATATTGGTCACAGTTGATATCAGGGACAGAATTGTTGTTTGATTTTTTTTTTTTTTTTTTTTTTTTACCTGCAGAAGGTGATTATGTCATTTGTACTCATTGTGTGTCAGGGTACTATCTTTACATGGATAATTGCACGAATGACTGTCCTAATGGCTACTTCAGTGATAGTGACACAGGCTATTGTCTGCCTTGTATACCACCCTGCTCTGAGTGTAGTTCTGAATCCAGTTGCACCCAGTGTATCCCAGATTACTACTTAAATCAGGAGAATGGTCACTGTGAAGCATCGTGTCCAACAGGATCCTATCATCGTGAGGATGGTACCTGTGATACGTGTAGTCCTATGTGCCTTCATTGCAGTGGACCTAATGATTGTCATGAATGCGACCCAGAGACTTTTTATAAAGGTAAGTTTAGAGTGTTCTTTTATATTTTTATTTTCCCTCTGTAAGGAAGAGGAGTTGTCAGATTTATATCTGATACATTGTCCTGATGTGGATACTGAAATTGTAAGGGTGTATGTCCCCTAAACCAGCGCTTCTCAACCGTTTTAAACTCGAGGACCACTTTGACTCTCAGAATTTTTCTGAGGCCCACCGTACAAAAAGTTTATTCTTTTTTCTTTATTTTTTATTTGTTTTATGGCGAATCTCGCGGCCCACCTGGGAGAGCTTTGCGGCCCACTGGTTGAGAAGCGCTGCCCTAAACCATGTAGAGATATTCTTCTAACTTAAAGGCTCTTAAATCTCATCCCAGACAGTAAGAAGTCCCCCTTCTTAGTTAACTTGTAGCTCCTCCTCCAATATAAATCAAACTGCCTGTATAGTGCACCTGTTAGACAGAGCCACAGTAGCCTGCACTGAGTTTAAATTGCTTGAGGCAATATTGCCAATCACAGTGTGTGTGAGCTTAATGGGAACGCAACTGACTGTACGAGTCATTGTTGACCAACCGGAGTGGAGCTATATTGTTTTAATGAATCTGAATCAAAGTGCAGTTACCAACTGTAGTTAGGATTCTAGGGCTATTCCTAAATATCATTGGGCAGAGAGTTGCTAGCAACTCCCTGGTTTGAGGGGATGCCATATCCCTTTTAACATAGACCACTGACAGAACATGAAAAGTTCAGAGAGGAGAGTTTCTCATGGGTTCACAACCCAGTAGTGTTAAACATGTCTGTTGCTTTGTGCTTTGAAATATAATGATCTGATCTTATTTCAAAAGGTAACATGTTTTTTTTTATATGTCTAATGTATACACAATATGGTAAATGTATTGCAATAGACTAGGAGTTAATGACTGATACCAGACTGCCAAGGATAACTTCAATGCCATTGAACCCACAAAATTATTTCTTGCTATTTTACAGGCGGTGGTTGTGTAAGTGACTGTGGTGATGGATACACTGCCGTTGCACAGGATTGTTGGTCCTGCCATCCATCGTGTGGGAATTGTATCGGCCCGAATGAGTATGACTGTACCACCTGCTTTGACCCGACAGTAACACTTGACAATGGGTTTTGCAGAGGCCGATGTGAGCTTGGAAAATACTGGGGTATGTCAAAGGAAGTTGCTGTTACTTTCTGATCCAGTGTGTTTTCATATGTTTGTAATTTGTAAACTTTTGCTCCTAATGCAGTAGATAAGGGTTATTTATGATGGTACTTTGAAAGTGCAATTGGTGATTAATGTGTCAGTGTTAGAAATGTTGAGAATGATAGCCAGGTTCTTTGAAGTGTGGTTAAAATCAGTATTAAAGAAATAATTCGATTTCGGAAAGAGATATTGATAGGTGCCTGTTTAAGATCCTAGAAAAGCACTTGTACAATAAAAGAAATCTGCTAGGTTAGGATCTTTGTTTGAAGTTACCCCTCTGTATTACTCTTAACACATTCCAGGGAAAATTTGGCCCTTGTAGTGATGTCAGCTGTTATAAGAGGATTGCAAGGTTATGTTAGATAGAAGGGGGAGGGGGAAGGGTACCTAGCAGAGGGTGTGGCATTTATTAATTTCCAAACATTTCAACCCTGCAGTATATTAAAGGCAGCCCAAGTATGCATATCCTAGACCAACAAGTAGAATTTATTTGCCTTCATTTCATCTCCAGGGTCCTGTTTCATAAAGGGTGAAGATCGATCTAAAGTTTGATTTCAATAGAACGATTGTATGGCAGATCAAACTTAAGATCAATCTTAACTCTTCATGGAGCAGGGCCCTGATGTTTTTCAACAATATCTTTCATTCACAGATGAAGACAGGGACAGTTGTGTCTATTGTGACTCACACTGTCTGACTTGTAGTGGACCAGCCCGGGCGAATTGCTTAAGTTGTGACTATTATTATTTCCTAACTAAGGGCCAGACATGTGAAATCAGTTGTCCTGAGGGCTCCTATGAAGACTTTGAACTTAATGTTTGTAAAAACTGCCACCAATCATGCAAATCCTGTGTCGATGGAAGTGAGGAAGACTGCTTAGATTGTGCTGAAGGTGAGTAGTAATCTTGCCCATCCCTCATCAAAGTATGTGTGAGAGTACATTGGACATAGTGCTTGCAACGTGTAAGTTACATTTTATCCATTTTAATAATGTCATCTTGATTTCTATAAAGAGCTTAGATACAGATTAAAAGGTTGGCCTGAATCGCATGAAGTTGCATGAAGTGTTCAAGAATGGCACAAAGCACCAGTCAAACACGGAGTTAGTTAGATAAGATTTAACGACACACCAACATGAATGTGTTATATGGTGCCAACTAGTCAAAAAAGTAAAGTTTAAGTATGGTTTCAACTACGGTTTAAGTTACAAGTTTGGTTTCAAATGCAGTTCAAAACAGTGCAAGTCCTCCCCTTTAGTCACCTCGTATGACAGGCGGGGAATACCGTGGGCATATTTTACAACCCCCAGCCCACAGGGGACCAGTCAAACATGGAAGCTAAGGGCATGATATTGTTTAGGGAAATGCAGAAGTCTATTAAAGCAGGAGAATGACTTTTGAAATTCAAGTCATTTTCATAGAAAAAATTTTGAACATTTCATACATATTTATGTTCTTACCTATTCTTGTTTCAATTCCTTCCTATCTCTCTCATGCTTGCTACTCTTGAAATGAACCCCCTCATGTAAAAAGGGTCCTCTGCCCTCTTAACCGTATTTTATGCCCATTTTGTTATTAACAGTACCTCCTTGAAGCTATCACATTTGGTGTTGATAAGACTGTACTGCGAGCTAACACTGATTCAAGACGTGTCCACTCTCTTTTCTGTCACGTTTCCTATGAAATTATAGTTGTTGATATCGTAGAATTATAGTGCGTATTTTACATTAGTATGTAACGTAATTGAACATTACAGGGTAAACGGTTGTCAGCAATGTGTTTCTTCTTCATTAATAATTAAATTGTACCACACCTGTCTCTTAGACCTCATGTAGTTGATGGGGAAGAACATAGTTAAACAGTACCAAGGATGTTTCCAAAAATTGCTTATTAGTGTAGGAACAGACATCATTTCCTTTGGAAAATTATTCCTGTCTTCTTTGGATGAATAGTTTTATCCATCCTCTAGAATTCAAGCTAAGAACTAGTTTTCCTTATTACAAAATTGGAATTCAGGGTTTGGTTTACACTGATAGTTTTGCTTTCTACATGAAGAAAGATACAGAATATATAAATTTAAGAAAATTGAATTGAAGAAAATTTGCTGATTTCTTCATGTCGCCCCTACACCTGATACAGTGTTGATGATATAAATGGTTTATAACAAAAAAATTATGTAAAGTGTAAAGACATTTTTCTTTTTTCACATTGCCACTTTCACAGGTTACTACTTGCTTCTGACTCAGAAACAAATTTGTGTTCAGCGGTGTCCAGAGGGGTTTTATGAAAGCGAAGATGAAGGGTTCAATGACTGTCGTACATGCTCTCACAATTGTCGAGATTGTGCAAACTCTTACTTGCAGTGTATTAGCTGTAATGATGGAATGTACTTATATGAAGACAGATGCATTGATGAATGTCCAGAGTAAGTTCATTTTGTGCATTCACATTTCAGTCTATCATGAGCAAATATTTTCTAGTGAGTTAAATGAATACCCCTGACCAAAATTTGTTTTTGGTTTTTTTAAAGAGGAATTTGGTGTGTTTTGGTGAAACTTGCATTCGGCTAGTATGTTCTGTTCTTGACATAGTAGCATATGAAGTTATCACATTTTGTACCAAAAGCGAACTTGAAACAAGTTGAGCGTTATGCCATAGTTTCACATTGGTGACCAATGTTTTGTATTTCTTTCATGTTTCATCCTAATATTTTGACCTTGAATCAACGGCGGATCCAGAGGGATGCCAGAGGGGCAACCGCCCCCTTAGGTTGACCAAGAAAAACTTTAAAAAAATACATAATTAAAAAAACAAAATAAAAACATATAACTCACACATTTTAAGGGACATTTCTGGTATCTGGGGTATAGTAAGGCATGTATATCTCAGTTCAATACAAACTGAATCATCTCTGGCATACTGACTGTAAGAACTGGATGCTCTTTTAAATCTCTAAATTCTTAGTTTACAAAATACCTTACATACCCTCAATTAAAATTCCAGTTGCCACAGATAGGCCTAGGTGGCTGACTTGAGGCAAAATAAGGGTATTTAAGGATACTATGCCCCAAAGATGCCCTCGCTCTGGCGAAATTTCATGGCAAATTACATGTCTGGTGTTAACTTGAGAAGATGGTGTTAAGGTTGAGGACAGACCGTTGTCTGCCATTGATGCAGGCGCGATTCTACTGGGGAAAGGGGGTTTTACCCCGTAATTCCCCCCCCCCCCCCATGTGCAAAATTTTATATAATAGTAATGGTGAAGACATAGATATGCTCAATATGTATTCCTCGTGGCTCTTTATCAGACCCATAGGCAATAAGTTCTGTAACAATTCTTTCTATAACTACAAAAAAAAAATTCGCACTTCACAC
Organism: Holothuria leucospilota; assembly: GCA_029531755.1. NCBI lineage: Eukaryota > Metazoa > Echinodermata > Holothuroidea > Aspidochirotida > Holothuriidae > Holothuria > Holothuria leucospilota. The sequence goes on along the minus strand of CM055974.1, from coordinate 36,694,953 downwards.
GCTTTCATGTTCAGTTTCATCAAGTGGTAATATACTGCATTTCACTCGATATATTTGACGTTAAAGTTTCCACAAATACTGTTCTTCCATGTAGTTGCGATTCCATAGAAACACAAAAATGCATCGCTGCAAATTTCTAACCTCTTTTTCCTATCTTTTGGAAGATTCTTTCTTCAGCCTCATCATTGTGGCAAACATATTTTGTGATCAAAATATATTTTATGGTGTAGTCGGGGAGGATTAATTAATGGGTAAGATAAAGAACATAACTCTATACAACAACCATGCAGGCCCCCATCAAATTTCTTGGCTTGCTCTAACAGTAAGTAGCGCAGATTCTTCAATTAAAACCTAAACCTTTTCAACTTTTATTGATGAAAGCAAAAATATGAAACCTTTTCAATTTCACCCAAACTTTTTCGGCGCTCTTCACACCCTTATACTTCGAGTATGGCATCCTTCTGGCAACCTAATTCATCTGTCAGGGCTTAGAGTAGCTGGCCCCAGTCAGGGGGCTTGACCCCCATAAAGGCAAATCCAAGGTTCACGCTTGGCTCAGCCTGCAAACTGCCATCATTCAGTGTCATCCTTAGCTACACCATATGATCTTCTTTGGTGGCAATCTTTGCGGCATCGGTGACCTCTATGTCAGAATTCATGGCCACAAGCTTCCTCTTTATGTGGTCTCACCAGGGTCAATGACAACATAGCCCCCAAAATATGTCCCTACAACAACACCTGCATGCATTTTTGCCTGCGATGAAAACCTGTACCTGTTACTGAAATGCTTGCTTAGGAGTTCTCAACTCACCCAGTAAAAGTGGCAACAGGAGGAAGTTTTTCTGGATTAAAAAGGTTGAAGACATGGCTAAGGAGTAGGATGAGTGGAGAATGCTTAAATGGGCTATGCTGATACATGTGAAAAGAGGTGTTGCAATTTGTAATCTGTAAGTCATAGATCGATATGCCAAATGTGAGAATCATTGCCTAGGATTTTATTGTGACTTTAAGTTCGTGATCCAGAGTCACGCAGGTGGCTGGAAAACACTCACTGAGTCAGGAAAAGAAACGTGCCAGCTTTACCGTATGGCTCAAGTAGCTCATGCCCCCCCTAAGGGTCATCAGTGATTTTTTTCATGGAATGAAAATGTATCAAGCTATAGTTTTCAAAAGAGGTAACTGGGCCATAATGAATTGTTCTTTTCTGGTACCCAACAAACTTACAATCAGAAAAGCATGGGACAGACGTGATCACATTTTGACAATATTCAATAATGTTAAGGAGAAGGGTCTTCCACCCAAGAAAATACTGATAAACCATAAGTTCCAGGAGCTCACTTACTATGCCTGGTAAGGGCGGTTTCCGGCGATGGGGGGGGGGGGGCCTCTGCTTAGAAAGTCTTCCCACAAGTTTCAGCCCCATCTAGTCCAAAATCCTGGGCAGACCACTGTGTGGGGTTTTGAGTATGGAACAACAAAAGTAAAAAAAGGTCGCATTTTCATAAGATTCTGTTAACAACTTTCGTATAAATTGGAGTAACATCCTTCCCTTCAGTTGGGTTGTCAGTATTTGTAAACTTCTGCCACTGACTGGAAAGTACATTTTAGGGAATCCTGATCATTAAAAGGTGGAACTGATGGAATCACCGCTAAGTTCTTCTCGACTCTTGGGGCAATCTAAACTAATTTTCTGTGTTCAAATTGTCTCACATTGTAAGAGCTTGTGGGGGCTTCCCCACAGGGGTTCCGCCCCTGGACCCCGCCAGGGTCCCTAATGCGGAAATACTTGCGCTTCGCTTTCGTGGTGCACCTTTGGTGCACTGCATCCCCCCACTTACAGTTGTTCCTGGATCCGCCCTTGCCTTGAATTGGATAGGGTTGCCAGCTTTCCCTAAGAGTGTTAAGTGCACAATATTTCAGTGTCTAGGATGTATTCATAGTACAAGAGCATTAGAGTTTGTTATGTAAAATGGAAGATAAATTGGAAAAAAGGGGAAAACATTGGCTATCATCAGGAATCCATGACATAATGCCTGTATGCTCTAAGTTCATTTTCAGTAGAAAATTTGGTAAGTTCAGATGCTGATATCTGGGAAATGGTACAAGTTAGATGAATCAAAGTTTCACCAGAATGCTTGCTCTAAGCTCTGCTTTATCACATCAGGTATAGGTTTGGTCTTGGCAGTATGAAGTAGAGGTGATATACACATAATTCAGAACATTTTACAGGCAACTTATGAATAGGTGCAAGTGTATGTGGAAGTTATCATTATAGATCAAGCGGAATACTTGCAGAAGGAAATCTCAGTGTGAGCACTGTTCAAAGTTTATGCTATTGCACTTGCTGCTAGTATTATGCACAATAATCTGACAACATAAATTCATGTAAAAATTCCTCTGAAGTGGTAGTTTCAATCCACTAGTATTAAGTATCTTAATCCTCAGAAGTCTTGTGCATTGTTTCAATTTTTAGTAGTCATTTTTTTATATTAAATGAAGTGGCTAAATTTCAAAAGAAAAAAAAAACAGAAGCAACAACGTATGAACACAGGTGATGATGGGATTCATTCAGAAATAGGTATCTCAAAATGTTTGATTTTTTTAACATTTAAGTATAGGTTGCACACAGTACCGCCAATGAATTAATTTTTGCTCTTTCTAAGTTATCATTGAATCATCCAAGGGTTTTCATAGTTTTTTCTTTTGAGACCTGGAGGTCAAGTTCAGTCTCCAATGGGGTCATAGTAAGTCACACTTTTCATGTATGAGCCGACTACAGTTCTTACATCTGAACTGACCTTTTAAGTTCTTAACTGTTTAGTTGGTCAGTCACCAAGGTGAAGTAATATTAAAGCCATAGGGTTCCTTCATGTTTGTCCTTTCTCAGTGGGTAAATAACTGCTCTTCAACACTGGAATTTAATTTGGTATACTATATCAAATGCTTACCTTGTATCTTGTGTCCATGTTTGCTGCACGAGTGATCAAATTTGCTTTTTTCCTTTATTCTCAGTGGCTTTACACAACAGGGTGGTAGGTGTGTCCCAGATGGATGTCCAAATCACTGTTCAAAATGTGATGAATGGGGTGATTGTACAGGTAAGATCCTTAATGAATAAATTATAATTTGCGGACTATTATTGGTGAATAAACCGTTTAGATTCCAATTTGACAAAATAATGGATGATGTTGGTGGTATGCTTTAAAAAACTAATTTAAATACACAGCTGATATATTATAGCTTGTGGTATTTCACTGGACATGGCACTCCATCCGAATTCTTCACTAGGAGTCCATCATTCATGTTGGTCCAGATTCAACCCTGAAGAATACTGTTGCCTTTTATGTTTTCATGGGAATATATAATTGTGCTACATTACCTCAGCATGCACTGTAGCTTGTGTCTTGTCCACTGTTAGCTTTATGGTTCACAAAACTGAAGAGAAGTCTTGCAAATTAAATCATTTTGACAGAGTGTGCAGATGGTTACGAGACCTTCTTTGGAGAGTGTGTCTCAAGTACTGACGAAGATTGTGCGCCAAACCAGTACCAGTACTATGATAGCAATCAAGACCTCCAATGTGGCGATTGTGCCCAGAATTGTGCCAAATGCTTCGGTCCTGATGTCACTGATTGCTACGAGTGTGCAGATGGCTATCTCCTTACTGCATCAGGGGAATGTCATGGTGTATGTCCACCTTCGACCTGGTTGTCAAGTGATACCTCCATGTGTCTGTGTAAGTAAAACGTTACAAATAATTTAGTCAGTTGCAGCCATTAAATGTATCTGTGTATGTAAAATCAGCCAGGGAGCTAATTTCATTTCTGCCATTTTGTACTTGTGTAAGTAAAATCAATGGGAGAGTTTAATTTATAGTGTTTGCCAGTCTCTGCTAGGGTAAGTAAAATCATCCAGAGAGCCTTTTTTTGTTTCTGTCATTTTGTGCTGGTGTAAGTAATATTATCCAGCAAGTTTAGTCAGTTTCTGCCATGATTTGTTTGGTAACCAAAATTAAGGATTGGGTAGGCAAAATTAAGGGTTTAGTTTCTGCCAATTTTTGCTAGGGAAGTGAAATCAGTCCAGACAGTTTAGTTAGTTTCTGCCATTCATTGCTTGGGTAGGGAACCAGAAAGGTCCTGCCATTCTTTGCTTTTGAAAGTAAAACTGACCAGAGAGTTTAGTTAGTTTTTCGTCATTCTCTGCTGATGTTAGTAATATCGACCTGATAGTTAGTGTCTACCGTGCTGTGCTTGTGTACGTAAGATTAAGCCAGATATGAAGGTTAGTGTGTAGTCAGTATAGGTAAAAATGTGAAATACTTAAAATACCATTACTTCAGATTGGTATAACTCACTTAGATAAACTGGAACATTTTAATGTTTGTGGTGTACTTTACATCAGCCTTATATCTTGCCTTTTCTTAGAAGAACCACCTGTGTCACAATGCCATACTTGATGATAAACTAATATGTTATTTCATCCATTCTGTGTCATATAATCATGTTATACTGAAATTTTTGAAACTATATTAAATCTGCACATCTGTCTGGTCTGGGTGGCAACTCCACCTGGGAGTAGCTCCAGGTTTTTGCCTGTAGAGGGAGCATTGGCCTGCAGGATTTTTGTTGAAAAGAATGGAGAATACTTCAAGGTTTTCTTCTGGAATGAGAGATAGCCAGCTTGACTTACAAAGCACATTTATTCTTGTTAAACCAACAGCTTGTCATCCTAGCTGTCTAAGATGCAATGGAGAATCCCCTCATGACTGTACAGAGTGCCAAGCCGGTTTGGTTCTCGCTAATCAGCAATGTATTAAAGGCTGCCCCCCAGGGCAGTACCTGTCAGCTGGGGGATGTATTATGTGCCATGAGAGTTGTGCTTTCTGTAGTGGACCTTCTTCCAAAAACTGCACAGAATGCAGTGATGGGAAATATTTGACTTGTAAGTTATGCTTGACTTTGATGGCAAACATTAAAACTGCTTTCATTATTTTTGCATGCTGTTTGGTAAAATATAATGAGGTGATTACATGACAAAGTGAATTTAATAGACGAGTTGGGAAAATTGATTTTCAGGCCTTGAAGGGCAGTTGTTTTACAACACTTAGTGACCACAAATGTGGGAGAAGCCTATATGGCTTATGAATTACAACTTCATGTCGGGTGGCTAACCAACTCAACATGTAGATCAAATTTGGTTTCTTCTGAAAAGCCAGTTCAGATGGGAAAACCGTAGGTTGCTCTTGGATGAAAAACCCTCCTTACTTTGACCTGGCCGCGGATCGAACCCCAAACCTCCTGGTTGCCAAGCTTCATCCTTTATCCACTCAGCCACAGCACTGGTATGGAATGCTTTCCATGCAATGCATCAGGGGAAGGGTCAAAGGTCAAGTGAACCACTTGCCTTGACAAACTGTTGTCATGATACAGCTGACCTTGTGACCCCACCGGAAGTACTAAATTACCCAACTCATCTATAACAGCTGTAGATTGCATATCTAAGCCTCGTTGGTTAGGGAATAAATCATTTGGTTGATGAGTGCTATACAGGAATGAAAGGGAAACTATCACATTTATGTACAGATTAGAGTGCATGAAATCATAGTCAGGTGACAAGCTTGATTTATGTGCATATTGCTTGACATCTGACTGATCTTTTATATCTTTTATTTTAATAACCCTCACATTTCAGAATGGGGCCCAACCTCCTGCACAAGAACACTTTGACAGAAAAATTGCAACATTTTAAATGGTGTGCAGTCTTTTAGGAAATTTCATCATGTAAAAGAATTTAGAAACATAACAGAATGTTTAATGATGTTTAATCATTTCTATTTTGCATATTAATTATTAACTTGTTTAAATCAAAACTGTGTTAGGCCACAAGCCATTGGTACAAAGTTTGTGATAATGCTTTGTAGGCTGTCATATTGTTTGTGTAAACCATAGAAATTAGAGTAAGGGAGAATTCCAACACAGTGCATCACTGTGTGTTTTATACTGTGTGAAGTCACAAAAATTGTGAGGGCGTTTCTGCTGTATAGCAAAAAGATGGTTGATTGGCACTTCTCTTTTCCTACAGTGTGCATTCAACTTCAAAAGTTAAATGTCATTTTATCCTTTTTTTTGAAAGATTAGCAATAATTTTCACAGGAGGGATAAGTTATGGTGCCTTAAGTGTTTTGTTGTATTCTCCTAATTTGAAAAGTTGTAGTTTCTCTATCAGTAACTGGGGTAAAAGCACAACATGATGTTTGCATTACTCCCCATTGCTTTGTTGCCATACAGAGAGCCAAATCAATGGCTTCAGTCCAGATGACCAGAATTCGTTCTCCCATACTTTTATTTCTATGTTGTAGGTTAGGTTAGGTTAGATGAGGTTTAACGTCCCAGTTTCCAACCAATTGGTTCAAGTCGAGACGACCACGGCCTTTTTTCCAGTTGTGGCTCACTGGCTTGTTTTCCCTACTCCATTGTTTATGCTGAGCACCAAGGCAGTAGGTTCTATGGTGTAAAGCCATCACCAACAAGGTTTAATACCCCCAAAGTGTGAAAGCAGATTGTTACTCACTATGGGAACCCTCTAAGAGACTGACAGTTGAATGTTTATGCAGCAGAACCATATACTGTATACAAATTTGAAGGTACAATAAAGTTATGTTGAGAAACCATATGCAGTGAAAAGGTTTTAATCTGGGTTTGGTTTACTCTATTGACAGCTGTGCTCTGACTGTTAAATCAGTCAACTTTGTTACCAGTAAAAGATTGCTCTAATGTCATTTTGGATTCAATTTTCAAATTAATTTATCTCTTTTGGGTCGAACAGCAACAAAAGAATGTAATGCCACCTGCCCAAATGGTACATTCCATTGGCATCCGACTGGATCGCGGGATGGGTTTGAATGTCATCCGTGCCATGTGAGCTGTAACACGTGCTTTAATTCAAGTGCAGATTCATGCAGCAGTTGTAGGTCTGGATTGGTTCGTCAAAACCATACTTGTGTTGAAGTTTGTGATGATGGGTATGTACCTTCAGAGTTGGTGTTGCTTAGTGCCTTCATTACCTTTTTGTGCTGTCCAGAACTAGTCTTCATACGCCACATTTGTAAGGCTCCCTAGCCATTCTTCTGAATGCTCAAGACACCATTCTTGGAGTTGTTCACAGTCTCATTGGTCTAGAAAGCCCTTTCAAACCCCCGGAAGCCATGCAACCAGTGCTGTCATCAAGGCACTCACGACTTTAGACCGACAATGTATTTACTAGCATGTATTTGTTTGTATGATTGAATACTACAGCCATCTGCAGTAGTGGATGTAACATAACCTGTTATTGGTTGATATCATACTTCCTACAACCATGTGCTTATTCATGTTTACAAGCAAATGATGTCATAGCTGGTTGGAAAAAGAGTTGATAAGGCACGCTTACATTGTATTCACAATGAAAAGTAGATCCTTATTTGTCTGCTTATTGCATGCAATCACGCAAACATTTACACATGCAAAACCTACCATAAACCTACCGTAAACACATGTTCTTGCACATGCTCTATGCAAACCAGTGCATACAGTGGCATAACTGTAAATGGTCTAATTACTAGTATAGTCTTATAGGAGTTAAGCTAGGCTTAGTAGTATATGTTTGATAACCTGTCATGGGTTGGTGCCATCCTTCCAACAATTACATGCTATTACCAGTAAAGTCTTGTGGGAATTCAGAATCATAAGCAAGTGGAGAAATTTTTTGCATTTTAGTATGCAGAATAAGTCTAGTTGCGTTGTTTTGTTCACTCAGGTTTTATGCACACAAAGGTATTTGCCAACCTTGTGGAGGTGATTGTTATACATGCACTGACTTGACCACTTGTACATCCTGCAAGCATAAGAAAAAGCTGTTTGGAACAGTGTGCATGAAGGAATGCCCTCCACATTATTATGCTGACAACCTCGGGTATGAAGTCTGCTTGGATTGTCACCATGACTGTGAAAATTGCTCAGGTAGGTCAGGGCTCATGTAAAATTACTGGGGGGGGGGGGTACAGACTTGTACAATAATTAATGCTGGATGATGCCTGCAGAGGATGGCACCTCACAGTTGGATTTCAGTGGCCTCCCAGATTATCAGAAAAAGCACTTCTCGGATTCATGCTGTAATTGAAGGTGATCATATTTTGTCAATGAGGATGTAGATAAGTTATAATGATTGGAAGAACCCTCAAATTTGTGACAGGAGTCAGAGATCATATGACAACAAAATCTGAAAAGTTTGTAGAACATCATATTTCATACTAGGAAGCATGGATACTTTTCATAAATGGTGTAAATGGGTTTGCCATATTAAAAACATGAATCATATTGTTGTGAGTTGTGGGTCAAACATCACCTGAGTATGAGGTCCATCTTTGAAAACCTTGTAAACATGATATGTCAAGATAAGGATCAGTTCGTTTTTATTCTTGGTTTGGAGATGAATCCAATTGTTCAAATTATGGTCGAGGTGATATACATTGTAGGAACTCCAGCTCGTGAAAAAAATGAATGAAATCTAATGTTGTTAGCCTGTTAGGTTATCAAAACCTCTGTTCATTTTAGCATTGAGTAAATGAACCCTATTCTTTTTGATGAAGGTCATATGTCATCTTATGTCAAAGTTGCAAACACTGAAATTTTTGTGTACACAATATCTCTTTGCAAGCAGAAATTCAGCTTTAAGGTTATTCCAGTAGACCAAGCCAACAGTAAGCCAGCCATGGACATAAATTATATATCTGACACTCATTAATGGAGATTGCACTTCTTCCTATAAACCAGATGGCAAATTTTATTTCCAAGATTGACTAGAATCTACATTTTTATGGGTGGAATATTAAAGCATTTACCAGTTACTTATGCTGCTATTTCTTTCACATCTTGATTCGTGAAAGACTATAAGTATTCACCCTGACTTGATTTTAAATTTCTGCCATTTCTTTTAAATTTGCACCTACTGCACTTCAGAATATTTGCCATGATGTTTCTGCACATAGAGATATTTACACATTTAAGGTAACCATGGATTTAAGTTACATGAATTTGACAATTAAGGGACAAAAATGAATTCATGTGGGGGGTTCTGTTTTTTAAGTTTTTTTTTTTGGGGGGGGGGTATGCTATCTTTGACAAAGTTTAGAACTGACTTTATGTGAAAAGTTCAGTGCCTGGGCATCATGCATGACTACACAATGAAGCAATCAAAAACCCTTTTATTTTCAGGATTATTTGGGGAGATGGGGGGGGGGGGGAGTCAGAGAATAGAACATGTTTTGGGGGGAGGGTGTAAATAGCCTCCTAACCTCCTAGCCTACGAAAAAAAGAAAACCCTTTGAAGTTCTTTCAAATTGAGGTGGGGAGTGGGGTACATTTGCAATTTAACAGAAACTCATCTTGTGTCTGTTGTCTTGTTTTTTATCAGGAGGTACACCCTTTGAGTGTACAGATTGCTATTCAGGATATGAACTGGATGATGGTATTTGCTTCAGTCGATGTACTCCTGGATATTATTACAATAAGAGTGGTGGTAGTGAGGTAATGTATTACCATATAGCATTTGCCCAGCACTGTTATTTTCTCTTAAGTGGTGTGAATTAACTGTTTTGGCTTGATTGTTTTTGTAGTGAGTTCCCCATTCATTATTGTGCATTCTTGTGCACTGGAGGCTTAATGAACAGTTTCATTTATCTTTATGTGTACATTTTCAATTGCTTGAAAGTAATTGTAAAGTAATTGCCATATCATTGGGTTTGAAGACCAGCTTTATGATTTAATCGTTGGCCATACTGCTCTAAGACAGTAGTACTCTGTGCTAGTGATTCAGTGTTACACCTCCATAACACTACTTACAGTAGCAGTATCTTACCAGGAGTCACCTGTTAATGTTATGAGTAGATAAATTGGAGTCAAGGCTAAAATTAAATGACATGTAGGAGCCATTTGGGTCCTGCTGTCTGCCAAACAGTTCCCAGAAGAGACCCAAAAAATGTATTATGAGCCTTTTTTTTTCTCTCTTAATTTTTTTTTGTCTTAATTAAATAGCTCCTGGTATTCCTTAATTTTGTGCATAATTGTAGTTGATAAATCTATCCTATAAAAGCTACAGTGGCACATGGTTTCACCAAAAAATCAGGTTACTAGAGGTACATTTACTCTGAAAGTGACTCCTGGTTCAGTTGACTTTAATTTCACAATTTATTGAAAAGTTACAAAGTTTAGAAGGGGATCTTCATATTGTCCTGTCCTGTTAGGGCATTCAGGTGACTAACAGCATTGTTTCTTTTGTAACATAGCCTTGCAAAACATGTGATGAGGGTTGTCAAACCTGCTATGGCAAAGGACCTTCTAAGTGCATCACTTGTCATGCACACCAAACACTCCAGAGAATTAATGTCACACATGCCAACTGCACCAGATGTTGCAAGGATGATGAACCTGCTGAAGTGGGAACATGCTGCAGATGCAATGAAGATGGTGAGTATTATAGGCTAGACAGTTTATTTTTAGTCAGAATGGGGGACAAGTAGACGGTAAAGGTGTTAGTCCAGAAGGGAAGGGGTACACGGAAGATGGAGGGTGTAAAAGCGGACAGAAGGGAGAATAGAGAGGAAGAGAAAATGGAAGGCAGAAGACAAGATGGGAGGTGTCTAGCAGGATGGGAAACTAGTCACAGTGAGAGGGTAGCATTGTTTAATAGTGGCAAATAACCTGTAGCTTAGTGCTATTAACTACATGTTCATGTCCTAAACCCTTGCTTGGAGAAAAGCCAAAATTTATATTTGAGCTGACCATTTTATGGGTGTGTGATGCAGCTTGGTTTAATACTCAAACCACAGTTAAACTGTGGTAATTGAAAATGATACATGAATCAGGTTTGTGGAGATATATCCTTATTGCAGTCATTCTGACTTCTGTTCGTGGAGGGCTGAAGGAATGGAGATGATGGTGATGTGTGTATGTATGTATTTGACAGTACACTATCTTTGAACAAGAAGACATCTCATAAATGGCATGTGGATGACTCGTATTATGTACAAAATTGCTGTGTTTGGTAGAATACAAAGGTGTTTGGAGGGACCAGAGGTCATACTGTGGAAAATTGTTAACTTGTAGTAAATATGATACCTCAAGAATGGTAACCTTGAGGGTAATGTAAGTGCCCCTTATGTAGCATGAGAACACTTTAGTTTCTAGTGGAGGTCAAAGGTCATTTTTAGGACACCAGAGATGAAACTGAAAACTTTTCAAGATAATGTGTGGAAAAGGAACTTGGGTGAATTTTACATGCGTCTTGTGTGTGCCCCATGTTTGGTAGGTCGTCAGTGTTTGGTAGAAATGAAAGGTTTGACATCACCAGAGGTCAAAGTGTTAAAACCCTGTAAATGCAGTATCTTAAGCAGGAAAATGTGTCTGGATCTTTTATCTGGTATTTAATGCCAAAAATTAATCGCAAAAAGCTATTTTTGACCATGTTAACAAGATATCAGTTCCCCTTGATTATCCATCATAAAATTATTAAGAATGAAGTGTCATGATGACAGCAACCATGGTACCATGGAACTATGTCAATTTGAAACCGTAGTACATTGAAAAAAGTTCCTAAAGCTGTTTGGTTCTCGTTTTTCCCTGTGGACATATTTTAAAGAATGCGCCCATTGCAGTAATTACATTTCACATGAGGGACATTTATCTTTTTATGTTTGCGATATTGCTATTTTGTCATTTAACTTATGCCATTCCACCTTGGTGTATCATAGGTTTGCTTATGCACAAAGTAATTCAGTTAACTTAAAAATAATTGTCTCATTGGAAATTCACCATTTCTCAATTTTAGTGACCCTCTCCCCCATGTAATCTTTTTTTCATTTCTGTGAAAGTAGCCTACAGGAGGAAAGAGGGCAGAAACTTTGGGAGAACAATGGAGTTATGGAATGTGCTAATAATTTTACAATTATTTACTGTGACATTGAAAATTTGACATCATTCTTCTTTTAAGGTTTGACATAGGCTTGGTTGGGTTGCCTGCCTCTACTTTAGAGCTGTGTCTCTTGGCTAGGAATTGAGTAACAATTACACTTTCCTTGGAGCTGTGACTTGGGAATATTAAAAACTGGAAGAAAAAAGCACCCACAGAAATCTTATTTTGGGGTTTGCATTTGTGATCTTTCACAAGTTGAATGAATAGTTACAAAACAGAATGAATTGTTGCAAAACAAGAAAAACAAATTTAATTTTAAGATGTATATGGTATGCTTCTTATCATCTCGTCCTTAAGTTTAGGATGACTTTTCCTTATTCTATCAGTATTTTCCCCGTCATTTGACTTGCAATCCTCTGTCATCAGCAATTCAGCACCTCGGCTATTGAAATGCCTGTGGTAGTCGAGTAGTTGACACTGATCAGCTGCTGTCATACATGCACCTGCCTGTGACAGTTATGTTGTCATTGTTGGAGTGGCCACTCCCTTTGGAGTTGGGAATCCTCAGGCTGCAGATACCCAACTCTAAACTAATTGGAGCCACCAAGCCTTGTTTGGTGAATCACAGCGATGGTGCTAATTGATTTTAAAAGTCAAGGATTTTACACACGGAGTCTGTAGTTCACAATAATGAGTTACATCATTTCATCTTTCTTCTTGTAGGAAAATGTCCTGGATTTCTCATTCCTCAGCATAGAAGACATAAGAACACAGACTCTTCATTTCATTTTGGAACTGTGGTTTTCCTCTGTATGGTCATTGTTATTTGCGTTCTGGTCTTGTTTGGGGTCCTTCAAGCAAGGTCCAACAAACAGCTTTGTTGGAAGAACCAGTATTCAAGGCTTCCAACATATTATGATACTGGCAGCCAGTTTGTGAAAATAAGCTCTGGACCAGAGGAAGGGGAGCTAGAGGATGATGGGAAGGATTATTTCTCAGATGAAGATGTTTATGGTGAGGTGACAGATGATGAAGAGGACATATATTGATGCCCCTCATCAGCCCTGTCTCTAGAGTAGGGAAGACCCTTTGGTATTCAGGGAAACATGGTTAATTTAATGTTATGTAATCTTCCACTTCATGAAATTCTGGCCCTAAACAGACATGTTCATTGTCAAAGACCGAAGGTTTGCTAGACCAAAGATACCCTTGAACAAATATCTATTTTGGGTTAGAAGTAGGGTTAGGATTCCAGTTAGATACAGATTAAGGCTTAAGATGAGGCTTTGGATTATTCTCGGGGTATGATTAAGGTTTGGATAAGGATAATGGTTAGGGTTAGGATTAAGTTTAGAGTTAGGATCTTCAGTCTAGTGAACCTTCACTTCAATGAACCTTTGATCGAGTGAACCCTGCCTGATGTGCAAGGGTTTGTCTTATCACAGTTAAAGGTACTTGTGGATTTGAAGTATAACAAGACCTACAGTTACTGAAGTAACTAGTGAGGTACAGTCATTCTACACAGTCACTTGAATGGTATGATAAGTGAGGCATGGCTTACCTGTTGAATAGCCTGTGTATGCAAACAGGTTGGTGGTATACCGTATTTAGAATTTGACTGAGGGCATGTGAGGGAGGCCTACCACTTATAAGATACTCAAGACAACATTGAGTCAGTTGAGACATATGGAATTCTAGGGCTGAAATAACCAAAAAAAAAAAAATTGCCACCCAACAAAACATTGTAGGGCCAGAAGGGGGAAGTCACAGCCCAGTGGTAAGCTAAAGGAGATTGAGAATGGCATTCATTTTAGCATTACGTCAAACAGTAAAAGTCCATAAATGTGTCTCGCAGTACTTTTGGTCTTTTCCGAGCCCCAAAGGTGGCCATACTTTTGACTTCTAATTAGCCACACCCTTTCCTCCCTCATAGCCAAAGTACTTTTGAAAAATACCTGATGAATACATTGTGAAAACTTCAGAAACAAAGTACGCAATCAGTCATTTAGCTACCAGTTCTCCTCAGGTGGGCTATTTGTGCTTGAGCCATTTTCGATACATACCTTGTTTAAAAATTTCATTCCTTACTGCATGTGTAGTACCTTAACAACATTGTCTTTCATACAGTGCCTGTCATGGAATCCCTGGGTCAGTTTGGATCACTGGAACACAAGCCCAGTGAAGTTGCCACTATAGTCTTGAAAACACTAAAGGTGTGTCATTCCAGTGTAAATTATTAGGTGCTTTTGCCAAAAGGTTGACCAGAGTAAAGGTAGCTTAAAGATAAATTTTGTTTATAAATGTAAAAAGTGGCAAAAGAATTTGTATGTCTTTGCTGGTGTCTATCATGTACTCAGATTGTAACAATTTTAAATCATTTACAGCTAACATTAAATATTTTAGTTGTGCATCGCTACTTTCCTGTAAAGTTTGTCTGGGATTGAGGGACAGAGTGACCTGTAGTAACCCCATAATAGGGATAAGTAAACCTAGATGATGTTGTTACTCAATATTGATTAAATAGTTTTCTTAAAGAACAGCTCTATCATACACTGTCGATGGTTACATCATTGATCATATGGTTCATTTTGTTTTATCTTATAGATGTTTTTAATGCAGATATGAACATTTCATCCCTCCTTTTCAGTAAGGAGAGAAATGTGATATGATACATCATTGCATCTCTTTTGATGTACTTAAAGATGACCTTTAACAGGGCATTAGATCTTGAACAGGTTGGCAAATATTGGGGAAAAAAACCACATTAGCAGACTAAATATGGAAATTCAGTATTAAAGAAAACCTAAGTTTGTGTCCAGTCAAGAATAGAAAGCGTCCTTAATGCATTTTTGTTATTCCCTGCACTGTAGAATTATATTCATAACTTGTATTCTATGCAAATCAGTACTTAACTTTCCTTATGATTATGAGGCTCCCACCACATGGGTATTTTTTAAAATTGTATTGTTGTGCACATTTCATACATAATCAAGCAAATAAAAGTTATTTTTGTAATTGCACAGTAAGAAGAGATATTATATGCTTACTGATTCATTCACCTATGTGCCTTGATATGAAGGAAACCTTCCAGTCTTATTGAAAGAAAATATAAAAGTATCATCACATGATTGGTCAGTGCCATCCTAAGCTCCAAGTGCCTTGTTTGATCAAAACCCTTATATTTCAGTACCAGAGTATTCAGTCAGCTGCAGTACTTAATTGGCATTTAATAAAAACTTAAGTCATATTTTGATACCAAATTACACTGCTCAATATTTTTATATTTTAATGAGTTCAACCATTCATCAAGCACCTTCATGTTTTGTATGTACTGCCCTCTATTTTCAAAAATCTTGTGGAAATCAAGCCTTTAAGTATTCATGTAACATTTTTAATTTTTATCCTCTCATTTTTTCCTGGTGAGCAAAATCAAATGTCATTTTGTGATTTTGAGTAAAATATGTAATGTACTGGTTAGATTGGATTAAACTTGTACAGTAAGTTTCAACTTTACTTCTCATTATGAAACCAAATCAGCATAGAGTAAATTTTCTCACTTCTAAATCATTTTTTCCAAAACCGTCATGTAAATTACTGTCTTTTAAATTGAGCTGTGGATAGCTCTTCCTGTAGTTCCTTTTGTAAGATTATTACCCAATCGGTTCTGCTAATTTGCACACAAGACTTATTTTCGTATCTTTTCGTATTCATTGAGTTTGAATGGATGAATTTTGTTCCAAATTAAAAAGTTTGCATTTTCTTGGATTTTTGTTTTGTACAATTTTGCTTCAAATCAAAGGGTGATTAAGGCCATTGAAATCTTTGGGGGGAGAGGGAGGCATGGTGGGGAATTCCAGTCATGATATACTCATTTGCAAATATTTCTTGGTTAACTTATGAAAGGTTTTGAGCCACATACCTATCAACAAAACGAAACAAATGGCAAGAATTTTAGAATGACTGTACTCTGTCACTCTTATTTCTCCTGTTTGTGAATTTTTTTTTTCATGTCCCTTTATCTCCTCTTACTATTTTGCAGTACAGAAGTTTTAACATTAAGTAATAAAAGCATTAAATAAGTAAAGAATAAAGGTTTGAGAAAAACTCATCGAGTTGAATACTTTTCTTTTGAACGTGTCATTTTCAATCGATCCAGTTCCAGTTTCAACATATGTAATTAAAGTTGGAAGCAGACCTTATAGAGTTATTGCCATGGGATGAAACTACTTTCTGATTTCATTCTTAGCTGGTGAGACTAACACTTGCATGCCAATATTGTTGAGGGCTGTTGCAGGCCTGCGGCCAGTGTTAAAAATCGGGGACAATAGATTTCAGGGTGAACTACTTTTCTGGGTTAAGGTGAGGCAAATGTTACTTTCTGTTCTAAAAACTTTCAGGGTCAAAAATTATTTCAGGGATATTCCCCTCCCCCCCCCCACTTTACCCCTTACGACCTGTACTGTTTAACAGCACAGCCTGTAACAGAGTATAGTCCCAAAGTCGTTCACATGGCCAAGGAACCTTATGGTATGCAATAACTGTCAACAAGTGGTTAGGAAGATTCAGGCAATGATTTCAAGAATAAAAACCAGGAAGCAGAAAGGCTTAGTGATTCCCTGCTCTATGGGGATGCTTTGTTGCACTGAGGGATTATCCCTCAAATTTATCTTTCTTGACTGCATCAGTTTGACCTCTGCTGACCTCACATGAACTTTGAACCCCACCAAATATAACAAAAAAGAAAAATGGAAGTGTGTTGAACGGGATTCGACTTCAATGGATCTTGAAAATTCTTGTGAAGCTTTGCTTTTTGACCTCTGGTGACCCCTGATGACTATCTTGGGAATTCTTGGGAAATTTTGCTTTTTGACCTCTGGTGACCCATGATGATGATGATGTTGGGAGTTGTTAGGAAATATTCCTTTTTGACCTCTGATAACCCCAGATGACAATCTTGGGAATTCTTGGGGAATTTTGCTTTCTGACTTCTGGTGATCCCAGATAACCATCTTGGGAATACTTGGAATATTTTGCTTTTTGACCTTTGGAGACCCACATGATGATCTTAAGAATTCTTGGGAAACTTTGCTTTTTGACCTTTAGTGACCCCAGATGATGATCTTGGGAATTCTTGGGAAATTTTGTTTTTTGACCTCTGGTAACCCCATATGACCTTGACCTCCACCAAAAACAATAGGGTCCTTCCTCTCAACATGACAAATCTATATACCAAATATGAAGAGTGTCTGTCATTGCTATCTTGAGATATTGTGATTACAAGCCATTTACAAGGTTTTCGCAGTTTAACCTTTAGAGACCTCAGATGACCTTTGACCTCTATCAAAAACAGCATTCTTCCTTTCAACATGACAAATCTATATCTGCCATTCCTATCTTGTGATTTCAAGGTTGTCGGTCTTTGACCTGCGGTGACCTCAAATGACATTTGACCTAAACCAAAAACAATAGGGTTCTTCCTCTCAACATGATGAATATTTATACCAAATATGGAATGTGTCAGTCATTCCTACCTTGAGATATTGTGATAACTAGCTTTTCAGCTTTTTACCTAGGGTGACCTCAAATGACCTTTGATCTTCACCCAAAAACAATAGGGGTCTTCCTCTCAACATGTCAAATATATATACCAAATATGAAATGCGTCCATCATTGTTATCTGGAGATACCGTGTTTAGAAGCCATTTACGAGATTTTCAGTTTAACCTCTGATGACCTCAGATGACCTTTGACCTCTACCAAAAGAATAGGGTTCTTCGTCTTGACATGACAAATCTATATACCAAATATGAAAAGTGTGGGTGATTGCTACCTTAAGATGTGATGTTTACAAGGTTTTGGCTTTTGACCTCTGGTGACCTCATATGACCTTTGACCTCCACCAAAAACAATAGAGTTCTTCCACTTAACATGAACAATCTAAATACCAAATATGAAAGTGTCAGTCATTGCTACCTTGAGATATCGTGTTTACAAGCTGTTTACAGGGTTTCGTAGTTTAACTTCCGGTGACCTCAAATGACCTTTAACCTCTACCAAAAACAATAGGGTTCTTCCTCTTGACATGACAAATCTGTATACTCAAATATGAAAAGTGTTGGTCGTTGCTAAATTGAGATATCGTGTATACAAAGTTTTCGGTTTTTTACCTCTGGTGACCTCAAATGACCTTTGACCTCCACCAAAAAACAATACGGTTCTTCCTCTCAACATGATGAATCTATATACCAAGTATGAGAAGTGTCAGTCATTGCTATCTTAAGAAACGTGCTTACAAGCTCAGTGTCACATACACTCACACACACGACGTCACCACTGCATAGGTTCCTTGCCTGCCTACGGCAAGGAATCAATAACAGCATGTCACTCTATGGATGTACAGGAAGAGGCTCTCAGAGTAAAGGCATGTCCCTAGAGTAAAGATACCCTATAAAAGTGTATGTTTGTAACATGTCAGATACATGAGGGGGAGCTAAAGCATTAAGTTAGTCGAACAGAAGTACAGTGCATATTGCTAAATTTCTAAAGACTGCTGAGTGCATATTTAATTTGCACAATGAGACAACTTTGGGAGGAAAATACAGTATTAGTTTTCACTATACTGTAAGTTGAATACTTTGATACATAACAAATGACTTTTCAAATAATAATAAAAGAAATAAAAACAAACAGATGAAACAAAAGAAAGTTTCAAATCCTTTGCTGTGATAAATCTTAAATTTTAATTATTCTAACATTGCACCAACTAGAAGAGATGTTATTCTTTAATTAAGTACCTTTTGAGGTAACATCAGTCTTTCACATGCAATGCATGAAATAAAACTTTATGTCACACATAAATGCTGTCAATAAATTTCTGTAAGTAGACAGGTTAACATATGGGATGGACAATATTTACTCCAACACAAAAGTCTGCAAAAATGATGGTTTCTTCCCAAAGGAGCTTATTAGAAGAATGGGTTCTGACTTCTGTAAAGTGAAAAGATAAAAATTCTACATCCCATGCAAAAATTCCTATCTTCACATCTTGCATGGTTTTCAGATTACTGCTATCATATGATCCACAAGAAACTGCCATTTTACATACTTAATGACATAAGTCAAATCTACTGTGGTGTCACAGATTTAAATTTCCTTCCATAAATTAAGATGTTATTTCAGGAATTTATATGCTGCACTCAGCACTCCTGAAATCTGATATGGCTAAGATTATGCCATACTTGTATGGATAGATTTGGAAAATGGGAACCATCTGACTGGCAGCATTAAGATAAAACATGAAGACGCTGTTTGCTGCAAAAGGTTTTCAATGTTGTTGTTCTTTCTTTACTAAAATAAAATTTGAACATTTTCTTCTTCAATCCAGCTTCAAACAGAAAAGGTTTAATATGGGACACTTATATGTGAATAAATATGGGGCTACTTCAGTTTGAGAAATTACAAGTGTATACTTCTAATCTACAATGGGAAAAAAACCTTGAACACAAAAAGTGAAAGTGATGGTTACCAAGTTGAATGAACCATTTGAACATAAATAAAACCTCTTGGAAATTTTCTTTGAGAAGAAATGACTGCATAATAACTTAAAGCAAGTGCTGCTATAGTTATGAAATGCCCTGCAGGTATCTTTCCACTCAATGAGAAACTGTAACTGATTCACGGAATGCTTACCACAGTCACGACAACACTTCCGTCTTCATATAAAAAATCATATAAACTTTTGTAAACTCAACAGAGATATGAAATGTCATTTAAAAGAAGAGCCAATTAAATATTTCAATCACACATGTACAGAAATTATGATAAAATTAAAAGTTGGCACTGTTCAATGAAATAATGTCCTATCAAGGGTCATGCTAGCCTTCAAGCAGCACTTTTCAGACATAACCACAAATCTGTGTTTAAGCCTTCAATTCTATTCAGTGTTTGCTCAGGAAAACGAAAGGAGAGGTACATCTCCCCTCCCATTCTAGCAATGTGTTTCAAAGATGTTTCTATTTTGTATTTATTTATTTATTTTTGTTGGGGGTGGAGGCAGGCAGGCTCATAAGTTTTTATTTCCTTGTATACAACCAAAAAACAACAGTCTTTTTGCAGGGTTATGACAAATGTTTCACATATCCTGTGACGGCATGTCCTAGCAGCCACTGTGGCTATAACAAGATGGCAAGAGATAAATATCACAGCATATATGAGGAGCTTGTGTTTGCAATTTTTTTTCCTTTCAGTGAAGAGATGAAGCCACCTCAGGCTTGAATCCTTTGTCTGGTAAAAAAAAACATAGAATATAAAAACACACACCCTGAACATTTGTGCAAAGGATAGTTCACTTGAATAATTTATGAACTTTCATAAGCAAAACAGCAACTAGTTGAAACATTCCTGGCAGACAAGACAAACCTTTATATCAAATTCAATAAATTTGTTAAAATGTAAAAGTTTGTAAAAGAACTACAGGCTCTAAACATTGTTTAACCAGTGAATGGACTTGGGTATACCAATAACTTCAGTGGATGTATTCTCTTTGAGTATTTTAATCTCCACTTTGTTGGACCTTCTCACAAATAGCTGCTGTAAACTCTGAACACTTCGCTCCTCCTCCCAGGTCTCCAGTGAGATGCTGATGGAAAGAAAAGCCATTTCTCTCAAATTATGGATGAAAAATGGTTTACTATTCAACAGGATTCAAATTAAACCAATACATTTTGAGTGATATATAAATACACCATCCAGTAGGATATCGTTTTGGCAAAATTAAATAAAATGCATTATATCAGCCTGGCACCTGCACTGACATGCTATCCCCTCCAGGGATCAAAAATGATTTCACTTTTCACTATTAAATATTCAGTCACGTGTGAGATGCTGATAGGAAACAAAGATAAACAGCATTCCATTTCCCTCTAATGATGGATGACACCTGGGCCACGTTTCATACAAAGGGTTACAATTGATGTTGACTTTGATCTGTAATGCAATAGTCCTATTGAGATCAAACTTAAGATCAAGCTTAACTTTTTATGAAACAGGGCCTTGGTCTATTTCATTACATTCATTACATACAGATCCATTTTGAGTGGTATCAGTACCTCATTTAAGCAAAATCAAAATGGCACCCATCACATCCCTTTGAACTGATCTATCATCACCACTGATAAGCAACTAGGCCTTTCTCTTCCTATGAGTGTTCACTGGTATAATGTGGCATTTCTTACTACTGTGAAAACCATTTCCGCTTCCCCCAAGATGACTCTGCATCTCTCGTAACAATGCAGCACATGTGAGTCGTAAATCACTGAACATGATTCTTATCACATTTTGACAAATAAGATACACATGATGGTTATACTTTGTAGCTAGCTGTCACCAGCATACAAATTACTCATGCACAGCAGGTAGTGACCCCCGCAAGAGTAAAAACTTTGAGAAGGACAATACCAAATATTGCATATTGCCTCTCTCCTCTATGACATTATTGCCAATTAAAACAAAAATAGGCATTATACCCCAATAGCCCCTGTAAACTTTTTAGGGAGGGCAATATTTGTCAGTGACCTTTCAAAAGAGCCCCTCTGAAATATGAAAATTTATACCCTGATTATGATCATTCTTGAGAAAACCATCATTACCATGGTTGCTTTACAGAAGACTAGAACAGCAATGCTGTTGTGTAGCTCACACAATTTCTCCTGTCTGTTAAAAATAGAAACTCACAAAACCAAATTTTATCATCTATTCATCTGCTTCCAAAAAACCTCCTTACCTTACAAAGGCAAATGGGAGGGAAGAGAGGTGAGTAAAACTTAATAGAAATCAAAACCCATCTGTAAAATCACAAATGTGTTAAGGAATGTAAACCTGCAACTGACATAGTTTTATGACAGATGGCTACAAATATCACTGCATATTTTCTCATATCAAGCAAGCCTGCAAAGACTGTACACACTTTTATTAGCAACAAAACTGAAAAAATTTTGTATGATGTACCTATAAACTGTTCAAGTATTGCAAAGTACATTTAATCACACCTTCGATTCCACAAGTAAACACTGCATGGGTTTGCTCTGATCAAAATAAAACAGACTCTCAAAAAGCTCCTACTACACTTGAACTCAACACAGTTAAATTGCAATTACTTGACTTGACCAACTCAATTGAACAGAACAGAATGGGAGATATCCCCACAATTAATAAGTTAAGCCTATTTCCTTTCATGTGTTAAGCCACACTGACCACAGAGTTGCTTCAGACTGTAGAGGCCACTTGATGAACAAACACGTGTGTGTTAATGGATTAAATTTCAAACAGCCTGCATATCCATTTGCAAGATAACAACTGAACACAAAACCAGGCACACTGCTATCAGTACAATGGATAAACAGCTAACTGTTCAGCAGGCACAGTGAACTCAGCTCTACAAAAACAGCTTTAAAACCCAACTTAACTTTCCTATAATGGAATGCAAATAGGTAGGTGTTAATGCTCTGCTGACAAACAATCATATCCCAAAATTTCAGCCCAAAATTTCCTCACATCAAAAAGAAGAAGACTTTTTGTTGAAAAGTTGACACCATCAGCCCCATTTTACAACCTCACACATGTACTTTGTACATGTGTGAGCTAAAAATCATGCAAGTTTGAAAATGTCTGTGTTGTGAAAGTAGAAGCTGAAGCTACACAGTCTCTGCTGTTTTGCAGTTAAGTAGAGAGAACAGCTGAATATTGCTAGGGTAACAGTAAAAGCTCTTGCTTAAATCTCATTAAGGATGAACAAAACACTATGAAAACAAGCCTATTGCCTCTATATGAAAACCACCCATAATAGCAGGTCAGCATTTACTAGATTCTCATCTCTCTCTTTGTCCCTTATCCGAATGGTAACATCCCTCTAAACCTAACCGACTGCATGGTCAAGTAGTTAGAGCATCCGACGTGCAGCCGGAAGGTCTGGGGTTCGACTCCTGGCCGGGTCATACCAAAGACTTTAAAAATGGAACCTACTGCCATTGTGCTTGGTGCTCAGCATAAGCAATGGAGTAGGGAAAACAAGCCAGTGAGCCACAACTGGAAAAAAGGCCTTGGCCGGCCCGACTGAAACCAATTGGTTAGAAACTGAGCTGTAAAACCTCATCTAACTCTAACCCTCTAAACCTAACCCCTTACAGACTACTTTTAAGACCTACCTTCTGTTCACCGATGACATTCAAGACAGCACTTTCTATTTTGTGAGCATGTTCCTGTAGTTGCATATGCCTCAGCATCATGACAGCACTGAGCAACAAAGCTGTTGGATTAGCCTTATCTTCACCAGCAATATCTGGGGCAGTACCATGTACCTAGGAGGTAAGTTAACAGTTAGGTACCATAACAATATCTTTCAATAACAAGTAGTTTTAGACCTATTACAGTATCAGTAATCAATACTGGCATATCAGTCAAATACCAAAACTTCATTTAAAATACTGATACCATCCAACCGATATTACTTCTCTAAACACAAGTTACATGCTTCCTTTTGCTTACATCTCCCAATATTTGCCTCTTTTGAAAACACACACACACACAAATGAAAAAACAATGCACTCATGTTTTATGTAAAGCAGATTTCACTTCTAAAACATCAATATCAGCTCAGTATTTAACAATACTGAGACTGAAAATGTCATATGAGTAACGATGTTGAACTGTTCCTTTCAATCTCTAATCTTCATACACTTTAACCCTTTCACTGATTGATCTATTGGGGAACCCAGTGTGAGAACAGACATAAGTTGACAGGGATCTGGATCTGTAACACCACTTGGAAAATGGATGTTGGGGGACATGAAACAGTCACATCACTGTAAAGATGGACAATGATGGACAGGGGAAAAGTCACATCCTTAGAAAAATGGACAAAACTGGACAAAGAAACAGTCTTATCTTTATGAAGATGGACATTGGTGGACAGGTGAAAAGTCACACCCACAGGAAGGACAAAACTAGACAAAAAAACAGTCACATTAGTGGGAAGATGGACAATGGTGGACATGAAATGGCTACAACAGTGGGAAAATGGACAGTGTGGATAGGAAAGTCTGGATAGGAATGGGATGCTCCACTTGAGGGATAGCAGTTCCAAAAAAGATACATGTACCATTAAAGGGCAAATTCTGTCATCCCTAGTTGATTTGGAACCAGTCCCATCAAAATACCATTTTCATCACTTCTTTGAATTTGGCTTATCATGAACTTGTGAATTTGGGTTAACAGTTTATTTGCTGTTCTCTAACATACAATGTGAATTGCTTGAGGCATTGGCAGGAGGTTTTAGCTGACAATACAGATTTTCTTAACATTTAAAGAATGTATAATAGTGACACAAAGTACTTTCTAATCTAGGAGTAGATTTAAGTTTACAGTTATTTGGTTGATAGGGTTCCCTCCTTACAATTGAATTAGATGTTTCCATATATAAAGTGTTCCTTCCAACCACTGTGACAAGAGACAAAGTAGCTCACACAGACTGACATACAGAGAACCAGCTAGTAAAAGTGGTAAAGCACGCACAAATTATCAATGAATTCTAGCAACATGAAATCAACTCAACTATAACCAGCTTACAAAATTAAATTTACTAAGTATTTTCCCTAACCTTTTAAAAGTTCAGTCAATGTTGCAAAACCTTCTCTTGTTTCCCTTACAAGTATCTTGCATGGTACTAAGATGCAGATAAGTACTATTCATCAGGATACTTAGACAACAGACAGGTTTGTATATCAAAGCTTTAAGACTTTACATTTGAATTGAGTATAATCCTATCTGTTTCATAGTGTTTTCGAAAAACATACTGGACATTAAACCTAAACAAAGGAGTTATTCTGCCTGAATTGAAAAGTTCAGTAATGAAATTATTGCTGCATGATATTAAATGCATGATATTAAAGAGGACCATAAACCAATCAACATAGGGGGAGCTATTCTATTTCAAAATGGGGTGACTGCATTTGCCATTTAAATAATAAAGAAATCAGATATTGAATATGACAGATGGCAACAGCTCTTCACAGATTGTGAAAAGAATAAAATGAAAACTTACAGACTCAAATATGGCAACACCTCCAGCCCCAATGTTTCCACTAGGGGTAACTCCAAGACCTCCAACTAAACCAGCACACAAGTCACTGTAAAAGAAATATGTTAATTTCAGTAAATTTAAGAATGAATCAGGTGACTGCCGATCTTTAAAAGAAACAACACTTTCTCCTTTATGCAAATAACTGTTTCATACATATCCAGTTCAGCAAAAAAAAATAACTTGGTAAAGATGACAACTACATTTGTTCCGGAGGATTTCACAAAATTTCTTTTCTGGATTTCTTTTATCCTGTTTTGAGAAAATACTCCCCATAACTATTGAAGCAAAAACTTGAAAACTGTTATGAGGCTGTTTAAACTACTGGCATACATCCATCCTTTGAGCATTTCACATTTTCCCGTGAGAAACACAAAATCCACACATTACCTCAAGATGTCTCCATAGAGGTTGGGCATCACAAGTACATCAAACTGTGTAGGGTCTTGTACCATCTGCAATGAAATGATTTCAATATTAAAATGCAAGGAAGATATAAAGACAATAAAATAAACTTCACAACATTAATACCTAACTCTCAACCTCTAGTATGATTCTAAATAGATATTTATTGAATGCACAAAATGAAGAAGTAACTTAAAACTATTCTACAATAGGCGTTTGGTATCACCTGATTCGCACTTCCCACTCCACTAATGCATGGACACGAAGGCAGCAGGAATGGCAGACTAATAGCACCACTCACTCTCTGTGGTCCCTCCCTATCAAGCTCACCCTTTACTGATCAGAAGTTACATACTGATTTGCTATAATTCAGAACTTGTGATAAAAGTTTGGTGGGAAATCTCTGCAAAATCCAAACAACAAGTGCTGAATAGTTCTCATCCCTACCTCAGCAACAGGAACAAAAAAGACATGCGGTGTGTAGAGGGCAGGCTCCAGAAAGATGGAGGAGAGAGCACACTCACTATTAGTCTGCTGTCCTAGCACATGGGGCAAGCAAGTAGGTTAGTTATGAGACAGGAACAAAGGTAGTGTAGTGAATACAAAACTTACATTAAGACAAACAGTATCCAAATACATTTCTCTGAATTTGACATCTCTGTGTTTTTCTGCAACTTCTCGACAACATCGTAAGAACAAACCATCTGACATCCTCCTACAACAGATACAAGATAACAAGATCAGAATCATGTACTTTAGCTATGTGCTACACTAAAAGTAAAATACAGTTACATTCACACAACCATGTCAAACCATGTCTGTAATAACATCTTGAAGGCATAGTCTGGTTGTCTTTGACAGGGGGTCTTCAGCTTCCACATATGTTATATGTAACACAGCACAGCCAGTTTTAAGATAAAAAAGTCGTGTTATTGTTTGATGAAGTAACTCCAGTTTTCCTTAGTGATACTGTAGTGAAATGAAAGGGGTTTGTTTTGTGTTGAGGTCAGTGTTCAGTCCCTCTTCAAGAGCAGAATGGATGTTCTGCATTTTATGTAGATGAGCACCTGTAGGGTTGAATGGGCATTGCGTCCAGTATGCAAATTTTGCTTATTGAAGTCCATTAGACCATGCTCACTATAAATGCGTTTGCGGTGCACGTGGCTCGCACTTCCTCACTAGATCTGTTGTTAAGTATGTAGCTGGGAGTGGACCTCTGCACATTGTACGATGCCAATTTAGTATTTGCGTTATCATTCTCTGCGAAATCGACTTCTGTATTCCGAACTACTACATCGACCTACGAAACTTGCGAGTAATGGCCAGTAAACCCAAAGAGGTACAGTGTAAATTTATTTCACATTTTCTAGGGTCATTCTATTTCTTGTCTTGTTAGTTTTGCGTATGTGTATTGCGTTGCCTTGTAAGGTACAGTAGTGTCACGTACAAGGGTGTTGCGTGGACTTCTTGCGAAGAATGTAGTTTGATTTATTAAGCAACTGTATTGCTTATATTGCTTACATTTCCTTGAGCGTTTGGTGTATTTTGTGTAATTTATGTAGGCAGACATTGGTAATGTAGCCTGAAGTAGTTTGGAACGGATGTAATGTTATCGTCTGCAAATTGAGTTAATTGTGTGCAATGTGTTAGTGTCAAGTGCAATTCATCCTAGTGCAATTTGTGAATTGGTATATATTATTTTTGTATTTTCAGTAACTATTTGTATATATTTTGTCCTTTGTCAGTTATTACGGAGTTACTGAGGAGTTTGGAGTTAGAAGTTGGAGTGCGACTGCGATGTAAGCAAATAAATCTGAGATAACTCCCGTCACAGCTCTCCACTGGTTTTCATTCGTTTCCTCTTGCGGGCCTTGCTACACACGCGGCTATAGATACATAATGTGATGTGAGAAAGGCAAATTACCTCACATACACTTTTTAATTTAAAACTGGCTATTAAACTTGCTTGAGATTGAAGACTGATATCACTAAAATATCTGAGTGGCAATAAAGCATGATCAGACCACTGTAGAATGAAAAATTTATGAATTTTAATATAATAGTAAAGCCATAATAATGAGAAAATGCATGTTAGCACTGTGCATAGCTTAGGACTGTACCAAAGTTCCTACTTTTCATGAATGTCCACTCAGGAAGAACAATAGCCAAATAAGGAGAAACTTTGCTTGAGGGTAATTCCATTTTGCATGAAAAGTCTTAGAGGCTAAATCCATCAGCAGGCTAACACATGAAACTACTCCCAAATGGAGTTATGTCTCTGAAAGGACACAGGGCTGGACCTGACCAACTGCTAACCAACTGCTCAGCCCTCAAAGTCAGTTACAATTACAAATCCCAAAATTTGATGTATTTTACTCTGCCACAACAAGCTTTGACATCAGACTAGCTGCTCTCTAAGTTTACTTGCCCACATGAATATTCATGTTCAATTTAAACCTCACCAATAATCATAAAATTCTGCAAATACTATGTTGCACAGTTTAAGTCACAGGAGTGATGTAAAATTATTTTTGCACACAAATTTTCAGATTTTTACATTTTTACATTGTTTTCTAACCCCAAACCATGTTGTTTATGGTGACAATTGAACTATGTGAGGTAGTAATAGTGGATTTCAGGACTGCAAACATAGCTACTTTTCATATTTTTACTTTTCAAAAATTAGTTTGCAGGCTACAGATACTTTCCTGGCAGGCTGTAATATTTAGCACAGCATTAGCCCCAGGGACTTTTTGCTTGCCCTGGGGATGTCTGGCAGGGAATTTATCCAGTCCTGGACAAAAGTAATTGCAAAGATTTGTTCATCAAGAATGTATTTCTCGTTATTACAACACAAACTCTCATCCTATTACACAGACATGCAACACTGTCAGATTTGCACAGACTGCCAGGTGACTTTTACAATAAGTTGGCATCATAGCTTAAAGGCAGTAGGCAGTCACCCCAAAATTTGCTTTGAAAAAATCAGCAAACTCTTGCAAATCTCCTCTTAGTGCATTACAAGCACCTCTGAAGATGTTTTGAACGTAACTATTACAAACAATAGGTAAAGCAAGGAGAAATTCTCCTTGAATTTCACAATTCACTAGCAAAAACATTGTCACATGATCAAAATAGGCCATTCGTGAGGTAGAGTGACAGGGCATACTAACTCTGATTGGGGTGACTGCCTATTGCCTGTAAATCTACCATTTTAGAGCTAAGACTCACATGATGTTTGCTTTATGTACAGCTGTAACTGTGGGTCTGTTGTTATTTCTTGCAAAGTCAAATGCAAATTCAGCTACCCTCATTGAAGCTTCTCTAGTAATAAGTTTGATACTCTGTACAACGCCATCTACAATCTGAAGGGAAAAATAAGTAACCAATCAATGACAGGTTGCCATGAAAACCAACAAAGACTTTACTACTCAGGGACTTTAAAAGGTGACAGTAATGCCAGCCATCAATTAAAAATTGAATAATAAAAGAAAATTATACAAGAACACATTCACCCGAAGTTGTAATTTTGAGCATAATCAAGAATAACTGTAATGCTGATGAATAATGTTGCCATCAAGGACTGGGGGTTTAAAACTACCATAGAAACTACAGAAAATCAAAACAAATGCTCTACAGCTAAAATGGACATCAATAAACTTTACAAAAGGTGGGAGATCATACCCGTACACTTATTTCAATTAACTCAATGTGTTCATCTGTCACTTAAATTTTGATGAAACAATAAACCTTTTACCTACTGCAATAGCTCTTGTACTTGAACTCTGAATTATATCCACAGATTTAGGAAGTAACACTTCTCAAGTAAATTTTGTGATGTTAATTACGGTGTATTATACGAATTATCCTAGCATTCAAACTAGCAGACATTGTGTACTCTACTCATACATAGTACTCATGTCTGTTACATGCATTTAACTTTTGTTGAATGACATATTGAATTATTCCTGAAGAGTTTAAGTTGACCAACCACACTATGTCCAGTACAAGTTGAATGATTATGTGTGCTATAAGTAATGTACAAATTTACCCAAAACCTACCTGTTTTGTGAATCTATACGCTCCACTTACCTCACCTATTACTACTACTACTGGACAGTCCATCTACCTCGGAATGACCACTGGCAATGAGTTTCTTACCTAGGTGGTGCTATATCCACCTCTTGAGCTGACTACACTAACTCGCCCTTGTTTCATGAACCCACTCATTGCCAGTGATCATTCCGCAGTAGATGGACTGTCTGATAGTAAGAATAGGATCTACTGCAGAATGATCACTGGCTGTGAGTTTCTAGGTGGCGCTACATCCATCTCTTGAGCTGACTACACTAAACTCACCCTCGTTTCATGAACCCCACTCATTGCCAGTGATTATTCCTCGGCTGATGGACTGTATAACAGTAGTAACAGGAGAGGCAAGTAGGAGTGAAAATAGATAATAATGTATGCATCAACTTACTTCATGTTCAATGCCACTGTATTCTCCTTCTGTGTTCTCACGTATTGTGACGAGATCAACATCATCATACACTGTCCTGTACCCTTCTAATGACTTGCAAGGCCTTACATTTGCATACAAATCAAATTCTCTGGAAGTAAAATATGAGTATAGACATGATACATCATTAGAATAATAGAAACATGTACAATACATGTTAGTATGGACTTGTTAGATTAATCTAATGACAGCTGTAGAAAACATTGAGGTCACAATCCAAAAACATGATTCATACATTCTAGAACACTGCTGCTCACGGTTTTTTGATAGGTCATCCACAGTGGCTATCCTCACCCCTACCATGTCCCCCCCAGTTTTCTTTGACAACAAAGAGGGTTTTGGATTGTCTAAGTTTAACTTTCATATATTTTGAATTCAAGACTTTGCCAAAACAGCACAATTTTGCATGTACACAACCTTGTATGAACAAAAGGTGCAAAGGGAGGGTCTCATCCTCCCCTTATCTCCTCCCCAGGGTGGTCTACTCCCAAGAGAAACCCTATTGTTCAACCTGTCTGGCTCAGGGGACCACTTCCTAGCCCATCAAAATTTTGTACACCACCTAATATACCACTTTTATAGAAACAATCTTTGGCACACCATCACCTTTTCTGGCAGACCACAGACTACAAAACACATACTCTTGAACATGCACAGTGATCTGGTATAGTCCAGTTTGGTGGCAGGGAGGGAGGACTGAGATAACTTTTACTGCCCCAGAAAGACAAAGGCATTGCATGGCAAAAGGCAACACACTTTCTTGCCCATACACTGCAATCCCCAAAACATAGTGTACAAATACATTGCACAGTGTATGCCAGTCTATGACAAAAATTACAAGAGACCAAAGTAGCCACACACAAGACAAAAATTGCTACACATTAGAAAACAATGCTATACAGAATCAATCTGCATATTTCTGCTATACAAAATTTGCACTAATTCGAGTGTTGTGACTACGCACTCATCTTCCCTCAACTTAAACCGATACCAAGGTTTTTCTTGCATTTCTAACATAGAACATTGATAACAAATTTTGACATTTCTTTTCCATCAAAATAAGCAGGCAAACTTTCCACACTTGTAGCAATTCAAGTTTTGATAATTTTAAACAAATACTTATCCAATTACTTTCTCAAGGCAAGATTGAGGCTCATATGTCCCTTTCCAATTGGAGTAGCAAGAGGTCCCTTCAAACCAATTTTATTTCTGTTCATGGATTCTACAGCTGCTGGTGGAATTCTGGTTCTTCCGTCTGGTCCTCGTTCAGGAGTGACATCAACAGATTCCCATTCTACGGGGACCTTTAAAGAGGAAGAGATTAAACAGATTCTGATTTATCTTTTGTGACAACTTTACATCATTTGAAGCATATAGTAGACTAGACCCATTCTATTGGCAATGCTAAAAGCCCCAACGCTGAGAATCGGTGAGAAGCATATGCGCAAACTTACACAAAGTGAACGATCAACGAAAGTTAGTGGTGTCACTGTTATAAGTACAACGTTGTCTACATCTGTACTACACTTGTATAAGTGTAGTGTGTAGAACATATACAAGCTCTCAATTTGAGCCTCCAATATGGCCATGTAAACAAACCATGACTTCATGTGAAATGGGTCTGTACTAGATCAACTTAAACTTGTCCAACAGAAACATACCAAACATCTGAATGACATATCTCTGTATGAGTTTTGTACTTTGCAGTTTTTGAGGTAGACCATACCATTTCATATACTTAAACTTCAGTCATCATGCACACCTCAGATACAACACACACTTCAAGGTAATGAATCCCATGTGACTGATACAGTACTGTACTGTACTGTACAATATGCTATTGATGATTCTTTGTTTGCTGTCATATACTGTAAATCTCGACAAGTACTTCACTCAATTGACATTTTTTTCACTCAAGTTTCTTTTCCCAACCAGCATACCTTCAAGAACCTGTCTTCTTGGAAACTTATAGTCTTGTGGTTACAGTCTAACCAAGGGGCAAAAAATTAATTGTGATGATTCTTAAATACCAAAGGGCAAAGATTTACATGCATGTATATCTAATTGAGTATCAAATCAGTAGCCATTAAGAACATGTTTTAAAGTAATTGCAAATTCAAAAGCATTCAAGGCATGTAGAGGGGGTTAGGTTAGATTCACTGGCATCATTGCCTTGCTTTTTTTAACCAGACATGGGATAGTTTTTTTGTCCCTGAAGTAAGACAAATGATACTTTGAGGCTGGACAGTTATCTGATCTTTCAGTGTTAACTTTTGTTTTGAATGGTATTGCCTGTCCTTGGCAAGCAGTCCATATATCTTGTCCTTGGCAAGCAGTCCATATATCTTTTGACTAACCTCACTAATTCCTTTTGAACATGTGCAATGCCTTTGTTTTGCAATCCATTATGGAAGGGGCTTTGTCTAGTAAACTTACACTGTTCTCTAATTAAAGTTACACGACTCTAGTGTAGGCAAAGTGCATCCTCTAGCAGTAAACAAAATGAGGGTGAGCTCATAGGTCACGACCCAGAAGTAAGGATAGTGCCACCTCTGTGCCAATTAACTTTACCAAGTTTTATTCTGCAGCAGATGGGATTTGTTCACACATATAATAGATGAGGTAAGTAGGAGTGAAGTAGATTCAGCACATCTTAAGTTCTTCACACATTATCTTGGTAACAGCAGTACATATTTTTCTATTGTACAGTAAAATAATCTTCAATTTGTACTCACATTGGCTGCTGCAAAGATTTGTTGAACAGATGTTGAAATCTCAGGACCAATACCATCTCCAGGGATCAATGTCACTTTTTGAACCTTTGAATATGAAACACATATATATTGATAGCAAAAAAAAAATCCTCTTAAATGCATATCTTTCAAATTTGCTTAGTTTTTGTTTTGTTTTTCATAACTGTACCAGACCTACAAATGGGTTTCCCAGATTTCATTATTTCCTACTTTTTCATCACTGGGAGAAGTGTGATTAACTGTTTGTAAATAAGACAGTTGTCACAAACTTGTATAATGACAATAATGATATCACAGTTCTAAATATATCACACCTCTTTTTTACAGGCTCAAACAACAATTCCAGTGTGCTAACATTGCTTTCTTTTAAGAGAACCCTTCACTGAAAGGGCATATGCTAAGTTTGGCAAATAATGGATATTTTTTACATGCATACTGATTTTAATCTATTATAGTCATCTGAAGTTTCTATTGAAAAAAATTTGGACAATTCAAACCATATTTGAATACATTTCTTTTTATTACATGTGGCCAATTAATAACTTAAAGCTTTCAAAATAGGAAGTTACCACACAATGCAAACTGCAAAACACGGTTCTGTAATCTTCCATTCTACAGTAGTGCAGTTGAGATTTGATCAAAGTACTGTACTTTGATCAAATTTGTATGGTGCTATAAAGCAATTTTTGAATGTTCTCATTTTCTCAATAAAAAAAGGTTTACACATACAGTTTATTGTAGTCTTCTTGATATGAACAAGTTTTGAAAAAGTGAACGGACAAATGATATGGATATTTGTTGGAACCAATCCACAAAAATAGTTCGTTCAAGTATAAAAAACAGAAGACAAGCAAACTTCATGCCAAATTGAATCACTGATAAACTTGAACACAGAAAAATGGTTCCATGAAAGTTATGGCCAAGTTTGAACTTTTACCTGATGAGAGTATGCACGTTTCAGAGTCTGGGCAGCAGGTACCTAGAATGAAACAAAAACAAACAGAACTTTCATAAGGTCATTGCAGAAGTAAAGGGTCTATCCATACCAATACATGTTATAGGTTGAGCCTAAGAAGGGGCACTGTCACAGTCACTTTAGCACAAGAAGGGTTCACAGTCACCTCTGAGTCCTACAGCCAACTCAGCAGTCCATCAACTCAACAGCAAGTATCTTACAATTTAGCCACAAACCAAGACAGTTCAACAAACCAGCCTTTCTGACCACTTTGACAAGTCCACTGGTAGACTTTCACTTGAAAAAAATTTTGTTTTCAGATAACAGAGTTGGGGTGTGGGTGAAATATTAAGTGATTTAAAACTCAGAATACAGCTTGAATTTTGCATACTGTAAATTGTACTGTATCAAGCAAACTTTCCATAAAAGGTTCAAGTTAGTAAAATCATTCAGGTTACAGTGCATGAATGTTTGAGTATTCACACAAACTTAGACCAATGGTTTTAAACATTATGTCAAAATAACTCCTCCATTCAGTAAACTCTGCACAAGGGAATTCTTCGAAATACTACCTCGTCCAATCGTTGGAAACATATTCTAACACCAATGCCAGTATATGGAATGCGTACTTACCCCTAGCCTGAATTGCTTACAACTGCGAACAAATAAAGCAGTTGTGTCAATGTAGTAGGGTACACAGGAAGCCGCTATAACTAAATCAAAGTTTGCACAGACTTTGGAACAATTTTTTAAACACAGAATACTACACTACTGTACATGAGATGCAGTATGCACAGAAAGCATGAGCATTTGCAAGCTATGAAATGGCGTTATTCTCAACTAATGACAGGTAATTTGCAAGGATGAAAACTATGAGAAAACATTCTACGAATTAACTGCAAATAGGCTTTATATGCATGAACAGTATACTGTTACTCAATCACACGACAGATTCAGTGGGCACACTAAGTGATTGTGCTTTTTGGATGGGCTATTTTGTATTTTTTTGCAAAACTGCAATGTGTTTTTGGCTGAAACTGCATTTGTCCAACTACTAGACAAAACCAACAACATTTTTCTACTAACTGAGAATACAGTGGCTCAGAGTCAGTTAATGCATGCAACAATAGCCCCTTTTGCATACAGGAATTACAAAGAATTACGGGACAGAGTTTTGGTGTGGGTCTATTTTGTCAATGCTATTTTACTGTGGCCAAAAATTATATGTTCCAACTCTATCCCATTACCCTTTGTAATTGCTATTTAGAAAAGGGTCTATGGCATGTACTCTTTGACTTTCAAGCAGTTTACTGTTAACAGATCACAAAACAATAGACAAAGAGACAGTTGGTAACCTGACAGCTATTTCACAGCAAAATTCTTACTAAAACTAAGGATCTGTTTACATGATTCAAACAAGCAATGAGCTCAAGTCTTAGTGCAAAATACTGTATGCTACTATACGGTAAATGAATGAGAAACTGCACAAAAGTGTATTACTTGTGCTGGTTTGCACACAATGCCAAAGGGCTGCCACATCACAGCCCTATGCCACAGTCCACTAAAGTCCAAATGGGACTTTTTAATGACATTTAACTGTACAGTACTTACATCAACAGTAGCATGGTGGGCCCTAGATAGATGCTTTTGCATCTGATTGCCACTGTTTGTTTAGTAAAATCATGTACTAACCACCTTGATGCATTTTTTGTTTGAGCTGACATACAAAACACACACACACAATGTTGCCATGAATTTTATTATTCCATGTGAAAAAAATAAAAATATTTACCAAAATTTAAGTTACTGCGTTTTGTATTAATAGCAAGTTGCTTCAGGACCGTAAATTGAAGTAACCCATGTTTAGGCCTCTACGGGTGTAAATTGACGTTGCGTTTTTACAGTATGCAGGATTCTTAAAGTAAACTTGTTGCTTATCTCAATAAAGATGTAGGTCATCTAGGTAGTTATCACCCCTGGTGCTAACTGTGATTTAGAACCGCCACCAAAAACCAGTCAAACCTCCCTAGTATCCGGGGCAACTTCTCATCCTGTCAAACTTCTTTAAAGCAATGCCATTTGAAGCTGAAAATCAGGCATGTACTTTGGTCAATGGCAAAGCAGGTTCACAAACAGATATTATGTAAGTGCCTTGTTCCTTACTGTAGGTATACATATTGTATGTATGTTAAGGTGACCAGATGTCCCTGATTTTCAGGGACAGTCCCTAAATCCAGTATTCTGTCCCCGACGAAGAAGTCTCCCCAGAAAGTGTCCCCAATTTGAACAAATGTCCTTGAAATTTCAAATTTCCCACGATATTTATTGTAATGTAAAAGTATTTTGTTAGTTGTGTAGACTAATGTGGACCTTTCAAACGGGAGTTAAACAGCCGGCTAGCTAGCATTATAGGCCAAGCATTACATCAACATCGTTGAGATATACATCATAGCGCCCAAGTACAATGTATGCAGGCTTACAGGTAACAGGTATCTGCAATCACAGAGATCGAAAGTCAAGAGCATGACTAACTTTCTAGTACTGACTGCTGTGATCACACACGTTTACTGTAGCCAATTGCCAGTCACACTAACGATGTATATTTTCCTTACACAGTGTCTGGTCTAGAAGCGTCCCTGATTTAAATTTAAACCCGCAAAATATGGTCACCCTAGTATACAGTATGTATTGTATACATTCCGAATGCTTTTTGGAAGTACATTTATAATTTAATCCACTTCATATATATTAGTACAAGTACATGTGTGTACATAGCCAACACGAGTGATGAGTCACTGAAAAGATTTCCATACACGTCATGAGCAAACGTAGAAATCTTCTACATGGAAATCTACTTAAGTAAATGCCCTACCTTGAAGAGCTTTTACACTAATTGTGACTCATTACCAAACAAAATTAGAGGAACTGACAATTTATAAATGGAATGCAAGCCTGATATTGTTGCTTTAACTGAGTGCTTGCCATAAAAGATTCATAAGGAGCTTATTTTTAGTTTTCAGCTGAAGGACTGAAGGATTATGAACTTGTACCACAACTAGATGGGCTCCGTAGCTCTAACACCTTGTAATCTTTCATAATTCTGCTTACTTCAAACTTTTCAGAGGTATTACTTGTGGAACTTTTAAATTATGGGCTGCAGGCCATTATGCACTGGCTGTTTTTACAGAAGTCCCTCTAGTTATAAAGAGAACAGTGACATGATTGGTATCTCGATGAAACAGTGTTGTAATCAAAGACCTGTATGCTGACTGTTTGATTGTAGGGGTCTTCAATTATAGAGGGACTGACTGGGAGCATGAATCTACCTCCAACTCAGACACTGCAATTTTTATAAATCTCAGCTGTGAAAGATTGCTATTTAACCCGGCATCAAAGATCCTTACCAGACACAGGAAGGGGCAAATTCCATCACTCTTGGGCTTAGTCTTTACTCAAGAGATAGATTCAATTACCAGCTTTCAATAGTTTTCTGGTCTTGGCAGTAATGGTAATTATGTATTATTTTAAGTCAATTCACACAGCGTACAGTACTTCTTCACTGCAGAAGAATCTTTTTAACTGAAGAAACTATCAGGTATCAAGGCAGCTTATAAGGAAAAGACCAGGGAGCTGTCTTAGGGGATAAGTGTGTGGCAGAGGCATCGTCTTTATTCAAATTTTTTTCAAGCTATGGAGGAGTCTATACCTAAATCAAAGCCCTTTTAGAAAAGAGGCAGGCAAAAACCACCATGGATGACAACAGCTGCAGTACAAAAAGTTAAAGAAAAGCAAAAGGCTTAGAAATTTTCAGGAACTCAAGAGGAGTACAAAAATTATGGTACTTGCCCAGAAATAAGACTTCATGGGAGTCAAGGAAAGCTGTGTAAAATTCTTTGAAAGCAGTATTGCAAAG
Source organism: Holothuria leucospilota (assembly GCA_029531755.1). Lineage (NCBI taxonomy): Eukaryota > Metazoa > Echinodermata > Holothuroidea > Aspidochirotida > Holothuriidae > Holothuria > Holothuria leucospilota. Next base: position 36,657,330 of record CM055974.1, on the reverse strand, counting down.
GAATGTAAAACAGAATCCCAAAGCCATCTGGAGCTATACTAAGCATCGGACCACTGTCCACTATCCTATCTACGGACTGGAGGATAATACTACCAATACTGTTAACTGAGGCAAGAGCGGAAGCTGGTACATCTTGACTGATATTTTCTGTAGTGTGTTTACTAGGGAGGATGTAACTTTTATCCCAATTTTAACAATAGGTGTGGTGGTAGGACTATTAGCAGTGTTGATTTTGAAAAAGGTGTGGTGTTAAAGAAGTTGAAAAATTTAAATACTTCAAAGAACGATGGCCCTGATGGTTTACATCCAAGAATGTTGTACAAACTCAAAGCACAAGAGGAGATTGCAAGTGCATTAACTCTTATTTTCTCTAAAACCCTAACTAATCAGGTTTCACAAAAGGACTAGAAGATCAATATTACTCCTTTGTTTAAGAAAGGAAAGAGAAGAAACCACTAGACCAGTTAGCCTTACATCAGTTGTTTGTAAAATTTGTGAATCTGTTATCATGGATAAAACTGTTCAGTACATGAGTACGAACAGTTTGTTTTCTTGTGCAAGTATGGCTGCCTTGCTGGGAAATCTTGTGGGTCCCATCTTACTATGTTTTGGATGACTGGACTAATTATTTAGTCCAAAGGGTCAATGTGGATGTCTTTTGCACTGATTTCAAGAAAGCTTTTGATAAGTCTCAAACAGAGGGCTGTTAGTTAAGCTAAGGAGTTATGGCATAAGTGGTCCAATTTTAAAATGGAGAGAGTGTTTTCTTTCCACCCATCAGCAGAGGGTGACAGTGGAAGGCCAGTATTCTGACTGGGCTCCTATATCTAGTTGTACCACAAGGAACCTTTCTGTATGTTTTATGGTTTCTTTTTATCTTTCAGGTTTATACGTACTGCATTTTACTTAAGCAACAGAGCCCTGTGGAAGACCAGCTTCCCTGCTGAACAGGCCACCCTGGATAAAGATTAGAAAATAAATACATAAGGAAGGGTTCTGGGACCTATTTTATTTTTGGTATAGAATAACGATTTACCAGAGTTTGTTCGGTTACTGTGGGACAAATATCCTTGCTGATGATACAAAGCTTTATATGAGGATACACACTGCACAGGACTGTGAAGTTCTTCAAAAGGACAAGTGGTCTGAGAAGTGGCAGCTGAAGTTCCATCCAGACAAATGTCAACTCATGTATTTAGACTTGGTCAATCTACAGTAATCCCCAGTTTCATTATGCCATGCAGAACTATGATGGTTCTAGTCAGTTATTAACCACAGTGAGTGCTGAGAAGGATCTAGAGGGTGATGATCAATGAGGATTTAAATTTTAGAGTTCATACCTCATTAACTGTTGCAAAACCAAATTCAACCTTGGGTATCATAAGGAGGACATACTGGTATCTTAACAGGAACTCTTTCTTAATGTTATACAAAGCCACATGTGGTGACTCAGTGAGGCCAATTTTAGAATATGGAATACCAGCCTGGACACCTCTTTACTTAAAACAAGTTGATGAGATTGAGGCTGCATAGCATACAGTACAGTTACCAAAATTATTCCCGGTTTTGTAGTCTTATCTTATTATGAGGAAAGACCATGCATTTTGGAATTGCCTACTCCAGCTTTCTGACATTTGAGAGGGGATATAGTTTATGTGTACAAGTATATGACTACTGCCATAGTAACTACTCATATACTTTGTTTACTATAGAACCAAGGATACTTTTACAAGAGGTCATTCACTTATTTTAAAGCTGACTGAGAAGAAAGCAAATTCAATGCAAAGAGCTCATTTTTTACACAAAGAGTTGTTACAAGATGGAACTCTCTAACACAGCATAACATAACAGGTTAAAGGGCAAAGGAGGGCTTAGGCCCCCTGAAGTCCACAAACCCTTAACTGAAAAACAAACAACCAAACAACACCAAATGAGCCCAGTACAATTAGATTCTACCACAGTCATGGAAGACCTTGTCAGTGTTAACCTTAAAGCAGTACACTGATGTGGAGTTAACAACCCACTCAGGCAGACTATCCCACTCATTGACATCTCTATGACAGAAGCTGAACTTCCTAAAGTCAAGCCTTGTAAAACACTTTACTAGCTTCTTACAATGGCTTCTAACCCAAAAATTACTATGAACCTTTAATAAGTACAAGATAGCAAAGGATTCCTTTCAGAGGGAAATTTGTACACCTGGAGCATGTCCCACTAATCCTTCTCAACTCCAGAGTGGTAAGCCCAAGGTGTTTAAGTCTAACATGATAAGATGCACTAGATGTCTCACCTTGGGTATAAGGCCAGTGGCTCTCCTCTGAACTTGCTCTAAAAGAAACTTGTCCTTTTCATAGAAGCAACTCCAAGCCCCAGACTGGAAAGTTTGCCCTGCATGGGGGATTTATCCCCCGCACAAAAATATGAATCTCAAAGTTGCTAGCCATGCAAATTGACAACTGCAACTGCACAAACGTACTGGCAGCAGCCAAGCAAGTTTGATAGCACGTTCACAATTCAGCCACACAAAAGTTACCTCACTCAAAAATCTTGAAACCATACCCCAGAGAAGTTTATACTCTGCACATTCTGGATCCAGTACTGTCATCTACACTGGTTCTTACTGTAACCGCATAGAAGGCATGAACATAGACTGTCGATGTACGTAGGTACCTTAGCAGTTTCTCAACCTCTGTGGTCACTATGCAGCTATACACAACTCTCTAAAGTGTTACAACCAGGTATGATATGCGTAAGGTAAATTGACTTGCAGTGTAGTTCACACCACATGCATGCTTATGTTGCAGTACTTTCTCACACAGTTTACCGAAGTCTCATGCAATGGTGAGGTACAAGAATCGGAATATGGGCATGGCTACTGCGTACTGTATACAACAGTACAGACATTGAGTTTTACCGCTGGCAGTTTTGTAGGGCTGTAGGTACATAGGCTGATAGCCAGCTTGACATTACACATGCACAGTGCATACAATTTCAGGCCGGGCACATATATCACATCGCATGTATCTTTCAACTTTGGCAGGTAAAAAACTTATAAGGACGGAGGGCGGAAGAGGTACAGTAAGCACAATGCCTGGGTAAGGCGATTTCTTGCAGTCTACTGTAGGAGGTAGTTTTGGCCAAAATTTTCCTGGTACGATCCGCACCAACCGATGGTAGCTCTGGATTAGATAGTATCGGCCGCACAGTTCTCTTGGCCATTATTAAAATCCCCTGCACACCTTTGCAAGCTTTCCAATCTGGTCCAAGCCTAACCCATAACATTGTTAACCCTCCTCTGAACTGTTTTAAGTCCAGATTTGATGCATCCTGGAAGCTTTTTCCTGGGCTTTGTGACTACAGAGCATGTATATCTGGTGCATTTCCTATCTGACTGGCCTATTAAGCCATGAAATGGCCTATAAGGCCAACAAAATCGTTGATGATAATGACGATGACGATGCTATAGGGCACATCATCATGCTATAGGGCACAACCGAAATTCCTCTCATAGGGGCAATTAGTGTTACAGGTAAAGGACGAAAACCCCAAAATTCAAGATATTTACTTCAAATCGGAATCATATCACAAATCCTTACGATGTGTTCTTCCTTTTTCACAAAACTAGCAAGATTATACTAAAACATCACAAAATTACCTAGCTTGAAAATAAGATGATTTTCTGCAACGTCTGAGCGCTCAGAAGTGTTCGTTAGAAAAGATGATTGCGCAATAACATCACCTTGTTAGCCTTGCACCAGTCATTTCTTATGTCTTGAATGTACTATGTATGTACACATAATACATTCACGAGAAAGATATGACTGGCGCAAGGCTAACAAGTTGATTGTATTGCCCAATCATCTTTTTCTAACGAACACTTCCCAGGGCTCAGACGTGGCAGAAACTCATCTTATTTTCAAGCTAGGTAGTGTTTTTTGTGATTTTTTTGCATAATCTAACTAGTTTTGTGAAAAAGGAAGATCAAGAACATATTGGAAGGATTTCCGATATGATTCCAATTTGAAGTAAATATCATGTATTTTCTGGTTTTTGCCCTATACCTGTAACACTAATTGCCCCTATGAGATGGATTTCGGTTGTGCCCTATAGTTTAGATATTTTGGCTGTTCACATGTACATACTAACGATTTGAGATGTACTGATGCACTAACAAAAGTATTGCAGACGTAGGCCAAGACCTACATAATAAGTAGCCAAGGACTATGGAAGGAACAATTTGCCCACATGGAATCTGTATACATGTGAACATGATTTGCCACTGACCACAGTAAATACCTGGTTTTTGGCTTCAGATCACATCGTTTTGAAAAAAAATTTACCAAGGCTAGAGTACTATCTGCATTTGTAAGAGCATTGATAGGCCTAGACAAAGTTTGGTGAGAAAATATTGTTAGGCGTAGGCTATTTCAGTGTCAGAGGTCCCTGACAATGTGACATAGGCTACCCTGTAGGCTGTAGCCTATGGCAAGGGGATGTGAAAAATTTGTACACTCAGACTATATGCACAAGGGCTGTGTTGGAGGATTAAAATGGAAACACGAGTCAATGTTCAAGGGCTAACCCAGAGTAGGATATAGAGGTACAACTATAGAATACCCTGCCTTCGTGATATTTACTGGTCATCCGGATTCCTAGTCCTAGTCCCACTTGGACTAGGACTAGGATTCCAGCTAAAAATGGATTCCCAGACAGGCAGCCACTTGGACTAGGCCTAGGAATCCAGATGAAAATGGATTCCTGGACAGGCTGTCACTTCGACTAGGACTAGGAATCCAGATGAAAATGGGTTCCTAGTCAGGCTGCCACTTCGACTAGGACTAGGAATCCAGCCGAAAATGGATTCCTAGTCAGGCAGCCACTTCAACTAGGAATACGAATCCAGCCGAAAATGGATTCCTAGTCATGCTGCCACTTCAACTAGGAATACGAATCCAGCCGAAAATGGATTCCTAGTCATGCTGCCACTTCGACTAGGACTAGGAATTTCCAGCTGAAAATGGATTCCTAGTCCCCTTGAGCAGAGCTGCTTTAGCCTACTCATCTGTGAAGCGAATTTGTTGGATATTGAGTTTTTGAAGCATTATGAATAACCTAACATATCATCACAGAGTGTCGTTCTCAACAAAGAAAAAAAAAAGGTACGTTAAAAGCACTCGAGCTAATCCTGAGCCACTGGAAATCCGTATCCACGGATTGGAAAAGTCGGTTTTCAATTACAGCTGCCACACAGATCCGTTGAAACCTGACCCCAAAGTTCAAGAATCAAAAGGTAGGAGTTATGATTAATTTTGAACTACAATCACCCCACACAATCGAAGGGGATATATTTTACTTTTTTTCAGTGTAGGTTAGGCCAAGAATAGGAGACGGAATATCCGGAAAAGAGAGATTTTGAAAGACAACTCCGAGAGTCCAGAAATGGTGGCTTATTGAATAGCATAGGGACTAGTTGCACTAAAAGTTAGGCTGACGTTTTTTTTTTAAATTATTTCTTCGAAATGATGAAAAATGACTCGACACCTACCTATTTCAATGAATTACTGTATTTAGACATAACCAAAGGATGGTTTTGGGTAATTTTAAACAAAAAGTGAAATTTAAGGCCTATTTTGAAAAAAAAAAATCTAGGTCAACGCGGCCTAAAACTTGCCCGAAATGCTCGCATTTTCGAAAATAATATCACGAAATCTTATTGTTTCCTAAAACGTTTGGATTTCTGGTTCATTATCTTATTTTCTTTTCTCAGGAAAAATAAGTGAAGGATGTCGAAGAAGAGACAATATTCCGAAACCTACTTGGACTATGGATTCACGTTCCTCATCAAGAATGGAGAGCAAGTCCCTCAATGCGTTACATGTCAGAAAACCATGGCGAATAGTTGCATGAAGCCCTATCAACTCAAGCAACGTTTGGTCCAAAATCATCCAGAGCTAGAGAACAAAGACCGCAAATTTTTCAAAGTAAAGGAAGACCATTTGAAGAGGGCCAGATTGGATGCCACTGGAAAATTCCAAAAACAAACGCGATTGTGAAAGCTTCATATGAAGTTGCCTACAAGATTGCGAAAGAAAAGAAGGGACACAACATTGGTGAGACGTTGATTAAACCCTGCATCCTGATGTGTACCCAAACGGTTCTTGGAGATACCGCTCATCAAAAAATGCAACACCTCTCGCTTTCTAACGATACAATCTGTTCACGCATCAATGACATACAGTAGCTGACAAAATCAAAGAACAATTGCTCACAAAAATCCGTACCTCGCCGTACTTTCCCATCCAACTTGATGAGAGCACTGATGTTTCCACCTTTCTCAACTGCTAGTCTTTGTATCTCAATGAAGGGAAAATTGAGGAGGATTTCCTGTTCTGCCAACCCCTCCAGACAACCACGAAAGCCGAGGATGTGTTCAAGCTTTGCACGAACTTTTTCGAAGAAAACAACTTGAAGTGGGAGTCCCTCGTTGGAATCTGCACAGATGGGGCACCTGCTATGCTTGGGTCCAGATCCAGATTAGTAACGCTTATCAAGCAGAAGAACCCGATGGTGCAGTCAACTCATTGCTTCATTCACAGAGAGGCTCTGGCGTCAAAAACCCTCCCAAAGAATCTCAATGATAACCTCTCAGTTGTCATCAAGGTTGTCAATTACATCAAAGGTTCAGCCCTCAACACAAGATTGTTCAGGCAACTCTGTGAAGAAATAGAAGCAGGGCATGATTCGCTGCTGTTTCACACACAGGTACGATGGCTGTCGAAAGGGAACATGCTCTTTAGGGTATTCGAGCTGTATGCTGAGATTGGTCAGTTCCTCGAGCAGGCTCAGGGAAAGGTTTCTCTTTTGGAAGCATTCAGAGAAAATGAGTTCCAGATTCGGTTGGCTTATCTGACAGATATTTTCGGTGAGCTTAATGATCTCAATAGAAAACTTCAGGGGAAAGGACATAATGTATGTATTGACGCAGTCAGACAAAATCAAGGCATTTGTTGGAAAACTTCAGCTGTGGATGAGACGAGTGGAAAGAGGAAATTCTGCATCTTTTGCAAGTCTCAGTGATTGTGTCGGAGATGCCGAGCTTCCCCGTCGGGTTCGTGAAGAGATAGGCGAGCACCTGATCCCATTGCAAGGTGAATTTGCAAGGTACTTCCCGGGCATTAATGCTGAGCGTGTGGAGAGTACACTGGTCCGTGATCCTTGCCGAGGGAGTGTTGACGAGGCTCCGGAAGAACTGCAGGAAGAGCTGGTCGAGATCCAAAATGATTCTGCATCGAAAGATCAATTCAAATTTGTCGACCTCGAAGAGTTCTGGATTTCAATGCAAACAACTTATCCTCGACTGGCTAAGAATGCTCTTGTTGTCCTGACACAGTTTTCGTCAACTTATCTCTGTGAATCAGGCTTTTCGGCACTGCTGCATGTCAAGACAAAGTTCAGAAACCGTCTGAATGTTGAACCTGACCTGAGATGTGCCTTGTCGTCCACCATCCCTGACATTGACCATCTGGCTGCTCAAAAGCAGTGCCAAAAATCCCACTAATAATGTCGTTGGAATTAAAAAGTTGTTTTGTTTGTATCAGATATGTGATACTCGAATAGTGCCTTTGTTGTCTTTTTTCCTTAGTACGAAAATTATTTTCACTGAAAATCATGTTTTTCTGATATATCTTTCCAGGGGGAACAGCCCGATCGGCTGACTGGCAAGGGGGGAACTGCAAAGAAAAAGGTTAAGAACCACTCCTATAGTTGCTCTGATATAGGAACGAGAGTGCGCACTCCTAATACCACATACGTAAATTCACTGTGATTGCATGGGGACCACTGATCTACATGTAGATCAGTGATGGGGACCCATCCGCCATCCAGATTGGAAAGTATGGCACTTTTTGCCGAGATTTCGGGTGTGCACAAAACAAATTGAAGTGTGCAGTGTGCAACAAGGTGTCAAATGCACATTTCAAGTGTGCACATGAAAAGTCAAGTGTGAAATAAATACTTGGGAGAGATTAAACAAAACCCTGAAGGCCTCCTTAACATACCACACGCACCTGTCACAATTAACTGACTGAAAATTGAAAGTTAATGGTCACTCTCTCGAATCATTGTAAGTTGGCAGCCAACAGGCCAAGTCAAGTGGTTGGTGTGCAGTCGTTGTCGCGAGCGGACGTCTCTTACTGCTCTCTGCCATACTCCACTAGGTTTCATTACAGTCTCTTTTTAAGTTTTTCTGGCCATCATCTTTTCACCACTCTTACCAGTTATCGTCCTTCTTTGCCTGCTTTTTACTTGTAATGGCTCCTCCTTTCTAGGGTTTTTGCGAGGGTTTGGTGAGTACGTTCCATATTGTGTTTTTTTGTTAGCTAGGCTGAGCCACATGTTTAGCCTACCACAGTGTTTCTTGGGCAGTGTGAGTGCCTGGGTGCCATCATGATAAAAGCTAGGCTTTCTCGCCTTGCTGTCCTCTTCCCGTCTGGTGCTTTATGTAGTTAAACTATTTACCAACGACAGTTGTATTGATGTTTCCAGTGACTGGCCTCCTGTGTCATTAAATTATTCTTGTCCTATTCCTAAATGTAGGCCAAACTTAAACTTGGGCCCAGATGTAAAGTTGTCAGCATGGATCCTAAACCCCCCAAATTGGTGTAAGCCCCTACTTCTCAATAAGTTGAACAAATGTTCTAGCATCTCTGCCCTTATGATAAATTTACTACTTATTCAATCTGGTGATACCAAACTAAATCCTGGACCTGATACCCAGACTTGGCCTTGTGGATGGTGTGGTAAAAACTGTACTTGGGATCAAAAGAGTGTTGACTGTGATAATTGTAATCAGTACTAACATTTGAAATGTTCAGACATGAGTGAGACTTCATATGATAATTATACCCAGCTTAATGAAAGTTTTGCCTGGGTTTGCCATGTCTGTGATGCCCCCAACCACACTCCATCCTTCCTAAACCAACCTATCAAATTATCAAATTCCTTTAGTACACTTGAAGTTAGCAACCTTGACTCTGACAACTTCGACGTTAGTAACCTTGATCTGTCTACCTCTGACCTTCCTATCCCCTTTACTTCCTCTCCTAGGACTAACACCAACATGACCTTCTGTACCCCAGTCATCCCCACAATGGTCAAAGGCCATTTACATCAATCTAGACCTAGGCCTAAACCTAAACATAAAGATAAAATTGTAGCCATTGTAGTAAATTTTAATAGTCTCATGTCTGCTAATAAAAGAGCCAGGCTTGCTGCCTTGCTTGACAGTACATCCCCCGACATCTTATTGGGTTGTGACTTGTGAGACTAAACTTGACGAAATGATACCCAAACGGTGAAATTACCCCCGTCATTGTGTCCTTTTTCCAACAGTCACTAAATACAGGAATCTTTCCTGATAAATTAAAAAAGGTTCATGTTTACCCCAATTCCTAAGAAAGGTTCTAAAGCTGATGTCAAAAATTATCGTCCAATTTCTTTAACAAGCATCCTCAGTAAATGCCTTGAACATATCGTGGTCAGCAATTTCATGAGTCATCTTGAATCCAATAGCATCCTCACCCCTTACCAACATGGGTTTCGTAAGCACAGATCAACTGTTACTCAACTTTTGCTTACATGTAATGACTTTGCGACCTCCCTTGATAATCATTCCCAGGTCGACGGCATCCTGTTGGACTTCTCAAAAGCCTTTGACAAGGTATCTCACAAGCATCTTTTTTGCGAACTGTGGTTTTATGGACTACGAGGAAATTACTTAAATTGGGTTAAATCCCATCTCCAAAATCATACTCAGTGTACTCTAATTGATGGGCAAACTTCCAACGATAGCCTGGTCACCTCTGGAGTCCCCCAGGGCACCGTCCTTGGACCCTTGTTCTTTTTATGCTTCATAAATGATCTCCCGGATGCTGTTGCCTCGCAAATCAGGCTTTTTGCTGATGATGCCAGGGTTTCTGCCAAAGGGGGGAAAGGGGGGATTTGTCCCCCCCTTTCCAGAAGAAGGTGGGTAAAATCCCCCCTTTTCATTTCCATAAAAATTAAAAAAATTGTCCATATCTTGGTTTCTTACTTAAGAAGAGGACACCTTTGCAGCAATGTTTGGACTTTCATATGTAAATGGGCTTTAAAACCCTTCAAAATGTACCTTATAGGGGTCTTGAAGCAAGCTTTTGTCCCCCTGAACCCACTTGTAACTTTAGCCAGGGACAGCATCAGTTTGGACTAGGGGTTTAGGAGCAATTAATCCCCCCCTTTTTTGCATTTCTGGCGGAATCCCTGGATGCCCTTCTTTATCAGCAGATCGATTCTCCAATCGACCAAAACATCCTACAATCTGACCTGGACTCTCTATATAAGTGGTCAAATGACTGGTGTATAGAACTTAATCCTAACAAATGTTATGTTCTTACTACTACCCTGAAAACAAACCCCTTTTTACCCAATTTTACCTATAAATTGGCAGGACATAGTCTTGATTCTGTAAAGTCATCCTGCTATCTTGGTGTTACTTTGGACTCCAAATTTTCTTGGTCCCCTCACATTAATATTAATGTAGCTGCCAAAGCAACTAGGTCTTTGAATTTTCTATCCCGTAACTTACATGGTTGTCCTTCCTATGTTAAAAAAAAGGCTTATCTTACTGTATCTATGTGCGTCCTCAACTTGAGTATGCTTCCCAAGTTTGGTCTCCTCAAACTACTACTGGAAAAAACAAGCTTGAAAAATTCAATCTAGGGCCGGTAGGTTTGTCACTGGACGCTTCAAGAGAACTGAAAGTATCACCGACATTACAGGTATGTCATCCTTGAATTGGTCCACCCTTGAATGCAGACGTAATATTACCGATCTCTCTACCTGTCATAAAATCTTACATAATAAATTAGCAATCCCTACTCAAAATATATTTGTTCACCACGCTAGTCGAACTACAACCAACTCTCAGTCTTTCAAAAATATTACTTGTAATGTTGGTGCATATGGCGGTACTAATTTGCCCGGAAGTGACGTAAATTACAACTTAAAACTTACAAAATATCGGTGGACAAGTTAAGTTCTAAAAGAACCAACAGTAACGTGACAAGACAAGCTGTTCAACAGAAAGCAACAGTGGGATTTGAACGCGGAACATTGCAAGAATACGAACGCGGTATAACCTCAGTATAGCGATCCTATGCCCTAACCGATAGCGCTGCGAGCCGAGCTGCCGGCAAACGGTTTTAAATATTATAAGTAGGGCTCAACCGATGTGGTTTTTTGCTGCCGATCCGATGTCCGATGTTTTCATCACAACATCGGCCGATATCCGATCCGATCCGATATTTTCGCTATCAATGCTTTTACATCATTTCACAGCGCGATCAAACATTCCTTATTCCTCGTGAGCCATGCCTATATGCATGCACATCGGCTTAAACAAATTTCCTTTAAAAAGTTCCCCTCCATGTTTTGCTTCTACCTTCCATTCACAAAACGATGTTTATATGACAAGTCTATGACCAAATAAAGCTTCGAAAATAAGCAATCGGCAGATTATCGGTGACTCTTCATTCATAGCACATAATTCCGTGATTGAACTGACTTTCACCTACTCATAGTAAGCCTACTAATTCCCCTAACAAAATGCAATACCTTTCGTTCTCTGTTCGTAGCCCAAGTCGCTTGCACGTTCTAATGAATGTTAAAAAGAAATAAGCCCGCGATTTCAGTGCATGTACTTGGCCATTTCGTGCCATCCTACCATGCTTTACCTACACATAAACAGATTGTGTAGGCTTACTTGTGTAAATTTGTTTTGAGTATTTCATATAGCAGTACGTAATGCATGCATGCAAGTACTATATAGCCATACATGTACGTAAATATTTGTTCCATGCTAGCCAGAGAGCTTGCTGTGTGCAAAGTTATGCAGCTAGGAGTTTTGGGTATCGGGGTGATGTTGCAGACATCGTATATTACAAAAGCCATAAAAGCACATGGCACTCTTAATTTCACACAAATGAACATGCATGTCTTACATAAAAAGCATCCGCCGTAACTACTGAAAACTATGATGTAACAACTGGAAATTTAGTCGCACAAGCAGCGATCGAAAACACCGTTATTTCGCGGACCGCGCCCCATGTTCTTGCTATGTGCGTCAACGTCATTACAGAACAGGTGCGTAGCCTAATGTATGGGTGTTTGCATACAATTACGGACCTACACATGCACTGGCTTCCCTGTGCTTTCATGGTGCATTTCACTTCAACTTCTCTGTACAGAACACGTACATGTCTAAGGTATCCGTGTTTGCGTACATTTCGGCCATATATCCAACATACAATTAATGGACTGCGAATTCCACACTTCGTTTCGTTCATCAATAAATTTCGGTGAATTGAAACTAAAAGTGGGTGGACATGATCGCTAGACTCTACGTACAGATTTTAAAAGCTTGTGCATATTTCGAATATCACAGTGCCTGTCAATAGAGCCAGTTTACGCTGTTGATACTGAATTTAGGAGATTAAACTGAAATTGACAACCCTAGTTCATCACAAGGGCTATTGTCGGTCGTAATAAAATGATTAATCCTATTTATCTGTTCATTTCTTTGTTTTAAGAAATCACCATGACTATACGTCCCCGATGTACGTAAATGAAATTTTCGATGCACGGAACATCGGCAAACATCGGCAAGTGCAATTTGCTATATTTAGCCGATCCGATGTTTTACCGATAGTCCTAACATCGGCCCGATCCGATATCCGATCCGATTATCGGTTGACCCCTAATTATAAGTACTTACAGATGTATTCGTAGGCAATAATTATACATGTATACGTATTCTATACGTATATCCCTACGGGTATAACCCTAACCTTATCTCTATGCGTACCATATGTATAACCGTATCCCTATCCGTATGCGTACCCTATCCGTATGCGTACCCTATCCGTATGCCTCCTATGTATGTAACCCTATCCCTATGCGTATGCGTACCCTATCCGTATGCCTCCTAACGTATATAACCCTAACCCTATACCTAACCCTAACCCTATACCTATGCGTATCACGTACGTCACTTCCGGGCACGGATTCTAAATTAGAGCCCATATGGCAATTCATACTTCCCAAGAACCATTTCCAGTTGGAACAAGCTCCCCCCGGACACAGCCCAACTGGATAATGAGTCCACTTTCAAGAAGGCAATAACAAACTGGTTTCAGTCTCAATAATCACTTAACTTTGCACACCAACTTTCCTCCATCGAATGCCTTGTTCAGGAGCATTGGAGTACCCTCAAGAAGAAGAAGAAGAATATAACAGATACCTAGGGTTAGACGAGGCAATCGTTGTCGGCTGAAAAAATCAGGTATGCAATGTGAATTTTCAAGTGTGCAATAAAAATCTACAAAAAAAATCTCAGGTGTGCAATTGCCATACTTTCCATACTGGTCCGCCATTATAGTGGCATGACCTAATAAGGCCACTTTCGAATGTCGTGCATCGATACAGTCAACAAAGCGTGTCAAAACTGCTGTCACAGTCAGTGCGTCAATTTTTGATGCAGTACGCGCATAGCAAACTCCCTTGCTAATGCGCGTGAACCTGTTTTTCAAGTACTTGCACGCTAAGATTATATGCAACTCAAATTGAATGCACGAACTGCCTACACTAAACCTGTACATACAGCTCTGTACAAAAATTGTAAACAGCGCCCGCTGGCCTTATTAGGTTACTTCTGATTTTAGGCTTGAGCTGGAAATACTGAACTTGTCGTGATGGTATCTCTTGAAGGAAAAATCTGCGGTAAAGATTTATAGCTCTCAAATATGGTCAAGTCCGCCAAAACTTTTTCAGGTACAAACAGATTCACATTCTTTTGTCTTGTTTTTTAAAAACGAAAACTTCCTTAGAGTGGCCTTGTTAGGTTGTGCCATCATACATTATAGGTGGAGGCAAAGAAGCTATGCTGTGTGCACAAACTGTATGACAGACATGCGACTAAGGAGAGAACGTCACCCTATTGTTAAAACGGGGTTTGTCAGTGGTTCCACCTGGGGTTCGATTTTGCCTGGGGTTCGGTTAGGGATAAGGTTAGGGTTAAGTCTGTTTAGGCTAGGGGTTAGGTTAGGGTTAAGTGGCCTCTAAAATAAGCAATCCCGAATCACAAATAACAAGGATATCATACGAATGAGTACTATTTAACCGTATTTTGGGCAATTGGGGTTTAGGGATGACGTTCTCTCCCTAGACTCATGTGTATGACGGCCGAGTCCCCATGCCACCGTAGCCGTTTCGAGGAGTGTGCACTCTAGTTCCTATATCCTACTCTATGGGCTAAGCATACACAGGCCTTCAATGAGGACTAGCCTAGCCTAGTACTACTAGTGTAGCATGTGGCCCCAATACATTTGGCACTTCGCAGAACAGGTGCAAAGGAATCTTATTGCAACAGGCTACGTATCTGAATCGGCATGGAAACTGAAGTAACAGATCTCTTTTCTATGCTTCGGTTATTGCCAACAATTACATAATGAAGATAAAGCTGACCATTTTTCACTCTTACCAAGCATCGCCTCCAAAGACTAACGAAAGACATAGCGAAAACAGCACCGGTGTTACTAGCTGACAAAACGGGCATAGAAATTCAGTCCTTGGGCGAAGTCCCCGAACTTCACGTTTACTCCAAACTAATCAGGGTAACCCTACCGCGAACTTGGCGAAGTAATGGTCATTTCACTTATACCTCGACAGGGATCAGTAGAAAGACCAAATGAAAAAAACGTTCCGTCATCAGGGTTACGCTAACTAACTCCATTCCACAACATGCCATGCCATTGCACTTAATGCGGTATTTATTTTTTTCCAAGTTTTCTTTTTTTCAAAGATCAAGAGGTAAACAATTTCAAGAATTCCCAAGGTCCATTAACAATTACCACTATCCTGGTCACAGATCCTACGTACTTGAAGCAAAAACGTTGAAAGCTTTTGCCTATGCTATTCTAAAGCAAACAGGGCGGATATTTAGCTTGATATGCTTACCATCCAGGCCCGTAGCCAGTCCGGGGCACGGGGGCCGGCCCCCTCGTGCAGACCACTGTATCCCTCCAAAAAAAAATCGATAGAAAAGTAAAAAATAGGTCCTGTACAGCGTGGCCATAGTGACCCCAGGTGACTCTAACCAAAAATAATTCCACAAGATATAAGTAATGAAAGTATTTTGTTTTCTGTAACACTTTTGTTCTAAAATTACAAAAATTTTGCGCGCTACGCGCGCCTTCCTCTACAGTTACCTTTTGCTTCAACTGTTAACACCCGTTCCAGATTTTTTGGTTCTATATTGGAAAAGGCTCCGCAATTAGTTTTTCTCCGTGTGGGAGTCGTTCTAAAGAAGCACAAAACAGGCTAGATAAGAACTTCAATTCTCCTTTTTTTACTTTTTGGAAGATTCTAAATTCAGCTTCAACATCATATTCTGTAAGACAGGCGCGGATCCAGGGGGGGCCTGGGGGGCCCGCCCCCCTCGCCACGAAAAAAAAAACGAAAGGAGAAAAAAGAAGAAAAAGAAAAAAAAAGAGAAAGAGAAAGAAAAATTAAGAGCAAAAAATGAATTAAAGTGTCTAAGAACGTATTCAAAGTATATATTTCTGTAGGGGTTGGGTGAAGCTATCTCTGGATTATCTCTTTATACATCTTTCAAAGTGGATGGCGACGAAAGGAGCGCTACAATGTTCGAAAACAGGCGAATAGCTGAGTAATGATCCTTGACTTAAGATCTAAATAAGTAAACATCGTGACATGTAGTATGGGCTCGGCTAGCTGCACTGAAATTTAGTAACAATTTTGTGTTAAAGAGTGAAATTTTTTGTAATCTAAAGGGATTGAGAGGCAAAGTTTTCTCCATACAGACCTTGCAGAATGAATACAGAAGACAAGCTGTCAGGTGACCTACTATTGTGCACAGTGGCACCAGCTGTTGCAGGCAAATTAGCGGCGTGCATGATACCCTATTCGATTTCGAAACGGTCTGAAAAGTTTTAAAATGAACTCAAAAGGCTTTTAAGCTACAGACAGTGGCGTCGGGCCAGTGGGCAATGGGTGACGTGTGTCCCCCTCCCCCATTAATTCTTGAAAATTTTTAAAATGGTCCCAAAAGTCGCTTAAGCTACAGATTTCTATGGAGGGTGTAGGGTGAGATGTATTTTTGATGACTGGTTTATTTGTTCTAACCATTTTCTTTTACAAACTGTTCTCAAACTATCATAAGTTTTGGAAATTCTTGACAAATTTCAAATTTTCTCACGCTCCGCTAGCGTCAAGCCTTGCGTCAGAGTTGTCCTTATTATCAATAGCTTTCGGTAACTACTCACGGGGGAACAAAGGAGCAAAAGTGCTTTTTAAGAATTCTCAGTCAGAAGATTCGTTTCTGAATAGCATAGGTTGGTGGGAAAGTGACAGTGTCCGATGCAGGTTCTGAAATGCAGGTTTTGTCATGGACTAATATTTTATTCAAAATTTCGGCGCGCTTCGCGCGCATACGACGGGGTTTACACCTGATTTTATATACCATTGACAAAGCTTTGACGCAAGAAATTATTCCAATGCAACATTTTTCTAAAGAGTACATCTCCTTCTCTGTAGGGCTCTCATCATTATGGGATCTTTGACTAATTAATCTAGTCTAGCACATGATTTGAAAGATTGAATGTACGTAATTGCCGTGGCTTATTTTCCAAACATCTTACCGCGACGTTCAATAATGACGAAAATCTTTTCTGAAACGAATTTTGCCTGTCCACCATCCCTCTTGCTATACCTAAAAAGAAGGTGATATATCATATCTCCTCCCATATGGATGTCGGGTAGTGAGAATCCCGTTGGTCCCTCTTTTGTATACTGTAACTAATTTAGAGCTCCCGGGAGGCTCTATGCTGTTCTCTGTCAACCTTGGATATCCTTTTAAAATGTAAAGGAAAAATTTTACTATAGTCCAAGAATGTTTCTGTGGACTCCACGCAGGTATGATTGCGTGTACAATTTTCCCATGGGCGTGGATCGTGGGGGACGGGGGGACGCGTCCCCTCACTTTTTAGAAGGGGGGACATCATCAAAAAGTCCCCCTCACTTTTTCAAAAATGATGGAACAGACTGCAATTATGCCTAGGAAAACGAAATTTTTAGAAGAAAAATAACCTAAAAATCGTACACTTTTGTTGCACCAAATCGCATCTGAGGGCATTCAGTTCTAGAAAAATTTCCCTTAGACCCCTCCCCCATGCCGAAGAGCACAAAACTTATTGCCTACCCGTGACGCAAATTCTGGCTACACCAACTGCTTCTTCCACGCCACAGGACGGCGATTCACAAATGTGAAAAAGGTCCCCCCCCCCCCCCCCCCGCACACACTTTTGGAGATGGATCCACGCCCATGATTTTTCCTGGGACTTAGGGAGGTTTGAAGACAATATGTTAACCGTCTCTTACTCCTCTTTTTCACCCAAACAAAAGTTAGAATTCACTAAATTGTGGACATTTTCTAAACATATCACTTTAGAATGACCCAAAGATACTACCATTTTGCATATATGCCCCCGAAAATTAACAAAAATTTCTCAAAGGGGAGGGTAAACCCCTTCCTGGGATTGCACTCTCATGTACTAATAAGAAAAGGCTCTCCCGCTGTTGTATATAGCGTATACAAAATCCCACTGCCTAAAAAGGCACGGTTTAGCAGTTATCTGCGGTTCCCCCAATCACCAACTCCAGCCGGCACCATCGGTCATAGATTTCTGAAGGGTATACCCTTCAGAAGTCCATAAAGAACGTGATATATCATCTCTCCTCCCATATGGATGTAAGGTTGTGAGAGTCCTGTTGGTCCTCCTTTTCAGTGTATAATTAATGCAGAGCTCCCGGGACGCACTATACCGAAAATTTTCGGCGCGCTTCGCGTGCAATTGTTTACGGTCACGGCGAGAGGTACGTTTTTATTGAGTGATGGATTTATTTTTATCACTTTTTACCAAATATCATTTGAAATCTTTCACGATTTTTGCAAAGTCTTCTCAATATTTCTTGATTTTTGCTCGATCTGCGCACTGTTAGCCTTGAATTGCTCCTTTTACTATCAATAAGGTCCCAAACGTATTCGCATTACTCATCGGTGGGGTTCTACTATAAGCCAATTATTCGTGTGCATAAACGTGAAATCAGAGTCAGCATTGTAAGGATGTAAAACAACTGATATTCATTTTTTCACCCTCCTCTTCCTATGAGAACTGAAAACTTAGTATCGAACCCACCTTCTAATTGATAAAAACACATAAAGGGAATTGACACAGTTAGTCATAGCAATAGATTTAAATGTAAATTCAAATTTTCGGCGCGCTTCGCGCGCAATTGTTTCATCTGACGTCCTATACCCGAATACCGTAGAACGAAAATAAAACACTCATTATGGCAAAAATCATTTCAAGTTACCTACACCGGGCTCATAATGTTGGCGTGTAAGTTTTAAGATACCTTAGATTCTCAGTAACTTCTGCAGGTACATATAGTAACTTAAAATGAGCCATATACACATCAAATTCCATGCAACATGAAAAGGTATAAAATCTCACTGACATAAGAACTGGAGCCGATGTCTGTGCTCTTAAAATGCAATATTGCGAGAGCTTCCGGGGGCTTCGCCCCCCTGGACCCCCACCGGGGCTCCGCCCCTGGACCCCGTCAGGGGCCCTAACGCGGGCCCCTGGACCCCACGCGTAGGGACTCGCGCTTCGCGCTCGTGGTGCACCTTCGGTGCACATCAGGTTTTCCATCTTGGGCCCCCCCCCTCAAAATTCCTGGATCCGCGCCTGCTGTAAGATACGAGGAAGTGTCTCAGTGCTGAGTCCAGGGTTGGTGGACGCCGGGGGTCTATTTCCCCGTGACCAGTCGCCCCGCGCGTCTTGGTTTTGCTCTTAAAAACAGACACTCATCACCTTAAGTACATTTTTGGTTGGGAGAAAACATTTTCACAGGGTGCTTTTACACTAGATCTGGATCTGATCGCCCAACGAATATCACTTATCAGTATATTGAATTACAGTTTTGGCTTGATCCTGGTGCATTTACACTTGTCTCGTACTCTGATCCTCCTCGTGCTTCAGTGGAAGTGGCTTCTATTGCGTCGAATAAAAACACATTAGTCACAGTTGTACGGTCTGACAGTTCCTTGTTACTTTATTGACTCTTTTCTTGGACTTGCGCTGAACGCACGGCATTGGACCTACGGCCCACATTTACATGTCAAACATAATCTTTGTGACAGTGACTGAAGTTGACACCAAAGCGTGTCCGAAAGTGGTTCAACCTGTAGACATAAGAAAACAACAGATACCTTAATATACCGATAATACTCATGACGTAATAGAATTACAACCAACGTGACACCATGCCACTAGCCTAACTGTAAAGTACAATACACTTGATGCACAGAAACACCTAGCCTAGGTCAAACCCAGTGTAAATAAACGATACAACAAAACCTGCAATTCCTCTCAACTGCTTACATAATCAGGCACCTTATTAAGTCCCTTTATACCCTGAAACAATTAATTTCCCGGTGAATATCCCCAAAATTGACAAAAGGACCTC
Organism: Holothuria leucospilota; assembly: GCA_029531755.1. Classification (NCBI taxonomy): domain Eukaryota; kingdom Metazoa; phylum Echinodermata; class Holothuroidea; order Aspidochirotida; family Holothuriidae; genus Holothuria; species Holothuria leucospilota. Next base: position 36,637,686 of record CM055974.1, on the reverse strand, counting down.
AACCCATTGATTTCTTAAAGCAAACTTACGACATTGAGTCCCTGGCGTACAACTTGACTGGCGAGACTTTGCGACCGTCCCTGATATTCAAATCAGCATAGCGCCACCAATTCCTTAAGCTAAACTTGTAATTCTGCATCTACAGCTTCAACATAAATTACATTGATTTATCATTGATCTCGAGTCACCGTTGATCCGGAGCATTTACACTACAAGTTTTGATTGCCGGTGTAAAAGGAAATGGTGTCTCTCCTGAAATGTGTCCCACCAGACACATTTTCCAAAAAAATGTGTCCCCCCGGACAATATTTCTCAGGAAATAGTGTCCACCCGCCACAGGAAAATGTGTCCGCGGGACACAATTTTACGAGGAAATAATGTCTGCATATAAGCAACAGGAAAATCTGTCCTTCGAAACGCGGTTACGGAGGAAGTCGCCTTGAACATGTATGGCCCTGGGGAGTTGGGAAGCGACTTTCCAACATTTTGTTTTTTATTGCGGGAGACCGAAAGTGAACTTATGGGATGTCAAAGTGAACTGAGGGAGACCGTAAGTTAACTTTGACATAAGTGGACTCGCCGGAGTGTCAAAAGATATACTAGTACAAACTCAAGAATAAGTCCCAAACTTTGACCAAAAATGCGTAAAATTACTTTCCAAGATTCAAGGCAAGGCCATGTCCTTTGGATCAAATAATACTTTTGTCCGTGAGCACTTGTTTGGCAAAATTTCGCAATTTTTGAAGGTCATGATGGGTGGTTGTTGAGATCTGACATCATTTAAGCCTCAGTCGAACGGACACGATCAAACATCTTTCCTTTCTTATTAAGTCTCTGGGTCACTACCATGGTGTCATACAAAGATGATTCAGTACCACACTGTTACAAGGAGCTACTAATTTTTAAAAGGAGATTGCATTTTTCATTAAAAATTGCATCCTGGATCTGCTTTCAGTCAGCCGTATTATACAATTGCTTCTCCGTTCTCGAGACCGGCCTAGTCGAGGCCCAGAATACGGTCCCGGGCCTCGTCATAGGCAGTGGCGTATCCAGCGGGGAGTGCAGCAGGCCATGCCCCCCATTGAAAAATGAGGAAAAATAAATTAAAATAGGTAGACGGTAGCATTATCTGATACTACGTAGGCAGTCCCTTTTTTCAAAAGTTTTGAAGTAATGCGTTCTTAACGGACATTCTGTCTTGTAATTAGACAGGTAGCATCTTTGTGCTGTGGAGTGGGGTTAAAGAACGCAGATACTTTGAAGTATACTGCTCTGTTAGGTTTCTGAAACCTTTTAACCTTTTCGTTCGCTTGGTAGCCTCACTTGTGTGCAAAGGTCCCAGCAGGTTTACTAGTTGGGCCAAGCACGCAGTGGAGTCCCCAGACTTTTCGAAGAGGGGGCACTAGGGTTCAAGCGTTCCTCAAAACGGACACCCCAAAATGAAGGACCGAGCTCCTCTGGAGGCCTCGTAGTGACGGGCAGTGCTCCCCTGTAGGCGTTGGGCCCGGGGTCCCACTGTAAGACCCCTAGTGGGTCCAGGGACAATGCTAAATTGGGGGTCCAAGGAACGGAGACCCCGAGACTCTAAGGTATTAATAAATTGTTATCATTCGATTAAAGCATTTGACTCTCTCCAAAGTGGCATTGGATGTTTACAAAAATGGAATCAAAATCTGGCCTTTTTGGTAGTCTAATAGCACAAAAGACATAATGATGGGGAAAGGGTTGAGTGGAGACGACGGATCATGTTAAGGGTTTCCAGGCCCCCAGCTAGGGGGGGGGGGGGTAGGTGGCCCGTGTCCCCCCGTACGCATCACTGTGCCCTACAAGAAAAATCGATCGAAAATAAAATTTTACTACCTGTAAGCGTTGGCCCTGATATGACTCCAGGATTTGACCAAAAATAATCCCAAAGAGCGTTTAATAAAGAACGTATTTTGTTTTCTGTAACTTTTTTCTTTCTAAAATTACAAAATGTCTCCCGCGCTACACGCGCTTTCATCTTCAGTTACATTTTGCTACAGGGGCGCTGCCAGGATTTGGTGATGGGGGGAGAACAGTCGTAATGCCACCTCAGTCCCCCCCCCCCCAGTCTCCGTAAATTGTAACTTTTTGGGTGCCCCTGCGATTGCATGCAGCAGTGTGGAATCCTTTTTGTCACTTCATAAAGATGCCGAAATAGGGGAGGGGTCTCCCTCCTCTTTGAAATTTTTTTGTTAATTTAAGGTTGCCTAGATGCAAAATGGTGCTATCTTAGGGATATTTTTGGAACTGATCATATCTTGCTGGAACAGGTGCGTAGCCAAGGGGGGGGGAGGGGGCAGCCGCCCTTGAGCAAAATGTTGGTATTTTTTATGTTTTTTTTACAATATTACTAGTGTTTCCCCTATTTATGTGCGGCAAATAGGCCTGGGAAGTGCCATTTCCAGCGATCTGGGAGGCATTTTGGACCAAGATTTTCTCGCGCTTCTCGCCAACCGGTTGACGAGGAGCACTGGCAGCGTACTTGCCAACTCCATACCGATACCGGAAGGGGACAAATTGCACGCCTAAAATATCAGGAACACATGGTATCTAGTGGTAGGCCTATGTACAAAAGCAACACCTTACACTTGTTTGAAGCTGTTATGTGATTCTGCATACTTGTAGAATGATAAATTATTTGCCAGCAATATGTGTGTTGTGTATTTGATTTCTATATAGTTATTCCATAGTTAATATGTATTAACTATGGTTATTCCTACAAAATATTTCACAAGATACATAATAATATGTCTCCTTTTGCATACAAAATATCGTATAAAGTATGCACCAAATCACATATTTTCACATCACCGTGGGAGGGGGAACTCCCCTCCCACACCCCCTCGCGCGCAAGTGCTTAAACGCCTTTTGGGATCATTTTAAAATTTAAAAAAAATTCTGAAATCGATTGGGGGGGCACGCCCCCCCCCCCAGTGTAAATCCAAACTCTCTCTCTCTGTATTACAGGGCTGTATCCTAGTCCACCTGGCCCGAATCCGGGCCAATGTAGATTTAAGTGACCACCATTCATGGTCAATCCCGAGTCCAGTATACCCTTTAATTCCGAGCCGTATCCGATTCCAGGTTCTTCAATTCAGGGCCAATTCCGAGTCCAGCTATTTGGCGAATGTGGCATCATGCTTTTTGTACTGTTTTGTAATTACATTTAATTAAAACCGGGCATTTTAGGAGTCAATTTCGTGCCCTGGTTCAAGCTGTATTTTAATTGACTGTATGTGACCATTTATATGTTGAACTGTGCATCAATAACAATGTAGCCCTAGGGAACAAATATTTAACTTTCATTTTTGTGCACTCTTCTTGAATCGGTTCCGAGTCCGAGTCCAGCTGCAGCCCATTCCGGGCCAATTCAGATTCCAGAGCCTCCCATTCTGAGCCAGTTCCGAGTCCGACAAAGCATGGACTCGAGTGCATAATCGAGTACGTTACAGCCCCGTTGCATTGTGTGGAATGTAAGCTACTCTTCATTTTCAAACTTTGCTCTTAATCAAAGAGCCGTCACCAACTAAGATTTTTGATGCCCCCACACTAAAAATATACTTTGGGGTGACGAGTGTATGTCTTTAAGTATCCAGAAAAATCAGTAATAAAAACTTTAGCTTATAGCTCCGTCCATCTCCTTCTCCCACATTTTCTGCCTCTCTTCATTGTTCCTTCCCCTATTCAGGGTCGGGAATCCAGAAATAAGAGAGGGGGCGTAAACGTCTGTAGAAAGTGCATGGTGCAATCAGATGGGCTTGGAGGTTTAAAATTCTGTCACAAAAATCATTGTTTTGCTGAAAATAGGGGCGTACGCCCCTTTCGCCCCCTTGGATTCGGGGCTGCCTTTACTCCTTATCTCTGTTTCCCGAAATTCCTCCTGCTAAGTTATATATTATGCTTTCCTGGGCGTTTCTTCCCCGCAACTGACCTTTTATTGTTCCTTCCCTTTCTTTTCTCCCGCTCATTATTTTTCTCCCTCTTGCAAAGTCGGCCTTTCTGCAGCCCTTGTCCTTGTTCCATTCTTCACAGCCATTCACTCTTTCAGGCTATTTCGTCCCGTTCGTTTTTTCCACCATCCCTATAGCCCTGTCTACCACAGAACTAGTAACATCCACATTTCCTTCCAAATTTACCAAGCCAATTTCCTCTTCCCCACCTTACCTAAATTCAGTTATCACCCCTATTCATATTATTTCTTTTCTTGTCTGTCGTTTTGATTTTCCCGGCTTTATTTTACTTTTCTTTTCTTTTAATTATTCTCCTTCTCTTTTCTTTTTCCCGGTATCCCGATTCTTCTTAATTTTCTTCGGCGATGCAGTTTTCCCCAGCCCCCTCTGGCGCTGCAACCTATGGGCCAGGGAATGCACAGAGAGTCAAAGATCTGGGCGGAAACATCACTGAAAGGTGTTCTGTATACAATACAAATCTTTCTTCATCCCTGCAGGTAATCAGAACGTGAACTTAACCACTCAAGCAAACCTAATTTTCTGACCAGGGAGGCGTTAACACCCGAGTCTTTATTCTGAGTTAACTAGGCAATCCTACAGTCAGTGGTGTAGACAGGATTCTCTCACGGGGGCCATGCAGTATGTTGTATGATCGCCTGCCTGGGAGGGGTCTAAGGGGTGGGGTCCCCTGCCCTTTGAAAATTTTTGAAAAATTAGGTGTCCTTACATGCAATCGGGTGCAACATATGCTACCTTTTGAAGTAAAATTTGTGTTAAAAATGTACGTATTTTTAGGAACTAAAACAAGAAACAATCGGCATCAGTGAGGGAGGACCATGGCTAATGAGGTGTCCCCTCCCTCTTTGAACATTTTTGAAAAATTAGGTGCCCTTAATACATGCAATCTGGTGCCACATATGCTACCTTTTGAAGTAAAACTTGTGTTAAAAAAGTTTACGTATTTTTAGGAACTTAAAAAGATCGGCATAAGTGAGGGGGGCATGTCCCAATGGCCCCCCTAAGTACACCACTGTCTGTAGTACCACAACTGACTGTTTTGTTTGCATGAAACTCTGTAAAGTCAAAACTAAGTGCATTACTTTGTAAGCCCTGGTCTGTCAAAGCAGTTTTACCGGTTTTCAATTTAACCCACGCGGGTCCAACACATTTCTCTCACATTTCTCTTTGCAACATGCGTGTATCCGAAAATTCGACCTGAAATTCTGAAATTCCATGTACATTTACTCTTTCCTCTGCTTGTAGCCCCCTTCCATTGAAACGGATATTGTTTTCTATTAAATGTTCGCTGTTCGTGTGTATTTTGGTCTGCAGGCGTCCCAAACACACTGTCTGCCTTTTCAGCTAATGGTGTGGGCGTGTTTGTAAGTACTACTTTAATGTATTGAGAAACTACCGGTTTAAAACACTGTAAAATACTTTAATGTAGTACCACTACACACTACGCCATGTGGAAGAGAATTAATAATCAACCAAATCAAACCAAAATCATTTCATAAGTTCCCTCTGTTTTCAATGGATTCTAGTCTATCCCATTGTGTAATGGTATAACCAACGATCCGTGGATTTGATTGGTTCATGGTCTGTTTTCTACGCGTTGAGTTCAGTCCGTCTTATGTCCACCGCGGCCAACCATATACGGATGCCTCAGTTTATCGTTGCCAAAATCATTTGCGGATAATCAAAACACTGTGTGTTTCTAGCGGACAGTGGCTAAAAAGGACAGTATTTAATAGTGGGATTTGTTTGTAATTACTGTCCGGAAAAGATGGTAACAGTAAAATGTGTCCGACGGGACACAATTTCTTAATGTGGTGGGAAAAACTGTCTCTCCAGACACTGTTTCCAGGACTTAACCTGGAAATATCGTCCGGTGGGACACAGACTAATTTTTCAGGGTTGATTTTCAGAGCTTATGGCATAAATTCAGTCTTTCCACTTTTTATCATTGTCTCTGATAAAAAAATGAAATTACTGTACATGTGTAGGCCTATAATTAAATCCTATATTATATTTCATACAAATTTTCGTGAAGTGATGGTTATTAAAGAAAATTATTTGTCTTTCACCGCTGTAATGATGATTTTAACAAGGTTGTCTTGGGTAGAGACAGTAACAGTGTGATACCAAACTTGAGTATGTTGACTTTCTCTCACGTTAAACGAGTAGACTGACATGATCCCCCCGTTGTCACTAGTTAAAAAATGGGCAGGTATATACTCTCAAAATGTTTAATCCTGTTAGTTAGTTATTCCCTATGAAGACTGTGACAATACTATGTACCATACTTGATGGTCTTCAGTACATGGATTTTGTTTTGTGGAGGTACTGCTAAGAGGACTCTTTTTACACGGGAGACACATCTTCCCGCTACACCGGCCTGCGCGGGGTCTGATCCTCCCAGGGCCTCTTAGCAGGATCAAAATCGGGAGATCAGATCCGGATCTCATCTGCATTTACACTACAAATTTGATCTCGAGCAGTGGATCTGACCCCCAGCAGATGAGGAGATCAGGTCCGGATCTAGTGTAAAAGCACCTCTCAATTGGTCAATGCTTTTTCAAATTGGCACTAAAGTCAAAAGGTGCAAGACTGAGCTGACAATGCGCATTATGCACAGAGAGTGTTCCGTACATGGCATTGCATGCCCACTCTGATATGACTATGAGCAATGTGCTAGGTTTGTCTTTACACAAGGAAGTGTTCAAGACAGTTTTGGGATTGACTAGGACTACGTACATTAGTTGGGAAAATCTGAACTTGTCTGGGATGAGGAGGGCGAACATTCTCCCACCGAAACCCAAGTTCACTATCCTTCCTTAACAAGAACCAAATATTCTCAATTTTTCTTCCACAGAGCCCCCACTTTTTCGGCGCGCTTGGCGCGCCTAAACTTTTCCGTTAGACATCCTTTTGGCAAACCGTCGCCTCTGACGGGACTTCGGGTCGCTAGATCCCCAACGGGAGCTTGTTCCCCTCGTCGAGCTACTCGGGCGTATCCTTTCACCATTCTTTGCTGAGTCTGCAAGCAGATTTCATCGTGGCAAATAAAGTTCCTGCAAATTGTAGGTCCGCTTTGCGTGCAATTCTCAAACTGAAGTTGCATTGGCGGATCCAAGGGGTGGGTTAGGGGTTCAAACCCCTCCTTTGAGTTTTTAAAATAGCCTTATTTTGCATATCTTTTATAATTTGCTACCTAGGATGGCCATTACTCTTTCAAAAGTCATCGTCACCCCCCCCCCTACAGTAGAACCTGGATCTACCCCGCTGAGTTGCACAACCAATGGACATTATTACCCGTGAACTATTCAAGCCAAAGCTAGGGGGACGGCTCAAAGTTAGTTATCGTGGTTCATCAAGACCGTTTCATGTAGCAACCTTGAGTAACATCCGTAACCTGATGACTTCATGCATTCGAAGCTAAGTTTACCGCAATTTTTCCGAAAAATTTACCTTTTCTCTTCATAAAAAATTTCGTTCGGAGTAAGAATAGGATATAATTACCATTTTGAATTGTGAAATGTAAAGAGCTAAGCATGCTCTCGTTGCCATTCAAAGTCCTGCTCAAAGCTCAATGTAATTGTTCCCATTTGGTCCATTTTTCGGACATTCTGGGAATTTCCTTCTGGATACTACCAGAATCATACTGGAGCACCACACGTCTACCTTTTGAACGTCCCTAGTCCCCTCGTCGTTGGCAAAATACTCAACTGCCCACCTGCCTGTCTCCGCTTGCAAAGCTGAAGAAGCATCATCGTGATCAAAGTCTTGTTCTCTCCCTTTTTCGAGACTTTCCATGTCTCTGCATGGCGAAAGGAAGGGAAAATTCCCATGAGAAGGGGGAAATTTTTGCGCGCTTCGCGCGCATGTGCACACCCACAACTGACACACTTACGCTACCTGTTTTAGGCGTGAAATATCATCCCATGTGGTTCCTGCAAACTGGTTATCATATGTGGCACTATACTGACTACAAACATAACCCTTCTTCGGTGCCCCTCTGTTCGGTGCCGGTGTCCCCCTATATGATAATTCCTTGACTACGGGCCTGTTTCCATCGATCAGTGCTAACATCACCAAATTGTGTAATGAAAATGCTAATGTTAAGATATGGGACATATTTAAATTTTCCATTCTGTGGAAAAACATGTTCTTAGCCTAGAATAGCAAGCCAAAATACCATATCTGACATGGCTGGATCGAAATCCTACAAAAGATTGTTAACGCAAAAGCAAAGACTCTATTGCAAAGCTAAGAACAACAAATGACTGGGGCCTATGTTGTAAGTAGGGTCGAGCAAAATCAAATTAACAACGTTCAAGTTATCGAATGGGATTAAAAATAAAAACAGTGAGCTTTTTTGGAGCTATATTAAATTTAAGAAAAATGACAACATGGGAACATCACCCCTCAAACAGAACGGGAATCTTATCTGCGATGCTACCAGAAACTAGGCTGAGATTTTACTGAACCAGTTTAAATCGATCCAAGTTTACCCCGAAGAAGATACAGATCGACCTAGGTGATTCTCTGCCCGGTAATTATCGGAAAGAAACAATTCAACCCGCCTACCCATATGTTATTATAAGAGGGATGGAGTTGCCAACTTTCTAATGAAATCCAGGGCCTATAGCGAGCGGAGGGTGTGGGGGGTGTCACCCCCCCCCCCCAACATTTGGTCGCCCGTCGGCAAATTTTCGGTCTGTCGGCAAAAAGAGGAGAGGGAAAGGAAAAGAAGAGGAAAAGAGGAGAGGAGGAAAAGAATAGAGAAGAAGAGAAAAGAAAGGAAAAGGAAGGGAAGGAAAGGGAAGACGGAGAATGAAAAGAAAAAGAGAAAATGAGAACGGGCCAGTCTGATATCGGCTATTTCGATTTTCGGCTCTTCATCTAATTGGTCCATTCAAGTTGAAGGCCTATCGGCAAATTGATTATGCATGTGACGGCCTTATACGGCCGTATCAACGGCCGTCGGTGTAATTGGACGAGTGACTGAGTCCGTCGGGAACTCGGGAAAAGAAAGGAAGTTAACGGCTTCCGTATATAGGTGCACTAGCTATTTCGGGTCATATGTCATTCTTGAAAACCACTTTCTGCACATTATTCCTCACTTTTATCATCACCATGGGGAGCAGCACCCGATTACCCATAGAGAGGGTATCCTTAGCCCATCTTCTAAACACTCACCTTGACTTCAGATACATTTTGCAAACTTCTGAGGATCAGGTTTACCCACAAACATCCCGGGAAAAAAAATAATGTGTGCCGCACTTGTCTTCCCTTCACTGCAATCTCAGGCTTTTAACTTTTGAACACCGAAATGAAACAGATACAGAACCCATCTTCAGATCCTGGAGTTCAAAGCATATTTTGAACGCTTGTGTTAAGATTCTGAACACTTTTTCTCCCTTTCTGAACGCCGGACGCCTATCCACTTATCGTATTTGAACATCTGACGTGTCTAGTATTCAAATGCTGAACACATAGTGTTCCAGTTCTAAGCGACAGGTTCAGCACCTAAAGTATAGTGGCATGACGGGAGGAATAGCTTAACACATAAGAATTAACCGGAATCTTTGCACTGGATAATGCAGTATGAACCAGAATATACCAATCCTGCATGAGACTTAATTTTTTACCGAGAGATTATGCTAAAACCTCAGAGCTTCCGGGGGCAAAGCCCCCGGACCCCCACCAGGGGCCCTAGGGCTGGCCCAGTGTTTTAGCCACCCCCTATTTGTGGGACACTGTCGCATAAACGGCGACAAATGTCGCACAAAAAAAAATCTGACAAGCAAATTCTACCCGCCGGGTGTAAATTTTGAGGTTCCTCGTTAGTGCAGAAATCCACTCAAATATTGCACCATTTGCGATCTAGGCACCCTTCAAATTCCAAAAATTTCCCTTCTTCGGACACCCCGTCCCCTTAGACCCCTCCCCCAGGCCACAGATCAGTAAATGTCGCATTGAAAAAACGTCCCAGCTGAAGCACTGGCGGGCCTCTTGATCACAACTGCCTAAAACTATAGCGGCCTGACGAGAGGGATATAGCCTAATACATTAAAATTAGTGGGATCTAGTTTGTATTTGATGATGCATTATGAACAAAAATATATCCATCCTGAGACTTAATTTTCCACTCAGAGATATACTTAAACCTCAGAGCTTCCGGAGGCTTCGCCCTCCCGAATCTTCCTTAGGCGGGCCCAGTGTTTTAGCCAGCCACTGTTTGTGTGACAATGTCGCATAAGCGGCGACAAATGTCGCACAAAAAAAGTCTGACAAGCAAATTCTACCCGCCGGGTGTAAATTTTGAGGTTCCTCATAAGGGCAGAAATCCGCACAAATATTGCATCATTTGCGATCTAGGCAACTTGCAAATTCCAAAAATTTCCAAAGATGAGGGGGACACCCCCTCCCCCCAGGCCACAGATCAGTAAGTGTCGCATTGAGAAAACGCCCTCGCTAAAGCACTTCCGAAACTCTTGATCCCAACCGCTTAAAACTATAGCGACCTGACAAGAGGAATAGCTTAATACAGTAAAATTAGCGGGATCTAGTTTGTATTTGATGAATGATGCATTATGAGCAAAAATATATCCATCCTGAGACTTAATTTTTCACCCAGAGATATACTTAAACCTCAGAGCTTCCGGGGCTGCGCCCCTGGACCCAACCAACGGTCCTTGGGCTGGGTCAAGGACCCCACCGGCTATAGCTCGTTTTCGCACTACGCATTACCAGATCCGTCTGCAAAACATAATCTCCACACCCCCCAAAGATAACGCCTTCGCTACGCCCCTGATGAAATCAGCATCTCTAAAGCAAGTGGCCGTGAAAATCTGCCCAAATAGGCCTATCTACCTAAAGACGTCTGCTCAACAACTGGCACCAGCTCTTTCGTATGATCTTCACTTCCAAATATCAGTGTAACCGGCCTCAGAGAAATTAGTTGCAAGCAAGGAAACGCAAATGTAGTTCCCGTTTTCCAAAAGAGTAATGTACATTTGGCTGAAAATTACCGTCGGCAGTTTCTCTCACATCCAGGCACGTAGCCAAGGGGGGGGGCACAGGGGGCACGTGCCCCCCCCCCCCCAAATGTTTCAATAAAAGGTCTTGCACTGATGGAGGAAAAATTTATTACGAGACCAGCCTTTTTGGAATACAAATATACGAAGGAAAAATCTCGCACCATTTTGCATCTAGTGTCCTTAAAATAGGCAAAACTTTTCAAAGGGGAGGGGGACACCCCTCCCCCAGGCCGGCGAAACTACAACATCGATGTTCCCCCTTCCCCCAATTGGTTAGTCTGGCTACGGGCCTGCTAACATCAGTGATCTTAAATTAATTGCTGGAGCACATCATTTATAAACATCTAGTGTCAGATCACTTTGACCGAAACAATGTTCTTGTATACCCACCTGAATCCTGGCTTCCGGAAAGGTTTCTCTTGTGAGATCCAATTGAAGGTTACCATGGATGATTTATTTAAATAGTGTGATAAAAATATACAAACTGATATTATCATACTTGATTTTTCCAAAGCCTTTGATACTGTACCACATAATACTGAAACTGTTATACAAACAATATACTGAGGGTATAGATAAAAAGTGTGTTAACATGTTAACATATATAACAGGTTAAAGGGCAAAGGAGGGCTAAGGCCCCATGGCCTGGAGTCCATAAAACTTTAACTGACAGAAAGCAAACAACAACCAAACAACACCAAACGAGCCCAGTACAATTATAGATTCTACCACAGTCATGGAAGAACTTGTCAATGTTAACCTTAAAGTAGTGTACTGATGTGGAGTTAACTACCCACTCAGGCAGACAATTCCACTCGCTAACAACTCTATGAGAGAAGCTCAACTTCCTAATGTCGAGCCTTGCAAAACACTTCACTAGCTTCTTACAAGGGCCTCGAATCCGAGAATGACTTTGAACCTTAAAATAACTACAAGATAACTATAACGATTCCTTTCAGAGAGAAATTTGTACATTTGGAGCATGTCCCCCTAACTTCCTTCTCAACTCCAGGGTGGTAAGTCCAAGATGTTTAAGTCCAACATGATAAATGTCTCACCTCGGGTATAAGGCGAGTGGCTCTTGAAATGGATAATATCTTTCCTCACCCAACGTAAAATGCGTGTTGCTGTCGATGGAGAATCTCCGAGTATGCGCCTATGTAGAGCAGGTGTTCCGCAGGACATTACTTGGGTCCCTGATATTTCTGTGTTACATAAATGATCTACCTGACTGCGTATTCTCCCGAATAAGATTATTTGCAGATGATCGTCTCCTCTTTAGCCGTCCAGGCCCATACGAACCAAAGTCATCACATTGCTCTTCAACGAGATCTGCAAAATCTAACCTCGTGGGCTAAGACATGGGGAATGAGCTTTACTCAAAGAAATGGGGAATGAGCTTTAACTCAAAGAAAAGAAAAAGAATGAGCTTAACTCAAAAGAATAAATATCCCTCACTTCCTATTGAGGAACCGATCCAAATTCCCTCTCAGTTAAAGATTATTAGTCCCTGTTTGGGTGTCACTATTTCAGATGACTTTAAATGGTCAACGTATGTTAATAAAATTAATGATAGCACTGGTGCTCGGTCTTTTAATTAAAAAGAAACCTTAGATATCGCCCGATGGGGACTGCAAACTTGAAAAACTGGTTTACATATCCTTAGTTCGAAGAAACATGGAGTATAAGCTGCTGCCATATGGCACCCTCACCAACAAGGGGACATAAACAGCCTGGATCCCCCTGTGGACTGGGGTTGTAGAATATGCCCACAGTATTTCCTGCCTGTCGTAAAAGGCGACTAAACGAAGGACTTGCACCCGTATTTGAGCTGTATTTGAAACCAAACTTGAACTTGAACCGTACTTGAAACCGTATTTAAACAACCTGTTTTATCTAGTGGACACTATATGACACATTCGTTTTGGTGTGTCGTTAAATCTTATCTAACTAACTAGCAAACCGCCTGGAAAAGGTCCAACTCAGAGCTGCCAGATTCATTAGTGGTAATTACACATCTAGAGAGGAAGGCTTCGTGACTGACCTTGATTGGGACACTTTCTATTAAAGAACCGTAGGAAAGTTGACAGGTTATGTTATATGTATAGGATTTTGACTAATCGGCTACCAGCTGCCCCACATGACCACCACTTAAAGGTGCTTCCAGCCAGACGTAGGGTTAAACCTATCCAACATAAAGGATTCCACCTATTTCAATGTAATTAAAACCAGGCCAGTATAATAACAATAAAGCTCTTAAGTATTTTAACTGCAGAACTCTAGTATATGTCTTCCTTCTTTCTATCAGCTATACTTGATTGGAATAAGCTAACTGATGAGGAAGTCAGCTCGAGACCCCGAACATTTTCAGGTAAAGTCTGACATCTCGCTAGAAATTTCTAGCGAGGGAGTTAACTCCCTCTCTTTGTTTCACTCCGACCGGTTCGGTCACGTTTGTGCCCTGCGGGTTTCTGCAACGTACCGTCGATGATGATGATGACGACGACGACGACGACGACGACGACGACGGTGACGATGACGATGACGACGACAGGCATTTGGAACTATAGTATATGCACCTAACCATGAGAAACTGAAGAAATTATCCGGCACCCTTTTTGCCTAAAAATAATAAAGTATAACAAAAACAGAAAGGGATTAATCAATCTTATAAGTCTCAAAGATGACAAAGAATGGAGGGGCGGGATGAAGAAACAGGTGCAGAACTGTAGATGGCAGTTGAAGCCTGTCATCTTCAACTACCATCTACACCCCTTTTATCATTCTGTTTGGTTTTATTCATTGGAACTAAGCCGCTAAATATTGTTCAGAAACTCTGACTGAAATACATGAAATACGCAAGAGCGTCAATAGCGTTTCAAAAGTGGGAGAGGGGGAGGGTGTGACCTTGACCAGAACTCATTTCAAGTTTCAATAGTGAAACCTTGAAAGCAAGGAATCAGGGGTTCACATTAGGTCCAAGCCAAAAAATGGAATCCAGATGATCTGTGGTGTGCTAGTGACTGGAATTTTGACACAATTTTAATCCAGTAAATGGCTGCTTCCACTATTTTCGAGTTTGATTTCTTTGAATCAGCTTTATTGCAATTTGCAACCATATGGAATCAAACATATACCTAGTACATATTATTTTTATTAAAGTTCTGGAAGAAAAGTAAGGAGGAACAATCCCCTGCTTTTTCAAAAGAGGGGGCATGTCCCCTCCCACATCCCACACGTACCTGTTGACGCCCATAAAAATATGAGGTGCATACAAACTCCTAAGGGAGACAAAATGTTGCGCACCGCACATGACTTGTTGAGAACAGGAAGGGACTTTTAGTGACAGTATCGTACTTGTAGGCTATATACTCACAATAATTGACATTAACAATTGACAGTTGTCGAGCGAGTTCTAACCAGGGCTCGGAGGCACAGGCAGAAATCACCGGGGGGATTATAGGATAAATCCCCCACATTTTGACAAGGGGATGGACTACACCCTCGATTTTCAAAAATACTACAAAGTAATATGTTCTGTATTATTTTCGGTAAACCATTAACTTAAATGACTTTCAAAAATGCTATTTTCGGCACGCTTCGTGCACATTACGCGTCTATTATTGTCTTATTATTATAAGTCAGCTTGAGCGAGTTTTTTCAACGCCCCCTGCAACACCCACCACCGTCTATATCCTATCTAACCACAAGCTCATGGGCGTCACCAGACATTTTTGAATGGGGTCGTGATTTGTGTAAAGAAGGAAGTTATTGCCGCGTTAGCGGCAGTGCTCGGGCTATTACACGCGCACAACGGCGTGGGGTCCAGGGGCCCGCTTAAGGGCCCGAGGGTTTCGCCCCCTGGACCCCACCAGGGTCCATGGGACTTACAATTGTCGTTTTAAGTCTTAAAATGACAATGGCACCAGAACGCTTTTCTTTTAAAGTTGCGGGCCTATCATGGGTTAGTTAGTTAGTTAGTTAGATGAGGTTTAACGTCCCAGTTTCCAACCAATTGGTTCAAGTCGAGACGACCACGGCCTTTTTTTCCAGTTGTGGCTCACTGGCTTGTTTTCCCTACTCCATTGCTTATCATGGGAACCATGGGCTCGGTCAAGGGAACCAACTGGTAGGCTCCATAGGCAAAGGATTCCCAGGACAAAAACCCTCGGACAGTCGTGGAATATAATGGAATATTGAAGATTAAGGAGGTAAAAATAGCTAACCTCAAATTACAAATCATAGAAAAGTTTTAAGCAAATTGAACTCTGCAATGCAAAGAAATTTAAGAAAATCGTTCAAATCTGCAATGAATAGCGTCCCTTTATTGCTTAAGTTACCAGGATATATAGAACAGAACAGTAATTTTGTGCACGATGTGATTCTGCCAATTAACATTGTGCCTTTCAACCTTTCTCCTTCAGGACCTAGAAAATACTGTACATGGCATTTATTCCATTAAAGTAGGTAATGGAAAGGTAAAAATTAAAAACGCCGAGCAAACATTGGAGGAAAAGCAAAAGTAATTAGTTGAGATTTAGAATAACGATTGACCCACCACTCAGTTTGATACGCATGCAAAGTAAACGATGTGTAATTGCAGCGAAATTAACCATTTGACATATCAAAAGAAAACTATACTATGCAATGGAAGAAGAAACCTATTTCGATTTTTGGGACATCCTTTAAACGTTACTGTAACTTGAAGAGTGCCCAAAGGGGGTCGTTTGAACCCCAACTCTCCACCCGGTGACGCCCATGAACAACAAATTCAAAAGTTTTTGGCTTGCTTTGGGGGTTTTTATTCGCCAAAGTATAAGATTTGGGGGATTTATTACAGGACTCTTTTTTAATCAAACCGTCAAGTAATCATAGAAGCGAATGGCGGTTGGGTTATACTTCATATTTTATCGTTTCCCGCGACTCATTGGAAAATTTACCAGACCGTGGGGATCCTTCCTCGACGAGGGACATGGCCCCTTCACCCATCTGGTGTCACGTACCACTTTCCAGACAACGATCAGCCATTCTGACTTTCCTTGGTCTCAAGAGCACAAATCCTCAAACAGTTAGCTTACTTGTGACTTTAACTTGCTACAACTTTTCAAAGGTCTTGAAAACAATCAAAATCAAGCACGCAAATCATTGGAAGAATGATTGCTGGTACACGCGCTTTCTGATGTTGAAATAAATGCTAAGACTTCTTTCCAAAAACTCCACTGTCATAATATGGTGAGTTAAATATTTACTGGAGGCCAGTCTGGTTGTTATGTGATTGGTAGCTTTCACCAGACGAAAGTTTTGCATTCCAGAGCGAATCAAGAGAAAGAGGTGGGTGGGAGGTGTGGAGGGTGGAGTTGGGGGCTTCCCGTTTGAATATTCTTCACATCACTCTAACGCGCGGATGAACAATTTTCACGGGTAGGCCTTTCACAATCATTTCAAATTTGTGTACCACGATCGTCGCGATTTTGAGCGCCGAGAGATTGTATTTCCAGCATTTCTACTTCACTCAAATTGTCATTTTGCATCGCGGAAGGATATATTTCAAAAGGGTGCCTGAAATACCTTCAATTTTCTTCATTTTTATCCGATGAGTAATTCAACTCCTTTCCAACCACATACACATCACAAATTGAACACATCATTTCAGAAACATGGTCTCTACTGTCCCCCCAAAATGTTTTCCAACTTGATAAATTCGTAGGGTAATATCCTCCGCGGGGATTCCCCTTGAATCGCTGGCGTGATCGAGATGGTAGAGAAAAACGAGAAGAGAGACTTGGTCAAGTTTAAGGGAACCACTAGCTTTCTTTGACAAATCAGCGCACCATGCAAACAAGGACAATGGTCACCTATTGTTAGCAGAAGCTTAGCACATACCCCCTAAGAGGATTAATCGATACTTGCAATAGAAAAAGTATTTGGAAGTCGATAGTTTATAAATATTCATCCCAGACTTAGGCTTTTTCTAAAAACAAGAGTTCCTTTGGGAAGGTGGGCAAATTCGGTATCAATAATGACAGAGCTCTAGGCGACGAATGTCGCCGAGAGCTCTGTCATTATTGATATTTCATGAAATATGGAATCGGTTTCATCTCATAATGGGAAAATATTCATAAAACTATTTCCAATTGCAACCGATAAAAAGCTTTGTGTTAAAAGGGGGGGGGGGCTATACGACTTGATAATATAGGCTAGGAGCAACATCGTGTAGTGACCTGATTCGGAAATATACAGCAAGATATGATTAACAAAACGAAGCCAAATTTAAAAAAGAAAGAGTGGAAACCCAGAAAGGTCGATAATAGCTAGAACTAGGAAGATATTAAAGAGAAAGAAACTGCAAAACTAGACCGTTCTACAACTTTAAAACCGCAAAACGACAATAAGTGACCAGTCTCCAAGAGGACTCGAATTCACGAACTTAGTAGTCGGAGTCGAGCGCTTTACCGTCCAGACCGTCTGACCATCGGCAATACTGGGCGTAGTGGCATTATAATTAATAGTTATACTCTCGTGTGAAGCTGTATGACATACAAGAAGAAGTGCCTGGTGGAGGGCGGGGGGTGGGGGAACTGGATTGAGCAGTCCCTTTTCCCCGTATTATTTAGTATTAGTACCATACTTTATATTGCCTGAAACACCCCAAATGATAATGCTTCAATATCGTTGAATGTCATACATTTTCCTTTTGATATTTATAGCATGGTCTGTAAATGTTTCGTAGTTTGAGGGGTGCTTGGTGTCAGGGAGGGGGGCAGTAACAGCGGATGCGCAGGGTGTCGTGGTCTTCTTGTTGGTAGACTAATTTTCCAATTTCTTCGGAAGTCATGTAGTCAGGACACTATACGTTACCTTCATAGCAGGTGTCGAATACGGCGTTCTCCTCTTTTGACCTAAGTTGGTATAACGTCGAGTGCAGCCAATATAGGTGCAGGAGTAATACACGTCCGCAAGCGGGCAAATAGATACGATAAAATCAAAAAATTGAACGAGACCCTATAGTGTGAAGTTTGATTGAGATTCTACTGAAATATTACTCACATGAACGGAGGGATTTCATATAGTCCCAACGTTGGTACGTAGCGCCAAAATTTGCTCAACAGGGGTCCAGCTTCAGTTCGTGGGGCTGTTGTCTAAAGCTGCGACAAGGGAGACGGGGCTGCCGAAAGGTTGTCAACATTCAGTGGTAGCGTATCTGCTGAGAGAAGCCCGTCACGATTTTGACTGGGGATAATCATAACTAAAATTACCTACTGCTGAAAGGACAAACTTAACAGAAGAAGAAACGGTAAGCAGGAAGAGCATTTTCATGTAATTTGGATAACTTACTGTAATACAACATGGAGTAAAACATTCTCCACTGTCTTGAAAATGCTTTCGGCGAGCTTGGCGCGCACCCACGTCACGTCGACCCACTGCAGATAGTTGCGCCAGTGCCCTTTTCGTTTTAGACAACTTTAGTAGTATTGTTTCAATGCAACTTCTTCACCATCAGCCACCTCTATCCCAACCAAAATCTTTGTGTTCCTTCAAATTCAACGGTCATTGGTACAAATGCGATTACAAAAATAATTGTCAAGTTCCAGTTTCGAGGTCTTTTAGATAGTGAATGATTCACACCGGGGGTACCCCCGGGAGCACTCGCCGCGTTCCCCTGATTGTAAAACTGCATTTTCTTTCCATTTTGCACAGTTGAAAATGACCAGAAACCCCAAGATACTGCGTCAAATTTCCAAGGTATTTCCCAAATTCTCAAGATATTCGCAACTTCCAAAGCCAGGTCGAAAATTCTCCAAATCTTGGGAAAATTCCCAAGCGCTGCACCGCTGTTCGAGACTGATAATTGCGCAACTAATCCTGCGGGTGTAATCAACTGTGTTATTACTGCGGGTGTAGTTAACTATGTTATTAAAGGGAAATACTGCGTTTAATACGCCAACAGGGCATACAAAAATAATACCTTTAATCATTATTAAACTATTCAGTCTCATGAATAAACTCTAGCAATAGCTTATCTCCTCACAACATAATTCATGAAAAAAAGTTATGGATGTTGCATCATTTGAATTTTTGAAAGTTTGGGTGAACAAATTGTTTTTGTGCAACAGATAACTGAATTTCTTCCTGTGAGAGCCTTAATTTTTTGAAAAGAAAGCTACCTTGCTCCCTTATTTTGAATTGTCTATCATTCTGTATCTATTAACATTTCTTTAAAAAAAATATGAAAATTATCTGTAAACAAACGCAATGTTTCCCTTTCAAGACAGACAGTCATCACCCCAAAGTATATTTTTAGTGTAGGGGTATCAAAATTCTCAGTTGGTGACTGCTCTTTGATTGACATCAAAGTTTGAAAATTTGAAAGATGCAGAATAGCTCACATTCCGCACCAGGCAGAGAGAGTGCTTTTGTTACATTTTATAACCTTGTATGCTCACCAGGACATGGCCTTAAGCAATAAAACAGGTTTATTCCTGCACAAGGAGGAACTTAATACAGTTATGGGAGGAGCTAGAAGTTGCATAGTTAGGAGAATTGGAACTGTCTGGGATGATGAAAATTCCCCTTTAAATTTTCGTAGTTTTGTGTTTGTTATGGCGGGGACATTAAATTCAAAGGAAACTGTGACCCTGTAGCCAGACATTTCTGCTCATAACCTCTTTTGATGAACATAAAAAATTGTCAACCTGTCTACATATGCTCTTAGGCCGTCTGGCCTTGCGCTGTCCCACGTACAAATACACGGAAGGCAAAGTCAGCCCTCGAGAACGGATCCAGGTGCCAATCTAGTGGGCAGATGCAGGATTTCTAAAATGTCCACCGAGTGCTAACGTCACCAGCAAGCCGCAAAGCAGGGATGGGATGGGGTTTCGGGAGAAAGTTCCCCCTCCCAACATGGGGGGGACCTTTTGAAAATGTTATGTGGGGACTTTTTGAGGACTTTTTGTGGGGACTTTTTGAAAATTTCACCTGTAATTGAGCAATTTGGTGCCCTTAACCTTTAAGATAAATCACAGACATTAAAATGGACGTAATTATGTACCATTCAGAAATAGAGGCAGCATCTTTTCAGTTATAGACCAGTGGCGCCGCCAGCATTTGATTATTGGGGAGCACCACAGAAAATGTCTTAGTCCCACCCAGATAAACCCATAAAGTCGGTGTGCATATGCGTACATGATACGTTGCACCTGGGGTGGACTCTTTGTCACCTAGTGTGGAGGTGCCGTCCCGGAAGAGGGGTTTAACGGGAAGGGGACAATATGAAAAACTTTTATTCGTCAAAGGTAGCTTAGATGCAAAGTGGTGCTATCTTTGGCAAAGTTTCAAACTGATACTTTGCAAAATTATCATATTTCAGTTAATTGTTCTAAAGTTTTGTTGGATGTAAGGGAGAGCGTGGTGTCTAAGTAGAGGGGGTAAAGCTGAGAAAGTTGTGCTTACGTTAAGTGGCTAAGATGCAAAATGGTGATATCAGGCTTTGGCAAAGCTTTCAACTGATCACATGTGAGGAAATTACCGTTTTTTGGTTGTTTAGAGATAACTTGGTTGTGGCAATGGCACCCTTGAATGCTGGTATACCATGAAACCGGCACAGGGCCTCCTGCAAGGAGCTCTGGGTTAGTTACATGTTTTCAACTGACATCCAAATGGCACTACAGGAGAACTGACCAAACACTTCTCGGAAAACTTAATTTTACTAATTTTGAACGCGAATCCATAGAACCACTTTCAGGGAGTGGCCGAGAGAGGGGTAAAGGTATAAAAAAGAGGTAAAGCATAGCATGTTTCATTATGCATATTACCTGTAAATGCACTTAATGAAAGCTTGTGTGATGGGTAATATTATTCAAGTCATATTGGCTTACATCATGCTAAAAATATTAATCATAACATAAGATTGCCACTTTGACTGATGCAAGCCTGCGGTTGGCCTTGTACCTCACATTTTCGGAAAATATATCCTCGCTAGAATAATTCCATTATCGTCCTGGTAATAGTCATTAGGTATTCAGTGTAAGCTATGGCAATTATGCGCGAAGGGCGCAAAAATTTCGCTTAGTAGTGTTATAAAAGCTGTATAAGTACTTTAATAAAAAATCGTTTGGGATGGTATTAAAGACAAAATAGAACTGAAGTTAAAGCGCGCTGAGCGCGCGGAAATTTTGAAAGTTTGCGAAGAATTAACAAATATTTTGATAGCTTGCGACAGATTTGTGATACAAAATGAACGGAACATCTAAGCAGAATTTTTTCACTAGTAGAAAGGGGATCCGAACCCCTTGTCCCCTGATCCACGACCCCTGAAGTCCAGGGTTTTACAAAATAGGGGGTACACTTTGTGATGAAGAGCTGTAAGCGGTCCGGACGTCGGCAGAGTTTTTAGCAGTGAAATATTCAACTTTGCTGTTCCCTTCATTTTCTATCACAAATCGGTCCCAAACGCTCCGTGCGCTTTAACCTTCACTTCTGTTTTTTCTTTAATACGATCCCAAACGTACCTTTTCAAAGGTATGGATACGGATTTGGGTTTTATAACAACTCTGATGCAAACTTTCGGAGCGCTTGGCGCATAATTGCCACGACTTACACTCCATGCCTGATGATAATTATTAGGACAATAATGGATGGAGTTAATTTAGCGAGAATATATTTCCTGAAAACAAGAGGGGCAAGTCCATCCTCAGGCTTGCATCCGTCAAGTGGAGATTATGTGGCAATGTTATATTATGAGCATTGAGCAACATTTGTAACGTAATGTTAGCCTTCATGATTTGGAAGTTATTTTACTCATTACACAAGCCTATTCAAAGGTCATTAAGTGCATTAAGAGAGACTATGCATCATATGCGTAGGAATTCCTACGTTAAGCTTTTCGAGACGGGGGGGGGGGGGGCAGAACCTTGTTTCGGTTTCGGATCGCCGTCATGGGGGAGGGGTCTAAGGCAGTGGCGTAGCTAGAGGAGGGTGTCCCCCACTGGTCTAAGGGGAGGGGGGTCCCTTTGGAAAATTTTGGGGTATTTGAGGGTCCTCAGATGCAATTTGGTGCAACATTTTGGACAAACTTTAAGGAAAATTACTGCAAATTTTTGATATTTCTTACAGAAGAGACAAATAAGGGGTTTTTGCCCTTGGATCTTGGGGGGAAGCATACTTCAGCCCCCACATTTTGACTGGGGGCTAAGCCCCCCTAGCCCCCCCCCCACTTCCTACGCCCTTGCTATGCATTATGAAACAAGCTTATTAATCCTCTATCCCTTTGTTATACCTAGTTACTCCTGTCTCGGCCATTCCCTCATTGTAAGCTATTCATTTGTATTCTCGTTTAAACTTTGTAAACCAAGTTTTTGTGAAGTACTCGGTTAGCTGTCCTGTGGTGTCATTTGGATGTCAGCTAAAAGCATCATGCTGACGGCCCCCATTAAGTTCTTACCCCAGAGCTTCACAAAAAGATTCGTGAACAAAAAGGTGAAATTTGAATTTAATTAGAAATTCAAGTGGAGGCCACTGAGTGCAATTATTTTTACGGTAAGGAAAAAATGTATTGGTGATAGTCGATATACTTATCACCCTAGCAGCAAAATTTTGAACTTTCTGAAGTCCTCGAATTTGTCTGTTGGGTAGGCCATAAACAAGATGAGAGAACACCAACCCATGAATCAGGTTAACGACAGAAGCTTTAAGAAATGCTTCAATATTTTACTTTTGATTATTTGTTATGAATAATGTGATTAACAGCTCGTCTTTGTTTGTGATATGTCTTTGAAAATTTAATGCAAGGTCAAAAAAGTCACCTAAATATTTAATGTCATCAACCTTTCTAACATCCACCCCTCCAACCCTTATTCTTTCACAATCTATTTTACAAAGCTGTTTAGTAGTACCTCAAAGAACATATTCTGTTTTATTCATTCATTTTCATACCATGAAGCAGCATCCGCATATTTTGTCAACGAAGCAGTTTTCAAGTTGTAGTTTGAATTTCATTTGAATTATTACAAGCCTGAAGTATTTGATGATCATGAGCGTAACCACCCCCACTAAAATGACGATCAACAACCTTAGCCACGGAAGAGGCATACAGCATGAAAAAATGGACCCAAGACATGACCCCTGTAAAACTCCTGTCAGGGAGACAGGGGTACCCATCCTTACTCGATGAACTCTATTACTCTGATAAGACGATAACCATTTCAGCACAGTGCCAGCAACACCAAAAACATTCTCCAAACTATGGAGCTTATCGTGGGCATGAGATCGAGATCAAATGCCACACTATCAATGAGGACAAGCACCACCACATGCTGATTCTCCATGCCTAACAATCAGGCTCGTAGGCAGACAAGGTACTCAAGGAAGGGGCAAAACAGCTTGGGGGGAGAAATACTTTCTGGGGGGGGGCGAGACATACGTAAATGCATTAAGGAAATGATAATTTTGAATTTTCGAGAGGGGCAGAAATATTTTCGACAGGGTGACACCCCCTACCTTGACTGAAACCAGTACACCAGTACCCCTCCTCCTACACAAAAGCAACCAGCCAAGAACCAGTGTAGTAGTTAATTTACTTGGAAAGGATGTTTGGTAACTGGCAAATATTGATAGAGCAAAGCCTGTCCATGTTTCCTGTACCTTGAAAACCTGTTGTAGCCTACTAAATCAAAATTTTGAAACCTGCAACACACATTTTTTTAAATGGATTTGGCTAAGGGGTAGTATTTAAAGAGGTTTTAAACGTGACACAGGAACTGGAAACCCCCCTCCTCCACCTAAATAAGTCCAGTAATATGGGCTACTTTTGGGGCAATTATATTTTATGCACTTTAATAATCATTCCACCCTCTATAACTGAAAAAGTAGTCCTGTAAGGATGTGCGATGGGGACCAAAATGTTCTAGTTGAGTATCAAAGTAAGGAATGCAGAAGCTAGAGCCACTGGCTATTTTATCTCATTAAAAAAGTAAAATGCATTAGCAGAAAGCTTCTCAATACCTTTGAATCATTTGTTCCTCCTAGATGTCCCAGTGATCAGGTATGGATCTAATAACAATACTTTTGCTATGAAGGGTGCTTGGGATACAATGTCGGAAAAGGGAAATGAGACCCTAGCCTAGAGCATGATTTTTTCTTTAGCAGGGTTCCACTTAAACAAGACATACTGAGCTAAAGTGGTGGTATAGCCAGATTTCTTCACTGGGGGGTAGGGCTGGAGGAGGGGGTCATAGGGGGCTAGTATATATTTACATATACCTAAGCATGAACATAATCCTTTGCTTGTATATACATTATATGAATGTACATAATACTTGCCTATGTATGTTTGCCATGAATATGGTAATGCATGCATGCCATGCACTATTGAAAAACAACTTCACTGTGATCATAAAGTGATGGCAAAGCTGTCTTGGGGCTCAAGAAGCAGCAAAGTATTATGTCTGTTGACCAAATATTGCAGTGACGAAATAGCCCCTGCATGTTGCCTGACATACATTTTTCCACTTTCTTGCAAAATATTGTTTGCCCACCAGTGTCCTTTGGGAGAGGGTGGAGAACATGACAGGGTTGGTCACTTGACTGGGGGAGGGGCTCCCCACTAGCTATGCCGCTTACCGACAGAAGGATTTCATGTGACATCACAAATGGGATTGCCCTGAACTGAAGGGCAAAACATGTGCAGCAAGCTTATTTACAGCACATGCACACAACATAACCATGATACTACTGTGACAACATGAAAGTTATGGTGACACAGAAGCTTGCCCTTCAAAACCAGAGATATGCTATAATGTGACCTTGGTGACACTCCTCTATCACCAAACTTCCATATAATAGTCCATTTTCCAACTGCAAAGGCTTGAAAAATAAACAGGGTGTGTTCCTGCAGTGTCAGAAGCTTTCACATCCAGGCAGTTTGAAAAGCTTACATTTTTAGTTTATAGCTCTTAAACCCTCACAGCCAATCCCCCAAACAGCAAAAAACAAACAAACAAACAAACAAACAAACAAAACCAAAAAACAGCAACTAGTTGACAAAGACAACTCATACTCCTCTGTCTTATGTGTATACATAATGCATGTTAATATATTTTAACATATCACATTTTTCAGTCAATTAACCCTGGCAAGCAAATTTTTTTCACATTTTTTTTTCTCTTGTTTTTTGCATTTCCCTTCCACCAGGGCTACAAACAAACTAACTCAGATGTACACTTCCCAAACTTCTGCGCTAAATGAGCTGTGAATGAAACAAATAACAGATCTTCACCTGAGGGATATGACCTTCTTAACTTGCTGATGCTAAAATCTAGCAAGGGTTATGGACTGGGATGACAACTTCATTACGACATAGTAAGTAAAAAAGTTTTTAAAATACAGCATTGTTTACAGGATTTTGTCTTCATTTGTATTTTGGATCACGTCAGAGAGGGCCCTAACATATACCTCAGGTGCAAAGAACACTGTCTCTTCAGCCTTACCCGAGCATACAAATCATGGAAGTGGCTAAGAGTGACTTACACCTTTATGCCTCCCCCACCACGTAAAAATCTTAGGTACTTTTTATTAAACATCTTGGCAATATCTCCCTCTCTCCTGCATCCCCATTCTACCTTTAAGACCAGTAACAATGTTAGGACTTCCTTTAATGATTATGAAAGTTTACTAAGTGCATACAAAGTTTTCATTTGTGGAAAGTAATTACTCTGTACAAAAACAAATGAACAATACAATAAAAACATAATAAAATGATCAGCAAAGTTCCTAATGTCCATTCTACAACAGAAATAAGTAAACTGATAAAAATGCTGTATGTTTATTGATGAGTATTGACTAGTGAAACAAAAAAAAAAAAATCTGTTAGCAGTATGCCTAAAACAAACGAAGGACAGTGTGCCTTGGACCTGCGTAGGTGATGGACAACTTAAAACAGTACTTCTCAAAAAATAATTTCCGCAATAGACAATGATTGTTCTCTTCCAAAACACAGCTGTTTTGCCATACTCCCACAACTGTGTGCTTCCCTACCTTAACTATACAGTTTAATACATAGGATGGAGAATGACTTTTACTTGAAACAAAACTTTCTATATAATGTGACATTTACATTTGGCATTTACTTCCATCAAAAGACAAGATGCAGCAAAAACATTAATTGAAAGAACATGTCCTTAAAGAATGGTTTTTGGATCGATATCTTGTGAGTTTGTATATATCTTAGTATATAGCCTAGTATACCAATGATGTTCAAATTTCTTTCAAGCATTCTATACCCAACCCAGCCCCTATCTTCCCATGAAATATTCAAACCAGGGAATTGTCACTTTGACAAAAGAGGCAACTACCTCTTTAAAATTCCTTAAAATTTCCTCACAGTGTTTTTTTTTTTTTTTTTAAATCTTTAAAATTACATCAGAATTCCATTTCCCCAGGAGAACTTTGTTTCAACTGTCAAACTGAATTTTTACCACGAGTTCACACATATTTTCTGTTTGTTTGTAGCACAAACAGGATATGATATACTGTACACACTATTACAGGATATGACGTACTATTGCAGCCCTGCCAAAATTTACCAAAATTACATGAAGTCACCTTGTCCTGTATTTAAGAGGAGGGACAGTGGTTTTAAAGTGAATCCTCAGTTTTCAATATATACAGTACAATACTGACAAATTCCACCACCTCAAATACTTATACAGGGGAACATTGCAGAAAATATTCTTGTAACAAAGCCTGGCTGATCAATATCACTTATGCAGTATCTCTCTGACAGTCAATGATAGCTCCCCCCCCCCCTTCCCCAACCATCCCACCTCAACCAGAGAATGAAAAGCTACCACTGAACTAATTTCTTTCATTAGTACAATAAAACAAACCATGCTCACCTATATTTGGTGTAATCAAATCCTTCATCTGTATCAATGAATTATCATTTCATTGTTATTGTAATTCTTAACCAATTCTAAGCCAATTCTTAGCATTTGCAGTAGCAAACTGTTTCAGATAATAATACATTTCACTTCAATAATTTCCATATATGTTATTATTTGAATATATATCACCACCATATAGAGTAACAAAAATATAATCCTTTCAATTTACAGCTTTCTATAAACTTGTGCTCACTTGACTAGATCCTTGCATACCACCATTGAATACTGGACAGTGAGCTCATCTTTCAATGCTATTTACCACCAATACATCTCTTATAACTAGTCTTCATCCTTTATCATGCATCATCCTCTTCTCCATCAGAATTCAATGAGCAACAGAGGTTGCCATCATTCCTCTTAAATAAAAAAAGTAGTTGACGCACAAGACATAAGATACAAGTTTAAACATTTGGGGGGAAAATATAGATGATAGTCTTGCTTATATTTTCCTCAAATGGCACCATGGGCCATTTTTTCCAGGTTACTTTATTTTTCTTGGTTGATTTCTTAAAGCACAAACACTTTTTGCATAACAAAACCACAACACAAAAAAAATGCATGTTGACAGTAAATGCAATGCATGCTTTGTTTCATCAATAGAAAAACTTAAAAAAAAACTATTTATTACCTCAGCAACAACAATCCTTCTTAAGCAGTAACTTTGACTGTACCAGGAATCAAGAAACCATCAGGGCTTGAAATACGCTTGAAAAAGGCACGGCCAAAATGAGCAAAATGGCCGTAGGTCTATCTTATTTCAATGGACATTTACTGACGGGCATAATGGCCATTAGAAAGGGCCCGACGGCCATGGCCATTGATGCTGTCGGTTATTTCGAGCCCTGAAGCATCATTATCCCGATTCCAATAGATGACATGTAACTTGTACAAATACAACAGCCCCCCTATCGGAATAAACCCAAACTTACCAATGGCATCCTAGCTTTGTACAGAAACAAGGAAACACAATGATTTATAGAAGTGGTAAAATCATGGATAGCACCAAAATTTGAGCCAATTAAATACTAAATGATATGAAGCATCCTGAAGATCACCCCATGGAAGTATTAAGTATAAAACAAGGAAAAATTTGTCCAATAATCACCTTATCTTGTTGTCCTAAAAGAAGCTTTTCTCAATGATAGCCTTCAATTGATGTAGGTTTTTATGCCTTTTCATCTGTCAAATTTCATGTCATTTAAAAGCTTTCTCCTTGCTACTATGACAATTTGTTCAGCTTATCTGGTACATGACCTTAAAACCTATGCTACTACAATACATGGATTTTGTTTAAACATTTGCTACCCATTTTTTTTTCTTTTTTGTTTCTTGGCTAAAAAAGGGTAGTTTGAATAAAGCATGGTCATCTTTTATATATGCTATGCCACTTTTCTAAGCCTCAATGCTTTTACCCGTTTACTTTTTTATCAAATTTCTTCAAATTATTCAAAAAATGTGCAAACCTGACTGGTCTTTCCATTTTTACTGGGACAAAACTAAGAAGAAAATGACCAGAAATTTAAATCAAATAGGTGTGTATGATGCAATTTTTATTCTGGGAAAGAAATTTATCACTCAACTTGCTTGATCTGAACTGTTTGAATGGCCAAATTTGGAAAAGAGAAACATTTCACTGTCAAAATTTACTTGTATCAATTTACACCAAGTATGCAAACTGAAAACAAGCCTGTAATACGAACATTTCAACATGTCAGAATATTCTTCCATGTTGTTACTTTTCAACATCCCCTTATCCTGCGAGAGTTGATCATGCCTCCACTTTGGCTGGATGTTTAACCAAGCTTAAAAGGTGTCATTTTCACAATTACTCATTTCCATGACAACCATTTTTTGATGATGACAACTTTAGAAATGGATACTGAGAGATCAGACAAGGTGTCAATTACTGAACTCCCACACTTTTATTTGTATAGTTTCCATCACGTCATCCCACTGCAATTTCATCAGCATTTGAACAATTTTGCATTTTCAAAATCCATGCTATTTTCGGGCTGTTAAATGAAATATGAGTAAGTTCCTGAATCCATCCTCAACCTTACCCTTTGGCATTTTATCAAGGGCAAACTTCAAGTTCCAGCCCTACTGATAAAAATATACTGGGCTATTCCATGAAAACACTCTCCCAAATTTCCTAAAACACTTCAAAAATGGCATTTGTATGCAATAATACTCTGATTATTTTTTCAAGCCATTTCAATCCAAATTTCAGGCAATCAAACATGTTCTAGGCCTTTAAGGTCTGCAAAATGAAAAACAGACAACACATAAAGTTCAAAATTCCTGTGTCATGTATTTTGTACAGGATAAAGCTTCTCTCCTTTCTTTAAATCTCACCAAATTCAAATGCTATGAAGGATACTGTAGATGTTTGCCGAGTGAGAATGTAGATTCACATCTTTTATTTAGAAATGGGATGATGCAAACAATGCAAGCACTAGCACTACATAAAAAATTTACACACGTTCTTTTAAATTTTGGTGTTTACAGTGCTAATTATCAAACCAAAAACACATACCACAAGTTCATGATGAGTTCCGGATGTACACGGTGAAATTCTATTATAAACAGCCATGTCTTCAAAGAACTCATTAAGCTGTACTTCATTAATGTAAGGACACTGATAGACATCAATATCAGTGCTTGATACAATTCTGAGAGACAAAAGTTTGGTATTAGCAGCTTTTGGCCAATATTTGAAGATTTTTGGAAAAAAACCCATGTAAGTTAAGATTAGTCTCTAGTAAGCAATCTACCTAATGACCTGGGCTAAAGCTAACTTCAACATTAATTCATATCAATACCTGAAATGCAAAGGAGCAGCACCTGAAATCACAATTTCTACATTTAGTTTTAATATTTTCACTGTAAAGGGTACCTCACTGGTTGTAAAAAGGTGACAAAAGTGTTCCAGTAATAAACTCACAGTTTCTAGGTTTTGTATGACCATATTTTTAGGTCTAGTTTTTATTATTATTACTTTTTAGTTCTTTCCAAGGTCACTACTGGACAACCAATAATAGACCTTATGCATATGATGTCACAGAGCAGAAAATGCTCCCAAGTTTGGAGGAAAAGTGTGTATCATTGCAAGTTACACCAACAAATGAAGACAACTGATTTGTCAACCGATCGTATGCACGTAAGTGTACTACACACGCATTCGATATCTATTCCATTCGTGCAGATGTACTCATTGTTTTCCTCCAAACTGACGTCACATGATGCCAATGCATAGTGTCTATACTCTTTACTCACTCTTGCCACTTACTCTTTCAGCATCAGAATAACAAACACATCTTGTATCCCATCGTTACAATTTTCTCCAATGTTAGTTTTGAACAGTTTCACAGATGTGTCAGCTACACTGCTTTAAACACCTCACATCCATACCTAATCATGTGACTTGATATTGGAATAATGTGTAATGTTCAGTAAAATGCCAGAGAATCTCCAGCTACCACCTCAAGAACTGGACCAGAAATCATCCTGCCTCAGACAAACACCTCCCAGTTGCTAGAGTTGCCAATGTTCACAGAGACTAAAAGGCAGCCAGGCTGAGGTTAAAGGTCACCTTCTTCATCATCTTCCTCTTCCTCCTCCTCATCCTCCTCTTCCTCTTCTACTTCTTCCTCTTCACTCTCTTGGTCTGCCTCTGCTTTGTCGTTTTCCTACCAAAGAAGACCATTTCAAGGTTTAAAACTGTGAACTTCTACTTTCAACATTTTTAAACCCATTTTTGAAAAAAAAACCTTGAAGAGGGACTACAACATCACAAAACAAACAACATAAAAAGAGAAGTAGTTCCCCATTTCAAATGAGATTAATTTCACATATGCAGTGGCACAATGCATCACAGATGCACCATTCTCTACAGCTGCACAGATGAAGAAGCCTCAAGCAACACTAACCAGGTTTAGGAATCTATCACTAATCTATTCCCTAAACAATTTGAAATTACAACATGGCACAGCTGCTGTACTGTCTAAGACATCATTCTAGAGGGTGCTGCAACTCACTTCCTTCCCTTCTTTGCCAGTTTTTATGACAAGATATGCTTCCACCATGCAATCCAGGGAATGAAATAGTAAATAGGAAATGGGGAGGGACATTAAAAGAATAAACCACAAAAGAATTGTGTCCAATTGATGACAAGGTTCCTGAAAAAAGTTTCTCTAAGGCTACATCAGCCACTGACATCATACAAGCACATTATTAGAACTCCCATGTGTGCTTTTGCTAAAATTTCTTCCTCACATTTTTTATTCTCATCACTTAAAGTCAGTTCAATTTAAAAACAGTGTGATTATCACATAAAGGAGGCACTCAAAGAGTCCATAAGACTACTACACTGTTCCTACTATCTAACTGGTAGACTGCCCCTCTCCTAGACTTTACAAAGTCTTTCTTGGTGAATTTGTCTTTCCTTTTCATTTTTGTCTTAAAACTAATTCTTGGAATTTGCATTTAATATCAGATCTATGCCTGTCTTGTGATTCACATCTGCCAGAAAAGACGTGGCACACAGTTGTTCAAATTATATACACGTGACTATGAAAATCTTCATATTAGTCTTGTTAGCACAGTTTACAACATGTATGGTCACACTGGGGAAGAGTCAAGTTACACTCCTGTCCATGTTGCTGTGAGCTGTTTAGGGCCTTATCCAGGGTTCAGAAATTGAGAGTCTTACTTGCTGTGTATGAAACACCTCCCATCACACCGGCGCCGCAGGTGGTGTACAGAGGTTTTAAAAAAAGGTGTCCCCGTGGTTCCTCTGATGCAAAATATTTACCTTATGGCTATTTTAGCAGGATAAATTTGCTTCCTGATATCGGTGAGTTTTGAATTCATGTCTATGCTGAACAACATCACATTTATCTTCAATGTGGGAAGCTATGCCTCACAATCTTTTGGTCATCTCAGAAGCCATCCTCCAAACATTTGGCCTTTTTCAGTACAATTTGACTGTCTCAAAGATCTAGCAAGATGCATTGCTGGCTAATGCCTTAGTGCTGTTTATTGCATAGTGACCTTTGACAAGTTTTGAAGGAGCTTTGTGACTTGCTTTTTACCTACCTTGGTAGAAAAGTTTTGTGAATTAATTACATTGGTGTTCAGAGTCTGTGAGAACAGCAGTTAGGATAAGAAGAAATCAATTTTTGGAAAAGCAGCAAGTACAGTTCTTATTACAAAGGGAGGCTCTGCCGATTCTACCCCACTTCTATTCCCCTCACCCTTCCCGAAACCAGAATGCTAAAAAGCATTGCGGTTTTGATGAATTTATTTCAGCAGACTTTAGCTTCATCCAGAACTACAATGGCTCTACAATGTTAATGTTCTCAACCAATGCGATACATTACCCAACTATGTATGCAGAACTGCTATGTTATCTAACTTGAGATATCATGCTGACTAGGTTTTCAGACTTTGACTTTTGATGACCTGAAATGACCTTTTACTGAACACAAAAATGTCAACAACAGTACTTTTGTAATTATTTTGGTAAACAAACACCATCTATAAAAGTTTTTAAGCTTCCATGCATAAAATATCCTGTAGTGCAAGTTCTTCAAATATTGACATTTAGTGACCTTGGATGACCTTTGATCTCTTCTAAATGCAGTGGGGCACTTCCACTCAATATTATGCATCTACATGGCTAACTACAGCAAGTATACATGCTTCATTTGTTACTAGATAATAGTGTTTACAGTACAAGCTTTTCAGAGTTTGGCCTATGGTGACCTCAGATTGCCTTAGCACCCCACCAAAAACAATAGGTTTTCTCTTCATATAATGTAACTATATGATAAGTATGAAGAGTAAGAGTATCCATACCTCCTACTTGGAGATTAACAAGGATTTTTCAGAATTTCACCTCTGACGACCCCAGATGACCTTTGACCATTACCAAAACTGGTACAGTACTTCCCTTGATATAATGCACCTGCATACTAAGTATGAGGAGATTCCATGTTCCTATCTGGAGATATCGTGTTAACAAGGTTTTCAGAGTTTGACCTAGAGTGACCTCTGACCTTCACCAAACACGATGGAGGTCTTCGTTTTCATACAATGCACCTACATGGTAATTCTGATGAGTATCCATACTTCCTATCTCATGATAAAAGTGTTAACAATGTTTTCAGATTTTGACCTCTGATAAACCCAGATGACCTTGATTTCCACCAAAAACAATAGGGTCTTGTCTCTTGATGTACTGCACCTATATGCTAATTATACAGAGTATCCATGCTTCTTCCTATCTGGAGATACTGTATCAACAACATTTTCAGGTTTTGACCTTTAGTGACCTCTAATGATGTTTGACCTCCACCAAAAGCACTGCCGTCCTTCCTCTTGATATAATTCATCTACATTATGAGTACAAATAGTATCCATACATCCTATCTTGAGATACAGTGTTGACAAGGTTTTCAGAATTTGACCTTCAATCACCCCAAATGACCATTGACCTCCACCAAAACAATATGGTCCTTCTTCTAATATAATGCATCTTCTTGCTACATATGATGAGTGTCCATGCTTCCTCTTCCTATATGGATATATCTTCTTAACAAACTTTTCAGTCTAATTTCCAATGACCCCAGATGACTTTGACCTCCACCAAAATGATAGTTCTCTTGATATAATGCACCTAAATGCTACAGATGAAGATATCCATGCTTCCTATCTGTAGATATCCTGTTTGCAAGGTTTTCAGATTGTGACCTCTGGTGACCTCAGATGACCTTTGACCTCCCTCTAAAATATATGGCTCTTTGTCTCAATATGGTGCATTCACAGACTAGGTAAGAGAACTGTCTGAGTTCCCTTTTTGAGATATCCTGTTACTGAGCTAAGCTTCACAAACACACACATACATACACTCACCATCATGAATGCATAGGTTTCTTTCATCAAAAACAAAAACAAACAAAAAAAAAGAAAAAGAAAGGGTACTCACCTCTTCTTGCACAGAGTTGCCATTGTGGTTCTGTTCATTCTGCTTACTAAGCTCTCTTTCCTTCAAGACTCTGGCAAAACACTCTCCAAGGAATTCAAACTGTAAGAAATAATAAGTCAAGTTTGCCACAAAGTTTCACTCCAATACATTTAGCAACACAACTCCAAAGAGGATGGCACATCTACCACCTCAATGATTCATAAGTTATTGATCCTAAAGCAAGTGTGAGTTTGCCTAAAACTTTGTGGGTAGTCTGATTTTGGCAACAAAACCTTGAAATCTGTTTCAATATAAAATATCTAAGTAGTTATATTTCACTGGTAATCCAGCATACTCTTCTAATTTTTAATGTCATTGCAAGCAGCCTCTAAACCATGAGTCACCACAGAAAAGAATATAGGCAAAGAAGCTTTAAACCACAGATAAAGACTGCTGGTCAACTAAGGTGTAGCGGTATTGCCAATATAAAATATCGATATACCGACCTGAAAATATCGATAATATCGATAATATCGATATTTTCGCAGAATGGGTACGCACACTATACATATGAAAAAACGAAGTATAGGAAGGTATTACCATGTACCTGGCCCCTGATGACTTAAATGCCGAATTTTACTACGTTGGTAGCGAAAAATAAATCAAGATTTGGTGCAGAAAAATTAAAAAAAAAACTGTGTTTGCATTTAACATTTGAGTAGTTGCAGTCGCGAAGTAACTTTCAATTACTTCTTTGGGAATATGTCTTATATAGCTTTTAGTGTTACTTCAGCATTACACCATGCAGACGATCAAATATCCCTCCATCTCGCTAAAGCAACAGCCATGATCTATAAATAAAAATCTGTAGGAGGTCTTCCCCTAAATAACTACAAAATAGTTTTAAAATCTGTGATTATTGGTTTCACTGACCATACAAACATTTTCAAAACGCGTGGCCCAAACACTAGCGTTATTCCCACCCCTTACAGTCCCTTACTAGCATGTGCTACGCCGATTCCTTCCACTATCAACAGCCTGTGTTTTAAATATTTTTCTTTCAAACAAAATATGGCATATTTTGATTCGCAAGTTTTGGGATAAGTAAAAAGTGTTCCTTTTGGACTTATGTAGCCAGGGGCCTTCTCCGTTTGTCACAAAGAAGTACGTACCTCTTCACCTAACTCTCGTAAAATACCTCGCAAGTAGTTCACTATGCAATGCTGCATCAAAACGGCCCTGTTTAGCTAGTCACTATATATCTAAAATACCGGCCGATATTTTCGATATCAACTATTCGTCGGTATTACACTCAACTATAACCACTAAGTTACTAGCAGTCAATATTTACACCTAGCTGATCTCTTGTATTCAGGCATTCCAATGATCTATGAATGCAGTGCTCGTAGTGAAAATCCAGGCACCGTTCAGTCCGCTGTAGGTCTGCAGCTCGCCAGCTGCTTCAGCTTCTCGGCACTCTCGCACGTGTCCGGTACCTGGGATGTCAGAATTTTCCCGTAACTTTCAAGTGCAGCTATAAGAACTTTTACGCAGCTATTTTTGCAGGATCATCCCCATCGTAGTGTCAGCGATCTTTTTTTAATATATGGAAAAATATTACAGTTGAAACTACTCGCAAAATTCCGCCCAAACAAGCAAAATATACATTCCACAAAATAGTTAAAAAACCCCTCGTATCAAAGTACGCTGATCCAGTCAAAGGTCACAATACTCCTATGTATGCTGCATAGTTTGTTTGGAAGAGTCCAAACTGTATTTATATTTTCTATAGTACTACACGTGTTGCATGTACGGACTGATTGCGGCGTGTTCGTACATGTTTGCATACATTCAAGTTCAAGCGTCAACAGAATTAACGTAAAGCTTCCCAAACGAAAAATTAAGAAGCTGTACTAAAACCCTATGGCCTATGGAATCACATACGTAGTACAGTATGTGTACCAACACTGAACTTCTAACGAATGTATTTGCGAAAATGTTACGTTATTTTCTGTTTGTGGAACTTGACTCTGTGAGATGGTCTCAGATAGATCATCCTAAAGTAAGTCTGGATATCATGAAAAATTAGTTTACTTGTAAGATCTCGGAATAAACTTGCATGTAGTAACCAATTCTGTAGAAAAACTTTCGTGTCACTGATACGGCTCATGAGTTAGCTCTGTACATATTCAGCCATTTACGCCCCACTTGTACTTTGGCAGTCGATCACCAGTCTGTACAGAATCCACTGTGTACGCAGTATGCCTACAGTACATTGAAGTATTCCACTGCGTATGCAAACCACAGAAATAATTCATACAGCATGCCTATATGCTCGTAGCATTGTGATGAACGGCTCAGTATTGTGCTACGAAGGTCACAAGAGGTGAACCTAGACCTACGTAAGCTAGGCCAAAGATTCGTTGGTAACTTGACTCTATCGATGCTTAGGTATCGGTTTTTAAAAACACTCGTATCGGTTATGAGTCACTGCTGTTAAATATCGATATTTGTGTTGAGTGTCACTATTTTAGAAGAATCGGTATCCAAGTGAATAGTAGAATATCGATATTATTACTATATATAGACTTTACTATATATCGATATTTTTGAAAACGCATATCGACGATATTACTAAGGAGCAAATATCGACTAATATCGATAATATCGATATACCGCTACACCTTATGGTCAACATCTTTCATAATTTGTTCTTTACTTGATTTACAATTACCTTCAAGTATCACATGAACAACAGATAAAATAATAAATCGGAGATTCTAGATTTA
This sequence comes from Holothuria leucospilota, assembly GCA_029531755.1. Taxonomy (NCBI): domain Eukaryota; kingdom Metazoa; phylum Echinodermata; class Holothuroidea; order Aspidochirotida; family Holothuriidae; genus Holothuria; species Holothuria leucospilota. Next base: position 36,600,972 of record CM055974.1, on the reverse strand, counting down.
GTTGATGTATATAAATCTTCAAAACTGTTTCCAAATAAATAATATTGCCTCCACACTCTGCCTGACTATAGTAAAGTTGCATTGTTAATTATCAGGCAGCATGGGAATATGTACAATGAAGCCCACTCACTCTTTCAACAGGTTTACGACATTGCCGTTTCTGTTGGGCTGACTAATAATTTTGAATGAAATCCAATATATGTAAAAGAATAAAAAGCTAGTAAGAATCCCCACTCTTTCAACAGGTTTAAATTAAGATGCATCAGTTTCTGTTGGGCTGACTAATAAGTTTGAATGAAATCTTTATATATAAGAGCATAAAGATAACAGCATAAAGAGCTAATTTATGACTACTGTGCTGTAATAGGTGAACCTTTCAATCCTATCGATAGTTGTATGCTACATTATCTGATATGGTCTTTCATATTATTGTATGATTGCCAGACAATTCACACACAGATAACTTGCACCAAACCTGGACAATTCCTACCCAGGCAATCCCCACCCTAAACAATTTTGAACTTTCCTTTGGGGAACGCTGTTACAGGGAGTTGTTAGGAAGGAGATAAAACAGGCAAATCTGTCAGACAACATGTAATTGAAAATGATTGAACCCTTCTCAGGCACTACTATTTGATTGACACTTTGACAGGTCTCTTTGTTCCCGAGACAAAGGCCATTGTCGATGCATGCTTTGAAGTAAGGTTTGTTTCCCCCAATGAACAAGATTCAATCACGATTTTCAGCAAAACGAATGGCAACAAATGTTTAAATAATGTACTTCAATTGTGCCCCAACAATTTTTATAAATCACCTGCTGGAAACACTGTTCAAACCTATACATTTTTCGTTTTTAGCAAATTTTCCCATCATTCGGAAATGTATCCGAAAAGTAAGTTGTAAAGAAATTCTAAGGTGACTTTAAATGAAATGATATTTAGTGTGACGAATAACGACGAAAGGTTAAAATTTCACATTTTTGCATGATGGCTGGCAACGAAAAGTTAACCAGTTCAAGGTAAGAGGTGTGTCTTCTCATTGCCATTTTGACAACAACCTCCCTGGTTGTTAGAAAGCCAAACTTCATGGCTGGGGTTGTCCAGAGTGGAAATTGTCTGGGTGAGAATTGTCTGCCAACAGTTGTCCATGGGAAAATAGTCCGAGCGGGAACTGTTCGGTCACCCATTGTACATTTCATGATGAGGACACCTGAAAAAGTTATCATTTTCCAAGCTTTGTAACAGCATAATTATGGCACCTTATCCTATGACTGCTTAACTCTTATCATGCCGAGTCTTTTTGAGAGTGGGCTTCATTTCTGAAACATTTAGGCTCTGCAGGTGCACCTACAGAACTTCTCCCTACCAGAAATGACCTATTCTAGTAGAGCGCCACCATTTCCTACGGCTGATGCCAAAAACGCGAATGAAAGGCATTCTTTTGTTTTACATATAGTGTATTAAATGTTTCATTTGGAAAGCCCCCTCAGGAAAGATATCTTACCTCCCGCATGCTAAGAGTTATACCCTTCACTTTGTCTTGATGCTTCTCAAAAGCTATTTACACCAAACATAATGGCCACTTTGCCCTTCTGTACTTCTTTTTGCCTTAGTTCTCTAGCAAATTGCACCTTACCCTTCCTATTTCTTACTGCAATGCAACTGTCACCATCTCCACAATCACCCACAACCTAACTGGATTCAGTACAAGTGTGATAGTTAAAGTCACATTGCATTTACTCACATATTTTGTGCAAACTTTCACACCTCGCCTCTTTTTTCCAGGTTTCTCATACTCAAAATTAAGGGCCATCCCCTCATCATCTATATCAAAGGACTTGATTTCCTCCCAGTCAAAGGATGGCACCTGAGCCTGAAATTAAGAGAATCATTACGAAAAGCTGTATAAACTATCACTTTCAAAAATATCTCTCAAATGAAGACAAGATTCACAAACATTATCTGATTTTTACAAACAATGTCACTGCTATGTATACACAAAGATATCACATGATCAAGAAAATGATACACAAACTATGCCGAATACATCATTCCCTGAAAAATGTAGCAATTACTACCATATTTTGCCTTGCTTGCAATGTATTTCAGCCAAATTTTGCAAATTGCAAACAACAGCTACCCGAGTTACCTCATAACTGTTTGAATGATAACTTGAACTATTCACTGAATTCAAAAGGCTGTGATGTTCAGCTTTTAGCCCTAGTGAACAACTTGTCTGGGGTTCTGCCTATCAAAGGCTTTAACTTATTTTTCACAGCTGTATGCAAACAATATTCATTAATCATTAAAGGCGGTTACTTTATTCATTTCAATGCATGGCAACGATTCTAATTTTTCCCTCTTAAATGATTGCTGAAAGTCACAACCAAACATAATTTCAGCCTTTATTTCTCTTTCTTAACTTTAAATCAATCCTAAGTTAAGTCATATTGCATTTACTCACATATTTTGTGCAAACTTTCACACCTTGCCTCTTTTTTCCAGGTTTCTCATACTGAAATACATTGCAAGCAAGGCAAAATATGGTGGTAATTGCTACATTTTTCAGGGAATGATGTATTCGGCATGGTTTGTGTATCATTTCCTTGATCATGTGACATCTTTGTGTATACATAGCAGTGACATTGTTTGTAGAAATCAGTTAATCACTTGATCCAGTACAAACTACCACTCTGTACTAAACTGAAGACTAACATCAACTATAGTAAGCCATTTCTTACATCCATGTATTCAGAGATGCATAATGAAGAAATCTCTTTGACTGCCATCTACCAAAACTGAAAAACACGAAAAACTTAAGGATACATAATTCATGGAATAAAAATCATCTGCAAAGTTTAATACAATTAATCACTTTCCAACTTTTCTCTAAGGCTATTACTGAATCCGATGGAACATGCAATCTAATTATATTATTCTGAAATCAATGTGTCAAATACACAGCACTGTCAATATTCCACTTTGGGTCTTTTTATCTTGCATACTTTTAACAGGCAAGTTTGTCACGCTCATTCTCTGCCGGCAACAATCCTTCGCAAGTAATAATCACTCATACTGCTACATGTAATATTACAATCGTATTTTTCATAATGTTTTCTCTGCTTCCAATTACCCCCTGGCATGTGTCAAATTCTTCTTAGATTATTTACAGGTGTTTTTTCTAAAAGTGACAAAAACCTTGCCATGGAGTACTTCCTCACAAAAGATATTTTGCAGATCCGACTGAAGTTACTTGAGAGAATTAAAACAATCACAATCCATCTTGAAGGATAAATGTACAAATAAGTCATTCCCCTTTCCCATTAGAGAACAAATTAATAACTGGAAATCCTCAGAGATGAAATACTGTAGTTGAGTTTGACAACAAATGTAAACTAAGAAGTACAAGACTGCCGTTAAAATGACATTTTGATAAGTATCACCTCAAAAGATGTATTATTTCTGATAAATGTTAGCGAATATATTTTCATTAAAGGCAAAAAGGTTTTCACTAGCACCTAAAACTTTTACTGTATTACATATATGACAACTAAATGTCCTACACTGCAAGTGTTAGATGTTGTGACATTTACACCAAAGATATCGAATAGTCTAGTCAGAGAAGCAAACAGCTTGAAGAAACTTAAAAAGGACTGTAACGACATCCACCTTAGAAAACCTGATCGAAAGCTAAATAATCAAAATACTAAATCCTACCAAGTAGTATTAGAATTCTCATTGGAGGGTGTTTCAGCTATTATTTACTTATCTCATCCAGTAACTTGAGGCACTGTATACTAAGCTTCAGGTCAGAAGAAACCACTTCTTCCAAAGTGTTGTCTGTTTCAGTGCAAAGTATTAATGGGTTTAAGAAAGCTTTGAATGACTATTTCAGGATAGCCAAAAAAAGATAAGGTTTCACTCTCTGTTGTGACCTGGCTTTGATCATAGGTTATTTTACTCTCCCACTTTTCTCAAATATTCTGACAGTTCATAACAGATGCTCTTTCAAATTCTGGTTGGGAAAATGCAGCCATAAAAGTGATGTGTCTTATTTGAGCCAAATCTGGCCTCAAAATTTTGTCCCATGGTAACAGCATACATGAAGTTGACAGACAAGTAAAAAAAGAGGGAAAAGATCACATGAGGATCCTCTGAAATAGTTTTCAACTGTTTTCCATCAACGTACCCCTGGAGTTTGAATGACCCATGATGTGTACCAACTTGAACACAGCACTGCCACAACTTTATTGTAACTATGTATACCGCTTCATTTGATAAGAACTATATTGCTCTCTCATTATCATTAGACAATAGTGCAGCCATCACACTCAAAGAAACCGTTATCACCTGTGCAATATCATGAATAAGATGGCCTCCACATCCCTTGTAGCCATCCAGCCCACCCACTTTATTAAAACGTAATCAATCACTTCAAAGCAATAATCTGGGTTCATTTTCACACACTGGAATGCAAATTGGAAGGCTGAAACAGCCAAATTGTATGCATCCTTATGCATGGGCTATGTGCGAATCCATGAGTTTCCTATGACTTTTTCATGGAATGTCAATTTTTCATGACATTGTGTAAAATGACAAAATCCCTTTGACTTTCCATGATAGTTTTAAATTCCAAGATTTTCCATGACTGTACAAACCAGGTAGATTATACTGTACCTCCAATGTTCCATCCTCTGTGCAGGCTTGAAGTTTGAATTTACTGAATCCAACGATAGGTATAACGTGTCCCGCTCTGCGTGCATCACATGGACAATGGGGAAATGCTATCTCCCCATAGCCTTCACAATCTCTAATGATCTTCAAGTACTGCAAGAACAAACAAACTTACTTTACCCAGTCTGGTAAACAAAATCCTCTTTATAAAAATGTCACACAAATGTACAAGATGTTTGTGACTATTTTGACCATACCCTCATCTCCAGCTATCAAGCAATGGCCTCCTCTTTTACTTGATTTCAATCATGGCAGGCCTTAGTCCCAATGCATTAACTGCTTCCCATCTAGAATTTCAAAATTTGCATTGATGGCCTCATATACTCTCATCCGCTGGGGAAACTCTGAATAACGGTCACTATCATTGATTTATTAAACAAAGAACTTCACACAGGCCACAAAAAAGCAAACAAAAGCAGGGTTAAATAATACTACATACTGACACCCAAAATATTGGAAAATGTTTTGATGTAATTTGAACTTATTTTTCATATAAATCTGTACCCATATCAATAACAATAGTAACAAGCTCAGTAACCTTATTTGCATAAGTTCCTCTGATTTTAGGTTCCATTTCAATTATTCTTCCCCTACAAAATGTCAAATTCATGAAGACGGAGTCATAAAATACATTTTATGAGGCAACTTGAACATGCCAGAACGATATTTCTAAGACCCCACAGAGAGCAGACAAAGATTGGCAAAAATCCACTGCTTTTTAAAACACAACTGGAACATAAAGGAGCAATGCTTTCATAAAGACCCCATGGCTGGCAGTCAAACTCTCTTCTACTGTGCTTATATTTCACACTCCAGTAAACACATTCTCATCTGATCATGTGACATGTAATCACAGGCGTACAGGGGTCAATATTCTGGGGGGTCAGGGATAATTTTTGCCTGAATTTAGAATTTTGGACCAAGTTGCCCAAATTTTGATACCACTGTGTCAGTTGCAAAATGGCACAATTTCTTTTCTTGGCTGTCCCATTTGCTTGATAGATCCACTATTTTTGCCCCAATAGGGAAGGCATATGCCCCCCCCCCCCCTGCTCCACCCACCTCATGCACTTATGCATGTAATGGAGGTAAACAGATGATGAGGAAACTACATATGCTAATTTACCTGTAGTTTGTTTTCTCTGTCTTGGTGTTTCTTCAGGTCACTCAGATGGTTACCAGCTTTGATCCTTTTAGCATTTAAATCTTCAACAGCCTTAAAAATTCAAAGAATACAGGTAAAACAAATAACACCTAAGTATGAACCATGCCTTGTCATAGTGTCTAAAACTGCTTTTGATCCTTTTAAGTTAGCTTTTTACATACTTACAGAAATGCACAGAAAGAGGACATTCATTTCCTAAATGAACCTGTAACTTTAGTTTCTAAAGAAATCTATGAATTTTGGCATTCACAAGACAAAACACTTGTACTAGAATCATATATTCTTTTCAAAACATGATACTGGCATTACCCTGGTGCTGAAAAAACATTTAAAATAATGGTTTTAAAGAGAAGCCCTGTAAAAATGGCATCTTTTCATTTTGTATCCGACAAGCTATAATCGTAGGTCATTGTAAAATGATTATCACATATCACTCAAATACAAACAAGATGATGGACCACATTTCTTCTGTTCTATTAATAAGGGCATTATTGGAAACATATACATATGATATTCATATTGTCCTTTCTACCTTAAGAAGCAATTATGTAAATTCATCTTAAGTATTTAAGTTGTCAAGTTGTTATAAAAACCAGATGCCCTTAAGTAAAAATAACCAGAATGCTATAAGAGGTTTGGGGGAATTTTGGTTATGTAAGTTATTTTTTGGAAGGATTTGTAGTTCCTTGAGCTATTTCTTTCTAAACATTGATATTTTGACCTGTGATGACCTCCCATGACCCTCAACCTTCACCCTCCCCCTTCCCCTCCCCGACCCACGAAAATCATAAAATGTTTCTTCTCAACATGGGGCATCTACCCACCATGTTCCCATCTTCTAAATTTACCATATCAAAATCTCATGGGGTAAGCAACATACCAAAACACATTTGCATGGCTGAATAGGATTATCCTTTCCTTTAAACTAAAAACAATTTGGATTCCTGCAGATCACTAACTGAATGCTTTATGAGATAACAAAGAATATTAATTTTGTAGTGATACTATAAAACTTGTAATACATGCACACTTTCACTTCCATCCCAACCGGATCCCATTTAGTCATAATAAAAAATGAAACCAAATACAGTTACTTCCGGCAAGAATTCAAGTAATTTTAGGCCCTGTTACTAATTAATTACCAAGAATATCTAGAAACCTACTTTATTGCATGTAAAACTGTAAGAAATAATCGAAAGTCTAAAAAATACCACCACAAACCTGCCAATACAAAAAGCTCATTGCCATTTCATCGTGATTTAAAAATAACTCTTTCCTTGGCGAGAACACCCATTTTCTGAGAGCAATACATGTGTGCTTCGACTGGCTGTTGGACTGGTTTTGTACATACAAGTTGTAAGGAAACTCTGACGTTAACAGTTTTCTTGCTGATTGCAGACAAAAGATAAATTCACATGATCAGCAAAATCTTGGATTGAAAATAAAATTTCATTCACTATCTCCTGCTTATAATTCAGCTTAAATAACAAATTAAGTTAACAAACTTTTCAAGTCCTACTGGATGCCTTTTTTTTGTTTTGACTCATTTTGCTACAGATTATGTCCTTCTGCTCCTAAGGTAATACAGAATGGTGTGTGAAGCAGAATGTGCCCCCCCCCCCTTTTGCAGCTTTCCGAAAAAAAGTTGCATGACTCTTGAATGACTGCACTAATATATTTGAGAGGAAAATTTAGTTTTGAGTGATTGATTAAAATATGTCTCACTTCTCAAATTAAAAGAACATCCATACCATCATCTGCTTGTATATTTTGAAATTTGTACCAAAAAAAAAGAGTCTTTTCATTGGAACTGTTTCCATTCTCTTGCAAGACTTTAAAAGCCTTTAAATGTAAACTTTGGCAATTTTTCATGACTTGTTGATTTCTATGAGTATGTCTGTTGCCTCAAAATCTTGCTTTCCGGTTTTCCATGATTTTAGGGCTAGTGGCAGATCCAGAATTTCTCACAAGGGTACCATGTAATGGGGTGAAGGGCAAATATGGCCACACACCAAAATGTCAGGACATTTTTAAGTGTAGTGTCTATAGTTAAAAAATTTGAAAAGGAAGAAAGCAGCCCCCTCCCCATCCTCCCATGCAGGATATCTGGTGGTACTATATCGAAACAAGTGTATCCAGGAACTTTTAAGAACATGAAGTTTCAAAAAAGGAAGTCTAACTAGCTAAATCTATCTCAGTTTTTCAAAGTCATTATATGCAAAGGACAACTTGTCACAAGTTAAGTCAGCCACATTACTGAAAAATACTTGAAACATAATTACCAAATTTTGTTTTGGTGAGATAAAAAAGTGCAAAATAATCTGTGATGTCTTTGTCCATTTTCAGTTGCTTAACCAATATCTGGAGAAAGAAAATAAAAGACAAGACTCTTTACATGACAGTAGTTTAACAAGTTAAAGCTAAATTCTGTGCAAATATTTCACTTTTCCCTAAAATGCTGTCAGTACTGAAATAAAAAGAAGTTACAATCACCAAGACTAAAAAATTTTAAAATGATTCACAAATGTTTGAACCAATTAAATTAGTACATATTCCCAAAATGTTAATTCCATGCTTCATTCTTCTTCTTATTAACACACACTCCCCAAAGAGTGATGGGGGTCGGGGCTTTATGAGGTGATGTCATCCTCTGTGCTAGTAGCTCTGCCAGACAATTAGTGAAGGAAATAATAAGAATGCATGTACCAGGAAAGGAGGGACAAACAGACACAGAAAAACCCTCCATATGAATGAATCCAAATCTGCAAAACACAGACTGGGAAGCGGGGGGCTGGGTCTTAAGCCCCCAGTCAAAATATGGTGGGGCAGAACTATGCCTCTTTCCCCCCTCAATCCAAGGATGAAAACCCCTTGTTTCCTCTGTAAGAAATGTCAAAAATATGCAAGAAATTACCTGAAAATTTACCCCATTATGTTACACCAAACTGCATTTAAGGACCCTCAAATATTCAAAAATTTTCCAAGGGGGAGGGGCACCCCCTCCTCTTTACATTCCTCCCCAGGACAGCAATCCAAAACAATGTTCAGTTCCTCCCCCCCCCCCACCCCATATCAAACAGCCTCCTACACCTATGCTGCAAAATACAAGTGACTATACATAAGCTATTCAACAAAAAACAATATTCACATTAAGAGAAAAAGGAGAATAGTTTACAGAAGACTTTAAGATAATATTACAGAAAGTTACTCTGCCAAGAAGTTTGCCCTCTGAAAATGAAAAGTACTGGGAATGATAATAATAACACTTAAGTCTTACATTTATAACTCATACAATAGGAAGAGGATGCGGGAGGTCGGCCTCCTCTGGAGGACGCCCTCCCTAGCCACTGTGCTAATTGTTTACCAGGGTTTAGTTGCGGGTAAACTGATTACATAGGTAAATAGGAGGTAAGAGAGGGGCGATGTAGATTATCTCAACAGGTTCACAATGAGAGCTTCATTTTGTACACTATAATATCACTCAACAAAAGTCCAACAATAAAATTGATAGAACAATTGTGTCAACATTGTACATTTCAACTTTCTCTGACTGCTCCACCCTCAATTTCTTTAAAGGGAAAATGCAGTCCCCAAATCTGAATTAGTGTACCCCATCATCCTAATTCAGGAATGGCCAATATCAATCATGTGACAATATTTTTGTTGATTATTTGTTTAATTCATGCAGACTTACTCCTTGGACTACCTTCAATATTCAATGTCTTTATACAGAAACATAATGAAAGATATCTGTGAGCAAAATAAGAGGTTTGTAAGATTTAGCAGGTTTTTGAAAATAAACTTGGGACGACTGCCTTCTCCCTTTAATAATCCCCACCTCCAACTTCTTCCACATAATCTCAGGATCTTAAATAACTGAACACTTAACTCCTTAAACAGGAGCTCACTGAAATATGGGGGAATACTCTCCCTAACTTGTTTCCATGGTAACTTTTATCTGCTTCCACACATTTTTACATTTCATACGCATCAGTGGGAAGATACATTGCATCCTGCCAAGAAGACTTTAATATTTAAAAATTCATTTTCTTTTCCTGAAAATTACATTCAACTTCCTTTATTGAGTTTTTATGTCTATGGTCCTTGGACTACTTCATTACTAAGGGCCCCCATTACCACTGATTGTTAAACATTAACTGACAATCAAATGGCATTTTAGAAGTAGGTCAGTTACTATGACAATTTCTTTGAAGTAATGAAATTAAATTCCCCTGAAACAAATCAGGCTGACACACAATACACAAATGAAGAAGCAGCTTACAGTACCCTTCTAATTTTCAATTGCCCTTTTCATTCAATTATCTGGGAGAGATAGCTTTCATGAGATGCATTCAATCTGCTTTGGATGGGTACCCACAGGCAAGTAAGAAACAAAACATGCAAATTGTCTGATGCCATCCAAGATTGGTGGTATTATAGCAGTGTATAAAAAGTTTCAATGCTTTCTTCAAGTCCCTTGGCTTTTGATTAGGTGTTAAAACATGAATCCAACAAAAACATCTCTTCAACACATTATGTCTGTCTCAGTCTGATACCGAAGTAGAAGCAATTGGAAGCTTTTAGCAGGGAATAATAGCAGAATTATCTGTTTCATTTCTTTTTGCCAGAGACCATCAGAGATTGTATTAAGGCTCTTTAACTTGAGGGTTGCCAATCCTTATTTGTACTAGAAGTAGTATGTAGAAGCAAAACAGCAGACATCAGGCAAGAAATGGCAACTAAAATGCGAGGCATTCACACTCGTGAATCTAAAATCAAAGGGGAAAAAATCTCATCTACCATGAAAATGTCACTTTAATAATATATAAACTCTGTAGATCATCATGAGTACTTATTAAGGTGAATCAGTATAGTAATGGTAACAAATGTAATGAAGTTTTGCATTGGGAGGGTTATTTTTATTCTCTTTAACCATGACAAGGGCTCACTCGAAGGTAGTAGGCCTACTTCCATGCTTTAACTGGGGATCGTTCATCAGTTCAGGCATTTCCCTCTCCCTTGAGTTCGACAATTATTCCTTCTGCTGATCAACGTAATTAGTAAAATCAGGTAGTCAATTAGACAGTCGTTTACGCCAAATGTAAAGCAACGAAACTGACGAGGATTTACGAAGTTCTGGTTATCTCAAAGACGTCCCGGAAATATGTTGTGTAAATGCTAGTGTTCGACCGATTACCAATTATTCAATTACACAATAGGGCCGATGCTGATTACCCATCACCGATTATTTACATGTTTAGGAAGGTCATGTTTTACTGCCGTCTGTCGCATATGTCTAACTTTGTTCACACACCATAACATAACCTTCACACTGGTGTTGAATGATTCAGAACAGTTCCCTACGTTCCACGAATGGAATGATAATTGTTTTTTAAGGATTTTCTCTCGAAATACTGAGATAAAAATCAACCATAAATACATGCTTTCGTACGATGTCACAGGCTTCACGTTAGCCAAAGCGTCTGTCGGCTTACATACGGCTCTGCCTACAGTAGTTCTATCCACCGGCCATGTCAGAAGATTCCGTGTAAAGGTCTGTACTGGACTGTGGTAGTGCTATATAGTAGCCTATCCACCCCAGTTTTAGGCAAAAATACCTAACTACCTTGGCACTTAAGGGCCACTAAACATTCCACTCAATTTACTTGATTTCCTCAACTCATGGCTCCTTAACAATATGGATATACTTTTTGTAAAGCGTCTTGTCCAACACTTACGTCTTATGTAAAAGATTCTCCAAAGGAAACGTAAAACTAATTCCTGATAAATTCCCGTAATCGAAAAACTGTTACCATTCCAGCGTGAATTAACAAGGGCCCGTTTCCATTCGTTCATCAGTTAGGAGCAAGGAGTAGTTCATGACCAACGTGCTACGTAAAAAGTGCGGGCATTGAACTTAGCTTGCATTATGTATTACACTGTGTGCTTTCGTAGGTGAACTTCAACTTTGCAACAACTGTACAGCAATTATGTGTGCACATGTGCATGTCATAGGTAATTAAAAACTTAATGAAAGGAATGTGGGAAGTGGCATAATTTATGCAGGATAATGAGCCTCGAGTTTCCAAAGCTTCTACAGTACGTATGTGCACCAAATGTTTACAGATGATGTGGTTAGCACTGCAACTTGAAACCAGAATGCAAAAATGCATTGAGGTTTCGATGATATATGTTCTATTCCAAATAAAGCCATGATGTCCCATACCTTTCAGTCAATGGTCAAATGCTATCTAAACATGTTGGAAAACTAGTGTTTTGTATTCCTATTTTGTCTTGGGAATTCTTGGGAAATTTGTGTTTTGACCTCTAATGACCCCAGATGACTATCTCGGGAATTCTTGGGAAATTTTGCTCTTTGACCTCTGGTGACCCCAGATGACCTTTGACTTCCACCAAAAACAATCGGGGCCATCTTTTCACCATAACACATCCACATACTAAGTATAAAATCTATCCAAGCTTTGTCCCTTGAGATATTGTGTTAACAAGGTTTTCAGTGTTTGACCCTCAGTGACCCTAGATGACCTTTGAACTCCACCAAAAACAATGGGGTACATCTTCTTACTATAACACATCGAATTTACCATGTATGAAATCTATTCAGGCTTCCTACCTGGAGATATCATCTTGACAAGGTTTTCAGACATTGACCCCTGGTGACCCCAGATGAACTTTGACATCCACCAAAAACACTAAGATTCATCTTCTCACTATAACGCATCTACATACTATTTCTATCCAAGCTTCCTAACTGGAGATATCGTGTTAACAAGATTTTCAGAGTTTAACCCCCAGTGACCCCAAATGAACTTTGACCTCCACCAAAAATGATAGGATTCTTCCTCTTACTATAACGCATCTACATACAAAGTATGAAACTTATTCAAGCTTCCTACCTTGAGATACCGTGTTAACCAGGTTTTCAGGGTTTCATCCCCGGTGACCCCAGATGACCTTTCAACCCCACCAAAAATAATAGGGTTCTTTCTCTAACTATAAGGCATCTACTAACAAAGTATGAAATTTATCCAAGCTTCCTACCTGGAGATATCAGGTTAACAAGTTTTCAGAGACTGACCCCTGGTGACCCCAAATGACCTTTGACCTCCACCAAAAATGATAGGGTCCTCTCTCATACCATAACACATCTACATACAAAGTATGAAATTCATCCAAGCTTTGTAAATCAAGTTATTGTGTTAACAAGATTTTCAAGGTATGAATCCCAGTGACCCCAGATGACCTTTCACCTCCACCAAAAATGATAGGGTTCTTCCTCTTACCACAACACATCTACATACAAAGTATGAAATTCATCCAAGCTTCCTACCTCGAGATATTGTGTTAACAAGGTTTTCAAAGTTTGACCCCCGGTGACCCTAGGTGACCTTTGACCCCCACCTAAAACTATAGGGTTCTTCCTCTCAATATGGGGCATCTATGTACCAAGTTTGAGAACTGTCAGAGTTTCCCTTCTTGAGATATCTTGTTAACAAAGTTTTCATGGTTTGATTCCCGGTGACCCCAGATGACCTTTGACCTCCACCAAAAATGATAGGGTCCTACCTCATACCATAACGTATCTACATACAAAGTATGAATTTCATCCAAGCTTCCTAACTCAAGATATTGTGTTAACAAGATTTTCAGAGATTGACCCCTGGTGACCCCAGGTGACCTTTGACCCCCATCAAAAACGATAGGGTTCTTCCTCTCAATATGGGGCATCTATGTACCAAGTTTGAGAACTGTCAGAGTTTCCCTTCTTGAGATATCGTGTTAACGAAGTTTTCACGGTTTGACCCCCGGTGACCCCCGGTTACCCCAGATGACCTTTGACCTCCACGTAAAATGATAGGGTTCTTCCTCATACCATAACGTATCTACATACGAAGTATGAAATTCATCCAAGCTTCCTAACTCAAGATATTGTGTTAACAAGATTTTCAGAGATTGACCCCTGGTGACCCCAGGTGACCTTTGGCCCCCACCAAAAACAATAGGGTTCTTCCTCTCAATATGGGGCATCTATGTACCAAGTTTGAGAACTGTCAGAGTTTCCCTTCTTGAGATATCGTGTTAACGAAGTTTTCAGGGTTTGACCCCGGTGACCCCAGATGACCTTTGACCTCCACGAAAAATGATAGGGTTCTTCCTCATACCATAACGTGTCTACATACAAAGTATGAAATTCATCCATGCTTCCTAACTCAACATATTGTGTTAACAAGATTTTCAGAGATTGACCCCGGTTACCCCAGGTGACCTTTGACCCCACCAAAAACAATAGGGTTCTTCCTCTCAATATGGGGCATCTATGTACCAAGTTTGAAAACTGTCAGAGTTTCCCTTCTTGAGATATCGTGTTAACGAAGTTTTCAGGGTTTGACCCCCGGTGACCCCAGATGACCTTTGACCTCCACCAAAAATGATAGGGTTCTTCCTCATACCATACCGCATCTACATACAAAGTATGAAATTCATCCAAGCTTCCTACCTCAGGATATTGTGTTAACAAGGTTTTCAGGGTTTGACCCCCGGTGACCCCAGTGACCTTTGACCCCACCAAAAACAATAGGGTTCTTCCTCTCAACATGGGGCATCTATGTACCAAGTTTGAGAACTGTCAGAGTTTCCCTTCTTGAGATATCGTGTTAACGAGCAAAGTGTCTCAAACACACATACACACACACCCCCACACACATACACACACACACACACACACACGCACATACACACATACATACACACACTCCATCATGAATGCATAGGTTTCTCTTATCATCGAAACCAAAAACGTAGCGCAAAGTCATTTCTTCCTGTAGTACAATTTGTATGCAGATGTGTAGCATGGTCTGTGGCATGCACACCTTCCAGGTGATACTGTGTGCCCTTTCATGCACCTGAACTGTGCTGCACTAGAGTTACAGCAACAATTACGATGATCGCCATCATTTGGAGAGCTTAAAATGCTGCAAGTTTTGTGAGTATTAGTGCTGATATTTTGGGCGGGAACTTAAAGAAATGCATGTTTTGGTGAATTATAAAGATCTTTGCAGAAACTTTGAAGTGTATTTAAGCCCTGTTTCTAGTTTTTACATAATCGGTGGTGGTAATCAGTTGAATGACAAAATTTTAGCAATGCCGATTATTTACCGATTGTGCGATAATCGCCCGATGCCGATTATCTAACAGATGATCGGTCAAACACTAGTAAATGCAGTACTACGTGCATACGTAACCGTACTATACTATCAGTATCATACTGGCTGCGCCACAGGATCTAATGTGCATGCATTGACTCCATCAGGGTTAACGTGATCACCGAAAAAGCAAGCACCTCTGTCCAAAGGAAACACAACTTACAGCTGAACCTGATGTGCAAAAAAGGTAACTGCACAGTGCTTATTGCCGATTTCTGTATATATGGGTACTTGATAATTTTATGCATTTGCTGTTCCTACTCCACAAGGAAAAGTCTTCAATTCTGAAGAAAATATAATATAACTCTATAGTTTGTTGCTCTTTTTCCAGTTATAGTTGGGCTATTTTAAAGAAGATTCACTTGTGTGATGCATTGCTTATTAAACACAGAAGTTTTTACTTGAGTAGATCTCGCTCAGACGTTTCAAAATATGAGAAATGAAGGGTAACGATCTCTCCTAACGAAATAGTAACTGACAAAAACCATGAAAAGGGCAGTTAAGAACATTACACAGTCATTTCAAAAACCGTAAAATTTAACTAGATCTCAAGGAATTTTCCATGAACTGTAACAAAGCTAAAGACTTACTTTCTTTACTAAACTCTATTTATAGCTAACATCTATTGATCTTCATGTTACTGTCATACCATTTAGATTAACAAAAACAACAAGACGCACAATGAAAACACTGTAACAAGTCCAGAAACCAACTGCTATACTTCTCATTTGCTCGAAAAAGTATTAAAACATGATACCCTCCAGCCTCTCAAACACACGTCAACACAACAGCCACTAATGAAATAGCGATACAAAACTTATCAAAAAAATTTCAATGTAAAGTTGGTACCATGATGAAGACAAGCTTTTTAAAAGGAAGTGCCTTTTTTAAGTTTGGCTGTTGCTTCATGTTCCTGCATCTTAATAAATATCTAAATTACGAGAAAAAATCTAGAGAGATGATCCCTAACCCCGAAACATCAAGCAACTTTACTCCACAGTCCACTGATAAAACTAATATTCTGCATTTCTCATGGACTTTGCAGCAATACAACTGGGGATTGTATAGGCAGATGCGTTGCTATAGTTACAGCAAACAACGGCGACCTTCAAAGAGATGATTATTAAGTGGCAAAGTAATGAAACATCTTGGAAGGGATAAATAAAAAGCTAGAATATAGAGCTAAGAAGATAACTTTAATCTCCAACTTTCAATTTGAAAAAGTAAGGGGTGAAGCAGCAAATGGAAGTGGGGGTGAGATTTTGTGGTGAAGGGGGCATTTAGATTTTATAAAAGTTTTGTAAGGGACTCGTTAAAAGACTGTAGAGCAAATCAAACTTAAAATTGTGCATCTGGAAAAAGACAAAAGATAAGGCTAAAGAATCCAAGATAAATGTCAAATTTATTGCTTCTTTTCCAGCAAACTATGAAACAAATATCATCTATTTCTAAATGAATATGGCAGTTTTCTGTTGCCCCTCATTTTGCAGTTCATTAAATGTGGCCATTCCTTTCCCTTGCCCCTATTATGTCGGATTATTTTTTTTTTACTCTCAATCAGAAATACATTTATTGTAATGTGAAGGCCTATGAGACTGACACTGCTAGGTTAGAAATTGATGAAATTAACAATTCATAATTCACCAGACAGAAATCTACATCTAGATGAAGTTCCCAGTAGATTTTGGGGTCATTGACTATTCTAACAACTTTGCCAGATGGCAATTACATGCAATCAAAGGATAGAGCAAGTTTAATACTGAGGATTCACCATGCATGCTGGGTAATTTTGCTGTACCAACAAATCCATTCTATCAGGGCAGGAGTTAATATTTGTCATACCAGGGCTCTTTTGGGGTTAGTTGACTGAAATGTGCAGTTAAACAATCTTCCCTACACAAACTATATGGCCAAATTCGCCCTTGTAACCCCAGTTTTGGGGGCTATTTTGCGAGTTATGGGGGCTAATCGTCCTGAGCCCTTGCTTAACTCCTGCCCTGCATCTACGCATTTTTTCACAAAGACACATTTCAAGTGCTTGTTTTCTTCTCTTTGTAAAATAAATTGTTACTTCATGCAACCTTTGTAGTCCATTTTAACAGATTAAGTGATTAACTATCAAAATTACATTTCTGTAAATCAAATCCTTTTTATCCTGTGACTCTTGTCATGAAACTTGAATCTAATACAAAGATAGTGTTTACTAATATGAAACACAGCAGACAGTCTTTATCACTGGTACAGCAACAGTTTCACCCTTCCCAGCATGCACTGTTATTCTGTCATATTTAACTCATTTAATAAACAAATGCACATAGAGGGCACTAAGGAAGAGTGACACTGACACTAAGTTACATCAGAATCATTCACTGAGAACATCTTCTACAGGGTTTTATTCATAGAACTTTGTAACAACCTTTATAGTTGGGACAACTGATGATATGAAAGTCAGTTTACTAGCACAATCTATCCATCAACAATACACAGACTGGTCATCAACCTTTGCATCTGTATCACCTGGGAATGCCCTGGAATCCTGGATGGTTAATGAGGGAATGACATTCAAGCTTTCAAATGTAAATGTAATTTACAAGGACACGATCAAGACCAGGGTGTGCCGTGAAGTTAATAATACACAACATAACTGACACCGTTGTACATATGTTGTGGTTGTGGTGTTAGTTGCTTACACAGCCACTTGAATTTTGCGCATTTGTAAGCCTTTCTACGCGATATCTTTCTGTGCAGTTTCCAAGTGCTATCTTCTAAGAATTATGACCAAAAATGTTTGTCTCTTGGGCTGTTTGTTCATTTATCTACATGCATTCAATTTCAACATTTACATCAAAAATGAAGGAAGGTATAGGCATTTGTAGGGCTCCAGAAAAAGCAAGAAACATTTATCAGAGCGTGCAGTGTTGGCGACGAAGTAAACTTGCATGTTTTGAGGAAAGAAAAGTCTTTAAACTATTACCTTGTAAACTTCTTCTGTTGAATTACTTCGAGAGATGCTGACAGTTGTACAATCTTTACCAGGAACAGCAATACGCATTTCTACCTGGCGATTGTTATCTTCTTCAGGCTGAAAAAATAAAATGACGCACATGTACGTAAATCTTGTTTTCAAATAAGATCACTGCTTCCTGATTAGCTTGTCTGAAGTTTCATAATTTAAAAGTCAATCAGCACTATAAGAGGAAATAATGTATAAACTATCACGACCTTAAAAAAGAACAATTCTGCTTACATTTTTAACCTAGTTTAATGTTTACGACTCAACTCAGAGAAAGGAAGTTTTGTTGTATGAAAGCAGGTTAATGATTCCAAGCTTGACGTATTGTAATAAATTATGTATCTCCAAACAACTTTGAAAAGAATTTTTTGCCTGCTAATGCTAAAAAATTTTGCAAACATCTAGGCTCTGTCATTGCAGTCCCCTGAGCACCCCCACCACACATCTCTCACCCCACTTTCTACAACAGTTTGTATATCACAATTTAATTAAGTAGATGGATACATGTATATAAATAGCAAGACTGCTACTACTTTTAAACCAACGTAATACATTAATATCCTCTTTTGCCCAAGATCCATTATTTAAAGAGCCTATGAAGTGACTAATTACAGCCATTTGGTGTCATTCTCTGACCATGTCTATCACCAAAAATAGCCCTTATGTTAAAAAATACCACCCCATGAAAGAGAAATGCTAAAACGAAATGGTACCCCTTCCATCACAACAGCCCAGTGTGTACAGTGAAAGTACATTGACCCAAGAATGACGTCTGCTCTGGAACTCAGACGTCAGCTCTGGAACTCAACATCGGAGTGTGTGTAAGTAATGCGCTTTGAACATACCTTGTACTGAACATTGATATTACGGAATTTTCCACGATATGTATGTATCAGAAACTTTATGAAGATGATGCATAGCTTACTGCTCTTGCAAAGAAAATGATGTAATCATCAAAGTTATATCTCTAAGAAACCTTTGTTTGCCTCACAAGACAAGCTTCACTGAGTCATCTGGTTTGGTACAAGCAGAGAGTTGCCACGGACTTTCTGGCAGTCTGGTATACAAGCAAATGGAAGTTCCCTGATAAAAGGTTATACACACAGAACAATATCCCTGGGATACGTAATTGCATCCATTTCTTCTCCAGTGTTACGTAACCGTTATCATTATTATTGGGGTAAGAAGTAGTACTTCGTGATCACTAGTGTATATATGGGGTTCATCAATACACAGGCCCATATACAACTGTACTATTCTACATAGTGGCAAACAACTTCGGTTACACTTCGTACAAACAGGAAAACGGGACCAAGGAAAGTTAATGGAACATAAAACAGAGGCAATTTTAGTGTGACCAAAATTTTGGTTGTCTAAGGAAGTATTGAGTATTTTTCTCAGAAGTTGACATAAAGTTACTATTTGAGTTTCAAGCATTTCAAAGTCTAGTACGAGATCCATAGTTCGATTTTCAAATTAACGTTTGTGACAACTTGGAAAGGAAGCATTTCAAAGGAATATTGGGAGATAAATCAGCCATCTTACCCAACAATCTGATTTAAACGTGAGTTAAATGTTTTCTTTTTTTTTTGTTTGTTGCAAAGGGTCGCTGTCTAATTGAAGTTCAGCTAAGTAGTCTGCAAAGTCAAACTGATGGGCTTAAAATATAACTTAGAAATACGGACGAAGAAGAGAGAAAATGGCTTCCGTTTGCTGCCTTAACTTGCGCTTCTATGCTTACGAGCATTTCATAGTTTTAAAATCCCATTTCAATATCAATTCTTGAAAAACTGGAGACCATCAGCGTCATACAAATGAGCTGAAGAGGCAGAAGCTCCCTGATCAGACACTATTGCAAATGGGCTAGCAAGATTCAGTGTCTTCTTTGTACAGGGTCTGGATGTAAGCTCGAGCGAGTAGTGACGAACATCCCTTTTTGGGTAGTAAGAATTTCAAATTTTTATGTTATATATATATTTTTGCTTGATGCTGGCACATTCTTCAGATATGTTTTTATGAAATTATATGGCCAGTAACGGACTCAAGCTACACAATCTGTGAGCAAAACGTAACTAGAAGTATGGAGTCTCTCTGAACTACTTGTTCGCCGTCTTCCTCACACTGTCAGACTTCTTCTTGTTTTTAGGCCAGCAACTTGACATAGTTGGGCTTAATTCCACAGACTGGCTCTTCATGTGGCCCTTTGTCATCATTCTAGTATTATAGTAGTCAAAATGGGTAAATTAGGGCAAGTTTCTGTACACAATCGATATTGACATGATACGAACATTACAAGGGAAGTGCATTGTACATACACACACTGTGAAGTTGAGTTCCGGAGCTCTTGGGTCAATGTACTTTCACTTTTTGAGCTGTTGTACTGGAAGAGGTACCATTTCATTTTAGCATAATTTCTCTTTCATGGGGTGGTATTTTTTAACATAAGGGCTATTTTTGGTGATAGATATGGTCAGAGAATGACATCAAATGGTTGTACTTTGTCACTTCATAGGCTCTTTAAAATAATTACAGTTACCAAAAACAATCCAACACCTCCATACCGAAACTTTTGCACACTGTACACAAGGGCGTCAATCCTGCGGGGGACAGGGGGACACGTCCCCCAACCCCCACATTTTGGCATTTTGGAAATACACCCATTGACTTAAGATTTTTACACAGTAAATTTTTGACAGAAGTGGCCATGTCCCCCCCCCCCCCCCTCACATTCGAATAAAGACTGACGCCCATGACTGTACAGTACATACCACCTCTTCACTGAAACCATTGTTCCATTCTTAATGACCTTATCCTATATATATCTTAGGTCTCATTTTGTTTACAGTGTTAAATATTTAATACCTGATTAAACATTTCAGCCTTTGTTTGAAGCGGATATCAGTAATGTAGTATTTACAATAAATTCAATTTTATCAATATTAAATATAAAGCCCTGCAGGACAAACATCCACCAACACTGAATTGCTTAAGGTTTGACCCTTGAGGGTCCGCATACCAGTTGGGCTCATGAAGGACCCTGTACCAGGTTGATAAAGGATGAACAAGGAACAGTATGCATGAACATCAGCTTCTCTTTTTGAAAAGTGCTCTGAGGAAAATTGGGGGGTGTACTAATTGATCCCAATCCTGTTCCAACAGATGTGACGGTATCCCCAGTATTTAGCCACTTTGCAAAAGGCTCGGAAGGGTGGACGATCTATGCTCTGCAACAATGCTAAACATCTGAACCAAACAGAGACCTAAAGAGAATGATTTCCCGAATTGAACCCCAACAACCAGACCCCATCACAGCAGATAGCATGTCAAAAAAAAAGCAATCCTGAGTCTCCAGGAACTTTCCAGGTGGTTCCAGGGGATGTTCATCCAGGCACCTCTAAAATGCAAGGCTTTACACTCAACCACCATGCCAACTTGACAGAATGGGTCCAACACTACACATAGCACACCACTAATTGTTCCTCAATTGACTTACACATTTACTTTGGTCTGTTTTGTGGCCCATGGACCCTTGTAGCAGTTTTCATCGGGCACAGCTACCCCTCATTTGTAAGCTCACGAGTATCCCTTTCACAATAATTTCAAATTTGTGTACCATGATGGTTGAGATTTTGAGCTAGGAGAGCTTGTATAATAGAGTAGTGGTTCCTGCCTTTTTACTTCGTTCAAAATGCCATTTTGCATCGCAAAAGGATATATTGCAAAAAAGTGCCTGAAATACCTTCAATTTTCTATTTTGTGGGATGAGTACAGTACTTCAGTTCCATTCCTGCCACATACACATCACAAATTGAACACATTCTTTCAGCAACATGGTCTGAACTGTACCCGAAAAGTTTTTCTAGGGTGTTAAATTCGTAGGGTAATATCCTCCCCAGGGATTCTGCTTGAATTAATAGTGGCATGTTACCTACAGGTCTGCTTCATCTACAGTGGATGCACCAACCTAAATAACTTCCGCTTCTTGTCAATACCACCACTCACCTGTTCCTCTTCTCTGTCATCCCTGAGGTCAGTCTTCAGGAATTCCCTCACAGTCTCACTTGCAGCAATCACTGTCACAGTACTCACTGAAACGAAGATAGATTTTATTCAAACAAGCTGTACGATAACATTTCCATGCATACACAGTAGTGTCATAACTTGTATGAAATCAATCCTAACATTCATTCTTGCATAGTATAATGAGTAATAGATGGCCAAACGTTGCTGCATCCTACTTTTTGCGGTAACAGCCAAGGGATCTCACCATTGTAGTTGATAAAACATGGTTTTAGTAGTGACATCAATCACTGCTATTTTGACTGCCCATATCCGTTCCCTCCCGAGTCTTTTCAGCATTCTCCCATCATCTTCTCAGTGCTAGCTTCACCCCTCCCACTCCCCATGTATCTGCACCTCCTACTACAAAACCACTCATTTGTTTTATCAGCTCCAAAAGTAAGGAATAATGTGCCCTATCATATTCCAACAGCCACATCCAATAACTCTTCCAAATGATGTTTTAAAACTTACATGTTCAGAGACTAAACTGATGCCTTAGCACTTTCAAACTGTTCTTTGGAAGTGGCTATATATACACCTCACCCCTCATGGCATCATGCCTTTTCACCTACCCTCCCCACCAACACAAAACAGAGGTAGAAATAATTGGGGGTTGGAAGGTTTATGACATGGCTATGAGTATAATAAAACACTGGAAAAATGAACCCCTCAGGTGGTACTGCAGAGCATGATCCCTGGTAGTAGAGCATAGAGTGTATAAGACACTGAAGGCCACACAAACTCATAGAGTAAATGCTTCACACTCAAGTACAGCTTACAGTAGGTATGATAGTCACTGGACTGAGCAAACCTAGAGAATATTAAAATGAAAATTACATCATGAAAAACAGATTGTACACATTACTCACATGTAACCTACAGTTAAGGGAGAAGCAGTTGCTTCAAGTTTATTTTCAAAAATCTGCTAAATCTTAATACAAATCTCCTCCTGCTGTATTTAGCTTAAAAGTATCTTTCATAATGTTTCTGTGTAAAAGCATTGAATATCAAAAGTAAACCAAGGAGTTCTTCTGCATGAATTTAACAAATGAGAAACAAAAATATTGTCACAATTTATAGGAGCCATTCCAGAATTAGGACAATGAGAAACACTAATTCAAACTGGGAGAACTGCATTTTCCCTTTAAAGTTCATCAAAATTTATTACTATTTTCATGAGCCTACAAACGGACTAAAAGAGGAAGGGGTTAAATGGCCTGTGTGCCCTTTTCAAAAGATAAAGGATGATAATTTTTCCAGAGATTTCAAAAGCAACAAATTAAAACAAATTGGCACTTTCAAAATATGCTCTCTGAAGGAGGAGCTAGGGTCCAAGAAAGAAAACTCTGTGAACTTGTAGACATGTTGAAATAATGGACCCCCCCCCCCCCATGGAAATGCCCCCTACAGAGTCAGGTCATCTTCAGTCCCTGCATGAATATACCTTTGAAAGTCATCACCACTTTTAACTGACTGTACTGCAATCACCATGGAACTACTGAACCAGTTAAATTTCAAAATAATCAGCATTGACTATCCACCGTGGGACTTCCAACAGTATGATCTTATTCAAACTGAACAAAATAAGAATGATATTCAAGTTTGTACACCCTGCACTTGGAAACTTCTGTACAATGTTTAAATAGTATATAAAATATAGGCTAGAAAAAAACTCAAATCAAAACAAGGTGAATAGAGGAAGAGGGGGAAGAGGTAGACATTCATGAAGGGGCATGTTTCTATCACTATAAATCCAGGAAAGTCTATACCCTTGCAAGGCAGATAACAAGATGAGTGTGAGAAGACAGTTACTGTATTAACAAACGGACATGATAACGACCTGTCATTCCTTGAGACAAGACACTTATTCACTAGGCAATGGGCTAATGATAACTGCCAGTGAAAGTTAGATGGGATTTTATGACACACCAACACGACTGTGTTATATAGTGTCATCTAGAAAAAAAAGGTGCAATGTTGGGGTACAATTAACTGAAAAAGGCGGGGACAAACTTCACTAAAGAGTCCAGGCAAATGTGGGAGTCATGTCAAAAATTTCTATACAGTTTACTTTCCTTGAGAAAGTCCAAAATAAGGGAAGGATCTGTCTGTTCAAATAAAGTTACTGCCAGTGAAATAAACAAACGCAAGCAAATGCATGCATTTAATAAACAGATTCTTGTAACGTTAATGCTTTGCCACACGCCCACGGCTGGTTAAAATATTTAATTCTCAGGGGAAAAGTCAAATTTCCCACAATTTCATCTCATGTTTTCATACAAAATGAAAGCAAGATTTCTCTCAAATGTTAAAAGTTTACTCTGAATATCAAAATTTCCAGTACTGAGCTTCCCAGAGGTCCAAGTGTCTTCCGCCAAGGTTTATTTCACACAGAATACTGCAGACTGATATGGCTGATAGACCTACTTATACTGTACCATAGTCTGCAGTGCAGTTTCCACAATTTGATAACACATCAGAGGGCTTTGCACACGTTTATGGCAGCTGTTTGTTTATAAATAAAACATTCATGTACTTTACCATGCGAATAAGTAAATTTTTAACCCAGGACTCTCAAGGAGACTCACAGCAATATGATGTTGATGAAGAAAGCTGTGATACTGGAAACATTAACTATTAGAAACTTTATCATTCTCAGCCTCAAAGGACTTTGAAATCGAAATTGAAAACCGTCATAGACTGCAGTGAAATGAATGTGAAACAAGTCCAAGGTTCCTAATGAACAGGTCTGTAAATCAAACGGTGATGAGTGCCATGTTTAAATCCAACACCAGACAATATAAGCCATCACTCTTCGAAGTCTTATCATGATCCCTTGATATTTTGTACGTATAATGAGAGTCTCTAACCACGAACTATCTTGACAAAAGTTTTGCATGTACTACGTACGTGTATATTACGATATTAATACTGTAAGTTCAGAGACTGCATTTTAGTAGAAACCAATTTAACAAGTAGACGTGCCAAGCCTTGCAGATTACAGTACCTGTGAGTCTCCAAAACTTTGTAGCAATCCCATTGAAATCCTCTTAAAATCTCACAGAACCAAAATGGATACATCACTGTATCAAAAGTATTAGAAATTTGTGAATCAGAGTGTATTTCCTGCTACTGCTGCACGTTAAAAAACTTTCCAACCTCAAACCCACTATGATAATGCTGAGATACACTGTGTTGTTCTGCTCATGCACTCAAGTTTGATTCAAATCGTAACTATTACAACTCTGAACATGGGTATTTTAGAGGAATGTGTTCTACTCAGGGAAATGTTTCTTAATCAATCTTTAGTCAGATCAAACTTACGATCAATCGTAAGTTGTTATGAAACAGGGCCCAGAAAGACCATATTCCAAGTGCTACAGCCAAACTACTGTACAGTATTGCTGGATACATAACAGGACTGTGCTTGATCAACACATACAGTAGGACTACAGGGGATGAAATATCCAGTACCGGATCACAACTTGTCACAATTAGAGCATAAAAATCTAAAACTGAAAACATTTTCTCATTTTTCAAGCATTTTCATTTATACAACATCTTGCTTAAAATGGCCCAATTTTACCTTCCCAAATACTTAAAATTTTCAACAAAGTATTCTCCTAGCTCCTCCTCCAATTTAAAAATGACCATAATGATCTCTGGACCTCCTTACCAGTCAATGACCTACATGTGTAGGCCTACATGCAGTAGTTCACTGGCAAGGTCACACTCTGCTGAGTACACTGTTGTATGTGATAAGAGGCTACATTTCAACACATCTTGCATTTCACTGATCTGCACATGTAAATTTAAAGGAAAAATGCAACCACCCCAATCAGAATTAGTATACTCCTTCATACTAATTGGCTTTCTTTGATCAAGTGACAATATTTTTTGTTACTGAATTGTTAAATCCAAGGATGGTAACTCCTTGCTTTCCTTTGTTTGTCCTAGTCAAAACCATCTTCAGAGATACTTACAGAAAGCGGAGATTTGCACGAGTTTGCTGACTCTTCAAAGTAATTTTGGGAGAACTGCCCTATTGCCTTTTTAAGGGATATACTGTATCCAACAATGTACCTGGGGTAATGCAAGAGCTACTTACATACAGCCTGCTATTAACATCACATTACAGTAAACCCTGCTTATCAGAACACATTGGGACCGAAGGGAGTTTAAGTATAATTGAAAAATTTGGATAAACAGGGTAAGTTTTGGTTTCAAGTACCATGCATGCAGTCCCAAAGAAATTGTGCATAAACATTTCCCAAATACTTTTAATATGGTTTTTAATATGGCAAGCAAACTTAAAGTAAACATGTCAAAAATATCTTATAATTTCTGAAGGCTGATAATATGTTCAATTTTGAAGACTTCTAAAGCCCAGAGATTTTATTCCCAAAAGTTGAGCCTACGGTGGACTAAATGGCCACTGTTTTTTACACACTGCAGTGTTCAAGTTAGGGTTACCATCTGTTCCAATTAATCAGGATTGTCCTGTGACTGTCCCGTTTTTGAAAGGAAAGCCATTTTTTCTATTTTTTTATCAACTAACTGTGGTATCTCAATGTCCAATTGACGGGCTGTTGATAACTAGTTGCGGTGGTTTACAATTTTATTATCCAGCTTGTATGTTGGTATCCCACCAGATTAATCTGTAAAAGTTGTGACATGGGTAATTGTACTTCAGTTATTAACAATATAAAAAATTTATTCTATCCTGTTGGATAGCCTAAAGTTAGTGTCAGATTGAGATATTTAGAACCAGACAAACAAACAATGTGAGTTTGCCAGATTAAGGGACAATGTATTAACAGAAATGCGCCTATTTCAAAGTTGGCATGGCGGATGTGACGCTTTGTCCCAACCTGTCACATCATACTCGTATGGACATAATACAAGGCTCTTCATCCTCCCGTTGTGTTTACATTCTTGGAAAACTTGAATCACTATGTCCAATTACTGGTAACCTCTACTGATAAAGTAAAAATGCTAAACCTGAGCAGTACAAGGACAACTGTAATAATGGCACCCATTGGAAGTCACGTTTTGTGTTTGGTGTCCCGATGATCATGTCACATCGCGCACAAAATCATCAAAATTACCACCCTCTCATATCACCTCAAAAATGCCAATCAAATTCATACATGCTGAGTTGTAACATGTGTGCACATGGTTATTGATACTACCCTTTTTTTCCCCATTTTGTAATGTATTGTCCACTATCTGGTTGAAAGGGGAAAATGGTGTCCCATGGTGTCCCACTGTACCTCTGCCATTTGAAGAACAACAAAGAGCTATTTAAACTGTTTTAAACTGAAAAAAATGTAAAATAAATGATTTAAGATGGATAATATGAAACTTCATAAAGATTGGAAAGTAATTAGAAAGTGACAAACTTGAAAATGTATGGAGAGTGTGAATATCTATTTTATTTTTTTGGTGTCCCGGTCACACTTTGGTGTCCCTGTCACACCCGACAATCATTATTACTGTAAATATGAAGCTGTTTTGTTATTTGATAAATCCTTCCTATCTTTTTCTTACTTTAGTTAAAGTCAGTATAGTTTTTAACTTTGTGCAATTTTGTAATGATTTAAGAAGTCACAACATACAGTAATGTTGACATGGTCGGGTGTGACTGGGACACCACATGTTAATTCAATAGGACCCTGTCACCCCTATATGTAACATAAGAGAATTTGCAACTGACAGTAAAAATATCCGATGTTCCAAGAAAAAATAGGTTTGTCTGAACTGTTAGTGTTGCCCACTTGAACACATTACTCTGTAAATGCTACGTGAAACCTTTTATGCATTGTTTGTGTCAGTATTACGGGGATTTTGGTGTCCCGTCACACCCGACACATAACGTCTGTAACCCAGTTACTCAAAAATGTAATATATTTGGATGAATTGGGGACAACTCTGAAAAATGTTTATGTTTTATGTGTTCATTTATTTTCAAGCAGCTACTTGCTCTATCTTTTGGAAACTGTACAGATGATAAATATGTTTCAGTGTAAATATTACATGATTTCCCTTACCATGGTGTGAGCTTTTATTCTAAATTGAGCATACAACCAATTTCAGTGGGTGTAACTTGTTTCTGTCATTAATCCTTGCCACTTATGCCTTACCAAAAGTGAGGAAAAGACTTGGATATATTACACAGTTATAAACTTTCTAGGCATATATTGCCAATTTTGGTGTCCCAGTCACCTCCGCCATTTTTGAAAGGAGCTTTGAGATAGAGTTGATCAATAACCTGGATGTCTTAAACAAAAGCCAGGACTGATATAAATTTTAGAAATAGATACATATACCTTCTTGAAAATATACTTTACACCAGTATTAAATGGTTTTTAAATTTTGACCCCTTTGTCACACTTTGGACCCCTAATTTATGGATACACCCTAATAGAAAATCAGTGGTGCTCAGATACCTGTTAGTTGTTGGCCTATGTACGTTGTACTTCCAAGGGTGCTACGACATATCTCAACAATGTTGATGTAATACTAGGCCTATAATGCTAGCTAGATGGCTGTTCAGCTCTGGTCCGAAAGGTACACAACCGACAAAATATTTTTTACAATATGATTAATATCTTGGGAGATTCCAAATTTCAAGAACATAAGAACAAATCGAGGACATTTTTGGGGACACTTGATCATCCAGCAGAACATTTGGGGACTGTCCCCGAAAATCAGGGACGTCTGGTCACCTTACTCTAACAGTAATACTGTAGAGTAATTCAATCAAAATGTTGACTACTGTAGGTAATGTTCGACTGAGATTCCAACTTCAGTTGCAATGGGGAACTTTTGCCTAGTTTGACTGTACTTCCTACTCTACTTTGAAAAATGACCTCTGGAAGGCAGTATTCAAAGTGTATGGCTAGTTCAAAGTTAGAATGGGTTCTTTGTTAGAACACCAGGGCTAAAAATAACCAGCAGCACTGACAGCCATGGCTGCCGGGTGCTTACTGATGGCTGTGGTGTCCCTCAGTCAATGTCCTATAAAATAACAGTAGACAGACAGCCAATTTGCTCATTTTGGCTGTGTCCTTTTCATGCCTATTTTGAGTCCTGGAACACCTCATACTATACAAATATGCCTGTTTGAAGTACAGCAAGGGCCAATCTGAATGAAAAAAAAACACTTCATTTTTCATGAAATTAACCCCTACTTCCTTACAAAAAAATGTTATAGTATTGGGGCTTTTAAATTCTTTAAGTGTTCAAACTTAGATCCTACCACCATACCCAAACAACTAATGCACTTATCAACTGAATGATGCACCCCACTACCACTGGCATTATTGTCAGTCATGTGAGTCATTAACCAATGACAGTGTGACTCACATGTCCGTTATTGAACCACTTTTGTCAGCCACCAGCATGACTGAGGGTTGTCCTCAGTAAAGGACTGTGGTCGTTCGCCTACAGCTCTCTATACACAGTCCTTACACCGACCGTTGAAAATAGCGGGGGGATCGGCCGTCTGTGTAATGGTTGAAATCTTCTGTCTTCTCACAGCAAATTCCGAAAGAAAAATCCTAATTTACAACCAGGAATTTTCTTCTCCAGATCTTACAAGAGTATTGCAACTGTTCTGGATCACCAAGAATTTCCGGAAAGTGCCAAAAATATGAAATGAAATCAGCAACTTTTTCGCTCTGTAAAATTTACTTGTGACTTTGGAACTTTGTTTACAACAGTATGCTAATGAGCTACGTCGTTACATCAGTATAGGATGCCTGCAGAGGCAGTTGCCATGTGTATGCATAGGAACTACAGTTATCAAAATGTTGTGCGTGACGTCACAATGTTACGCACACGGCATTCAGATGTCAACAAATATTTCGAGCGCTACAGTAAATTGTTAAGAAGCTGATGAAGAAGTTGATGATTTTATTTCAAATTTTCGGAACTTTTCCGAGGTTTAAAGTGATAAAAAACAACTGCAATATAAGTGTAAGACATGGAAAGAAAAAGTTATGGTAGTTTATTAAGACTTTATGTCCTAACTTTGCAATAAGAAGAAAATCAATTTCGCCTAGCACTGTGCTGGTCGAAGACCCCGGTTTTCAATGAGTCGGAGTAAGGACCGTGTATAGGGAGCTATCGGCGACCGGCTATAAACGGGCCTTTACTGAGGACTAGACTGAGGGGTGCTCGTCACATTTAACTCAATTGTCAGTCATTGTTGTGACCAAGGGGTGGATCATTGTGAGTCAATTGTTACACTTTGTACAGGGATACCAACTGGCCCTTTGGCAGGCATTCTCAATTTTTCAGTCAATATGGTGACCCACATGTCAGTCAAAATTGCAAATTGTGCATCAATTTTGTGACTGAGATGTGAGTCATTTTACATTAACTTGTCAGTCACAAAAGTGACTGAGGTGTACATCATTGTACAAGTTTGTCAGCACTGTTGTGGACAATGACCATGTCCGGGTAGTGGGGTGCATCATTCATAAGTGCATAAGTAACACTAACAAGGAATAAGAAATCAGTAGTCACCAGTTCAAAAATGTTTTCCAGTTCAGCAGGGTGTTCTACAGAACTCCCTAAACCAGGGCTCGACAAATACATAAGTCCGCTAGCCCGGGGCTACTGTAGCTCAAACCACACATGGGACGTGACAGTCAACTATGTAAAGCCCCATAGGCTAGTGCAAAATGCTGTACAGCTGTATAGCTGGACATGGCCTATGCCTTTGGAGGCTAGTTCCAATGTCCTTCGGGCTTGTGAAATAAGTTTGTCGAGTGCCCAGTTTGGCTAGTAGTAAAGCTTCAGAAATTTCGAGCCCTGCCCTAAACTTACATTGATACCCCGGAGTAACAGCAGAATACCCCCCACATACATAGAAGCTTGTTTGAGAAAAACGTTAGGCTACAGAGTACAGGCAACAAACAGTTTGAGAACGACCCATCTATGATTATTGCACTATTCTTTAGCTTTCACTGCTCAGGTATCTTGCAAGGTTACTCTTACTTTTTAAGAGACTACGAGGAGATGCAGTCAGTAGTCAATTGTTTTTGTGAGAAGCCAAAGGGATATAGGCCTAGGCCCTACGGTAAAAATTAAATTTCCTCTTGCCCAGATACGTTTTCAAGAGGCTATGGGGATGTACAGTCATTATTCTGTGGCAACCTCCTCTTATGTTCTAGCTTATGAAGGTAAACTCTATGAGGATATCCAGTCAATATTTTGGTTGTCTTTTGGGAATGCTACGATGATACATGCAGTCAGGATTCAAACTGTCTTGAAGAGGGCTACAGTCAGGATATTCACTCATAGCCCTAACGTTGGGCCCATAGCCCAGGGCTAAAAACAGAGCTTCAATCTGGAGGTGTTATTCTGCAATTGTGCCGATATCTCTCCTCGAGTCGAGGTACAATACAGGACTCAAAGAAAGCCTAAAATTAACAATTTGTACAACAAGGAAACGTGGTACCTCCAGTTCCACTATCGGCATTAGCTGCAAGGCAGCCTACCATTGTAACTAGTATACTAGAAGAAGAAACATTGGACTGATGTAGTGTTATGTAGGTTAACGTTAGTGTTAATTCATAATTGCTAATGCTACTCACACTTCCAATATTCGATCTCCACGTAAAATTCCTGCGCGATCTGCAGCGCCTCCTTCCAGAACGGCACTGACATGTTGCAGGGGGGCGTATAATTCCCCGTTGATGCTCTTCAGTTGACCACCCTCACTGACTTGTCCTCTCACATTAAAACCAAAGCCAGATTCACTTTTATGAATGGTTACAATTCTCGGTTCATTCGAAAATGTTGGTCTTTTCTTTCCCGTGTCTTCTTCGGCCATGATTTCGTGGTTTTCCGTCCCGTCAGTTTAGATAGTACATGTACATGTTACATACGTACGTACGCATAGGAAGCAGGCACGCACAACGAGACGTAAGACAATCATAAAATCATGCTAAACGCGAACGTGCTGTTGCTGTACTGTTGATGTATGGCGTGCTTTATCTAAGGGAAAGAGCTAGCTCGCTGTGCATCGGATTCAGGGTGCCTGGGAGTTCAGAACGATATAGGTACTCTATACTATGATCAGATGAGCACAATCATACTTCGTACCTCATCTGCTCATGGAGTTACTACTTCGGGCCTCTGAGGTGGTAACTCCATGTCCTCCTCACACGTTAGGCTGTCGGGCCTTTGAAGTTTGTAAACTGAGTAATGTTTTAAAATTAATGTGATTGCAATCTGTTTAAGGAAAGTGATGACTGGAAAAAGAAACATATAGTATTGGAATGTTTCGATGTCGGATGCTAGTTCAGGGCCGTACCTGCGAGGCGGGGTGGGGGGGGGGGGCAACTGCTCCCTGAGATTTCCAAAACGAAAATAAAACTGGCCTACTTGAGAAAAAAATACTAAAATGCTGAAAACTTCACTCTCCAAAATATGATTTTAAGGCCCCAGAAACCTGGGAAATTGCGAATAAGGGTCCAATTTTTTTCCATATTTTCCCGAGGAGGTCCCCGGACCCCCGCCGTGGGTGCATTCTTAGGCGGGTTTCTCCTCCTGACAAATAACCCTTTTTCTCTTACAAGAAACATCGCTTGAGTGCACCCGCAGGCATGTACGCTGGCTAAAGATAAAATAGTCTATGATTACCTTTCATAATTTAGCGACAAATGAGCTGGTAAAGAAAGGGCATAAGCAGTCACCGCAAACTTTTTTTGAGACAACATTTAAAGGCAGTAGGCTTTCGCCCCAAAATTTGCTTCGAAAAATTGGCAAATTCTTGCAAATCTCCTCTTATTGCGTTACAAGCACCTCTGAAGACGTTTTGAACATAACTATTACAAACAACAGGTAAAGCAAGGAGTCCCCCTTGAATTTCACTATTCACTAACAAAAACATTGTCACATGCATCAAAATAGGTCATTCATGAACTAAAGTGACGAGGCATACTAACTCTGATTGGGGTGACTGCCTATGATTGCCTTTAAATCTCACAGATGCCCTGTTATTTCATTTCAAGTGATCTTTCTTGATATGTTATGTATTGCATATTCAAGTTATCAAAGGAGTTACCCTATACGTGAGTTTCAACTCAATGAGAAATGTGTTGTAACATGATCCTCAAACAGGGGCGGCGCCAGGGTTTTTCGATAGGGGGGGGGGGGCAAAGCAAGCTGGGTCGGACCCAGCTTTATTGTTTTGGGGTGCAGGCATTGAAGACTTCCGAGCCTCACCCTCCTGAATGAGACGCTTCAACTATGCAGTAGGCGCGGCGGAACGAAAAAATATTGGGGGGGGGGGGGCTGAGTGCAGCAAGACTATCTAAGCGAAGCGCCACCATCAGTTGGTACAAGAAAATTTTTGGCTTCACAAACCCTCCAGATGGCCGGAAATGGCACTTCCCGAGTGTTCTAAGCTGCATGTACCCAGCCTCGAAATATGGATCATATGTCTGCAATTTCTCAATTAAGTAGAAAAAAATAAGTCTATGCAAAATGGTAATACATATTTCTAAGCGGAGCGCCATCATCAGTTGGTGCGGAGCGTTCAAGAAATTTTTGACTTTGCAAACCCTCCAGATGGCCGGAAACGGCACTTCCCGAGTGTTCTAAACTGTATGTATTCATACTTGAAATATGGATCTCATGTCTGCAATTTCTTAATTAATGAGAAAAAAATAATCCTCATTATTGGATTTTTTTTTCTTGCTTATAGAAAAGCCGAATCACTGAGGAAGGGTACGCAAAATTCAATTTTATAAAAGGGAGAGGAATCATAACTCTTATGAGATAACATTAAATTTTTACCTATAGTTTTTCGAGTTTTTCAGCCAATGATGTAACCAAATTTGCAAGCTAAAGTAAACTTTACGCAAACAGGAGTGACGTCATTTCCTCACATTAATAGACTGATTTATGTATATCGTTAAACTTAAATCCGATTTAGTGTCCTTCATAATCGTATGGTATCATTACGTAATATGCATAGGAGATATTGAAATTTTGCAAATTGCACCCTTAAGGTTCTGTAAGTCAAAACGATTGAAAGGCACACAAAAGGGAGAACTGCTCATCAATGTGAGAATGTGAAATCACTCCAGCTTGCTTTGATTTCACTTTGCTTTGAAAATACAGTTAAATCAACTTTTTATATTGAAAGAAACGCGCATAGAAAATGCATTTTTTTTTTTTTTTTTGGTCTACAAAGAACTGCCAAACTTTAGCTAAATTTAAAGTGTACCTAAAGGTTAAAATTCAAAAACATATGATACAAAGCTTAAAAAATGAATCCAAATGGTCTAACTGCCATCTTTACAGGAATTCCAGAGCTGAGATATATAAAATGTTGGTGCTTATTCAATTTAAAATGGTAGATGGCGCAATAATTTGTAATGTCATTCTTGTACTACTCAAATTACATTCTTTGTTTTCTTATTTTTTCGAAAGCCTCTGCACCTTGTGCCAAAATGTGATCACTTTCTCACTGTTATAGGGTGACTTGACTATACAAAACCTCTCCGTACAACAGTAATTTTTGCAAGGTTATATAAACATTTCAATTTCAAAAGGAAACAAAAGCAAGTAATGTGAGTTTTACAAGAAGATCATCACAAATTATTGCGCAATCGACTATTTCAAATAAAGTGAATAAATTTTAACTTTTCATATCTCAGCAACAGGGTGAGCTATGAAAATGAGAGTTGGATGAGTGAAATTCGTTTCCAACGTCTAAAATATATTTTCTTATAATTCTACACTTTAGGTCCACTTTAAACTCCTAAAATGAAACGTGCATGTATGGGATAAGATACAAAACTGATTGAAATTGATTTTATTGCAGTATTATTTATGTAAAATTTGGACTTAAACCTTAAGAATGGATTCAAAGGCAGAGGTATAAATAATTGGTTAGGATGGCGTCACCAGGGAGGGAGAGGGAGGAGGGAGGGAGATACCGTACCATAACACACGTCAGTCTTTAAGCGCCTGTCACACCTCACCGGATTGCAATAACGGAGAGGAAACGAAGACCCAAAATGGCACTCCGTTGATGTACGTTAGTATCCGTTTAGTCTCCTGTCCTCCTCCGCCGACTTCGTTTCATGACCGGGAACGTCCGGTATGAACGGCGAGAGATTTTGAACATGCACAAAACTTGGACCGGACGTCGACCGAAAAAGGTCCTCCTTACGTATTCGTTACTTATTTAAGCTTCCGTTTTATCATTTTCTCGTGCGTTTCTCATACTGGACTTCTCCGTTAGTATCCGTTCGTCTCCGGTGATTGCTATTTGTTCACCGGATCATTACCGGACAACAAACGGGTGAAACGTAGAAGTACAGTACCTGTACCGAATGTTCGACGGACACTGACGCATAAGTAACGGAAGCGTAAAGAAACAGAACTGGCAATGAACTGATAGGTAACGTACGTTTAACTGAAGAAACGAAAAAACATAGGCAAAGAAAAGTATAGATACCGTGGCACTGAAGGGACATGCGTCTTCTCTCTCTTCAAACAAGAAAAGTTAGAGAACACGACGAAATTTACTTAATTGTCGTATTCTTTGTAAGGGAACACAACAAAAATTGTTCAACTGTCGTGTTTTTTGTGTCGAGTAACGAGAGAACACGATGAAATTTACCTGACTGTCATATTCTTTGTGAGAGAACACAACAAAAGTTGCTCAATTGTCGTATTTTTGATGTCTAGTAACGAAAGAACACGACGAAATTTACTTGATTGTCATATTCTTTTTGAGAGAACACAACAAAAGTTGCTGAATTGTCGTGCTGTTTGTGTCGAGTAACGAGAGAACACGACGAAATTTACTTGATTGCCATATTCTTTGTGAGAGAACACAACAAAAGTTGCTGAATTGTCGTATTTTTTGTGTCGAGTAACGAGAGAACACGACGAAATTTGCTTGATTGTCGTATTCTTTGTGAGAGAACACAACAAAAGTTGCTGAATTGTCGTGCTGTTTGTGTCGAGTAACGAGAGAACACGACGGAATTTGCTTGATTGTCGTATTCTTTGTAAGAGAACACGACAAAATTTGCTCAATTGTCGTGTTTTTGGTGTCGAGTAACGAGAGAACACGACAAAGTTTGCTTACTTTG
This sequence comes from Holothuria leucospilota, assembly GCA_029531755.1. Lineage (NCBI taxonomy): Eukaryota > Metazoa > Echinodermata > Holothuroidea > Aspidochirotida > Holothuriidae > Holothuria > Holothuria leucospilota. Next base: position 36,564,646 of record CM055974.1, on the reverse strand, counting down.
TCGTGTTCTTTCTGTCAGCTGATTAGAAAATATGGCAAAAGTTGGTCCGCTATTGTCGTGTTCTTTGTGTCGAGTAACGAAAGAATACGACGAAATTTGCTTAAATTGTCATGTTCTTTGTGTCGACCAATGAGAAAGCGCGACTGAATTCGTTAACATTTCGCAACTCTGACTGTTAAGGTGCGTTCACACCAAAACCGAAATCTGCTGCGTTTTGCGGGCGGGACGCGGAAATTTTTTACCCAGGACAAATAGGGGCAATATGTTTTAAAAAAAATTAAGGAAATCGTCCCATTCTTTCTTAGATAACAAATTTCGCGTCCCGCCCGCAAAACGCAGCAGATTTCGGTTTTGGTGTGAACGCACCCTTAGTTGGTGACAGTGCAAGACGGAATTTACTTAATTGCTTTGCTAGTTGCATCAAGTAATGTTAGAAAATGACGGGTTTTACTTAATTGTCCTACTTAAGTGTCGGGCAATAACAGGATATGACGAAAGTGTTTAAAGTGGACCTAAAGTCTAAAAATTCAAAAATATATATTTTAGAGGTTACAAAATTAATCTTATTGGTCCAACTCCCATTGTCATAGCTTATTCCATTGCTGAGATATTAAATGTTAAAATTTATTCACTTAAATCCAAACAGTTCATTGCGCAATAATTTTTGACATTCTTGTTGTACAACTCACATTAAATGCTTTGTTTTCTTTTAAAATTAAAAATGTTTATATGACCTTGACCGCTTCCTGTTTTCTTGCATGAAATGCTGTACAGAGAGGGCTTATATAGTCAAGTCACCCCAAAGCAGTAAGAACGCGATTACATTTTGGCACAAGGTGCGGTGGCTTTCAGAAAAACAAAGAAATACAAAGATTGTAATTTGAGTAGTACAACAATGACATCACAAATTATTGCGCAATCTACCTTTTTAAATCGAGTGAATAAACTTCAACATTTTATATCTCAGCTTAAGAAAGTCCTGTGAAGATGGGAATTGGACCATTGGAATTCAGTTTTCATGCTCTGTAATACATATTTTTAAATTTTCAGACTTTAGGTACACTTTAATTGTAGTATTTTATTATTCCATTAATGTGGGAACACTGCAGAATTTGCTTACTTGTATATTTTGCAGTGGCGTAGCCACGGGGGGGGGGCAGTTACTTACCCCAAACTTCCGTCAGGCCCCCCAAAAATTTCAAGGTTATGTGGTAAATGTCTAAATATCACTGACGGATTAGGCCTGTCATTTAAATTTCTGTCTTTCTAAATTTTCACGAATTTCAAATTGTCAAATTTTCCTAGCTAAACAGGTTAGTAAAATTCTTAGGCTATAACAGGTTTCTGTTTCCAAAATTTACCAGGTTTATGCGTCGACCTCGGAAGTATTTTTCACAACTAGAAATAGATTTCTCTGTTCTCTGTTTATTATAGGCTGAGACATGCAGGGCTGACAATTCTAGACGAAAAGACTAGGTAACAAAAACTAGTTACGGGATAGTTACGGCTGCTTGTAAACGGAATATCTGTACTCAGGGGCGTAAATACGGGGGGGGGGGGGGGAGGTGTGATACTCCCTCCTGTGAAAATCAAAAGTCGATCTCTGAGCGCCAAAAAGTCGGTCTCAAATCCAGTTCAGTATGCTTTTGTAACAGTAGACCAGACATGAACAACATTTGAAGTCACTGGCGTAGGAAGCTGTTCGAGAGTGGGGGGCTGAACCTTGTTTCGGATCGCCGTCCTGGGGGAGGGGTCTAAGGGTGTCCCCCCTTCCCCTTTGGAAAATTTTTTGATATTTGAGGGACCTTAGATGCAATTTGGTGCATCTTTTTGGACAAATTTTAAGGTAAATTACTACAATTTTTTGACATTTTTGTCAATTGTTTTTGAAAATTTTTGGATATTTCAGGGACCTAGATGCAATTTGGTGCACAAATTTTAAGGTACATTACTGTAAATTATGGACATTTTTTACAGAAAATTTCTGACAATTTTTTGGAAAGTTTTTGGATATTTCAAGGACCTTAGATGCAATTTGGTGCATCATATCGGGCAAATTTTAAAGACAAATATTCGTCATCCCAATGTATATTTTTAGTGTGGTGTTATTAAAATTCTCAGTTGGTGACTGCTCTAGGCTTGACATCAAAGTTTGAAAACTCAAAAGATGCAGAGTAGCTTACATTCCACACAATGCAGAGAGAGAGTGTGTGTGTTTAGATTACACATTATGGCCTTTTGAGCTCATCAGGCTGCCAGGACATGACCTTAAGCAATAAAATAGGTTTGTGTCTCCACAAAGAGGAGCTTTACTTAGTTATGGGAGGAGCTACACGTTGCATAAATGGGAGAATTGGAACTGTTTGGGATGATGAGAATTACCCTTAATGCAAATTATTGAAATTTTTTGGACATTTTTTTATAGAAAATTTTTAACAATTTCTTTGGAAAATTTTTGGATATTTGCATGAGGGACCTTAGATGCAATTTGGTGCATCATTTTGGACAAATTTTAAGGTAAATTACTGCAAATTTTTGATATTTTTACAGAAGAGACAAATAAGGGGTTTTCGTCCTTGGAAAGTGGCGGGCTGAAGCATACTTCCGCCCCCACAATTTTCTCTGGGGGCTGTCACCCCGAGCCCCCCGATTCCTATGCCCTTGTCTGAAGTGCAAAAAAAAAAAAAAACAGAAAAAAGAAGTTCTTAGAAAATTCAGACATGAAAACAACATCTGAAGTACAAAAAAGCAAAAAGAAGAAAAAAAAACGGTCTTAAAATTCGGATCGCACAGCCATGTCAATGGGAGTCGGTCGCCAAGAAATGTAGTTGGTCCCAAAATAGTTCACCCCCTGCGAATTCCTGTATATACGCCCCTGGTTACATTGGGTCCCGTTACATAACTCAGCTAGTCCTGACGTTACAAAGTGCACACACAACACATAGTCTAGGCCTACATAACCTTCAGGCGTTGAAAGTAACGTTAGGACTGTATGTAAAATCTAGTAACGGCATAAGGCCTAGCCTAGCGCTTGGCTATACGTATACGAGGACCTCACCTGTTTACACATGTCCCGCAGGTCTTTCCCTCTGCTCTCCCGATCGGCAAACTTCCGATGCGGTTGTGTCCGTCTAGGGAAACTAATATTTCGGTTCCCGGACAACTCCCACCAGGACAATTCCCATCCGGACAATTCCCCCGGACAATTGCCCCCCGGACAATTCCCACCCGAACAATTCCCACCAGGACAATTGCCAACCCGGACAATTGCCAATCCGGACAACTCCCACCCGGATAATTTCCACCCGGACAACCGCCATCCGGACAATTCCCACCCGGACAACTTGGCAACACGAACAATTACCACTCGGACAATTGCCAACCCGGACAACAGATATGCTATACAGGAAAAACGATACATTATTGGGGGGTAGTTGGTGTGGAAAGTGACCAGCGAGAGGTGTAGTGAGCTTTCAGAATTAGTTATTAGTGAAGCTGTCCTACAGGAAGTAATAACGAGACATTTCCACCAAAGTTTTCCTATGCACAGCGGTATAGGATTAGTATGAGACATCAATTTATATGAAGCTCATGCGAAGCACGCCGAAAAATTTATCGAGAGTTGTGATTCCCTGCACATGGGTAGGGTTTGGGATTTTGTTTGCAAGGACCATGGTGCATTTAATGACTTACATGATTACTTTCAGTAACCGTTATTTCAAATCTTCAAGTCACAATAGTGTGGCGAGTTGTAGACGCACATGCTTTGAAAGGAAATTTACCATACCAGACAAAGTTTTCAATTGTATTGATCAGTTTCCGAAGAGGATGCGCGTGAAGCGCGCCGGGAAAAATCTTCTTAGCATTTTTATGGTGTTTGATATTGATGTTTTCTTTTCATTTAACATTACAAAATTTGATCATGGTAGGCTATTGAAAAATTCTTGTATAATTTTGTGATCTCCCTTCCTTTCGCTCATGTTTTTCATTGCTTTTATTATTTATTAAACTCGGGAAAAATTGGGGGCAAGTGTCCTTCCTTGCCTCGCTTATAAACATGCTTTCTACCCCTTATCTCGTGTACTCACATAGGCCACAGTGCCGTAAATTTTATGTTGTCGCCTTGATCTGAGGCTATGATGTATGCCCTTCCCTTTTAAACGTTTTTCGTTATTATATGTGCAGTCTGGTGACATTTTCTGTAACATTGATGTAGTTTTACATTACATTTTTGGTATGTATATTAAATGTCACTCCCACAACTACGGAAAAGCTAATTTTTGTGTCGACCACAACAGTGTCAACAGGGACGCCCCTTAGGATTGATGAGTGGGGATGTTGGGCCTTTTCCCGACAAAAATGGTTTCATTCCCGACAAAATATAAGAACGGTTAAGTCAAAACCCTCGTTTTAAGGAAATTTGCAAAAAGTACAAGATGTAAACTTTTAGTATAACGGGAGGAAGATAAGCAAACAACGCAGTTAAACGCAGTTTAAACATTTGGCAATGTCAATTTGACCCTGGCGTACTTGTTTTCATTTATCTGCTACAACAGGATGGAAGATTTGGTCATGGAAGTATTAGCCCTAAGGTGGTACTTCCATGGTGGGAGCATAAGATCGTCTTAGGCATAGGGCTCAGTTGCCCACCGTATGGTCCATTTCAGTAATGCCCCTCTGTGGGAATCCAGGGGGAGAAGCCCCTGGAAACTCAGAAGCATTTACACGATTTCACGCACTGAAATGAAGTATTTTACTGTCTACAAACGGCTTTGAGTACGCACTACACCAGGGCCGTAGCCTGCGGGTGGGGGGAAACCCTGAGATTTTCATATTGTGAATGAAAGTTGAGAAGAAATACCAAAATGAAGAAAATATTACTGTCGAAATTATAAATTCAAGGCCCTCAAAACTTAGGAAACGGCTTATAAGGGGTCCGTTTCCCCAAATTTTCCCGGAGATGTGTTTTATGCGGGTTTCTCGTCGTGACGTATGAACAGTCTTCCTCCTACAAGAAACATCGCTTGGATACACCAGCATATACGATGGCTAAATATTAAAGTCTATGATTTCCTATGATTACTATAGCTAAACTCACTGAGCTGGTAAAACAAATTTTTAGTTTTAAGGGCATATTTAAGTAGTCACCGCAAGCTTACTTTGAAACAAAAGCTAAATCTCACAAATGTTCCCTTATTTCACTTCAAGTACGTTCTTGATATGTTAGAACATATCCTAAATATTTCATATTCAAGGTAAACCAAGGAGTTACCCTACACCTGAATTTCACAACTCAGTGAGAAAAATGTTGTAACAGAATCCTCAAAAGCCATTCATAAAATAGGATACCTGGGTACATTCATTCAATTTTGGGTGACTGCATTTTCCCTTTAAGTTAAATCTAGCTTTTGTTCTTGAAATTTTGATTTGTTTGCAAGCAAGAACTCTTAAAGAAGAATGTTTAGATGTACCTTTAAGGTCTAAAATGTGTTATCCTCCCATCTGGGAGACTTTTCTACCGAACATTTTCTTGCATCCTACGCTACGGATACGCGTCAACCGAAAGTTCCCCAGTGGCGTACTAAGAGCGCCAGGGCGAAGCCTCAGCCGGGTACCAGGCTTGTGGGGATGTCACGAAACAGCCGAAATAGTCAGTAAATAATTTCAGGTCATGTTATCAATATCAGTCCAAAGCTTTATCAAAGATAACACCATTTTAGATCTAGGAATACTTAGGACAAAAAAATTCCTCAAGAATAGAGGTGTCATCCCTCTCGTGAGGCAACGTTTCTTCAATTACACCCTAGCAAAATAGAAAAAAGGTCACAAAATAATAAGGATATCGTAGCATATAATCAATTCAACACTTTAAGAAGCTTTACCAAACATAGTACCATTTTGCATCCAAGCCACCTCACAAAGAGCATACAGTGTTATTCTCTACTCTTAGACAGCACCTCTTGACTTACGCCCAGCCAAAAAAGATAGGGAGAATATTACTAAACAATTACAATCTGTAAAGATATAACACAGTTCAGGGCTTTGCAAACGATAGCAAAATTTTGCCCCTAGCCAGGCCTTACATGTATCCCTCACCTCAGCACCCTTCCCAGGATAGCATCCACTCAGAGGTGAAAAGGGAAGGGTCCACCTGGGTGTCAACTATCTGTAGAAACGACACTTGGTGCACCGCTTAGCTTAGGCTAGTTCCATAAACTGTCCCCCCCCCCTGGGGATTTCGCCCAGGCTAAGGACCTGTAAATGGACCATGCATAAAATAGCAGTTTGTCTATATCTTTTCGAAAATAGCATATATACAGCGGCGTAGGAAGATGTTTGACATTGGGGGGGGGGGGCAGACCAGATGTGACTTCTCGACCTTGAATCCCCTTCCCACACAAAAACACATTTGCTCAATGTGATTCTTCCGATTTTAATTTGAGCAAAATAAAAATATTCAAAGCAAAAGGAAACAAAAACAACACCATGCAGGAGTGATTTTTTGTTTAGGAGGCTCTGGAGGACTGGAGATTTTGTCGGGGTGACTCCCGTTTACTATATCTAAGCGGAGCGCCACCATAGGTTGGCACGGAGCATACCAAGAAAATTTTAGATTTGAATACGTCCCAGATCGCCGGAAATGGCACTTGTCAGGCTTGATAGCAGCCATCAAGATGTGCAATTTTTGTGACAAAATGTAAAGCTTGATTCGATTTTTTTATAAAACACATTTCTGTGAGGACAGATTACTTGAGCTGGCCTGGACTTGGGGTCCGAGGATTGGAAGTTTGAACCCCATTTACTATCTAAGCAAAGATCCACCATAGGTTTGCGTGGACGGAGCCTACCGAGAAAATCTGAGATTTTAATACATCCCAAATCACCGGAAGTGGCGCTTGCCAGGATTTTTGAAGCCATCAAGATGTGACCTTGTTGTGCAAATTTTGTAAAGTTTGATTTGAATTTAACACTTTAAGTCTGTTACAATCTATCCGACTTCATTCAAAATTGTTCAGCGTTGAGTTATCCCCCATGGATTTCAGTGGATTAGTTGGAACTGAGATTTTCTACAGCCAGAGTCTGTTAACTTATTATTAAGTTGAGTAGAGGTAGCCCCACGATTTGCCCAGCCAACGGCCAACGACCCGAAACTCCGACAGCCCCAATGCCGTCGAGTATTGGTGAGGTGATATTTGAAAAAAGCCTGTATACTAGCCTCCATTTCATTCGGGTCATATATTGCATAAAATCTGTATATACTAGAGAAGCTAAGTTCCGAGTTGATTAAATGTTTTTTTCCGGAATCTAAACTGTAAAACTGCAAAGCGCGCGAAGCGCGCGAAAATTTTTCGGGTCATTTTTCACAAAAAACATAGGCCTATGTAATTATTAAAAACAATAAGAAAGAAAAGCTGTAGGGGTTCTAGACCGTATAGGAGATAATATGCATTGTATCGAAACTACCTTGACTATCCGATGAAATAGCCAAATATTGCTCGGTGAGTCCTTCACCAACTGGCCGTACCGCATGACGCACAAGAGAACAGTAGCTAGGCTTTGCAATATGGGGTGAAATTTACGACCTCTACATAAACTGTGTACTTCTCCTACGTGTTATGACTTGCAGCCGGAAGGTCTAGGGTTCAAATCCTGGCCGGGTCATACCAAAGACTTTAAAAATGGAACCTACTGCCTTTGTGCTTGGTGCTCAGCATAAGCAATGGAGTAGGGAAAACAAGCCAGTGAGCCACAACTGGAAAAAAGGCCGTGGTAGTCTCGACTTGAACCAATTGGTTGGAAACTGGGACGTTAAACCTCATCTAACTAACTAACTAACCTACGTGTTATGATAAGGGGGAAAGGACTTGCGCTATCTAGTGATGTAGAATGGAACTATTGAAGAAACCAGAACATCTCTCCTGCGCGCGTAGCGCGCCGAAAATTTTAGGTTTTTATTAGAGAAATTGTCCTCTTAAGAGCAAAAATGGGTAAAACGAAACTGTACACTGTCGCAATTATTGGGGGGGGGGGGCAAAATGACATTTGGCCCCCCTCAAAACATATTGAGGGGGCCTTGGCCCCCCGGTTCCTACGCCACTGATATATGGACTAACCACTGGGGGATTTCTTCAAGACTGATGTTTAAAGGAGGGTCAATAGAGTTCCACAGTGGGGAGTTTCATAACGTTTTAACCGGAGTTTTGTAATACTTATACTCACTTTGTTCTATGGGTAGTCTTAAAAGGTTAACAAGAGTACAAGATGAATGCGCTCGAAGAGTCCCGAAAAATAACACCTTTGCGAACATTTTAGTAATGTTTGCCTTCATTTTACAAAGCAATTAACTATCTACAGATTGCACTGAATACGCACTTTACAGACGTAAAAACTGGAATAAGCCCTGTTGTTTCATAATAGACAGGACTAACTGCCATTCCATTTCTTTACTGATGCATCTTTGATAGTTGGGAGCTAAAACGGGCAATCACGGAGGTTGCACGAAGTTTTGCAATAATCCAAAGCACGCTCCGTCCTTCTTAATCTTTTAATTGGAAATGTAGCCGATATAAAGGATGAGGGCGAGCGCGCCGAAAAGTGGGATTTTACTAACGTTTTTAGGCACCTGCGGCCGGATTTCATCTGTGGTTTGCTATACAATATTTTCCAAAACTGATGAAACTGTTACGTTTGCTGCCACGGCATACGTATCCACATCCGCAAGATCGCATTTGCACAGTGCACACATACACACTCACACACACACACACACACACACATAAGTCGATTTTACATACAATCCGAGGACCTCATTGTTATTTCCTTTGTGTTTACTTCCTTAACCTTAACCTTGACAATAGACTCTCTATTGTTCAAACTTTCGAGGACTTGACAAATCTATTGAATTTCCTTCAGAGAACCTGAAATCCATTGTTCAGGTCCTCAGTTTGATAGGAAGACAAGTTCACACACACACACACACCACAGGATATAGGCCCAACACGATTTAAGTAGAAAGCCAACTCACATTGCACTGACCCATCTCCAACCGGACGGCAAAACCAGTCGCGTTCTTGGCAGACGAGTCGGTTAATTGTGTTCCAAATTTTGTTTTCTACCATAGGCTTTCCATCCCGATTGGAATCCGAGAGTCACGCCCACATGCAGACATGACAAATATCAAACTGTTTGGTAGTCCCAGTGGAGTCGAGGGTGGGGATGGGAGTCCCGTCGCAGTTGAGTAAAGTCGTGGTAGTGTGCAGCTGTTATCGACCCAACGACGACCCATTTTGTTATGAAATGACCAACGAAGGATTTGCGAAATCAAACGATGGTTGCAGAAAGTCAATATGCTCGTCTTCATGTGTGATTGATGAAAAGTAGACTGATATCAATCCCGACAGTGTGGTGCGTGATTAACCTACAATCCGACTGCCACCCGACGCAACTGACCACGAATACTTATAACCTACAACCCATCCCGGACGAGCACTCAGATTGAGCTGAATCGTATTCCAAATGGCTTTTATATCACAGTGTCGGGCATGGTGTCAGTTTCATGGCAGACAATTATATTCAATTATATACGGTAGCCTACTACTATTTTCCCAACAGTCTGGATTTCGTCAAAGGGGGATGGCTTCCCGAATATTGTAGTAGGAATCACCGACAAAGAACCCTCGACATGTGGTATATTTTCTAGAAATATATAATAATTTCCCGACAAACAGAATAGTTTCCCAACACAGTTAGATCGGGGGGGGGATGCGTCTCTGGTTAAATGTATCCAAAGCAATACGTCTCTCTAATTGTCTGCCATGAAATTGACACCATCGGGGTGCGTCTCTGGTTAAATGTATCCAAAGCAATGTATTCACCGGACAATAATTCACTTAAGTAAAACGTTTTGCTCATAAATTTCCCGACATATTTGTAGAGCTAACAGATTTTTTCTGACAATGTAAATAAATTGCAAAACAAAGTGGCAATTTCATTTTTTCCGACAGACTGCAAACATTTCCGGCAGACCGAACTTTGAACATGTCTGGGGGTGTAACACCCCTACAACACCTGTCAAGGGCGGCGAGTTGTTCTCAATATTGGGGACATGACCCCATTTTCGAATAAATTAGTGTGTGAAAAATCAAAGTCAATAGGCAATTTCTCAAATATAGAGGAGGACATGTCCCCCATCCCCCCGGATCGTCGACCATGCCTCCGGTAATGACGCCCCGAGTGTCAACGCAAGAAGCTTATTAGCCCTGATCGTAACTTGCTTCCAGGTTATGAGACACGGCTACAGGGGTTTAGCGTAATACAGGTGTGTGCACTGCCCAGTGCATCACGTAGCTTAGGCATTAACATCCGTTATTTAGATGGGCCGATCCAGTCTTTTGAAGTGGGGTTAGTCATTCGTTATAGGACGAGCTCTTACATAAGAGCCTGTCTGTGGTAGAGGTCAAATTCAGAAAAAAACCTTTTTATGCGATTTTCCAGGTTCTGAGGACTTTCAAATTACAATCAAGGTATTATGATCTTTTTAAGGAGACCAATTTCAATGTAGGGTGTGGAAATTAAGGAGGGCAGCGTCCCTACAGGCTACCATTTTAATAAGCCTAGGATGTACAAGAAAAGAGCAAATGTACAAAAGTATAACGTAACCTTCTACATCGAAGAAACTCAGGTCAAAATACGAAGCGAGTGATTTTGGTATTATGACGTAATTATACGTACTATAATAGAATAAGAATAAATGTCCGTATGGAATAAGCCTATGTTAAATTTGCAGACAGTAGGCCTGTCTGCATTGCCAAGAATAGAGAACATACAAGAAGTACCACCCATATGGTTCAAAATGTGGTTCGATTTCAAAGGGGGTTCATTTTCAAAAGCGGACTGGGTTCGTCTGAAACACTAGAACCTAACCCCCCCCCCCGTCCCCTGCGCACGAGCTTGAGTTCGGCAAAGCAATCCACTGTTTTAAAGATTCTCTAGAGCAATCGCCTAGGAGTTAAAGGGCTTATTTATCTTTGGTTGCCATTTTCAAGTTCTATGAAAATGTAGCCTGCATTTTATGTCACACAGTAAAGTGCAATTTTACAGGGTGAATTGTCCTTGCCATTGTTCTGGGCAATTGGGAGCCATTCGGGATGGAAAATCGTAGGGGTGGAAACTCTTCTAGATGTAAATTGCCAGGCCCGTAGCCAGGCCGGGGCACGGGGGGGGCATGCCCGCCCGTGCGGACCACTGTGCCCCACCATATGGAAAATCGATCGAAAATAAAATTTTAATTACCGTGTAAACGATGGCTCTGGTATTACACCAGGCGATTTTTGACTAAAAATGATCCCAAAAGTCGTTAAATAATGAACGTATTTTGCTTTCTGTAACATTTTTGTTATACAATTACAAAAATTTTCGCGCGCTACGCGCGCTTTCATCTTCAGTTACATATATGGCGTTAACATCGGTTTCAGATATGTTGGTTTACATAAAGGTAAAGGCCCCACAATTAGCCTATTGTTCTTTCGTGTAGGCGTGATTCCCGGAAAAACACAAAATTGAATCCATGAGCGGTTCTATCCTCTTTCTCTTATGATCAGGAAGATTCTTAATTCAGACTCAACATCATGATTAACATATTTTGTAAGAAACGTAAAGTGTCTCAATGTCCAGGGGTGGTGGCAGGTCGCCCCGCGACCAGTCGCCCGGCGTCTTGGTTTTGCTCTTAAAGACAGACACACATCACCCCACATACATTTTGGTTGAGAGAAAGCAAAATTCTCAATTGGTCAGTGGTGAATGCTCTTTGATTGACATCAAAGTCAAAAGATGCAGAGTAGCTCACATTACACAGCATGTGCAAAGAATGTTGTGATTACATATTATGGCCTTGTATGCCCATCAGGATATGACCTTAAGCAACAAACTAGGTTTTTGTCTGCACAAGGGTGTCTGCTCAAGAAGGGGCTCAATACAGTTTTGGAAGGAATAACTTAGTCGGAAGAACTGGAACTGTCTAGGACGAGAAGGGCAGATTCTTCCATAGAAACCCAAAGTTTCTAATTTTTCTTAATAAGAATCAAATGTTTTTAATTTTTCGTCAACAGAATCCCAAATTTTTCGTCGCGCGCCAAAAATTTCGCTTTCGGCATATCCTTTCTGTAACCCATTGCTTCTAGCGGGACTTCGGGTGGATGGACCCCTTAGAGGAGCTTGGTCCCGTCGTCGGGCTTATCTTTTCACCAGCTTTTGCTGAGTCTGTATGCAGGTTTTACCGTGGTAACAATTTTCCTGCAAAATTTCGGCCTTCGGGATTTAATCGTACCCAAATTTATTCCAAAATTTATTTTATCTGTTCATGCAAAATTTCGTTCAAAGTAGAAATACGATAATGACCGTCTGAATTGTGAACTGTGAAGAGATTGGTGTGCTCTCACTGTCATTCAAAGTCCTGCTCAAAGCTCCATGTTAGTGTTCCCATTTTGTTATTTCCTCAGACATGTGGGGAATTTCCCTCTGGGTCCTAGCAAAATCATACTGGACCACACCAAGACTACCGAATGTCAGCTCCTGTTCCCCTCGCCGTTCGAAAATTACTCAACTCTTCACCTGCGCTTGCAAAGCTGAAGAAGCATCGTCGTGATCATAGTCTTGTTCCCTTCACTTGTGGAGGCTTTCCACGTCTTTGTATTGCCAAAGGAGGCGAAAATGTCCATCACAAGACTGAAATTTTTGCGCGCTTTGCGCGTATGTGCACACGTAGAACCGATACCTTTCAGCTGTCTGTGGTAAGCTTGAGATATCATCCCCTGTAGTTCTCGCAAACTTATTATATCGTGGCTCTACTGTCTACAAACATAATTATCTTCTTCGGTGCCCTCCTGTGAGGTGCCGATGCCCCCTATCTAAGAATTCCTGGCTACGGGCCTGTAAATTGCCCGGAGGGTATTGTTTGGGTGGGAATTGTCCCGGTTGTAAATTGTCCGGAGTGGGAATTGTCCGGGTGGCAATTGTCCGGAATGGGAATTGTCCGGGTGGCAATTGTCCGGGTTGGCAATTGTCCGGGGGGAATGGTCCGGTCACGAATATGTCCACATCTTCTTTGACACTTTTTCGTCCTCAGACGAAGACATGATCGACTGGCCAGACTGCTCTTGGCCGGAATTGTAAGAAAGAATAGTATCTAGTATATCGCTGGCGGCGAGTACTCGAGTAGCCGTTCAACTCCAAGTAGGTAATTTAAGTAGGCCGAACTTAGCTTAGTGCAAGCCCCTGCGCTAGAGCTGCGTATCATCTCCTTTATTCGAATCATAAAACACGACAATAAGTGGATTTCGTCATGTTTTCTCATACTCTGAAACATAGAATACGACAAATAAGAAAATTCCGTCGTATTCTCCTATTTTACATTACAAAGGTTACTACAATTTAAAAAAATTCGCTGTATTCTCCCATTACGAGACTACCGTGGCACTGAAGGGACATGCGTCTTCTCTCTCTTCAAACAAGAAAAGTTAGAGAACACGACGAAATTTACTTAATTGTCGTATTCTTTGTAAGAGAACACAACAAAAATTGTTCAACTGTCGTGTTTTTTGTGTCGAGTAACGAGAGAACACGATGAAATTTACCTGATTGTCATATTCTTTGTGAGAGAACACAACAAAAGTTGCTGAATTGTCGTATTTTTGATGTCTAGTAACGAAAGAACACGACGAAATTTACTTGATTGTCATATAATTGTCGTGTTTATGGTGTCGAGTAACGATAGAACACGACAAAGTTTGCTTACTTTGTCGTGTTCTTTGTGTCAGCTGATTAGAAAATATGACAAAAGTTGGTCCGCTATTGTCGTGTTCTTTGTGTCGAGTAACGAAAGAATACGACGAAATTTGCTTAAATTGTAATGTTCTTTGTGTCGACCAATGAGAAAGCGCGACTGAATTCGTTAACATGTCGCAACTCTGACTGTTAGTTGGTGACAGTGCAAGACGGAATTTACTTAATTGCTTTGCTTGTTGCATGAAGTAATGTTAGAAAATGACGGATTTTACTTAATTGTCCTACTCTAAGTGTCGGCCAATAACAGGATATGACGAAAGTGTTTAATTGTAGTATTTTATTATTCCATTAATGTGGGAACACTGCAGAATTTGCTTACTTGTATATTTTGCAGTGGCGTAGCCACGGGGGGGGGGGGGCAGTTACTTACCCCAAACTTCCGTCAGGCCCCGCAAAAATTTCAAGGTTATGTGGTAAATGTCTAAATATCACTGACGGATTAGGCCTGTCATTTAAATTTCTGTCTTTCTAAATTTTCACGCATTTCAAATTGTCAAATTTTCCTATCTAAACAGGTTAGTAAAATTCTTAGGCTATAACAGGTTTTTTGTTTCCAAAATTTACCAGGTTTATGCGTCGACCTCGGAAGTATTTTTCACAACTAGAAATAGATTTTTCTGTTCTCTGTTTATTATAGGCTGAGACATTATGCAGGGCTGACAATTCTAGACGAAAAGACTAGGTAACAAAAACTAGTTACGGGATAGTTACGGCTGCTTGTAAACGGAATATCTGTACTCAGGGGCGTAAATACGGGTGGGGGGGGGTGGAGGTGTGATACTCCCTCCTGTGAAAATCAAAAGTCGATCTCTGAGCGCCAAAAAGTCGGTCTCAAATCCAGTTCAGTATGCTTTTGTAACAGTAGACCAGACATGAACAACATTTGAAGTCACTGGCGTAGGAAGCTGTTCGAGAGTGGGGGCTGAACCTTGTTTCGGATCGCCGTCATGGGGGAGGGGTCTAAGGGTGTCCCCCCTTCCCCTTTGGAAAATTTTTTGATATTTGAGGGACCTTAGATGCAATTTGGTGCATCTTTTTGGACAAATTTTAAGGTAAATTACTACACTTTTTTGACATTTTTGTCAATTGTTTTTGAAAATTTTTGGATATCTCAGGGACCTAGATGCAATTTGGTGCACAAATTTTAAGGTACATTACTGTAAATTATGGACATTTTTAACAGAAAATTTCTGACAATTTTTTGGAAAGTTTTTGGATATTTCAAGGACCTTAGATGCAATTTGGTGCATCATATCAGGCAAATTTTAAAGACAAATATTCGTCATCCCAATGTATATTTTTAGTGTGGTGTTTTTAAAATTCTCAGTTGGTGACTGCTCTAGGCTTGACATCAAAGTTTGAAAACTCAAAAGATGCAGAGTAGCTTACATTCCACACAATGCAGAGAGAGTGTGTGTGTTTAGATTACACATTATGGCCTTTTGAGCTCATCAGGCTCATCAGGCTGCCTTAAGCAATAAAATAGGTTTGTGTCTCCACAAAGAGGAGCTTTACTTAGTTATGGGAGGAGCTACACGTTGCATAGATGGGAGAATTGGAACTGTTTGGGATGATGAGAATTACCCTTAATGCAAATTATTGAAATTTTTTGGACATTTTTTTATAGAAAATTTTTAACAATTTCTTTGGAAAATTTTTGGATATTTGCATGAGGGACCTTAGATGCAATTTGGTGCATCATTTTGGACAAATTTTAAGGTAAATTACTGCAAATTTTTGATATTTTTACAGAAGAGACAAATAAGGGGTTTTCGTCCTTGGAAAGTGGCGGGCTGAAGCATACTTCCGCCCCCACAATTTTCTCTGGGGGCTGTCACCCCGAGCCCCCCGATTCCTACGCCCTTGTCTGAAGTGCAAAAAACAAAAAAAACAAAAACAAAAAAAAAGAAGTTCTTCGAAAATTCAGACATGAAAACAACATCTGAAGTACAAAAAAGCAAAAAGAAGAAAAAAAAAACGGTCTTAAAATTCGGATCGCACAGCCATGTCAATGGGAGTCGGTCTCCAAGAAATGTAGTTGGTCCCAAAATAGTTCACCCCCTGCGAATTCATGTATATACGCCCCTGGTTACATTGGGTCCCGTTACATAACTCAGCTAGTCCTGACGTTACAAAGTGCACACACAACACATAGTCTAGGCCTACATAACCTTCAGGCGTTGAAAGTAACGTTAGGACTGTATGTAAAATCTAGTAACGGCATAAGGCCTAGCCTAGCGCTTGGCTATACGTATACGAGGACCTCACCTGTTTACACATGTCCCGCAGGTCTTTCCCTGCTCTCCCGATCGGCAAACTTCCGATGCGGTTGTGTCCGTCTAGGGAAACTAATATTTCGGTTCCCGGACAACTCCCACCAGGACAATTCCCACCCGGACAATTCCCACCAGGACAATTGCCAACCCGGACAATTGCCAATCCGGACAACTCCCACCCGGACAATTTCCACCCGGACAACCGCCATCCGGACAATTCCCACCCGGACAACTTGGCAACACGAACAATTACCACTCGGACAATTGCCAACCCGGACAACCGATATGCTATACAGGAAAAACGATACATTATTGGGGGGTAGTTGGTGTGGAAAGTGAACAGCGAGAGGTGTAGTGAGCTTTCAGAATTAGTTATTAGTGAAGCTGTCCTACAGGAAGTAATAACGAGACATTTCCACCAAAGTTTTCCTATGCACAGCGGTATAGCATTAGTATGAGACATCAATTTATATGAAGCTCATGCGAAGCACGCCGAAAAATTTATCGAGAGTTGTGATTCCCTGCACATGGGTAGGGTTTGGGATTTTGTTTGCAAGGACCATGGTGCATTTAATGACTTACATGATTACTTTCAGTGACCGTTATTTCAAATCTTCAAGTCACAATAGTGTGGCGTGTTGTAGACGCACATGCTTTGAAAGAAAATTTACCATACCAGACAAAGTTTTCAATTGTATTGATCAGTTTCCGAAGAGGATGCGCGTGAAGCGCGCCGGGAAAAATCTTCTTAGCATTTTTATGGTGTTTGATATTGATGTTTTCTTTTCATTTAACATTACAAAATTTGATCATGATAGGCTATTGAAAAATTCTTGTATAATTTTGTGATCTCGCTTCCTTTCGCTCATGTTTTTCATTGCTTTTATTATTTATTAAACTCGGGAAAAAGTGGGGGCAAGTGTCCTTCCTTGCCCCGCCTATAAACATGCTTTCTACCCCTTATCTCTTGAACTCACATAGGCCACAGTGCCGTAAATTTTATGTTGTCGCCTTGATCTGAGGCTATGATGTATGCCCTTCCCTTTTAAACGTTTTTCGTTATTATATGTGCAGTCTGGTGACATTTTCTGTAACATTGATGTAGTTTTACATTACATTTTTGGTATGTATATTAAATGTCACTCCCACAACTACGGAAAAGCTAATTTTTGTGTCGACCACAACAGTGTTAACAGGGACGCCCCTTAGGATTGATGAGTGGGGGATGTTGGACCTTTTCCCGACAAAAATGGTTTCATTCCCGACAAAATATAAGAACGGTCAAGTCATAACCCTCGTTTTAAGGAAATTTGCAAAAAGTACAAGATGTAAACTTTTAGTATAACGGGAGGAAGATAAGCAAACAACGCAGTTAAACGCAGTTTAAACATTTGGCAATGTCAATTTGACCCTGGCGTACTTGTTTTCATTTATCTGCTATAACAGGATGGAAGATTTGGTCATGGAAGTATTACCCTAAGGTGGTACTTCCATGGTGGGAGCATAAGATCGTCTTAGGCATAGGGCTCAGTTGCCCACCGTATGGTCCATTTCAGTAATGCCCCTCTGTAGGAGTCCAGGGGGAGAAGCCCCTGGAAACTCAGAAGCATTT
Source organism: Holothuria leucospilota (assembly GCA_029531755.1). Classification (NCBI taxonomy): domain Eukaryota; kingdom Metazoa; phylum Echinodermata; class Holothuroidea; order Aspidochirotida; family Holothuriidae; genus Holothuria; species Holothuria leucospilota. The sequence goes on along the minus strand of CM055974.1, from coordinate 36,546,916 downwards.
ACACGATTTCACGCACTGAAATGAAGTGTTTTACTGTCTACAAACGGCTTTGAGTACGCACTACATCAGGGCCGTAGCCTGCGGGTGGGGGCAACCCTGAGATTTTCATATTGTGAATGAAAGTTGAGAAGAAATACTAAAATGAAGAAAATATTACTGTCGAAATTATAAATTCAAGGCCCTCAAAACTTAGGAAACGGCTTATAAGGGGTCCGTTTCCCCAAATTTTCCCGGAGATGTGTTTTATGCGGGTTTCTCGTCGTGACGTATGAACAGTCTTCCTCCTACAAGAAACATCGCTTGGATACACCAGCATATACGATGGCTAAATATTAAAGTCTATGATTACCTATGATTACTATAGCTAAACTCACTGAGCTGGTAAAGCAAATTTTTAGTTTTAAGGGCATATTTAAGTAGTCACCGCAAGCTTACTTTGAAACAAAAGCTAAATCTCACAAATGTTCCCTTATTTCACTTCAAGTACGTTCTTGATATGTTAGAACATATCCTAAATATTTCATATTCAAGATAAACCAAGGAGTTACCCTACACCTGAATTTCACAACTCAGTGAGAAAAATGTAACAGAATCCTCAAAAGCCATTCATAAAATAGGATACCTGGGTACACTCATTCAAATTTGGGTGACTGCATTTTCCCTTTAAATTAAATCTAGCTTTTGTTCTTGAAATTTTGATTTGTTTGCAAGCAAGAACTCTTAAAGAAGAATGTTTAGATGCACCTTTAAGGTCTAAAATGTGTTATCCTCCCATCTGGGAGACTTTTCTACCGAACATTTTCTTGCATCCTACGCTACGGATACGCGCCAACCGAAAGTTCCCCAGTGGCGTACTAAGAGCGCCAGGGCGAAGCCTCAGCCGGGTACCAGGCTTGTGGGGATGTCACGAAACAGCCGAAAGAGTCAGTAAATAATTTCAGGTCATGTTATCAATATCAGTCCAAAGCTTTATCAAAGATAAAACCATTTTAGATCTAGGAATACTTAGGACAAAAAAATTCCTCAAGAATAGAGGTGTCATCCCTCTCGTGAGGCAACGTTTCTTTAATTACACCCTAGCAAAATAGAAAAAAATCACAAAATAATAAGGATATCGTAGCATATAATCAATTCAACACTTTAAGAAGCTTTACCAAACATAGTACCATTTTGCATCCAAGCCACCTCACAAAGAGCATACAGTGTTATTCTCTACTCTTAGACAGCACCTCTTGACTTACGCCCAGCCAAAAAAGATAGGAAGAATATTACTAAACAATTACAATCTGTAAAGATATAACACAGTTCAGGGCTTTGCAAACGATAGCAAAATTTTGCCCGTAGCCAGGCCTTACATGTATCCCTCACCTCAGCACCCTCCCCAGGATGGCATCCACTCAGAGGTGAAAAGGGAAGGGTCCACCTGGGTGTCAACTATCTGTAGAAACGACACTTGGTGCACCGCGCTTAGCTCAGGCTAGTTCCATAAACTGTCCCCCCTGGGGATTTCGCCCAGGCTAAGGACCTGTAAATGGACCATGCATAAAATAGCAGTTTTTCTATATCTTTTCGAAAATAGCATATATATGGACTAACCACTATGGGATTTCTTCAAGAATGATGTTTAAAGGAGGGTCAATAGAGTTCCACAGTGGGGAGTTTCATAACGTTTTAACCGGAGTTTTGCAATACTTATACTCACTTTGTTCTATGGGTAGTCTTAATAGGTTAACAAGAGTACAAGATGAATGCGCTCGAAGAGTCCCGAAAAATAACACCTTTGCGAACATTTTAGTAATGTTTGCCTTCATTTTACAAAGCAATTAACTATCTACAGATTGCACTAAATACGCACTTTACAGACGTAAAAACTGGAATAAGCCCTGTTGTTTCATAATAGACAGGACTAACTGCCATTCCATTTCTTTACTGATGCATCTTTTAGAGTTGGGAGCTAAAATGGGCAATCACGGAGGTTGCACGAAGTTTTGCAATAATCCAAAGCACGCTCTGTCCTTCTTAATCTTTTAATTGGAAATGTAGCCGATATAAAGGATGAGGGCGAGCGCGCCGAAAAATGGGATTTAAGGGATTTTACTAACGTTTTTAGGCACCTGCGGCGGGATTTCATCTGTGGGTTTACTATACAATATTTTCCAAAACTGATGAAACTGTTACGTTTGCTGCCACGGCATACGTATCCGCATCCGCAAGATCGCATTTGCACAGTGCACACACACACACACCACAGGATATAGGCCCAACACGATTTAAGTAGAAAGCCAACTCACACTGCACTGACCCATCTCCAACCGGACGGCAAAACCAGTCGCGTTCTTGGCAGACGAGTCGGTTAATTGTGTTCCAAATTTTGTTTTCTACCATAGGCTTTCGATCCCGATTGGAATCCGAGAGTCACGCCCACATGCAGACATGACAAATATCAAACTGTTTGGTAGTCCCAGTGGAGTCGAGGGTGGGGATGGGAGTCGCGTCGCAGTTGAGTAAAGTCGTGGTAGTGTGCAGCTGTTATCGACCCAACGACGACCCATTTTGTTATGAAATGACCAACGAAGGATTTGCGAAATCAAACGATGGTTGCAGAAAGTCAATATGCTCGTCTTCATGTGTGATTGATGAAAAGTAGACTGATATCAATCCCGACAGTGTGGTGCGTGATTAACCTACAATCCGACTGCCACCCGACGCAACTGACCACGAATACTTATAACCTACAACCCATCCCGGACGAGCACTCAGATTGAGCTGAATCGTATTCCAAATGGCTTTTATATCACAGTGTCGGGCATGGTGTCAATTTCATGGCAGACAATTATATTCAATTATATACGGTAGCCTACTACTATTTTCCCAACAGTCTGGATTTCGTCAAAGGGGGATGGCTTCCCGAATATTGTAGTAGGAATCACCGACAAAGAACCCTCGACATGTGGTATATTTTCTAGAAATATATAATAATTTCCCGACAAACAGAATAGTTTCCCAACACAGTTAGATGGGGGGGTGGTGCGTCTCTGGTTAAATGTATCCAAAGCAATGCGTCTCTCTAATTGTCTGCCATGAAATTGACACCATCGGGGTGCGTCTCTGGTTAAATGTATCCAAAGCAATGTATTCACCGGACAATAATTCACTTAAGTAAAACGTTTTGCTCATAAATTTCCCGACATATCTGTAGAGCTAACAGATTTTTTCTGACAATGTAAATAAATTGCAAAACAAAGTGGCAATTTCATTTTTTCCGACGGACTGCAAACATTTCCGGCAGACCGAACTTTGAACATGTCTGGGGGTGTAACACCCCTACAACACCTGTCAAGGGCGGCGAGTTGTTCTCAATATTGGGGACATGACCCCATTTTCGAATAAATTAGTGTGTGAAAAATCAAAGTCAATAGGCAATTTCTCAAATATAGAGGAGGACATGTCCCCCATCCCCCCGGATCGTCGACCATGCCTCCGGTAATGACGCCCCGAGTGTCAACGCAAGAAGCTTATTAGCCCTGATCGTAACTTGCTTCCAGGTTATGAGACACGGCTACAGGGGTTTAGCGTAATACAGGTGTGTGCACTGCCCAGTGCATCACGTAGCTTAGGCATTAACATCCGTTATTTAGATGGGCCGATCCAGTCTTTTGAAGTGGGGTTAGTCATTCGTTATAGGACGAGCCCTTACATAAGAGCCTGTCTGTGGTAGAGGTCAAATTCAGAAAAAAAACCTTTTTATGCGATTTTCCAGGTTCTGAGGACTTTCAAATTACAATCAAGGTATAATGATCTTTTTAAGGAGACCAATTTCAATTTAGTGTCTGGAAATTAAGGAGGGCAGCTTTCCTACAGGCTACCATTTTAATAAGCCTAGGATGTACAAGAAAAGAGCAAATGTACAAAAGTATAACGTAACCTTCTACATCGAAGAAACTCAGGTCAAAATACGAAGCGAGTGATTTTCGTATTATGACGTAATTATACGTACTATGATAGAATAAGAATAAATGTCCGTGTGGAATAAGCCTATGTTAAATTTGCAGACAGTAGGCCTGTCTGCATTGCCAAGGGTAGGGAACATACAAGAAGTACCACCCATATGGTTCAAAATGTGGTTCGATTTCAAAGGGGGGTTCATTTTCAAAAGCGGACTGGGTTCGTCTGAAACACTAGAACCTACCCCCCCCGTCCCCTGCGCACGAGCTTGAGTTCGGCAAAGCAATCCACTGTTTTAAAGAGTTCTCTAGAGCAATCGCCTATGAGTTAAAGGGCTTATTTATCTTTGGTTGCCATTTTCAAGTTCTATGAAAATGTAGCCTGCATTTTATGTCACACAGTAAAGTGCAATTTTACAGGGTGAATTGTCCTTGCCATTGTTCTGGGCAATTGGGAGCCATTCGGGATGGAAAATCGTAGGGGTGGAAACTCTTCTAGATGTAAATTGCCAGGCCCGTAGCCAGGCCGGGGCACGGGGGGCATGCCCGCCCGTGCGGACCACTGTGCCCCACCATATGGAAAATCGATCGAAAATAAAATTTTAATACCGTGTAAACGATGGCTCTGGTATTACACCAGGCGATTTTTGACTAAAAATGATCCCAAAAGTCGTTAAATAATGAACGTATTTTGCTTTCTGTAACATTTTTGTTATACAATTACAAAAATTTTCGCGCGCTACGCGCGCTTTCATCTTCAGTTACATATGGCGTTAACATCGGTTTCAGATATGTTGGCTTTACATAAAGGTAAAGGCCCCACAATTAGCCTATTGTTCTTTCGTGTAGGCGTGATTCCCGGAAAAACACAAAATTGAATCCATGAGAGGTTCTATCCTCTTTCTCTTATGATCAGGAAGATTCTTAATTCAGACTCAACATCATGATTAACATATTTTGTAAGAAACGTAGTGTCTCAATGTCCAGGGGTGGTGGAAGGTCGCCCCGCGACCAGTCGCCCGGCGTCTTGGTTTTGCTCTTAAAGACAGACACACATCACCCCACATACATTTTGGTTGAGAGAAAGCAAAATTCTCAATTGGTCAGTGGTGAATGCTCTTTGATTGACATCAAAGTCAAAAGATGCAGAGTAGCTCACATTACACAGCATGTGCAAAGAATGTTGTGATTACATATTATGGCCTTGTATGCCCATCAGGATATGACCTTAAGCAACAAACTTGGTTTTTGTCTGCACAAGGGTGTCTGCTCAAGAAGGGGCTCAATACAGTTTTGGAAGGAGTAACTTAATCGGAAGAACTGGAACTGTCTAGGACGAGAAGGGCAGATTCTTCCATAGAAACCCAAAGTTTCTAATTTTTCTTAATAAGAATCAAATGTTTTTAATTTTTCGTCAACAGAATCCCAAATTTTTCGTCGCGCGCCAAAAATTTCGCTTTCGGCATATCCTTTCTGTAACCCATTGCTTCTAGCGGGACTTCGGGTGGATGGACCCCTTAGAGGAGCTTGGTCCCGTCGTCGGGCTTATCTTTTCACCAGCTTTTGCTGAGTCTGTATGCAGGTTTTACCGTGGTAACAATTTTCCTGCAAAATTTCGGCCTTCGGGATTTAATCGTACCCAAATTTATTCCAAAATTTATTTTTTCTGTTCATGCAAAATTTCGTTCAAAGTAGAAATACGATAATGACCGTCTGAATTGTGAACTGTGAAGAGATTGGTGTGCTCTCACTGTCATTCAAAGTCCTGCTCAAAGCTCCATGTTAGTGTTCCCATTTTGTTATTTCCTCAGACATTTGGGGAATTTCCCTCTGGGTCCTAGCAAAATCATACTGGACCACACCAAGACTGCCTAATGGCAGCTCCTGTTCCTCTCGCCGTTCGAAAATTACTCAACTCTTCACCTGCGCTTGCAAAGCTGAAGAAGCATCGTCGTGATCATAGTCTTGTTCCCTTCACTTTTGGAGGCTTTCCACGTCTTTGTATTGCCAAAGGAGGCGAAAATGTCCATCACAAGACTGAAATTTTTGCGCGCTTCGCGCGTATGTGCACACGTAAAACCGATACCTTTCAGCTGTCTGTGGTAAGCTTGAGATATCATCCCCTGTAGTTCTCGCAAACTGTATTATATTGTGGCTCTACTGTCTACAAACATAATTATCTTCTTCGGTGCCCCCCTGTGAGGTGCCGATGCCCCCTATCTAAGAATTCCTGGCTACGGGCCTGTAAATTGCCCGGAGGGTATTGTTCGGGTGGGAATTGTCCCGGTTGTAAATTGTCCGGAGTGGGAATTGTCCGGGTGGCAATTGTCCGAGTTAGCAATTGTCCGGAATGGGAATTGTCCGGGTGGCAATTGTCCGGGTTGGCAATTGTCCGGGTTGGCAATTGTCCGGGTTGGCAATTGTCCGGGGGGAATGGTCCGGTCACGAATATGTCCACATCTTCTTTGACACTTTTTCGTCCTCAGACGAAGACATGATCGACTGGCCAGACTGCTCTTGGCCGGAATTGTAAGAAAGAATAGTATCTAGTATATCGCTGGCGGCGAGTACTCGAGTAGCCGTTCAACTCCAAGTAGGTAATTTAAGTAGGCCGAACTTAGCTTAGTGCACGCCCCTGCGCTAGAGCTGCGTATCATATCCATTATTCGAATCATAAAACACGACAATAAGTGGATTTCGTCATGTTTTCTCATACTCTGAAACATAGAATACGACAAATAAGAAAATTCCGTCGTATTCTCCTATTTTACATTACAAAGGTTACTACAATTTAAAAAAAATTCGCTGTATTCTCCCATTACGAGACACATACAACAGGATATTTAACCAATTTCTTTTTGTTCTCACAATAATCAATACTTGAGACACGACAATTTAGCCAATTTCGTCATGTTTTCACATTACTTAAAACTTTAAATACTACGATTACGCCAATTTTGTCATGTTCTCACAATGCCCAAAACTAAAAACACGGCAATTAAGCCAATTTCGTCATGTTCTCACAGTTGCCAATACTTAAAACATGACATTTTTGACAATTTCGTCATCTTCTCACATCATTAAAAGCTTAAAACACGACAAATAAGCCAATTTTGTCATGTTCACACAGTTGCCAATAGTTGAAAAAGGACATTTTAGGCATTTTCGTCACCTTCTCACATTTAGTAAAAACTTTAAACACGACAATTAAGTCAATATTGTCATGTTCTCACAGTTGCCAATAGTTAAAACAGGACGTTTTAAGCAATTTCGTCATCTTCTCACATCATTAAAAGCTTAAAACACGACAATTAAACCAATTTTGTCATGTTCTCACAGTCGCCAATGCTTAAAACGGGACATTTTTGATAATTTCGTCATGTTCTCACATTACTAAAAACTTAAAACACGACAATTAAGCCAATTTCGTCATGTTTTCACAGTTGCCAATACCTAAAACAGGACATTTTTGACAATTTCGTCATCCTCTCACATTAGTAAAACTTAAAACACTACGATTAAGCCAATTTCGTCATGTTCTTATAGTGCCTAAAACTCAAAACACAACAATTTAGCCAATTTCGTCATGTTCTCACTGTAACGAAAACTTAAAACAGAACATTGAGGACAATTTCGTCGTCTTCTCACATTAGTAAAACTCAAAACACGACAATTAAGCCAATTTCGTCGCGATGTCAAGTTTAAAGAAAGATATCAACAGGGCTTCTTCGTCGTGTTCACACAGTAATCGGAACTGTGAACACGACAATTAAGCCCATTTCGTCACGTTGTCGTGTTTGAAGAGAGAGAACACGCATGTCCCTTCAGTGCCACGGTACGAGACACATACAACAGGATATTTAACCAATTTCTTTTTGTTCTCACAACAATTAATACTTGAGACACGACAATTTAGCCAATTTCGTCATGTTTTCACATTACTTAAAACTTTAAATACTACGATTACGCCAATTTTGTCGTGTTCTCACAATGCAGAAAACTAAAAACACCTCAATTAAGCCAATTTCGTCATGTTCTCACAGTTGCCAATACTAAAACATGACATTTTTGACAATTTCGTCATCTTCTCACATCATTAAAAGCTTAAAACACGACAAATAAGACAATTTTGTCATGTTCACACAGTTGCCAATAGTTGAAAAAGGACATTTTAGGCATTTTCGTCACCTTCTCACATTTAGTAAAAACTTTAAACATGACAATTAAGTGAATGTTGTCATGTTCTCACAGTTGCCAATAGTTAAAACAGGACGTTTTAAGCAATTTCGTCATCTTCTCACATCATTAAAAGCTTAAAACACGACAATTAAACCAATTTTGTCATGTTCTCACAGTCGCCAATGCTTAAAACGGGACATTTTTGATAATTTCGTCATGTTCTCACATTACTAAAAACTTAAAACACGACAATTAAGCCAATTTCGTCATGTTTTCACAGTTGCCAATACCTAAAACAGGACATTTTTGACAATTTCGTCATCCTCTCACATTAGTAAAACTTAAAACACTACGATTAAGCCAATTTCGTCATGTTCTTATAGTGCCTAAAACTCAAAACACAACAATTTAGCCAATTTCGTCATGTTCTCACTGTAACGAAAACTTAAAACAGAACATTGAAGACAATTTCGTCGTCTTCTCACATTAGTAAAACTCAAAACACGACAATTAAGCCAATTTCGTCGCGATGTCAAGTTTAAAGAAAGATATCAACAGGGCTTCTTCGTCGTGTTCACACAGTAATCGGAACTGTGAACAAGACAATTAAGCCCATTTCGTCACGTTGTCGTGTTTGAAGAGAGAGAAGACGCATGTCCCTTCAGTGCCACGGTATATAGAGGATGCAGCGTACTTGCATCCTGTCCCCTCCTCATACTATAGCTTAACAAACGTTTTTGCCGTTTTTTTTTCTTGAATTTTTTGGGTGCGACTGCATCCTTCCCCCTGCATCCGCCCCACGCATGAGATGAGTTATCGCGATTCTGAGGGAGGGGTTAAGGGGAGGGGGTGTGAAAGATTTTTCGACTACCGGGAAGCCTTAGACGCAATCTGGTACAATATTTTGCATCTTTTGAAGTCATATTTTTTCTCGAGAAATCTAGTTTCTAGATAAGTAATCCCACGTTCTTTACTTTTGGCCGACTACAGTTTTCCAATTTTGTTGCACTTATTGTAGACGATTACATAACAAACGGGCAAGGGCGGCGATTTGTGTTGGCTATTGGGGGAGGGGCGCAGAATGGAAGTTGCCATCGAAGCCATTGGAGGCAGTTTTGAACCGTACGATTCTTAATACGTGACGACTGACAGGCATGAGCGTGTGAACGGCGTTTGGTTGCGTTGGTATAGAAGCGGAGCGCCACTAACGGTTGGCACGGAGCGTACCGTTTAAAATGTTGCCAAATGGCTTCTATATAGCAATTAAATGGTCCTTCTCAGACCTTTCAAATTGCACTGAAGACATCTTGATATGTGGCATGATTTCTACTATTGGCTGGCGCGGACTGCGCCGAAAAAAGTTTTCCCAAAACAGCTCCCAGGTCGCAAGAAATGGCCCTTCCCAGATCTCTCAAATTGCACTGAAGACATCTAGATATGTTACACGCCTTATACATGTTTTCCCACTTTCACGGAACTGTTACTCTTCCTCTGGTATAACCTTCCCTGCGTACCGATTTAACCATTTTGTGATTGTTGTGACATGATTGAACAATGTACACGGAAGTGAAAATCCTACCCCCCTCCTCCCCTGGTTGGATATGATACTGTACTACAGACATGTCACGGCATGTGTAGGGCAAGTGTACAACTAGAGCTGGTATAGTTCCATGCGTACTGGATTTACACACTAAAATATGATGTAGGCCTACTTCTCGTGAGCCACGGTCGTGAAGGTAGCCATGGAATTCGTAATAGATACCACATTCGCGCGTAGTCCGAGAATTTACAGAATATTGATAAATACGTCGGTCAAATACGGATTTGAATTAACTTTTAATCACTCAAAGCAGTCAGTTTAGTGTTGAATACTATGTTTTGCTTGTTTTCAAATAGACAGCAATTTTCACAGAATCTCGCCAGGGGATATGCTGTATTTTGACCCCCTATTGTTTACGCTACTAGGTATTAACCCTTCAACGACAAAAAAAAAAAAAAAAAAAAAAAATAAAAAAAAAAAAAAAAAAAAAAAAAAAAACCTCAGAGAGAAATTCAATCATGGGTCTTCTGGGATGTAGAAGAGGCCCAAGTGTAAGCTCTGAGGTGGATGAAGATAGGCTATATAGCAAATGATGAATGCGTGTATACTCGAACATTCCAAATATTTACACGAAGGACTATTGCAGTATGGGGCGGATGTACAATGAGTTAGACAGAGAAGACAACGCGCGCGAAGCGCGCAAAATTTTCGAGGATTTACACCGAAAATGTCCTATAGAGGGATTTCATTCACGTGACTTTACCCAACTAGACGCAATTTTGAAGGGAAAGATCGCGCGTCTTTTTTGTTTTGACGGGCACGCGTTCATTGTGTCACAGTAGCATCTATGGTTATGCCGTGCGCGTGTGCTGTAAATACGCTTACTGCGTGTGTGTTTTGCCCTTCAGTGCCTGGAAATCCATTGTGCATGACGTCACATGAAATCCCTCAATCTGCGACGGATAATGTATCACAATACTTTATTCCATGATACTGTTACACCTCACCCCACCCCCTACAAAATTATGTGTCTTAAAACGTTATTTAGACGATTTTATTTTGGGGTCAAAAACCATAGGGGGCAAATGCCTGCCCTGCCCCAAAGATAGTATAAGCATAGATTCCAAACTCCTATGCCTACACTGTTACGCTCACTGACTCCTCAAGGAGGCGCATATATCGGGGCGGAAGTGTTAATTTGACATGCGCGCCGTTATATTCCGCGATCTGCGTACAAAAATAAGAACGCGTCACAGAAAATTCCATTGTTAAAAGAGGTTAGCGTGCGTGCACTTTTACAACGCGTTCTATTCGTGCAGAATACAATTCTCTGTGTATTTTCCGGAACACTTGACGCACAGTTCTGCGCGCTCTGGAAACAAACGCGTTAGTTGCTTTCCCGTTATGAGCGCGTAAGTAATTGAACGCGCATATAAAAGTGCGTCACTTGAAGATACCATAGAAACCGACCAATGAATGTCCATGAACTTGCAATGCCAGTCATTGTGCGTTCATGTTCAAGTGTAAATACGTGGAATGCCGCGTTGAAGAAAAAAGTTATTCTTGTTTAAAGTGGGCATGACACGGCCAAAATAACTTTTGTGTATTGCAAGATTGGGTACAGTAATGTAAAAGTATCATCTCACACACAATTAAAACCGGCGCAGTTCGGCATAAATAGAATTTGAAGAAAAACGTCCAGAAATCCAATTTCGAAAAATGCCGCAACAGGTCACCTGACTTTTATGACGCAATTGGCGGCACCCCGCACTGCGCTACTAGTATGTAAGGACGCGTATCTAGATGTGAAAATAATGCAACGCTTTGGGAAAGTGTCATATCTTAGAAACTTCATGAAAAGGATTACATCACAATACCCGCCCAACATACAGAGCGCAAAGCGCGGAACATGTTGGGGGCTTCGAAGCATATCATTGGCCAATATGTTCGCTTGCATATGCGCCCGTGTTTTAGCTTCCCTGCATATAATAAACAGCTTTGTTTTTGTGCAAAAAGAACGCTGTCCGGGCGCGCTGTACAGAACAGCTATGAACATGTATGTACAGTCCATGACAAGCGCGCCTTTACTCAGTGAGCTGTTCAGTAACTTTGCTATTGTGAATGGTAAGCAGTCACCGCGCAATGACGCATAGTTCACGATGTGGTCACTGGTCACGCGTGCTGCTGTATAGTATCGTAGCACAGCTGTTTGCAATGATGTACCTGCTAACACGCGTTAGCATGCACATGATTCGATGTGTAGAACGATGGGTGAGCTGCCTGGTACAGTGTTACTAACCGTGCCTCCAATGACGTCACGATCTTGAGACGCGCTCACATACTTTTTTTCGCTTTTGGATTTCAGATGGCTGAGTCTGGACTGTAAATGGGAATTCACAAGGTCGTAATACTGTGTTTATGGACGTAGTTGAGTCGGAAAAACATTTGCTTCATTTCAAGCTGTACCCAAACAATATTTACTGAGAAACGTACTTTGGCCGTGTCATACCCACTTTAAGTGGAATTTATTGAGACGTAGTACTTCAGTCAACAACGTTCCGAAATAACAAGTATTAATACTTTTGTAAGATATTCATTTGCCTGTTTGTTGTCAAAACGACTGAGCAGTGATCAGCACTTCCGCCCCGATACTTTGGCCTCCATGAGGAGTCAACGCACCATTTTAAGTTTGGAATCTATGCTTGTAATATCTTTGCCCTGCCCCCCCCCCCCTGTTGCGCCACCCCTGTCCTCAAAAGTCATGCATGAAATGGGATACCCGGTATACACTCATTCAAATTGGGGTGAATGCATTTTCCCGTTAATTCTGAAATTTACCTTTCTTCTCGAAATCTGAGCTTGTTTCTAAAGCATGAAATCTAAAGTAAAGAGTATTTAGATGCAACTTTTAAGGTCTAAAATGTGTCATCCACCCTCTCATCTGGAAGACATTTTGACCTAACATTTTCTTCCCGGCCCGTACTACGGCTACGCGCCAACCGATGGTGGTTCCCCAATGGCGCACTAAGAGCGCTAGGGAGAAGCCCGCATCGCGTACCCACCGCGTACCAGCCTTCACGAATGCCATGCTACAGCAGAAAAATTCAATACATGGGCGTCCGCAGAAAAAAATTCAGGGGGGCAAAATTTTTTAGGGGGGCCCAACATTTTTCATGGGAAATATATTACTCCCAGAAAGAGTATAGATGCTACTTTTTTCACACAGTGTTGACAAAGGCGTAGCCAGGAATTTTTCAAGGGGGGAGGGGGGGGGGGGGAGAAGCCCATAGGCAGATTCTCAGCGCTCCGCGCCACCATGGGTTGGCACAGAGAAAATTTTGGCCCAAAATGCTTCTGAGATCTCTGGAAATGGCACTGTCCAAGGCCTATTTACCGCATACAAGAACTTTAAAAAATACCAAAAATATGCTCGGGTGGGGGGCTGCTGGAGCCTGAGTGTTGATATTTTTTTTCAATTCCTGTTTTGAGAGTAGAATTCACACTGAGTGAAGTGTTAAGAAATGCTGATGTTATATTTTCTTCGTTTTTTCTTTATTTTTTCTTCGTTTTTCAATTTTTTTATTTTCCAGGGGGCAAGTACCTCCCCTTGCCCCCCCTCCGGACGACCATAAATACACAGTAAACATTTCAGATCATATTACAGTATTATGAGTCCAAAGCTTTCCCAAAGATAAACACCATTTTACATCTCGGAAAGCTTGGAACAAGAAAAATTTCTCAAAGGGTGGAGGTGTCATCCCTCCCCTGAGGTAACATCCTTACACCGCCGGGCCTTCCAAAATAGAAAAAAATCACTACTTAATGATGGTTCCTAAACATATAATCAGTTCTGCGTTTTAAGAAGCTTTACCAAAGATAGCACCATTTTTCTCTGAGCCACCTCAAAAAGACAAAAATTTCTCTCAGAGTATAGAGTTTCATATATAGTATCATCTCCTTCTTTAGGGAGCACCTCTTGAAGAAATCACTAAAAAGAACAAGTTGTAACAATCAGTTCAAGGCTTTGCAAACGATAGCACAATTTTGTACCTAAGCCATGACTTATATGTACCCCTCCCCTCAGCATCCTCCCCAGGATGGCACGCGTGCACTGGTAAAAAAGGAAGGGGGTCAATATCTGTAGGCACGCCACTTGGTGATCCACTTAGTAAGTGTCATCAACCCCCCTCCCCCTCCCCCTCCTTAGAGATTTCACCCAGGCTACGGCCCTGTAGGTTTAATGCCGGTGAGTGCTCTAAGGTCTAAGTACTTTATCTTACCGACGTAGGCGTTGTAGGCTCTTAATCTTTGCTACAGGTATTTGCGGTCTTTCTCTGACCAATGAGTTGTCTAATGGCAACTCATCCCGGTCTGATCTTTGTAAGCCTACATGTATTACTTGTAATGCTATGCAGCAGGGAGGTGGTATTAGATGGAGATCTATCGAACCAATTAGACTGAAATCAGAGTGGGGACTAAATCCTTTCATTAGAGATTATTGAACTAAAGGGTATTAAATCCTTTTGTCTAACATCTAAGCAACCTCATCATACCTACAGTGACCCCACCAAAAAGCATTATTTGGAATCAGTTGCGTAATAAAGGGGGCAGGAAGGGGAAGCCGCCCCTCCCCACAAGGACCAAAGGCGCAAAATAAAGGCGGACGAAAAAATAAAAATAGAGAAGAAGATAGGAAAACAAAAAATAAGAAAAATGGAAAGGGAAGAAAGAAGAAAATGAAAGCTTGTGTCCTTTTCTCGCCCTCCGCCTCCGATGAATTGTTAATTCGTGACGGCAAGATTGTTAAATTAAATTGAGCGGTATGATGCGGTCTCGTTCTTTTGTTGCGAGAATGTCACCGCTAGCTGGGCCATAAATAAGAGTTTGCTGAGTTCCCACAGGGGATGATCGAGCTGACAGGTAGTCCGGGCCCTCACTGATTCCGATTTTTTTAAGTTCCTAAAAATACGTAAATTTTTTAACACAAATTTACCTCAGAAGGTAGCATATTTGGCACAAGATTGTATGTAAGGACGCCAAATTTTTCAAAATTTGTCAAAGGGGAGGGGAACACCCCATTGGGCCAAGCCCCCTTCACTGATGCCTATTTTTTAGTTCCTAAAAATACGTAAATTTTTTAACACAAATTTTACTTCAAAAGATAATATATGTCAGGGGTCGAAATTCCCACTGTTCCGCTGTTCCTAGAACAGTGATTTTAGTGCTGGAACAGTAACTTTTCAACAGCCACTGTTCCGTGGAACAGTGTGTTCCCACAAGAATTGCATGATATACTGTATACGTATATGTCCTAACCTTTGATAAAGTAATGTGACTACTCTCTGTGAATAGGCCTATCAAAAATGCCGTAAATTTTGGCTTAGAATGAAATGCAATCTCTGCCCAACCATGATCAATTGAAGTCGGTTTGACTTGCAAACCTTATTTCCGTGTTGCATGGTAAACCTCTAGTGTGTTAACACATACTGACAGTTTTGATACTACCAAATGTGCAATAAACTTTTTAGTATGTCATTATTGCCCTACAAAGCAAAATCATCTTACATCACCCCTAATTTAGTACTTATGTAAATTTACAGCTGACTGTTTTTATACCCGGAATTCAATTTATATCAATATGTATTACTTTTTGTCCTCTTTTATTACGTCATATAAAGCTGAAAATAATCTAGATCAGATATTAGCACTTCAACTTAATGTGTCTTTGCGAGGTCGTTCTTCTTTTTCAAAAGTCATCTCGACTCTCTGGTAAAAAGCCAAGGGGCGAAACCAAACATTACTCCCGAAGGAGTTCTGCTCCCCAAAGGAGCTACATCCCCAAGGGACAACAAACCTAACTGGCCAACCTCCCGACCCTCAGACCTCAACATCATGGGCCTTTCATGGGTGATCCCGTTCTTGACTGGCTGAAAAGAACAGATACTACATATGATCTTAGCCGAAAGAGGGAGAAACCGTCGTTCTGGATCAAAATACACTGAACATGCTACTTAATCACATTGTTTTAGACTCCTAATCTTTAGGAACTTTGTAATTGGAAAGTAAACATTTCATTTACAATGTAATAATTCTTTACAAAATAAATACTAAAAGGGATACAAATATATTGGTTGTAAAAAAAATTTTCAAACAAGGTAAATAATAAGTTTATTACTTCTTGATAAAAAGAAAACTCAAAAAGGCATTATGCGAACTTAAATTTTCTGTATTTTCCTTTTAGCAGAAATTTTCTGTATCTTTACAGACAATTTGTATTGCGACAATAAAAAAATGTTGCTTAATATGTATTTTCTGTTTATTTGAGAAATCAGTTTTCTGTTTTTTAACCAAATTTTACTCCACTGTTAAAAATATCTGTACATTTACAGACATTTTTACAGTATTTTTGTATTTTTCTGATTACACATAAATATATTGTCATTTGACAAACATTCATTTGTTTTGCAACTAAATAAAATCCCGAAAGTTTTCAATCTTTAAAACAGATCGTTCTGCAAAGTTTAAGTTTTTAACAGAATTTTCGGCAAGTTGGTGTCCCTACTTGAAAGTTATGTGAACTTACACTTATTACGAAAACATCTCTTCTTAGTTATAAATATCACAGAACTGATGTTTTGTCACACATATAGAAAAAGAAAAAGGAACTCTAAGGTACTAATTTCAAAGCACTGATAAGGTACCGTACTAATGTCAAATGCTTATGCACTTGATTGGAGCTAATTAAAACGTCCTCACAAAAATACTGTAAAAAGTCTGTAAATTTACAGCTTTATAACGTAAAGCACGTTATACTTAAATGGGCGGAGCCTACTTTGTAAGCATTTTTCTTAAAAAATGATTGTTGCTGCTTCGCATAATGCCTTTTTGGGTTTTTCTTTATCAGAAAGTAATAAACTTATTATTTTCCTTGTTTGAAAATGTTTACAACCAATATATTTGTGTCCTTTGTAGTATTTATTTTGTAATTATTACATTATACAAGAAATAGAAATGTTTACTTCCCAATTTCAGAGTTCCTAAAGATGCTGATTCTAAATCAATATGACAAAGTAGCATCTTCAGAGTGTTTTGATCGAGAATGATCTAGTAAAGACACATTTAGTTGAGGTGCGAGTATCTGATCTATATTATTGCCAGCTTTACATGACGTAATAATCTACAAGGACAAAAAGCAATATGTATATATATATATATATATATATATATATATATATATATATATATATATATATATATATATATTAACACATGGGCGTCACCAAGGGGGGGGGGGGGTCGGGGTGTGCAAACGACCCCCCTTTGGGCTTTTTTTTTTACAGAAAGGTTTACAGGATGTACCAAATTTCGAAAAAGGTTTCTTCTGCAATTGCAAAGTACAAATTTCTTTTAATATGTTGAATGGTTAATTTCGCTGCAATTATAGAAAAACTTGTAGTATGCCCTCTTCAGATTTCGATTACCGCACTGAATGCATGACATATGCTTGTCAGTGTTTAATATCCACCTTCGACTCGACAGTGCTATATTTCAGCAATAAGGCGTTACTTGATCGGGTAGTATTATGAAGAGGTAGTTATCCCACAAAAATCTGCCATATCGAAAGGCACTTTAAATTTAGGAACTGGTGGTACCGATATTAGAAAATTATCTTCCTTTTATCTCTGCATAGTACGTATCAAACTGAGTGATGGGTCAATCATAATTCTAAACCTCCACCAACTTCTTCTGTTCTTCCTCCAACTTTTGCTCAGCGTTTTCAATGTTTACCTTTCCATTACTTATTTTAAGGGAATAAATGACATGTACAGTATTTTCTAGGTCATGAAGGAGAAAGGTTGAAAGTAAAAACCAAAGTAAATTGGTGAAATCACATTGTGCACGAACTTACTGCTCTGTTCTATAGAGCCTGATAACTTAAGCAGTTAAGAGACGTTATTCATTGCAGATTTGAACGATTTTCTTAAATTTCTTTGCATTGCAGCGTTCAATTTGCTTAAAACTTTTCTATGATTTGTTATTTGAGGTTAGGTATCTTTACTTCCTTAATCTTGAATTCCTCTATATTCCAAGAGGGTTTTTGTCCATGGGAATCTATCTTTGCAGTTAAGCAAAGTTATCTTATGGTGGCGGCGCTATATTAAGGCATTAATTACATTATTACATTATTACTTTGCCTCTGAATCCTACCAGTTGGTTCCTTTGACCGAGCCCATGGATACCATGATAGGTCCCCAACTTTAAAAGAAAAACGTTCTGGTGCCATTGTCACTTTAAGATTTCAAAGCTTTCTCTTTGATCCCCATCCATTGGTTCCCGTTTTGCTCTTATATAAAATCATATTTTTGGAATTATCAAACTAGCAGTATTGACAATGTTTTCACCGCATTAAGTTAATTTGAAATGTCTAACTCCTCAGTGCTTCCGTTGGCTTCGCCCCTCGACCCCACCAGAGGCCTTAAGCGGGCCCCTGGACCCCACGCTTGCGCTGTACGCGAGACTTTTGCCGCTAACGCGGCAATAACTTCCTTCTTCAAGCAAAATACGACCCCCCTTTAAAAATGTCTGGTGACGCCCATGTAACATTAAATTAAAAGTTTGGATATAAAACAGTCAGCTGTAAATTAACATAAAATTAAAGAAACTAAAACAGGAAATTTATGTTATTCGATTTTACAGTAGATTTTTGAAAAAAATAATTTACATAAAAACTGTAAAAAACGTACTGTTTATGTTATTTCATGATTACAGTCTGCCTGTTTGGACAAAAAATTGCCATAAATATTATGTAACTTTACAGAAATATTTTAAACAGTCTAGAAATTCCACGGTGCCAGTAGTTTTTGCTGGACTGTCATTGCAGGCAATACTGGTATACGTAAGTGTGTAAAGAGAAGGTAAGTATCGGAGCTCATAGACTCCTAAACCAGTGGAGGTTTGGGGTTATGTCCTTTCATCATACTTAGTAACCCAACCACACTTAGCGTTCGAACTTTTTAAGGTTGCAAATTTCATCCTCAATAGCATATACTGTAATAGCTTAGATTTCCTTTTGTAGGTCTAAGACAGGGTGCACTGCAAAACAAGTTATCCCCTACAGGGGCGGCCCCTGTTTCTTGCATTTTGCTTATCTTCTACACAGATTCGGCTTATGGTAAAAAGGGGTTAAAGTTTTCTTTATTCTAAAACATACTTTGCCTTGTTTATCGAAATACGTTGATTTTCTGGACACTAAATGGTAATTTCTAGCAGGGATGGCACCAGGTTGAGGCAGGGGCATAGGCTTATGAGAAGGAACAGTACGTAGAATTGTGCTCCCAATGTTTGGACAACCCCAAAATTCGGGTAGGATCTGTAAACTCTGGGACAAAGTTTTCTAAAAGGCTCACTAATTCGAGCAAAAAACACTTGCTCCCCCCAAATCCAGGTGCGGATCCAGACATTTTGAAAGGGGGGGGGGAGCTGAAAGCCCCTTGAAGATTCTTCTAGACTAACATTAGGCTACTTTTCTCGTATTTGTTATTGCTGATGTGGCTAAAAAGGGGGGGGCTGAGGCAGGAAAAGCCCCCCTGGATCCGCGCCTGAAATCCGTTCCATACGTTATGGGTAGGGGAATCCCCCTGTCCGGGAAGGCTGTCCAGTTTTATCGTGGAGCCTTAAAGGGTTAAGTATGTGATCCTCAACGACTACTAGTCGCACGCTTGATATCCTTCAAGAGCCCCTAACCATTTCGCCCCACTCCAAAATATCTTCCTTCGCAAAGGTATGAGAAAATCATAACACCGTTGTTCGTTCCATTATATCGATCCAAATCGATCCTCAACTATACATGTACAGGAAAATGAATGAAAAAGAAACTATTTTCCTCTACGTGTACACAGTGATTTTATAGAAAAGTATAGCCTACATCTTCTGTAACATAAGATACGAAAGGGAAAGAGACAGGGGCGCAAATCCTGGGGGGCAAGGGGGGCCTTTGCCCCCTCAAGTGAAAAAGTGGGGGGCTAAACCCTACTTCCCCCCCAAAACGTGAATAGCAATACTCATTTTTTTCGCCGCTTGGTCACTTTTGACATCCCTTTGATAACAACACATGACAACAATACAATTATAGGCTATAACTGACATAGTATTTGAATGTCTGTTGACCAAGGCCGTATGGAATATCATCTGAAGCTGAAACCAGGCGCAGGCAAATCAATTTTCAGTCGAAAACACTTAAGACATGTCTTAGTTATACCTTCACTTCGTTTCCTAATCCAGGCCAGAGCGATCTATCTCTGCATTTTGTGCCCCGGTTCGTGAAGCACATCAGTAGTATTAACTTTGTGCCCTAACTTACCCTTTTGACAAGTGTAAATGTTTTAAAACCTAGGAGCCTTTACACTAAAAACTTCCGTTCGAAACAATCTTTCCGCGCTTCTGAAATACTAAAACTCAGGAGCTTCCGGGGGCTTCGCCCCCTGGACCCACCCACGAGGGCCTCGCGCGTCGCTATCGCGGTGCACACTACGCGTGCACAGTTTCAAATCCACACGTACACCATATTCGTTTTCGCCCCCCCCCTTCTCAAACAGAAATTTGCGCCCCTGGAAAGAGAGTGAGAAAAAAATGTTCCGATGCAACTTGCAAGGCTTAGGATGTATGTTTTCTGCCATCTTCACCTGTCATCGTTGCTCGACATTTTTTTCATTGCGTTGTTTCAAAGTAGTATCCAAGGTCATGCCGTGCACTGCAAATACTTTTTGCGCATGTACTGTGCTCGGCAGAAAAAGGCAATCCCAAACGCGTGACGTCATATGAAACATAGGAGGCAACTTTGACAACATTTTTCATGGTACGCTAGGCCTCAACTGATACTTAATGATGGCGATTCATTTTGATAGAGTCATTTACTTCATCCCCCCACCATGTCCAAAAGAATTCTACGCCAATTTCTGTGTGTATATGTGGGGGGGAGGGGGTTGTACTACATAAGCTGTGGAACAGCATAATGCTCCTATGGGAAAACTGAAGCAAAAAAAAAATGCATGGCGGTTTCCCAGTACTGAAAAATCTGTCCTTCAAGAGAGCAAAAACAGTTAAATACGGTAGCTGTCTTGGTGTCTGGATGCCACAAGGGTTTTCACAAGCCTACGTAATATTACCTTCTGTTGGTTAAGGCTACGTTTTGTGTTCCTGTATAATATTTTTTTTTGTCAAAGAGAGTCCAAGGTGGAGATGAGTTGGGGGTTGTGTGGGGGGACTGGGGGAGAGTTTTATGTTTAAAATTTCCCTAAGCTCATCTTATTACATGGATCTATCACAGGCATTCGTAACTGAAATCCTATATGACTTATACAGAACTGTGTTAAAAATTAACGGATATGATAAGGTTTGGGGCATTGCTCAAGAACTTCTATACAGGCCTGTGGGTCTATACGGTCCATTTACACGATCCTCATGCTAAATGATGGACATCATATGCTATTGAAAATTTTTTACCCATTTCCCTCTTTTCCTTATTTTTCTTCCCCACCCCCTGTTTTCCTGTTTTTTTTTTTCTTTCTTTCTCTTTAAACGATTCAGTTTGATCCCCTTCCTTTTTTCTTCTTTTTTCCCCTTTTTATCAGTTTTTAAGGGCTTGTCCCTCCGGCGCAGTCTCGGATTACACAAAATGCACAGTAAGCACAGGTGCACGGTGCTTAGGGCCCACGAAGAACAAAACAAATCAAATCAAAAAAAAAAAAACTCGCAACCTACTAAATGCATTCAGTCCTTCTTAGGCGAGTGTCAAGAAACACTTTCCGGGCCTGCTTCCCCTCCCCTCCCCCAGCTGGATACGGCAATTGACTAAAACACTTGTAGTAGTAGTAGTAGTAGTAGTAGTAGTAGTAGTAGTAGTAGTAGTAGTAGCAGCAGCAGCAGCAGTAGCAGTAGTATAGTAGACCGTGAAAAGACAACTCCCCCTGAACAGTTCCCGCACCCTGACAATTGCCAACCCGGACGATATAACCCCTCAGACCGTGCAACTTCCTTCCCCCAACAAAACATTTCACTTGTCCTGGATGAGAATTGTTCGGGGAGAGTTGCCCGGCGGGGAATGTTCGGGAACCGTAGCCATAGCCGGATTACGGGGGTGGGGGTGGCAAGGGAGGGCACTTCCCCCATATTTTTTCCACACCTTAAAAAAATAGTAAAAATAATATAAAAAATGAACAAAAGGAAGCGAGACCAGAGGAATACTGAGGAACTTTTTAATATAATAGTATATTTTGCAAACATCAAACATATAAAAGTGCAAGAAAAAATTTCTCCGCGCGCTTCGCCCGCACCCGAAATGAAAACTTAACTAATCCAGTGTCGGAGCTCAAAGGTGGGGAGGCAAGGGACATTTGCTGCTGAAAAATTTTGTTTGATACAGTATCCCTGGAATGAGGGTCACTGCAAGTTTTAAATATATGTCAATACACTTTTCATAGTCCTTGCATACACACTTAAGAAACCTATCGTGTATAGGGAATCACAATTCTCAATAAATTTTTCAGGGTGTCTGGCGTGAACTCAATATAATAGGTGTTACGTGCATATGTACTGCTGTCCGTAGGAAAACCTTCGTGGAATTGCCTTGTTATTACATCCTGTGGGAAATTACTATTTCCAAATTCCTTAAACCCCTCCCGCTGTTCACTTTCTTCGCCAACTACATCTTCATCAAATTGACCGAAAGAATTCTTAAATTTGCAATCAAAATACCAAAATATTTCATTAGTATTTGAAATGATACCTCGAGGATCTCAGGACTGAGTTCTCTGCGAATGACGGCAAGAGCCATCAAATTTAAGAAATATTCTCGGGGAAGACCATCGTGGTCCTCAATCTTTCAGCGTTCCCGACGCCGTCACCTTACAAAGATGCAGCTTCAGGAATAAAATTGCTTCCCTACCATTTTAGCTACGGGCGCCCATGGCCATGTGTCTGTAAGGAGTACCCATAACATTTCATTCATTTTGAAAGTATTTATATATAGGCCTATTTATTACCCTCAAACTTTGATGGTCCTTACGAAATTAAACTTTTACTCATTTTTCACAGAAATAAAAACTTGAGTGGTCCCTGTCCGGCATCAGCAAATATGAAACACAAAAGAAAAAATAGGTGGCTGTAGAAGACTCTTTTATATAATGGATAATATTGCATATTAAAAATAAAGAAGAACAACAGGCCTCAATAAAATTTATGAAATAACGCTGACTTCTTATCGGCGCGCTTAGCTCATCCGTTTTAAATGTTTTGCATTCTTGCGTGTTCCATAGATTCGTACAAAACACTTCCATCATCACCGTAAGTTTTTAAGCACCCATGCATAAGCCAAACCCTCTTCATCATAAAACCTGTTATTATGAGTAAGGCTGTTATGAAATGGTCAAAATGTGATTTCTATGATCTTTCTAGTTCACGTCCGATATGCATGGTCAGTGCTCTCGCCTGGAACCCACCTAAAGGGGCTCTACTGCGGATCCCTAAACACACGCCTGCAAGCTTGGCGCCGAAACTCGTAATGTGGTTTTGGTATTCCATCCATGTTTCCCCCACATGTTCTTCCCCCACCCCCACCCCCTTCCCCCGCTTTCAAACATCGATTCCCACCCTGACCGTATAGCCTACAAACTTTCCTGCTACCAACAATAACCACTCTTTTCTATGAAACCTCTCTTCGGCTGGATGTCAGGGAGGTACCATACGTTGCCTCCGAAGGGGTTCTGCACCCTGAAAGAGCTACTACAACAAATAATTGCCACCCTGAGCTCCCCACCGTATATCTACGGTAAAGCAGCTGTTCAGACCTTGGAAATACAAGTTTCCATGTTTAGACAGTCTGAGCAGGGAGTTGCAAACATTGTTTGTACTCCCTGGTCTGAGCAGACAACTGAGCATCCTACGTTTAAACTTTAAACATCTCAATCGACCGTGCATACATGTAATTAATTATTAAATGACCAATCAGAGAAGAGAATTTGGACTTGCCAACCAATCAACATCGTTATGCGGCAAGTTCAAAACCCTGTCGTGGTTTCATTCAAGATATGCTCACTGTACAGAAATTAGACGTACGTAATTGTACTGCATGTATGTACTGACATGATCCCGTATGTTTTCTGTACGTGTACGTACATACTGTGCTGAAAATACTGCTCATGAAAAGCGTGCAAGAAAATCATCGAGAACAATCAGCCACTTCGAACAGTCTCTAGGCTAACTTGTTTTAGTGAAAACAAAGGTCATATCACAGCTGCACGATCTCAAAATGTCTCTAGCAAACCAAATATACTATTCTGATAAATACTACGACGACAAGTTTGAATACAGGTTCGTAAATCAATGTCGGAAACTCCGTCAACTTTTGCGTTGTGATGTTAAGCCTAACGTTCAGGTGGTAATGCCTATACTGCATTAACGTTTGTGCACAACTATTTTAACTTTAGGTCTAACAAGTAACAGTTAGGCTAGGCTGTTACATTTACAAATAAAGACTAGTTTGACCAGGTTAGGTCTTAGAAGGCTAATGGTTTTTTCTTTGCTTCAAGATATCTCTAATCCTATTTTTCAACAACCTCCTTGCCGTATCAATATAGCCTAGGCTAGCCTGCGTTAAGCCTATAGGCCTAGCCTAGGCCCTAGGCAGTGAACAGTCCTAGGCTAGGCCTAAATGTACCTGACACTGAAAATGGAGTGGTGTCCACTAGCCTAGGCGGTAGGCTATCCAGTCAAATCGTCCCTTGGATCATGGCCACTATCCGTCCGGTTGTTCCATTCCATTGAAAAATAGGGGGTTGCAATCTTTACTTTCACATTTTTATGGTAAATGATGAGTCGTTCTCAAAATAATTCTTCTTAGACAATTTAAAAATAAAGGTGGATAATATACAACCAAAAACATTTTGAGAACGACTCTCTTAATATCTCTTATTTTGTTTAGCAAAAAGTATGAATACTTCAATATTCCTAATATCGGACTGTACTAGTCTGCCGGACAGATAGTGGCCATGATCCCGTCCCTTTACCAAAACGTCCCCGTTTTTTAAATACCAAAACGTCCCCGCTTTTTACCAAAACGTCCCTGTGTTATTACGTATGTAATATAAAAACGTCCCCGCCTACGAATGATATATGATACAACCTTGTTGAACTTTAATAAAGAGAAGTTTTAATTGTAATATATTTATTGCAGGTACTTTGGAAATCGTTAATAGTTTTTTGGTTTGGAACAGTAATATCACGACATGAAAAAACTACTTGGGCCTAGCACAACGCTATATAGCCTAACCCGCTACCTATTTTCACTTACATTCTCACGCAGGCGTTCAAAACATTACTTTATTTATAGTATTGTGGCGGTAAGTTTTAAAGTAAATTGCTATTAGGCCTAGTATTTTGTTTTTCTTGAAGAAACAGAAAATAGCCTTCTAATGTTTATAAAAACATTTACAGATAGTTGAAAAATTAGCATAAAACTAGCCTAACAACGATTCAATCCGGGGACGTTTTGGTACGTGGACGTTTTGGCACGGGGGCGTTTTGACCAATAGCGGGGACGTTTTGGTAAAGGGACGTTTCAACTGGTAAGCAGCCTAGGCCAGGGCCTAATTGTTTGTGGACTAACACAGGTGGAAAAAGTTGGGAAGCTGGGAGGCTCCTTCCCGGGAAATTTGCATATTTGGAGGGAAATTTTGGTAATTGGAGGGAAATTCACATTTTTTGCACGTAAAAACATGGAAGGAATTGTGGACAATTTGACTCCTTTCCCGAGAAATAAACATTTATTCCAGCCCTGGTGGACTAACGTTAGGTATGTTGATGTAATAGAACACCAACGTATCTTACGTATGGGCATGACAAGTCAGCCCTTCCAAATAAGATATTGGCTACGGCAAAAAAATTGCTGAAGTAAAAAGGATTTACTTCGGCAAAAATACATTGCCTCGGCATTAGGTAACTGTCCGATGCTACTTGTTTACAAACTTCTACCACAGTAGGTGAGCGTAATTTGTTTGTTTAAGCTCCGGAATTTTGATAAAACCAATACAGCCGCTTTGGGAATTTTTCCCACTTTATTACACATTTAAAAAGATAAAACGGCTGGTTCTGAAATCTAAAGGTCACACTCAGCCGTGTCATACTCATGTGTGTACAGTGATCACTTTCTTGACAGCAGACAGTGAGTTTTGTACATACAGTACTGTAAATACCCATCGTAACGAACTTTTTAAATCAAGATTTTCCGTTAAAACTTCAAAAATTGCAACTATGTTTTGTATATAAAGCAATAATACTGAATATCCTCATGTTACGATCGTGGTGGAAATTTTATCAGAAAACAATTTCTTTTCAAGTCGCTACTCGAAGCTGCATTTCGAGCCGTGTAGGCCTAGTGTGCATCTTTCGTAACCGGTAAGTCCCCGTATGCGTGTCCTGCAATCTATCGCCTCGGCAAAATTTTTGCCGAAGTCAAGTCAATTTGTCTCGGCATTTACCTCGGCATTGCCGAATGCCGAGGCTATTTTCGAGGGCTGCAAGTGTTCTAAGGCATGTGCGTGATAAATTTTGCCAGGAAAAAGTAATATGTTAGGTGTTCTGTCACACTGCAATCTATGTTAGTGAAACTTTGGATCCTGGTAGGCCTAGCAATTTCAGAACCAGGTCCCGCCATCGTCGGTCGGGTACCCGGTGCAAACACTACTCAAACTGTGCATATTGTCAAAGAATAATTGACAGAGATTTCAAATAATGAATTATTAAATTTTTATTCAATATAGGCGTAGTCTACTTACCTTATGACATTGCAAATGTGGCTCCTGTGAGATAACTGGGCTTAGGCTAACTCTGAATTTTTCTTCATTTTTAGTTCCTCTGTAGGGCACAACCGAAATTGGAACCATAGGGACAATTAGTGTTACAGGTATAGGCTAGGCCAAAAACCAGAAAATTCATGATATTTACTACAAATAGGAATCATATATCGGAAATCCTTCCAATATGTTCTTCCTTTTCACAAAACTTGTTACCTGTAGATTATGCAAAAAAATCACAAAATAACACTACTTAGCTTGAAAATAAGATGCATTTCTGCCGCGTCTGAGCGCTTGGATGATTGCGCAATAAAATCGACTTGTTAGCCTTGTGCCAGTCATTTCTTTCTCGTGAATATATTACAGTTAGGTAGTGTTATTTTGTGATGTATTTGTATAATCTTGCTAGTTTTGTGAAAAGGTAGAACACATTGTAAGGATTTCTGATTTGATTCCAATTTGAAGTAAATATCTTGAATTGTGGGGTTTTCGTCTGATACCTGTAACACTAATGGCCCCTATGGTTCAAATTTCGGTTGTGCCCTATCGTTTTGCTTTTGGATGAGCAGACCTTGAATTTTGAGGTGTGTGAGTCAAATTGCACACCTCGATTGCAATCGCACACCATCACAGGGTTTCCCCTGGGTTTGAGAGAGTGTTTCACAGTAAACCGATTATTATATCGATACCGGTTTTAGCTGGTTTAGAATCGGTATGACTATTGCATGAGAAGAAAATTGAAAAATCAAAATAATCGTAAAAATCAAAGTAAATGATAAATAATTGAAAAAAATCGTGGAGAGAGGGTATATTAATCATCTCTTAGACCAAAAAACTAAAGATTTTGTGACAGTTTGTAAGGCTAGACTAGGCCCCAATTTGGCACTCATGTACAGGTCTTATACAGTACACACTGTTTGGCGATGCTGCATTAGGTGCAATGGGTTACTTTTAACAAGTAAAGTATGTGGACAAAAAACCGATTATAATCGAATTTAGATTGTTAGGGGTCCGATTATATTGATTGTCTTTTCTTGAAATATCGTGAAAGTCTACGCCAAATATGAGCATTTTTCAGTTTAAAGTATTAAGACAGGCATGTTTGCTGTTAAACCACATGAAATATTTAAAATGAATCAAGAAAATTGATTTACAGTATTTAACCAAAAAAGCCTGATTTAAATCAAATGATCTGTTTTTATTGATATTTAAAAAAGTGAAAAGTGCTGTCCAAGGTTCTCCAGATTTGGGGGCTGAACCACTTAACTTTAGAGCTTTGGCATCTTTTAAGGTACTTTTGAAAGTTTGAAGACAAAAACTTGAAAACTGAAAATTATTGGGGTGTGTATAGTGTATACCTGCACCCCTGCCATCCCCTGCTCCAGTGACCCTGAAAAACAAAAAAATCTCTAACCGATAGAAAGTAATGTTATTAACCCAGTGCGACTAGTTCGGTAAGTTCGCCCTTGGTGCATAAGCCCAGCATACCCAGTGTACAAATCCCCTTTGCAGCATGGTAAGTGAGCTGTACACTTGACTGTCCAGTGAAGTGGTAAGAAAGTACATTTCAATGTCATACTGTTTTAAGCAAAACATGTGATTGTTTTTTGAACATTTAAAACATGTATCTGCTTCACTGTTTTAAGCATCTCAATAAGCGAAATGGTATATAGCCAAGGCACGTAAGGCTGTATTGCAAACAAGTTTCTGTAGGTTACAGTCTGAAGTTTCTGTAGGTGACAGTCCTTTGTTTTCATCATGTAGTATCTGACCTGTAATCAACTACAGATAAATTCTTTTCTGAGTTGCCTTATTTATTATTGATCTTGACACATGACATTATTGTAACAAATTGTAAAGTATAGGGCTGGGGAAGGGATGGGGGGGGGGAGTCAACTTCAAGTGTAATGGCTTTGACCTACCTTGGACTGTGTCATGTTAAAGTGCTATAGAAATAGAATCTTTCCTTTAATTCCAAGATGTCATACTAATTAGAATGTTATGGTGTTTAACGTAATAAGCCTACCATACACCTACACTTTATGCCGGTACACCTGCACGCACTCTTCTACCCTTAAAAAAAAAAACAAAAAACAAACGAAGAAACACTCCCAGAGCAATGTAAAATAGAACATAGTTCTATGAGGTATTATTTTCATTCCATCAAATAAATGTATTAATATGCAGTGTTCTCCACTCTAGCTGTTTTGTCCGGGGGCTCCGCCCGTACAAAATCTGCCACACTACTTTAGCGCCCGGACAAAACTTTGCCGCCCGCACTGAAAATTGACCCGCCCGTTCAAGAAGTTGTCTGTGCACTCAATCACAAACACAACTGTGTCATTTGACTGCCTTTTATATTTTATTTCGAATACTCATGACAAGCAATGTATAATAAAACATGGAAGATGCAAACCCAGCTCACTTGCACCTGAGCTCTTATATCATTCAATATGCGCTTAGGCGACTCCATTTCTTTCATGTGTTTCCACAGTAGGAATACGTTACCATCAAACTCATATACTAAACGAGACCATTCAATTGAACTGTCCCCTAGGTTTCCCAATTTTCACCCGAAATTACCAACTACTTGATTGTTGAATACGTCCAAGTGGAAACTGGAGCTTCAGATCTGCAAGTAAAGTCAAAGATATTTAGAAAATGCATTTTGCAAAAAAAAAAAAAAATGACTACAAAATGCCCAGATTTAAACACATAGGAAAGGCTAAGAACAAGGTCATAGATTGCACCATTTGTGATCTAAGCCCTCCTAAACTCAAAATTTTAACTCTAGAAATTGGTGTTTGTTTATAAGTTTCTTTGAATAGTCTTCAGCATGAGTGTGATACATGCCTGTTAAAAGTATTACAAGGTTTTTCTGAGCACTATAGTTGAGCTTGGGTATACCAGGCATACTAGGCACATTTAGTAGGAGCCTGTATAAGTACCCTTACTTCCTAAGATCTGTAAGTAAGTAGAACAAACTACCAGAAGGGACTGTTAAGGCAAGCAGTGATAATATTTTTAAGACCCACATCCAGTTTTACTACAGTCTAAAGCATCCCTTGCACTCCCCTAGCCCATGGTACTATTAGTCTTGGCATTTCCCAAGAAAAAGAAGGGAAGATCTAGAGAAGATGCTGCAGTGAATAGTGTTGTTCCCATTGCAGCCGTGTGAATTGTTAAAGACAAACTTGTGATTTAAATCAATGATCTCTTAAAACAATAACAGTTTAAATCATGATTTAAATGACTGCTTTAGATTTATGTGATTTAAATCAGCCAAAAGGGGAGGGGGAAGGACAATCAAAAGCAGTCTGGGTGATCCATCAGAATATAATTTATACAGAAGACAAATTGTGACACAAGTGCTGATATTTCAAATCCCTGGATTATACATGGTGTACGAGCCAATGGTAACTTCTTCACTTGTTTTATTTTTCCTAGGCATGTCCAGTTACCAAAGGAGTTAAGCAAGAAAGTTCCAAAGTCACACCTTATGTCTGAGGCAGAATGGAGAAACCTTGGTGTTCAACAAAGTATTGGCTGGGTACATTATATGGTGCATGAACCAGGTAGGTACCTTATTAGCAAAAGAGTCTTGATGGTATAGGTGTTACAATATGTAAATTTATGTAAGTATTCCATTGCTGAGATAGAAAACAATTTTTTCACTAACTGTAATTTGAAATAGTGAATTTTGCAATAATGTTTGATGTCCTTCCTGTACATCTCACATTGGCTGCTTTTGCTTTTGACACTAAAAATGCTTATACTGTAACTATAAGACTGGACAAATTACTGTTTTTCTCGCAGAGAATGTTGTAAGGAAGGGGCTTGCAAACTGAAGTTAAGCCACATTTTAACAAAAAGAAAGTGATAACAATTTGGCACAAAGTGCTATGTCTTTAGGAAAAAAATACAGAGAAAAACAAAAAGTGGTACCTGAGTACTGTAGTAGAACAGTGACATAACAAGTTATTGTGCAATCTACCATTTTAAGTTTTGTGAATAAACACCAACACATGGGCGGTGATCCGGGCGAGGGGGGGGGAAGACAGGGGGGACATGTCCCCCCAATAATTGAGAAATCGCCCATTGACTGATTTTTCACACAGTAAATTATTGGAAAATCTGATAATGTTCCCCCCAATATTGAGAACAAATCGCCGCTCTTGCACCAACATTTTATATCTCAACAGTCAGCACACAAATTAATATCCATGTGTGTAGGAGTTGGACAATTGGGACTTCGTTTCAAGCATTGTGACAAATATTTTTAATATTTTAGACATAAGGTATTCTTCATGTATTTATTCTTGCAAAAGTGGAAAAATTGTTTTTGTTCTTTTTAGCTCAGGCCTCCTGTAAATCATTTAGTTAAAATATATAAAACAAAGCATAAGATAAGTATTGGAAAGAGTAAGGCCCAAATAGTCTTCAGCAGGCAAAAACTTGTCAGGGCACTTTGGTCATCCAAAAGGAAGATATAACCCAAAACTTGGAAACTGAACTAAATAACACCAAGTAGAGATCATCATGCAGGGGAGCATCAATGCCAATATGGCATTTAGTGGTGGTAAATTTAAGGGGCACCAAGGCAAAGTGAACAGGCTCTGTATCTATACATACCCCTGGTTATTTCAAGCCCTGATAAACAGATTAATAAAGGTGAGAGGACTTTTCTGAAAGTTTGGAAAATTTCTCATATGGTGGTGTGAGAGTTAGGTCTGATCACAAGTTTCTTGTTTTGTGGCTACAAAAGTGGGAACGCCTGGGCTTAAACATGGCTAAAAGATTGGTTGCCCATTTTGTGCAGACCAGAGAGTACTGTACAGCAATTGACTGCATGAAGACAAGCTTGAGAAAGGTGCAACAGTTCAGAGAGTACACTACAGTAGCTAGTGACTGTATGACAAGACAAGCTTGAGTAGGGGGTGCAACAGTTGCAGCTTGCAGTTAGTGTCAAGTGTGTAGCTGATCTGTGATAGCTAAGCTTTGTTTACAGTATTTGAAGATAATTTGATATTTATTAATTCACTTTTCTTTCCTTGTGTTCTCATTTTCAATCACAGAACCACATATACTGCTATTTAGAAGGCCAGTTCAGAAAAATCCTTTGAAAGAAGTACAAAACAACCAACAGAAGAAATGCTAAAAATAAAAGGAGTCCTTTGGAGAATAGTGAACCAGAACTGACAACTTGATGGCACATTTGGACCCAAAAACTGACACAGCTGGAACTCCATGTGTACGGTGTCCAATTGGCATGTAAAATCTGTAGGAATATTGAACTGGTGATAATGGCACACAACTCAACAGGTTTTGTATGTGGAATACAGTAGTTGACAAATTACCCCTGTGTTACTAAACTAAACTATTGTTTACTTATATTTGCTGTTTCAAAAAAGTTTTTCTGTTGTTGGATTTCTTTTCATTTTGAAACAAAAAGTGAATGATAATTTTTTGGAAAATTTGCCAGTGGAAATTCTTGTGGTAAAATTTTTCATTAGTAGACAGGGGGAGTTGGAGCCGAAAGGAACAGTCATGATGAGTGGAGCATCAGTGACACTGAGTGTAAAAACGGCATCAAGGAGACAAGGAACAGATGAATTGAACAGGTTTAAGCTGGGTTAATTAATGTTGTTTTTTTTTCTATTCATGCAGTCCTTTCTGTCAAACAGTTTTGTTTTATTATTGTAATTATTTTTTCAGAGTTTAATGTAATTGGCTGTAATTTGAGTTCAATCAAAACTTTTCCAACAGACATGTAGATTCTTTAGGGGTGAGGTTGAACAGAAATTGTTTCTTAAGTTTGAGGGAGTTGCATTCTTGTCCTACTTTGTGAAAGATTCATCTTCTTGATGACTTTAATACCTACAACTTGGTCCTTTGTAAATGTTTATGATGGAAATCTGAGGTAAAGAAAACTTTACATTGTTCATGTCTCTTCTAGAATATACTGTAGCCAGTTAAGCTTGTTACAAGTCATGTAATTAGATCAGTATGTGGCAAAAGGAAAGAAAGCTGTACTGCATGTGATCAGTCAGTAAACCTTGTTGCATCTCTTAGCAAAGCTAGTATGCATCCTGAAGCAAAGCTATTAAGGTAACACAGTGGTTTTAAAAGGAAGGTGTAATTTAGTTATGATCAGAGTTCATGATTAGTACACTTCCTTCAGTTGGTTGAGAAGCATATTTTTGTGATATTTGTGATGTCTATAAACTTAAACACACCCCTTTAGAAGTAGAGGATCTGGAAGGAAATACTATTCTTACCATAGCTTAGTTTAATAATATAATGTTTACTGGACAGCTGCAGTGGGTATTCTGTTTATGTTGTTTTGTAATTTTGTCACGTGAGGTGTCAAGTAACTGTACATATTTGTAAAAATATATAGTCTTCTGTTTTCTTCAAGCGATACAATCCATATTAGCAGATGTAACTCAAATGTAAATGCTGTACAACATTGATTCAATGATAACAAAATTTTGTTAGTTTCACAGTAAAAATGTAATGCTATTTATGTACAGGAAGTTCATTTGATTTATAGATCTGGCAGAAGCAAACAAGACTGAAATTGAAGAAAATCATACTTCATGATTCCATTTCTATTGATTTTCGTTCTATAAGTTTGGAGGAAAGGCATTTCAGACTATACCCATGTAAGGTTTTACTTTCATTTTAACCTTTTCTACCTACCATACAACCAAATTGAAGTGATTTGTTAAATTTTCCTCCATTTCTTGAATACTGTACAGATCTTAGCAGAAATTATCAGATTTGTTGAGAAAACTGTGGTCAAGTCATCAAGAAGAGGTCAGTAAGGCTAACCAGAGGCTAATTAATTGTAACATTATATTACAATGCTACTTCCCATGACATTTAAGTGAGAGGCTGTATCATGGAGTCAGTTGGTCATCTGGGTCTTTTAGTTATCCTAGCAACATTGGAGTGAAAACAAACACAGACTGCTGCATGGTTAAATGGAATCAGTTGGGCAATGCGTCTCTTTGCCAATGATGGGAACACATTACGCGATGCAATGCTGGAGTGAAAACAGTCACTAGGCTGCACTATGTGTGCAGTATGCACAACAGATTGTTTTCACTGAAACACGTTGTTGTCATTGGGAAGTCAAGTGACGTTCTACCGACCGACTCCAGTAGCCATTTCCTTCCTTTTTCTAGCCATGAGTCCCATAATGTACATGAAATTTTGTACATATTTTCTTCTTTAGATCAGGTACATCCTTATTTATATAATAAAAATTTTGCATGAGTATGTAATTACAGGCAGGATCAAATATCTCCCTTATCAGATCCTATGTTTGAAGAATTAGCCTTAGGAGATCCAAACCCCATCCACATGAGTACCAAAGTTATTTAGCTATGCTTTCTTAATCAAATACCTGTAGACAATTAATGGTAAGCTTTGTGAAGGTCCTCTGACACTTGGTATTAAACAGCCTGAAGGGTACACAACAATGGCTTCCTAGAGAGAAAACTTACATTTCAAGGGCACATATTTAAAGGGAAATATTGCATTTGTAAAACAGAAAATTGTCATACCATTAAACCAATAATTTATGGATAAAAAGTGATAGGCATTCAAAATAAAGTAGCTGGGTATATTTGAAGCAATAAGGCTTATCACAGAAAGATATTCACTGTTCTTGTAGCTTGTGAACAATTTGTACACCTAAACTTTCAAATATTCAAGTAATGCAACCTTCATAACTACTGAAGTGCACAATACACTTTATGCATATGACGCCACAGAACAGAAAGTAAAGTGCGTATCATTGCAACTTACACTAACAAATGCAAACAGCTCATTTGTGTACTGGTCGGATATGTGCCTAAGTTTACAGCAGGCACGCATGAGCAGTCTAGGTCATGCATGCAGTGTGCTTCATTGTTTTGCCGCCAAAATGATGTCGCACGACATCAATGCATAAGGTCTATATATTTGGGAAGTAAGGCTAGTGACAGAGTTAATTGGTGATGCTATGGTTTAATGATGGAAAGTGCTAATCTTCTGTCTATATCACGTCATGTTCATGCAATGTAAATGCAATATTTTCCTTTAACCTAAAATACTGGACTATAGCTAGCCCTTAACTCACATGGTTTTTAGTCTTTTGCCCCACCCTTCATTTAGAGGCATCCTCCGAGTTCCCTCTTGCAAGTACAGTAATCTGATTAATCTTTGTAAGCTTTTAAATGTTTGCTACTTCTTGGATGGGGCTTTCTCTACTGACTTCTCAGGATGATTTGACTGATTGTCGTCTGACAGACTGCCATGTAGTAGGCAGGGTAGTAAGTTTTCCAGACTTCTGCCAAATCTAGATTTTTGTGAAAACTTACAAAAAATTTTCTGGTTTTCCAGACAAAAAAAAATGAACAGTGACAAAAGTAAAAAAATGAATTAAATATCAGTCCCTATATGAACTTTACCTGCCCGACAAGATAAAGCACAGGACTTGGGTGATTATCTTTGACTTTGCAAGGGACCTTTGGCATGCCCCTGAGACCCATGGCCAAAAGAGAGCAGTGCTCTTAAACACATATAAGATCCATTTTAATTTTTTTTTTTCATTTTGTAAAACCTAACCTACTAACATTCCTGTGTAGGAAGTCTATAGTAGGTTTGTCTTCAAATTCTGAACCTTGAGGAAGTCAAGACAGAAACTCAGAAATTGCACAAGTTTTCTAGTTGTACATATATAGATACAGTACAGTTGCAGGGCTTCCTGAGTAGACAGCAGTGTGAAGTCACGCAAGGACATTCAGCAGGGGTGGCAAAATTGGAGTTTCCCCTACAGGGGGTGGGGGAATACCCCACCTGGCGCCATCGGTGAGTTCAGTCAGAGTTAAAGCTGATTGACCAACATTTTGTTTACTGGTTCATCATCAGATAGGATTTCCGATGGCTCACTTGATAAGGCTATTCCTTGACAAAGAAGCAATACGGGTCATTGCGAAAAATTGACCGGTTCTTTTGGGAGAAATTTTGATACATTATGGGAACCATGTTCCTCTAACAATATAAACACTAAAAAAGTAGACCATGAATGTCGGAAAGAAATCCATTTTCTAGGCATTTTCTGAGTTTCAGCCTGTAGCCCATAACTTGAAAAGATTAGTTACTACGACGATCTTTTCTTTGTTGGAACCAACATGTTGCAAAAGTAGATTTTTCTTGAACATGCAGGAATCGTTTGCCAGAGATTTCGGGTTTCATGTTCAATCTTTCAAGCAGCATATTTCAGTCAACTTTAGAAGCAATTGTTAGAGCTATACGTAGAAGAATTCGCCCTCATATAGAGCCAAATGGATTTGAAAAAGACAATTATGTGCGTGTTTAGCATGACCATCTTCTCATATTTTGAATGAGAATACTTACGCTAAACAGAATAAACATCAGGGACAGATCCAAGAACTGAACGAATGGTGGCTCTTTCAGGTCTGTGGAAGTGTAAACAGGTAATTACCAGCTTATGTGATGCGAAATCTGTTAGAAATACTAAAAGGAGTCAAACTTCCCATCAAAATTTATCTAAATTTGGTCATTTTAATTTACAAGACCATTACTGTTTGTGGACTTACATCGTAGAGCATGAACTACATCATGCAAATTTGTGACGTGAAAAGGACTTATGTCCTATGTTATTTATGTTTCGTTTGTTTAACCTTCATTCCAAGGACAGCTGTAACGGAATATCCTGAGACTGGGCAGATCCAGGATTTTACAAAAAAGGGGGGAGGGCTTAACCGGAAGGCACTGGGCAAACGTGACCCCCTTTTCGGAAAATGGTAATATGTACCCCTCTTGAAAACTAAAAATACCCTCCGCTTCTCCTCTTAGAATATAAATTTACCAATAAAAATTCAGGAATCTCCAGGTTTTATAATTTGGTCGGGGCGTCTTAATGGGAAGCGATAAAGCATGCAAGCCTAATCCCCAACGGAGATCAGTCACTCCGATGGCTGACATGGTATTGTCCTCAAGGAAGGCATGCCTCCTCGTTGACATTAGGGCCGATCGATAGAGCCACCAAAGTTTCACCCTCCACCGTTCAATTAAAAAGGGTAGGCGGTGGCATTATCTGATACTACGTAGACAGTCCCGTGTTTCAAAATTTTTTTCCAAAAATATATAACTTCTGCGTTCTTAACGGTCAAACGTCTTATAATTAGACAAATAGCATCTCTGTGCTGTTGGATAAGATTAAAGACCGCAGATACTTTGTAGTACTGCTCTGTTAGGTTTCTAAAACCTTTAACTAGACATGTTTCTGCTCTTGGTTTTAGATGTTGAGCTCCATCAGTAGTCGGACTTTTTAGTTTGTCCTGGTCTTTATTCGAAAACAAGAATTTTTTCAAAATTATGCTCTTTTAGAGCGTCTCGATGAAAGCATCGAAATAGCATTCTTCTTCGTCCTCGTGATTTGTTTCCAATTCACCGTCACTTTTCAGTCTAGAATTAACTAGCGAATCTTTTAAGTTGGGTGCCCTCTCAAAGGCTAGGAACGGTGGCTTCGGAAAGATTTGACACAGATTCGGGTCTTCCGATATTAAGTTGCCAGTGTCTTAGCAGGCTTTCTTTTAGCTCTTTGGTTTTCAAATGGGGTGCATATTTTATTTTGAAAACTAGTGGAGTTTTATTTTCACGTGGTTTGGGCAAAAGAAGATTTGATCGTTCTTTAAAATTAATGCCTTTAATGGCGTGATCAAATTCTTGGCCCGTGTAGTTACGTGAAATGAGCTTTTCTTTGAAAGAATCCCTTTTGGAGACGAAGTCGTTCTCATTGTTTGACAGTCTCACATATCTTAAAACTTCCCCTTTATAAAGCCGTTATAGGTTGAGAGTGGGTGGGCAGAAATCCTGTCAAGATATTGATAGGTTTCTGTAGGCTTTGTATAGACTTTGGTGTCCAGCCGCCCGTGGGTTTCAAAGTTCTTGTCTTTGAAAATATTGAGGTCTAGATATGTGACTGACTCGTGAGACGCTTCCATCGTGAATTTAATCGTCTCGTGAATTTTATTCATATTTTTCACTAGGGAGCAAAGTTCCGAAATGGCTGACATGGTTTTGTCCTCAAGGAAGACATGCCTCCTCGTTGACATTAGGGCCGATCAATAGAGCCACCAGAGTTTCACCCTCCACCGTTCATTTGGGTGGGCGGTGTCTTCCTTTAACGTAGCATGAACTAAATAGGATCCTGGCCTGCAGGGTGCAGAAGGAACTGCCTCCTGAAATTTCCAAATCGTAAATAAAAGTTGGGAATACTTGAGAAAAAATACTAAAATTCAGAAATTTTCACTCTCCAAGTTATGATTTCAAGGCCCCAAAAACCTGGAAAATTGCATGTAAGGGCTCCTTTTCTTCCCAGATTTTCCCGGAGAGGTCCCCGGACCCCCGCCGTGGATGCATTCTTATAGGGTTTCTCCTTCTAAAGAATGAATCATCTTCCTCCTCCTATACAAGATACATCGCTTGAATATACCAGCACATACAATGGCTAAAAATAAAATAGCCTATATGATTACCTTTAATTATTTGCTTAACTCAGTTAGCTTGTAAAGAAACTTTCTAATTTAAAAGGACAAGCAGTCGCCGCAAACTTATTTTGAAACAACAGCTAAATCTCACAAAATCCAGTTTCACGCCAAGTATCTTTCTTAATATGTTAGAACATAAATATTGCGTAGGCCTATTCAAGTTAAACCAAGGAGTTACTCTGTACGTGAATTTTGCAACATCCTCAAAAGCCGTTCATGAAATAGGATACCCAGGTACACTCATTCAAATTGGTGTGGCTGTAGTTTCCCTTTAAATCAAACCTAACTTTTCTTCTTGAAACATAAATTTGTTTCTAAAGCACAAAGTCTAAAAGAAAAGAATATTTGAATGTAACTTTTAAGGTCTAAAATGTGTCTCTAAAAGTTGCCATTCCCCCAGACATTTCGACCGAACATTTTCTTGCAGGACTACGCTACGGCAACGTCACAACCGATGACGGTTCCCACAGTGGTGTACTGAGAGCGCTAGGGCCGAAGAAGCTCCCACCGGGTACCAGCCTTGTAAGGATGCCATTCTTTAGACGAAAGATTCAGTATATAATCAAAATTTCAGATCATGTTATCAGTCCGAAGCTTAAAAAAGATAACACCATTTTAGATCTAGGAAAACAGAACAAGAAAAATTTC
The DNA here is from genome assembly GCA_029531755.1 of Holothuria leucospilota. Taxonomy (NCBI): domain Eukaryota; kingdom Metazoa; phylum Echinodermata; class Holothuroidea; order Aspidochirotida; family Holothuriidae; genus Holothuria; species Holothuria leucospilota. The sequence goes on along the minus strand of CM055974.1, from coordinate 36,508,191 downwards.
TCAAAGAGTAGAGAAGTCTTCCCTCCCCGAGGCAACATCCCCTTCAATTACATCCTACCAGAATAGAAGAAAATATCACTAATAATGAGGCATGGGCGTGGATCATGGGGGATGGGGGGGGACGCGTCCCCCTCACTTTTTTGGAAGGGGGGACATCTCCAAAAAGTTCCCCTACTTTTTTTCAAAATGATGAAAAGTAAAACTGTAATGAATTGTATTATAACATAAATTATGAATTGACACTACATTTTAAAAGCTAAATTGAGCCCAAATATGGCACCATTTGCCATAAAAACACCTTCTAATTTCCTTTTTTTTTTCAAAGGGGAGGGGAACATCCCTCCCCCAGGACGGCGATTCGCAAATGGTGAAAAGTTCCCGCCCCCCACCTTTGGAGATGGATCCACGCCACTGCAATGACTCGGATTCATAAACATATAATCAATTCAAGCTTTACGAAGCTTTGCCAAAGATAGCACTATTTTGCATCCAAGCCACCCACAAAGACAAAAATCTCTCAAAGAGTATAGAGTGTCATCCCCTTCTAGAGAGCAAGACTTGACTTATCGCTTATACGCTCAGCCAAAAATAGGAAGGCTTTTACTTAATAATGACCATTTTTTAATCAGTTTAAGGCTTTACAAACGATAGCACAAGTGTGCATCTAAACCAAGCGTTACCTGGCCCCTCATCAACCTCCCCAAGGATAGCACTCATTCACAGGTGAAAAGGAAAGGTCCTCTCGGGTGTCAACCATCTGTAGGTACGCCACTTGGTGCTCCCCTAAGCTCACTAGTCTCATGAACTGCCCCCTCCCCCCCCCCCCCCCCAGGTTTCGCCCAGGCTACAGCCCTGCTAATTCAAGTGTTTTCTACACTGAAAATATTAAATAACATATATAGTTACTTATCCCTTCTCCTCATCGGCGGCTTTAGGGGGAAAAGAGGTGGATTCAGTGGCGACACATTTTGCATATATTACAGCGAATAGACCCACCATAATCGTTACATGCAAAGTGAAGGGTTCATGAAATTGTCATAGGGGTGATTCCTAATGAGGAGGGGGAGCTACAGGGTACCAAAGCCGACTGAGGTTAGGACTGAGGCCAGAAAATTTGGTATTCCAAATGCCCCAGATTGCAGGAAACGCCACTCTACAACACAACTGACTAGAATGTGGGTCGCCAGTAATGATGAGAGAATATGCGGCATCCCAAACGCCCCACATTGTTTAGGATACTGCCAGGGCCGTCTTAAGAGATCACCGGGCCCTGGGCCCGACATTGGAGCGGGGCCCCTCAATCAAGTGTGTTCGAAAAAAGTTGCGTGAAAAATTGACATCCTTGACCATCGCTCAAGCAAAGACATGCCTGCATTTACCCCTTCCCCCCCCCCCCCCCCCCCATGTCGCGCATAAAGCATGGAAATTGGAACTTTTATGTGAATAACATATGTGATATATCTAAAAGCTGAAATACATTATAGAAGAGTAATCTTCCAGTTGCTCTCCATCCCTAATAACAATGGACTTTTGGCATGTTACGTTAACAGGTGAGAATGATTGCCAAGTTAATAAATTAAGGCTACGTTAATAAAACATAATGTAATAGGCCTACCTTAATTCCTCTTGCGTTCTTTTCAGCCTGAATGAAAATGATTACAGTTGATGAAAGCGAAATCCTTATAACACGGTTCCAATTAGAAACTCCAAGATTATGAGATATGATTTTTTGCGCAGAGGTCAATTTGCGGGGCCCCTGACATCGCGGGGCCCTGGGCCTGGGCCTGGGCCCAGTGGGCCCATGCGTTAAGACGGCCCTGGATACTGCATGCTAAGCCACTAAGACGAATTTGTCAATACAGTTTTGCTAGTGACATTCTTTAACCTATATGTAGCCTACAAGGCTGTCAACACCCAGCTACTGGGAAAAATTCAGGCATCCCCAAATTCAAGGATTTCAGCAAATCTAGATCTAAATTTCTAAAACGCACACTACAATCGTGAGTTTACCTATACTCTGCAGAGTTTGTGGAGAGAATTTTACTTTTGCTCCCCCTGTAATAAGATCGCTACTTGTTGCTGTTCTGTGAAATTGTTCACTTCGAGGGGTGACGTAGAGTCAGGGTGGTACAGACTCAAGTTTAGGCGCAAATCAGAGGCCACCAGCAGAGTCAGGGACAAAAGAAAAGGAAATTCGCCGAGACGAATATCATGCACACAGCGCCCGTATGGAAGATTTTTGGCATCCTTAACACGCCATGATACAGGAAATCGCTCTCTTCGCCATCTTGACATTTTTTGAAGTTGTGCTTGCTTTGTTTCAGCCTATATCCTACCTAGCCTGACAATATAGATTGCTATTATACGGACTACCGAAATCCGCCAGAAGCCCGAAAAAATATCCTTTCTAGTTTTTTGGTCACACACGATACTGACTGATAGGCTAAATTACGGGCGGAGTCGAGCCTAGAAACTTTACTTGCTGAGTGCTGTATGGAAAATTTAAGAGTTACGACAAAATAAGATGGCTCGGTTTGATAATTCTAAGTTTTGGATGCTTCTTCTGTCTTTCCAATCCCTCTGTCTCTTCATGCTACTGGGTGGACTTCCCCCTTCTCCCTCTCCCACATACACACAATTACCAGACCTTAGAAAAATAATTTTAAAATGACGGAAAGAAAGCGAGGTCATGGGACATTATGGGACGATTTTGATATAGCAGATAATTTGTTATAAAATACTTAAAAATGCTAAAATGATTTTCTGTGCGCTTTACGCGCACCTATCATAAGAAATGTACTGCGCCACAGTGGCGCAGCTAGTTGAGGGGACAAATGGGCGATTTAGTACCCTTCATTTATTTCTTTAAGACCATATGGGCGTCGGCTCCCTGTACCCACTTTTGTGATATGAAGCCATGACTTTAAGTCACTAACAATATGTATGTCACACAGCTAGGCCTTGCATGCGCAACTCACAAACTGATGCGCATATCGGGAGAGAAGAGGCGCAGTGTATTTTAGAGTATCGATAAAGGAACAAAGAGATACGAAACTGATTGTGGATTAACTTTTAACCTGCCCAAAACTCTTCAAGGTTCTGAAGTTAACATCTCAGGATTATTGTTAAAAAACTATATAGATTTCCCGAACACCATTCTTCCTTGCCACCCCGTCTAACAACCCCATTGCATCTTCAAATCGGCTAGCCGTTGGTCTCAATTAGGCTGTAACAAAGACATTTCTCAATTTTTTTTTAATTTTCTGTTTAGTTCGGATATAATGCCATTTGAAGATAGCGAAATACTTCACTCTACTTCCCACGATTTTGCAAATATCAATTCACTACTAATGTACAATATGGGAGCTCCGGTCCCTGGTTATAGGGTATTACCTCTGGACCCCACCATCGACCCTTTGATATCCGTCAAAGGTTGCCTCTTGAATCGAAATGAGATGGGGCCCAAATATGTTTCTTCATTCAATATACCAGTATAGCATATTTTGACAGCAGTTTGAAATTTGTGGTATGATTATTTTGTGGATCTGAGTTTTGAATTTCACTATACAGTATATAGTAAGGAAAAGACGTTTTTCTCGTGACGTCAGCGCCTTTCAGGTTGGCATGATGGCCGTCACAGCTCATGCGCAGAAGGTGTGTTATCGATATGAGCCCACAACAGGACCCTAGATACTTATGATACAATGAACGCTTGGCCTTCAAAATGTCCAACAAACAGAGAGATGCTTAGTACGGTGGCCGACAAAGGCCAATAAAAAAAAATATTCCAAGAGATTATCTCAAAATTTTGACTTATTATCTCAAAATTTTGACTTATTATCTCAAAATTTTGACTTATTATCTCAAAATTTTGACTTATTATCTCAAAATTTTGACTTATTATCTCAAAATTTTGACTTATTATCTCAAAATTTTGACATAGCTCGCAGTACGTATTGTATGGAGATTATATTCACAACACGACAACATCCTGACATCATGGAAACTGAGGACATAATCAGGCTATACTTTCGTCAAGGATTGACATATCAAGAAGTCGTAGCCGTTCTTCGGAATTCAAATGAAATTTCTTTGCGCGAAAGGAATCTTAAATTTCAAAAATTTTCGCGGGCTTCGTGCTCTCTCACCAGTGTAATTTTACTTCAACGCTCTCCGTTTCAAACAATGTCGGTTTAATTGATCTTTAAAGGTTTCATAATTACTGTTCTTCCTTGTAGGCTTGATTCTGGAGAAACTTAAAATTGCATCGATATGAAGTTGTACACTCCTTTTCCAACCTTTGGGAAGATTTTTTTGTTCAGACTCGCCATCGTGGTAAACTTATCTTGTAAGAAAATCAAAAGTAGCTCAATGGTGAGCTCAGAGGTGGCGCCAAGTTTGGGGGCGGCAGGCTGACCTCATCAGGACAGTATTCAGTTTCATCGGGGAACCTCAATGCATAAGATAAAGAATGTAAATTACCAGTACTTACCTACGTGAATTCTTTGTTTTGCTCTTAAGATGGGCTGTTTTTTCAATAAATATACAATGATTTTCCAGCTTTGCAATGTTTTTCAATTTTTCTATATTAGAAACCGATTTTTTCATTCACGTTAGTCATCCTTTTGGTAACCGATCCTATTTGTCTGGTATTAGGCCTGTCCCTGCCAATTGGAGCTCGGCGACGCCGTCAGGCAAATGCCGACACCGCCTCTGAACGAATCGGAAGTTGGCTAAAATCTCCGTGCAAGTGTTCCCATTTTGTTAATGCAACAAACAAAATTGCCTCCAGGAAAGTAAATTTTTCGTGCGCTTAGCTCGTATGTTGAAACGTAGGACCCGATTCTAAAAGCTATTTGTGGTAGGCTTGAAATAGCCTGTAATCCCACGTTGTTCTCGTAATGTCAGTTCTTGACCAAAGTATAGCCTGATTAATATAATCTCCATACAATACGTACTGCTAGTTAAGTCAAAATTTTGAGATAATAAGTCAAAATTTTGAGATAATAAGTCAAAATTTTGTGATAATAAGTCAAAATTTTGAGATAATAAGTCAAAATTTTGTGATAATAAGTCAAAATTTTGAGATAGTAAGTCAAAATTTTGAGATAATAAGTCAACATTTTGAGATAATAAGTCAAAATTTTGAGATAATAAGTCAAAATTTTGAGATAATAAGTCAAAATTTTGTGATAATAAGTCAAAATTTTGAGATAATAAGTCAAAATTTTGAGATAATAAGTCAAAATTTTGTGATAATAAGTCAAAATTTTGAGATAATAAGTCAAAATTTTGAGATAGTAAGTCAAAATTTTGAGATAATCTCTGTGAATATTTTTTTTTATTGGCCTTTGTCGGCCACCGTAGCTTAGCCCAGTGACATTGGTCAAAAACCAATATAGTTAAAGAACCGCGATTTTCGAATACGGTATGTTACCTTCGCTGTGTCCGATTAAGAGGCTCCTGCTTGAAATTCATTAAATATTCTGTCAAAACTAGGCTTGCCAACTGTAGCAGGTTTCCTTGCCACCGAATTACATTTAAGTCATGGAACTACATCTATGTCACGGGCAAAGTGTTACTGCTTACTATGAGTAAATATAGCTAACGTGCATATTGTTTATCGTAAGGTATCATATCCTTCCTGATTTTAATAGAATCTGTTTTCTCTACACCTAGTCAGGATCCTGAATGGGGATGGGGATGTACCCCCCAAATAAAAAATGGTCAGGGAATATGATATACAGATATTCCCCCAGAAATCTGGCCTTAGGCATTGTTACATGCAAAATAAGGAAATTATAAACTAGACAAACTAGGAAGGAATTTTAGGAGCATAATGAAAACACTTTCTCAATGTAAAATGAAATAAACATACTGTCTTTAAAATGCTTTTTGGGCACGCTGTGCGCCCAATCACAGTGGTTTAGTGGTAAGTGATACAGATACGTAGCCTATTCAGGGCGTGACGATAAAAAGACTGGCCGAGTGCAAGTCTAAAGTGTTCGGAACTACTATCAGTTAGGGGAAGGGAGATGAGCACATTTCCCCAACATTTTAAGCTTTTCTTAAAACATTTTTAGCTCTCCAGCTTCCGCCCGCCTTACACTCCTGTGGTTCCCCTACGATGATCGATATACTTCCCACCTACAAGGCCGCCGTGTCCAGAAAATCGACCGTCTGTTACAGCTTAAGTGAGCCTATTTTAAAAATAAAATGGTAAAACTGCTATTTGCGTAATCTCCTTAGTCCGCAAACAATGTCATTAATGCCCACCGTTTGTTAATACCCCATAGTTTCAGAGAGATTCTCCCATTGGTCAATCCGATGAAAATTTATAGTGTATAAAGGGTAAACTTTTGCAATGTGAAATAAAACATAACATTACTAACAAGTCTTAAAAATGTTATTTTTCGGTGAGCTTCGTGCTTACCGAATTTGATACCGAATTTGTCCAATTATCACTTCACGCAGAACAGAAGGGGTTGGATTATTACTGCAAACCGCATCCACCTCGACCATTATTCATACTTATCACGCTTTACCAAAACGATTGACCTTAAGTCTGCCTTAAATTAGGATATTTTAAGTAACAACATGACATGTGTAGACCAGTTGCGATGCGTTGTTCATCCGGAGCCGAGTTGTCATTAATTAAAACAAACATGTCTAAATTGCCAAGCAAATTGGAGCAAGCACACCACTAATTCAAGGTGGAAGGTTTTTACTCACGAATTTATCACACTTAACTTTTTGTTGGGAAGTATAGCAAATTTGAAATAAGTGTACAATGGCCTGTTTGTAAGTTTTCGTATGAGGTGTAGCTTGTACCAGCTGAAGACTTCTACAAGGGTCCAAAGGCTACGAAACAAACCAAATTTAGTGTGTAAGTCAATGGATCGAGAAATAATTATCGGTGGCTACCAGTATGGAGTTATCACTGAAGACAGACTGAGCTGTGTACATCACATATAGGACTCGTGATAAAAAGGAACTTACAAGGACCTTTGCAAAAACAAACTGATTATTCCTATATCGCTGAAATGATCCACCAACTTAAAACATGTGTCCCTAAAGTCTTGTAGAAGTTTTGCCAGGTTCAAAACAACTGTCAAAAGACTCTCAACACTGAACCCTACTCATGACACTTTCAGTTTATCATACAATGACCGTGACGAATCGAAGCCCTTGCTCTGAATCACTCTTTCTCTCCTGGGTAGCACTTTATCAGTTATTACTCCATTTACTTGCATATGTACTAAATTTGGTCCAATATTAGAAGACTTTCAAGGTAGTGCGCCACCATACAAGAGGAATTTTCTACCCCCTATGGTGTAACAACAAATAATATAGTTCATAAAAAGTAAAAACATTTGTGACGCAGTGTAGACCAGCCTCTCAACGGGTAGGCCACGGTCTAATAATGGGCCACGGAGAGTCGACTGGTTTGCCGTGAATTTGGGAAAAAGGTAATAGTATATACCTTTATCTCTGTCATATATTATTGTATAATACAGTTTATCTCAACCGACACATTTGGAATTATCGTGTTATACGTTGCGTAGTGTGTTGAAACTTGTCTCGTATGGTTGTTATAAATATAGTGACACTTTGTTTTCAATTAATATGAAAGGTGGTCCTTGGGTAATTCAACCATCAAAAGTGGGCCTTGAGTTACAAAAGGTTGAGAAACATTGGTATAGACCCTGTTGCCCCTATCTGTTCAGTTTGTGATGAGAATATTGTATGATATGAATCAAGTACTCATAAAGCAAAATTATATGCGTGTTTTCTTGCATTATATCCTTCTGATGTGCAAAATGGCATTTTCAGAGAAAAATTCAAGTCTGGGCAACCACCCTTCTGTAAAAGCTCTCATAGTCGAAAATTTCAACCGTGAGGAACTCCAAACTTTGGAAACAGAGTGAAACGCCCACTTGTGAGCTTTCATATGAGAGCTTAATTCTTTCATCGTTTCACCACCCCTTTAAGCTTACCTATTGTTCAGTCTTAATTACTACAATTCAAGGGCCAAATGATTGTCATTTTCTCCACCTTTCAACTCTTATGTTCACGGTTACACTTTCCTTAGTTAAATTCGGGTCTGTTCATCATTTTCCTTTGTAATTTTCCCTGTAAGTCTTTAGACACTACTGCATATAGCCCACACTGTTGGGCATTGCATCACCTGACCCCCCAAGAAAATCCTTCAGATCCACGTCGATGCACTATGATCGGGCAATGTTTCTCTTTTGACATGAAAACGGATTTCATATATCAGCTAAATATCATTTGACCCTGAAGGTCCCAGTCTTTCCAGATCAACAGAGCAACCCTTCTTTCTAATGGAAAACCTGGAATAAATATGAAGGAATTACCGACTAAAACACTTTTCTTTCAGTATTGCTTAGGGTAGACCTTTACGTGACACTCTGCGACCAAACGGTAACTGTTGTTCTCAGCCTTTACATAGTAGGTTGAAGTGATGAGGGGATAGACTTTTCTCAGTCGCTCAGAGCATCTCCGTGGTGTTCGGAGTCGTATATGCCCGACTTTTTAACAACATGCCTTCTATTGGGTCCCTTCCCCCATCTATAGGGGAAAGAATGTCATATAAGAGGTCTGTGGAAGCGATGCTGAGACAAAGGATGCCAACAGAGGGTGTATTTGGGCAAAACACAGACAATGCTAAGCAGGAAACGCGCAAAGTAATCAAAGAGAATTCCCGCGGAAAATAATATCTCACGAATTTAACACCTTACAAAACTGGCAGACAATCTGTAGTATAATTTGGCAGTATAACGTGTGGTTGAAGTGAGGTGTTCAATTTATGATGTGGATGAGGTAGTACAGCAATTCAAGTACTGATGATGCAAACACCAGAAATAAGTTATATCCGGCCCTTTTTTACTCTATACCCTTCTTCTGTGGAAAAAATGGCATTTTCGATAGAAACGTACAAGTTGGAGTAACCAGCCCTCTGTAAAAGCTCTCATAGTTCCAAATTTCAACAGTGAGGAACTCACAAAGTTCACTTCCACTATTGAAAATAGCATTCTAAGTGAAGTGAAAAGGCAGGAACGATGAACGACCATGCAGGGCGTCCGCGCAGAGCATTATAAATGGGGAGGGGTGAGTGTTATGCTTTCCCGACTAAAGAGAAGATGCCGACACAAAAATGACGGGCGGAGCGCAAAGCAAGTGTATGAGGGGTCCAGGGGAACGCTTCACTGCCCCAGATCGGACCCAGAAGCAACTTGCACGGCGGGGGCAGTAGGCAAGGCCCCCAGAAAATTCTGCACCATTTTTAAAATTATGGGCATTGGAAGAAAACATTTAACTATCTTCAAGGGATTTAATAGACAATAAATAAACCACTCTAATCACGATTTGAAATTTTTTTGTATAATTTCTTAACTCGGAGTAACAGCCTGTCAAATAGGGACTTGTGATGGAGGAGAACCGATGGTTGGAGGAGTTGTATGAGACTTTGGAACAGTATTATCACTCAAGCTGTCATACTTGAGTAAGACTTAATTATGCCAAGTAGCAGTGACGGATGTGCGTGCAGCGCGTCGAAAAAAAAAATGAATTTCAAAACAGTTTAGAAGTACAGAGTCTAATACATTGCATAAGTTTTTTCTGGTACAAACGATCAGTCTATATTTTCAAGTTTCAGGTTTCGTTGGGGAAAGCGGGGAGGTGCTATATGGAGGGGAAGTGCCCGGTAGCACCACAACTGTTTGTAGACCACTTTGAAAGCAACTGGATTAAATCATATTAGCAGTGGCGGATCCAGGAATTTACGTTGGAGAGCTATTCATGCTATACACATAGGCGTATGAGGCAGGGGGCAGAGTGCCCCCCCCCCCCGAAGAAAAAATATGAGGTCGAAATTCGGGCAGGAAAGGACAAAATTCGGGCACAGAACAGGTGGAATTCCGACAGAGATGAGGTAAAAATGAAAAGATTGCCCGACATTTTTTACTGAGTTAACGAAGTTTTGATCGAATGCCCGGAAAATGTGCAAAACTTTTCGGGCGCTTCTCGCGCATGTAGTGGTTTGGTGATCTATTTTATGCACCTCAACTGCAACGAAATTCGGGCAAATTATTTTCTGCCCCCGCCCCCCAAATTGGAAGAGTCCCATACACCTATGGCTATACATGCAAGGCCAATGTCGACTTCAACCTCAACAAGGTTGGGGACTTGGGGTTTACGTCAGGAAAACACAAATTGTCACTACAGCTATGAATCTTCCCCGTGTGTTATGAAAGCATGGCGAAAATTTGGCATCCCAGACGCCTTAGCTTGCAGGAAACTGCACTCTTACACAGTTTTGTCACTGTTGTTCTGTGTCTACCCTGCGTGTGGCACGAGTACGTAGAAACTTTGGTATCCCAAACAGGTGTGGCGCCAGAATTTGTCCGATATAGGGTGCCAAGTTACCTGTCGGAGCAACACCAAGAAGCCCCTACAGATGTGATGGGATACGGAAAAGGTGGCGACAGTGGGTGAGGAGCAGATTGGTTAGAACATATTTAACCCATTTCATGACAACAAACCATTTCATGAACAAGTTTAGTGCTGATTTTTTTTTTTGAAGAGTCTTACTTTTGAAAGTGCATTACGCGCGAAGCGCGAAAAATTTAGCGGTTCGCCTTAAGAGTAAAATATATCGGCTGTCAGAGGTGGCCGGTCCAAATCGGTAATACCATACTTTACACCGGGACCCCTCCTGCCCATGATGATGGTCAAACGGGCACTGTCGTCGCTCACCGTGCTGTGCGATTAATAAAAGAACAGCTACGCGGTCGGGGCTTAAATTCCCGATCTCTACAGAAGACTGTGTAAACTATTTATAGGTTGGGCTGTATACTGCTTAGGTATATGGAACGGAACTGTGAAAGAAATGGAAACAACTTAACTTAAAAGCGAGTGAAGCGCCCCGAAATTTTTGAAGGTTCTATAGGAGAATCTGCCCTCCTTGAGAGCAAAAACAGGTAAACCGTCCGCCTGGGAAAACATTATAAATCGCTAGCACTAAGTCTCCCCGTCAAAACTGGAAACTTCTTCCTTTGCGGGGATTCCCCCTGTCCAGTGCGGACAGGGACTGATGATTGCTCAGCGCACAGAAGATGATGTCGTAATCTCATCCCACTTACAAAGCACGTGTCAATTACATGCATATTCGTATCTACGATATTTGCACCTGGGGTGGACCCTTCCTTTGTCACCTATTGAGAAGTAGCCGTCCTGGGGAGGGTCTAAAAGTAGGCGTACGTATCCCCATTGACAAAAGTTATGTTCTTTTAATAACTTAACTAGATGCAAAATGATGCTTTAGTTGGCAAAGTTTTGAACTGATTATATGTTGAAGGAGGGAAAGGCGAAAAGAACTCCCTTGCATTCTTGCAATGCTGATCTCCTTCATTATCACGCACGCCTAAGCCCAGTCGGCCTAATTATTAAACCTTCACAGAATGAATACGATCGAGATGGTGTTGATAATACGCATGGCAATGAGGCTGAAAGCGCGCGGCATATAGAAATTTTGATAATTTGAGAATGATTTATGAAAGGAAATGACACGTTGTACCCAACTCTCACGGAAAGCTATAGCTCAAAAGCCGTTGGATTCATTTAATAAATAATCGAAATTTTCGAAAATCGATTAGGGGGTACGCCCCCCGCGACCCTCCGTGCTAGTATAGTCTTGCTCAAGACCGTATAGTTGTACACAGTACCACATTATTTGATAACTACTGTGGAGACGCTCTCTACATACTTTTCTTCAAATTTCTGTTCGATACTTCATAAGTTATGAACGAAATACTCGAGTACACACAGTCTAGTTGACAGGTGCCCTTATTTTGTGAAAAAAAAAATGTGTGAGAAGATAAAATTTTACTACCGTCTTGACCAAGGGTAATTTTAGTACAAATATTTTGCACAAACTTTGAATATTGTAGTATGTTTAGTGCGATCCAATGACATTTGAAGATAGTGACAAGCTTCGTTCTAAGGTCCACAATTTTGTTAACACCTGAGGGCTCCCAGGAGCTTTGCCCCCTGGGGATTTGTCCATTGACATCATCAGGGGGTGGCATAGGCATAGGAGGAGGTGGAGGGCTGGGGACTGCAGCCCCACCCAACCAAAAACCAAAAATTTTTGTGAAAATTCGGGCAAAATGCTGAGAACTTTTCGGTCACCTACAGAAAAACAATGCAATGATGTACCCGGTAGCTAAAGGGTGTTAATAGTTTAAAAAACTTCCTTGGTAATTAATAAAAAGTTCTGATTTGAATTGCACCAGCATCTATATATTCCGTTTTAATTCATCAGTGTGTTTTTAATGGTTGAACTTATAATATGATGATCAGTGGTGTATTTGAGGGGCCATTGGGCCATGCCCCACCCTCACTGATGCTGATTTTTTTCCACCTAAAGTACGTAAATTTTTTAACACAAATTTTACTTCAAAGGTATATTTGGCATATTTGGCACCAGACTGCATGTAAGGGCACCTAATTTTTCAAAATTTTCAAAGAGGAGCGAGTAATGCCGATTTTTCTTAAAGTAACTAAAATACGTAAATGTTTTAACACAAATTTCACTTCAGCGGTGGCATATGTGGCACCAGATTGCATGTAAGGACATCTAATTTTTCAAAAATTTTCAAAGGGGAGGGGGAAACCCCTTAGACCCCTCCCCCAGGACGGCGATCACCGACTTCGGCCAAAATTAAAACCAAGAAAGAAGGTAGTAGCACCGCAAATTATTGTATGTAATTGGCATGCGGTGTGATAACCGATGCATGCCTATATGATGCGCACATTAACATGTCGAACGTGTGTGGAGCGCGCGGAAAATTTGGGTTATATTTTTCGGGCAAGTCGTTCCAGCCCCCCAAAATCAACTTGGGCTCCTACGCCTATGGAGGGTGGGCTCCTGAGACCACGGCCCCAGAGGAACGTCCTCGCTCTAGCGGCGTCTTCAAGGGCGTAGGCTGGGGGGGTGCATTGGGTGCACGTGCACCCACCCGTTGAGGCAGAGGAGTTCCGCTCTGGCCTGGGAAACAGAAAAATGCACTCCTTCTGTTTTCAACAGCTGTGAAAACAAGGACTAACATGACTTTTGTCCACACACCAACCTACATCGGTAAGTTTGGTAATTGAATTACAGGATGCGCCTTGAATATATATGAAGGTCTATAGAGCCACGGTATCAGAGCCCTCTATATCAGAGCTCTAAATATAGAAGTCTCTGCATGTACTTTAGCTTACGAAGGTCTAGTGTCATGTAAAATCTTCCCTTAAAATTATTTCCATTATTTTAAGGCCCTGTTCGTGACAGAAGTGATGTTGGCTACATCTTTAGTCAAAGTTATGGTCATTAGCGTCTCCAAAGAATGTCCTTAAAATGTCTATTTCCACAAGCGATGCTACTTTGTTTTCCAGACGTTCTGTCCAAATGCAAATCTTGTTACTAGGCCCTCCACACTATTATATGCTAAACAGGACGCATTGCTGTACAATTGTGACATAGTATACAAATAATGAATGTTTATGAGTGCGATAGTATACAAATAATGAATGTTTATGAGTGCGATAGTATGAATTATATTTCATGAGTTGAAAGATTGAACGTTCTATTCAACGAGGCGAAGCCGAGTTGAATAGAATGTTAAATCTTTCAACGAATGAAATATAATTCATACTATCGCACGAATGAAAAACATTCATTATTTGTTTTATATAACACCTTATAACTATCTACCTTGATCTAGTCGTTGGTCAAAGTTGTGTTTTGAAGTCACGATGGTTCGTGTTTGTCCGTGTAGCGCGCGCAGCTCCATGGTTTGTCGTTTGCTCGATACGCGTTTACGTGCCTATTACGTACGATATGCAATGTACGGTCCCCAATTTGAGTCGCGGCATAGCTTGTACGTACTGCAATGATCGGTGACGTCATTGCCGTTGGTTAGTATATACTAACCAACGACCGTGGGTTAGTATATACTAACCAACGGTCGAGCACCTCAATCTTGATGATAGTGCCGAATCACCAATGGCATGTGACCACCAGTCCTCCAATCAAATGTAGAGAAATTAATAAGGTGTTATATAATATGAATTATATTTCATGAGTTGAAAGATTGAACGTTCTATTCAACGAGGCGAAGCCGAGTTGAATAGAATGTTAAATCTTTCAACGAATGAAATATAATTCATACTATCGCACGAATGAAAAACATTCATTATTTGTTTTATATAACACCTTATAACTATCTACCTTGATCTAGTCGTTGGTTAAAGTTGTGTTTTGGAGGCCACGATGTTTCGTGTTTGTCCGTGTAGCGCAGCTCCATGGTTTGTCGTTTGCTCGATACGCGTTTACGTGCATATTACGTACGATATGCAATGTACGGTCCGGTCCCCAATTTGAGTCGCGGCATAGCTTGTACGTACTGCAATGATCGGTGACGTCATTGCCGTTGGTTAGTATATACTAACCAACGACCGTGGGTTAGTATATACTAACCAACGGTCGAGCACCACAGTCTTGATGATAGTGCCGAATCACCAATGGCATGTGACCACCAGTCCTCTAATCAAATGTAGAGAAATTAATAAGGTGTTATATAATACTAGCTATATGGTTACGTTCATACACGTGCAACTAACTGAATCCACCCGCGCATACGCGTACGTAGCAACAATCACTACAGTAACGAGGTTACCGTCACGGTAACCTTGCTTGCAAAACTTGTACGGCGGTACGTAGCAGTAGGCCTTCTTTAGGTAACAAAGTGTACAGTACACTTTGTTACCTAAAGAAGTCCTACTGCTATGTACCGCCGTACAAGTTTGTACACTTTTTTACCTAAAGAAGGCCTACTGCTACGTACCGCCGTACAAGTTTTGCGAAACTTGTATGGCGGTACGTAGCAGTAGGCAAAACTTGTACGGCGGTACGTAGCAGTAGGCCTTCTTTAGGTAACAAAGTGTACTGTACGTGAGAACTACGTAGGCCTAGGTACCCTAGGCTAGGCCAGACCGCGGAAGCCAGATATTAGCCACGCACGACTGGGCCAGACTTGTCATGTCAAGTTTTGTCAATATATCGTCTGCCAGAGGATTGCACAAATCATTTACTTGTAGGCCTATAGTTCCAATCGATTAAAAGTAACAATGTAAGACCTAAAAGCGTTAAAGTTCAAGTTTGCTGTTAATTCGGTGATTTTTTACGTTAAATTTGGTGGTCCGACTTTAAAAGCAAATAAAAATCTAAAGATCGAGCAGAGGATGAGAATATGCAATTGTTGACGTCTTTTGGCGGGGTAATATCAGCAGAGGTCAAAGTCTTGAAAAACCTTATAGAAGGAATATCTGAAGAACAAAAAAGTCTCTGAAACCTAGTAGGAGTGATACCTGAGGAACAAAATAGGTGATTGAGTTCCTATTTGACATGTAAGATGTACATGAGAGTATAGCTGACCCATGGGCGTCCGCAGAAAAAAATTCAAGGGGGGGGCAAAATTTTTTAGGCGACCCAACTTTTTTCATGGAAAATATTTTAATCCCAGAAAAGAGATTAGGTGCTATTTTCACACAGTGTTGACAAAGGCGTAGCCATGAAATTGTCAAGGGGGGGGGGGGGCAAAGCCCATAGATAGACTTTCAGCGCTCCGCGCCACCATGGGTTGGCGCGGAGCACGCGAAAATTTTGGCCCGAAATGCTTCCCAGATCGCTGGAAATGGCACTTCCAAGGCCTATTTACCGCATATAAAAAGAGAAAACATAAGCAATATCGTAAATATAAACATTAAAAAATACCAAAAATATGCTCGGGGACTGCTGGGGCCTGAGTGTTGATATTTTTATTCAATTCTTGTTTTGAGAGTAGAAATTCATACTGATTGAACTGTTAAGAATTGTTGATGTTATATTTTCTTCGTTTTTTTCTTTATTTTTTCTTCGTTTTTTCAAGTTTTTGATTTTCCGGGGGGGGGGCAAGTGCCCCCCCTTGCCCCCCCTCCGGACGCCCATGAGCTGACCTCTTCCAGTGTTCTCCACTAACTGTTTTGTCCGGGGGCTCCGCCCGTACAGAATCTACTACACTACTTTAGCGCCAGGACAAAACTTTGCCGCCCGCACAGAAAATTGACCCGCCCGGTCAAGAAGTTGTCTGTACACTCAATCACAAACACCACAACTTAGTCATTTGACTGTCTTTTATATTTGATTTCAAATACTCATGACAAGCAATGTTTAATAAAACATCGGAGATGCAAACCCAGCTCACTTGCACCTGAGCTCTTATATTATTCAATGTGCACTTAGGCTACTGCATTTCTTTCATCAAAAAAAATGGCCACAAAATGCCCAGATTTGAACACATAGGGAAGGCTAAGAACAAGGCCGGAGATTGCACCATCTGCGATCTAAGCCCTCCTAAATTGTCAAAATTTTCCCAAAGAGGAGGGAGACACCCCTCCCCTTAGACCCCTCCCCCAGGACGGCGATCACAAGAGCCCCCGGACAGAAAACAGATCAGTGAAGAACCCTGAATCAGTGTCAAGGTCATTTGAGGTCAGCGGAGGTCAAAGTCTGAAAGCCTTGGGAAAACCTATCAAGCTAGAATATAAATATGGCGACATTTCAATTTGAATAAAAAAGTCATGCATTAACGATTCGTGTCTCATTTAAACTGAGAAACGGCAGGCAGGAGATCACTTTTTGAAGGATGTGTACATGTGGCTTAAGGCTCGGGAAATGCCGTTTCCGGCCATCTGGGGGTGGGTTTAAAACCGAAAATTTTCTTGTACGCTCCGCGCCAAGCAATGCTGGCGCTCCGCTTAGATAGTCTTCCTGGTTCCACCTACCTGAATTGTGCACCTCCCCATGCCAAATTCAGCCTACGCCCTTGGTCTTTGGCACTGCTCACCATATTCTGTCACTTATTCTTCTTCACATTTCATCCCTGATACTTGAGCATTGTTAGGTAAATTACACCCGCTCGCACTTTAAGGCCACCCAAGTTTCTGACCCGCGACTACGGCAGTTAAAAGGTCGGTCTCAAAATGTGCAACCTTGACTAAGGCAATGAACTCTTATCGAAGAGGTTAGTCAGGTGACAAAACTAGAGAATTTGGCATTGAAAGGGAATTATCAATATTGCCCCAGTTACAATTCCACAAGGCTTTCTTAATTATGCAATAGGATGACAGACATTTCCATACTCAAAAGTATTGTAGTTGGGAAACTTTTGATTGCAACCTGAAAGCTCAGCTCGTCTAGCAAAAAGTTTTTTGAGAAGTTAACGGCACAGCACTGATCTGATTTGTTACTGCACTTTGAGCTGAAGAGCCTCTGCGATCGAGGATGACCAATCAGTGAAGACACCACTTCAGACTATCCGGTACGAAGAAGAATATTGTGACTGTCCTCTCATCTGACTGTCCCTACTACCTGATTAGGTCCCCTCCATCTCGGATAAGATTCCGCAAGTTCCTCCCAAATTGAAGAGTTCTGGAATGTAGCTTCTTATTTTTCTGTCAGAGGTAACTATAACTAGTTACTATTTCAATAATGTAACTAGTAACTGTAATATGAGTTAAAAATTACAATTTTATGGAAATAACTATAACTATAACGTGTTACCTTCAAAGTGCAAGACAAACCCTCCTCTGGACGGTCTGGTCGATCTCATCCCGAAAATTTTAGGAAAATGAAGCACTTAAATGCACTTTGCAAGTTTCTGAGTCTCTGCAGACTTCACAATCGTTCTCAGGAAAAAGAAAATTTTCATCAGAACTGAATGCCTTATTTTTCAAGTCAGAGAAAACTACATAAAATTTGGATCTAGTTAGATTGTGGGTGAGAGGGGTTGGTTCCAACCAGCTGAGCCTTCATCTGCATGAGCAGTTATCTTAGAGAAAGTGGCTAACTTCTTCAATAACTTAGCAACTTCCTCATAGATTAATGAGGTGTACCAGGATGAAACCTAGCCAGTAGTAGGGATTCTTGTGACATACCTGGAAGGGGAGGGGGGCAGAGGAACAAAGGGCTCTTGAAGAAAGTTACTGTTAGGGAATAAGGGAGCATCTCCAAAAAGTGGGGCTTTATATCCTCTTTCAGCTACGAACGTGACAACCCTGTACATTATTAAAATACATTTTGCATTTTAACTGATCTATATTAACAGTTGTGCATTGCCGAGACAGAGAATACAGTGAAATATTCCCTAGGATCGGTCCACTGGAGCCAGGATTTGCTCTGATGTAGGGCCATGCAGTGAAGTCACGCCTGAAAACAGAAATAGGTTGTCATAAGGACAGCAAAGCCAAAAAGTTTAGCTTTTGGATTTTTTTAAACTTTCGAACTTGGGTTTTATTAAAGAATCTGTCTTTGAGATCAAAACAAGTTAACTGTCTGGACAACTGGTTGTCATCAGGGATTACATACTCTGTCATACCCACTAAGGCTCCCTGAATAAATTTGAAACTTTCCCTGACCAGGGTAGAGGGTATAGCTCCCCCCCCCCCCTCCCATGCTCTACCTGGTACCACCCTTACCCACAATGGGATATCCATGATAAAATGTTTGCAATGGAAGAACACCTGTTATCTGGGAGGAAAAAATGGGTGCCAATAAACTTGAGAACACCTACAAGGAGTACAAGGACTTACAGGGGAAGAAAAGGTTCAGATTTCAAAAACAAAGAGTATGATAAACAAGGCCACTAACCTCCACTGTCTTTATAACCTATTTAGTTGTTTAGAAAAAGCCATCCTTATATTTCACAAAGGAGCTGCAGCTTTAAAGCATGAATAAAAACATTTCACAACTTTCCATCGCTTTTCCAGGGCTCTGCCCAGGAGTGCTAGAAAGCCAACAGCTCTTTTCCTGGGTCTGTAACAAGGGTCTTAATATAAGCTGTGTTGCAGGTTGTCCTACACACCAAACAGATTTGTTTACTCTTTTATCTGAAATCAGCACTGGTTGGAAACAGCATTTCCTGAGTTAAGCAGTGGTAGGCATTTCTGCATCCTGGTCAGGCCCAACCAGCACTGACCAGCAGCAGCATATGACTGTGTTTCTGAAATCTGAATGAATTCATCTCCCTTAATTTTAGACAAAGCCTGAGTAACATTGACAAAGAGACTTTGGTTCCAGTTCTTCAGAACAAGTTAAATTTTATTTTCTGACTTCAATGTACATATTTACAAGGTGATCTTTTGACTAGGCAAAGGTCACTCAGTGGTTACATTAGTCCGACACCTCCACAATGAGTGGCACCACAAACTCTGAGTGTCTAATGCCCAAAGAATGACTAGGATACTTGCGCTTATTAACAGTCACTTGTTCAGGCCTGTGGGCACCAGGGCCTGGTTTGTGTGTATTGTCTCCTGGCATTGAATGCCTCCCTAACATAGAATACAATGGCTTTTTGTTACTTGTAACATCTGGATGAACTGCATCATGGCTGCCTGGTCCAGGGGCTTTGGCAAGATCCTGTAAGTAGCTTCCGACTTTTGGCCGTCCAGTCATAGAATAACTTGGATAAGACTTTTTGTTTGGAACTTTACTACCAAGTAAAACTGGCAGATTGTATTTGTTGGACGCTGGCTGCTGATCTCGTTTGCGGTATCTTGTGCGAGCTCTCATTGAATAGGTCGGGGCATGACGTTCACCTTGAGGATGCACCTTTTCTGGACTGTAGGCATATGGAGATGGAGTAACAAATGTATCTGCAAAAATGTAGATGAGAGAAACTTGAGAAACTTAAAATGATATCATAATAAACTCTACTTTGTACATACATATTGACTTTCTAGATTAAGCAAATTTAAATAAATCACTATAGTTTTTGATAAAGTGAATGTCTAGACCACAAAAGACGAAAGAAAAATCCTGCAAAAAAACCTCACATCACACTAAGAAACTGCAGATTTCATCACTGGAGAAGTAAATGCTGTCAGATTTCACCACTTCCATAGGTGTTTTTATGATTTCCACTTTTCTGCTATCATAATTGTCATATTTTGTTTTTCTTTTTCTGCAGATGCTTGCTTCATCAGGGTACACAGTTTATTCAGCTCCATATCAAACTTAACGTTTGCTTCATGTTCAATCCTTTATAGACTTAATTTATTGTTTGCATTAATTTCTTTTAAGCATAAACCTGGAGTCTTATACTAATGGCATAAAAAGCATTACTTCTACCAATTTCTTTTGAAAAATTCACATCCAGGCTTTATGAGGTTAAGTGATTAAACACAATACATAAAAAGACCAAAGTCAAAAGTGGTTTAACAATTAGTCACTAGCTATAAGAGGCTTTTACCCAACACTACACATAATTTAGAAAAACCAGGTACCTCTAATAAAAAATGGGGACTGTACAGTTTAATCAGCATAAATTCAACCAATAGCATCACTCTGACTACTCATTTACTTATGCAGATCAATATTGTAGCCCAATGCACAGCAGCTAGTTCAAACAAAGTAATGTGTGGATATGTTCTTGAACAATTTGAACTAAGTACATGCTAGTTATGCTTTTTTCTGGGGATGGACCAGACAATTATTTGTTCTTTTTTGTTCTTGAAATTTAAGGAGGGACAAGGAGTTAACTTGGGTGAGTGATTTGTACCAAGTGAGATGATTTAACCCTTAATAGTTTTCCAAAATTTATTTGTCTATCACCTGGCTTCAGAAGATAAGAAATCTAGCTACTTACTTGGATCTTTTTGTCTGGCAAGAATGGAATATGCTGGAGTACCATCTTTTCCATGCCTTGTGTATCGTGAATTTGGGAAATATCCTGGTCCAGGGCTGCAGTCTTGACCAAACACTGTTAAGAGAAAAAGTAATGTTGAATGTAAACTTTAGTGGAGCTTTGACCAAATATTATAAAAATGAGGCCTTTGGATATCTTAATGAATGTACATCTAAAGCAGAGGAAAGCTTAAAGGGTATGAAGACCAGAAAAAACTCAATGCATGTGAAACAATTTGTTGGTCAAGTGATATGACTGTTCAAACCCAGTATAAATTTAATGATTTTTTCCTCTTTTCGTTGGGCTACTAACAACAATTTCCTAAAAATAACCTGAGAAAGGTTGCTAGAGTTGGATGAGGTTTTACAGCTCAATTTCTAACCAACTGGTTTAAGTCGGGCCAGGCCACAGCCTTTTTTCCAGTTGTGGCTCACTGGCTTGTTTTCCCTACTCCATTGCTTATGCTGAGCACCAAGCACAATGGCAGTAGGTTCCAATAACCTGAGAGAGGCTGTAAACCAACAAAACATCACTTTTACAAAAGAGACTTCTAGGCCCTATAAAGATCATATTTTTGGCTTTTATTTATCTTAAATCCATATTTCATAAGAACTCACTTTCATTTTCAAATTTCTTCCCAAATGAATATGCTGGCTTCATGTGTTTTGAAAAGTCATGTTTCTGGTAACCACAAGTTGAAGGGAGGCCATATCTTCCAGGGCCAGGACCTGTGTAAGGGAAGAGTTAGATAAAAATAATGAATTTGTTTGAAAAGTCTACATGTGCCAAAATAATGTGGGTATAATTTTAAATTATACCTGGACCTGGGCTTGTAGGCGCAGCCCTACATATACATGCCAAATACTTGTGCATGCCACAATCATTGTAAGATAAGTACTCGGAAGTTTCCTTCAGTTTTCATCTGTGCTTTAGATCACATTATAAAATAAGTTCCCATTAGCATACGTATAGCCTTGTCGGGACTAAAGGGTTCTAACTGTTAAGGCCTAACACCAAAGTTTCAGTGAAGAAAACTATCAAGTTATTTTGTCATATCGCAAAGTGAAGGCAATCTTCAAACACAGCTGTACCACAAGGCATTCAGTTGCATGTCTTGGAGTGGTCCAGTATCTAAACAAGATCAAGAGCTTCTACTTCGGCTTACTGGTTGAGATGCAATTCCTTAAAATGATGTTCCAGTCGTGCTAACTTTAGCATAACTTAGTAACTGTTAGGCCAAGGCCTAAGTTAGATCTAAGTAAACTTGTTGTATTGTAACGTGAGGCCATTTGGCAAAGTTATAATGTTCAATAGGCCTACATACCTCTTTCTCTCGCAGCAATGATTGGTTTCTCCGTACTCAGTGGTTGTTCATATGGTGATCTTGTCTCCGTTTTCTTTGTTTTTGTTGTTTCTTCTGCCATTTTTGTCCTTAAAATATACTGGCTTCTAAAAAATCTGGTTCTGTTAGTGTTACGTTAGTGTTGCTGTAGCCCATGTAGTGTGAATGTAATAAAGGTGATGGGCGGGATGCACGCTTTATATTGGGAAGTGAGTGTTTTTGTTTGGGGTTATCCCGTTGCCATGAACCTGTTGTACCTCACTTTTGCCTAGCAACATTTACAGATGGCGCTATACACAATTCATTTCAGTTTCATAAAAACAGTGATTCGACGATTAGACTCACGTCTTTACTGACAAAATGTCGGACGGCGAAGATGGATTTATGGACGACGAGGGCGATGATTATGACTTAGTAAGATCAAATGCGCTGCACTTATATCGCATATTAACCCTCCTTTAGTTAGAGTTGATTGTATCCGTTTGCTTTTCTTTTTAACGTTAGTTTTGATTAAAGGAATGACACTCAAGGAGAGTGTAAGGTAGCCTATCACAGTGTATATGGCAGCTTGTAACATTAGGATTCCATGAACGCATTGTAACTTTAGCAAGGCTATTCAAAAAGCCGTGCTAGTCATCGTCACCCAGCAGCGAGGGGACGTGTTTACATTTGGTCGTTTCACATACTCCTCGACGTCAGGGAGAATATAACCGTGCTTCTCAGTGAAGGTTGAGCAGTAGAGCTTTGAGAAGATATAGGCCTAGCCTAGCCTATAGGCTATGCATTCTTCCAACACACCCCTTGTGCAGAGTTAAAACGAGGCCTAAGTCAGGCCCTAGTTAGTCCTCAGTAAAGGCAGTAGGCTATAGCTATGGACTATATCACAGTATGGGAAGCCCACAGCTTCCCAAATACTAGGTCAGCAGACTGCGGACTAGCCTAGGCCTAGCTGGTTGCAGATAGCACCCAATGTACGGGCCTTACAATGACCCATTGAAAACCTGGGGACTTTGACCAGCACAGTGCTGGTCAAAATGAGTCACTGAATGTGACCATACTCCAGATTGGAAAGCTTGTTATGGTGCAGGGGGATTTTAATAATGGCCAAGAGAATTGCGCGGTCGATACTTTAACTATCGAAGCGGAGCACCACCATCAGTTGGCGCGGAGCGTACTAAGAAAATTTGGCCAAAACCACCTCCTACATTGCAGGAAATTGCCTTTCCCAGGCAACTTGTGTGGTTGCTGCTAACAAGTTTGCGCGGTTGCAGTTGTCAGCTGTTAAATTTGCGTGGCTGGCAACTTCGAAATTCATATTCTTGCAGAGGGGATAAATCTGCACAGGGCAAACTTTCCAATCTGGACCATACTGTATAATCCGTTCCTTCCAGTCTGGAAAGTTTGTATCTGCTACACCGAATTTTTACGCCAGTCACCACTTTTCTCAATTTTCACAACACGCCAAATTGTTGTACCGTGTTTTAAGTACAGTGTGTATGTAAAAGACAAGCAAATCACGCCATCAAACTTGTGTATAAGGTCTTTACTGCTTGCCGAAGATCTTCAGCGTAACATACATGTTTTCCAGATGGGCAGTCCTTCTAGGCCTAGTCACTCCTTACTACGATCACTGGCCCGCACGTACAAAATTTCAACCATTTAAGCCAAAACAAGAGAATTGGTTCTGAAATGTGGTAATATGATTCACTTGACAATTTTATGAGAACACAAAGCTTCCAACCCTTCTTTTAGTTACATACTGTAGTTACTTTCTTACATGTTTAAAATTATGAACTTCATGGCAAAAATCATGAAAAGATCTTTGTTTTTTGGTCTTAGAACCTGTTCAACCAACCCAGGTCAGGTGACAGCAGTGTTTCCACTTGTCCTGATATTTGGGAAATTTGGACAGACAATCCTCCACAGTTTTGGGAAACATCTTTTAAAGTTTGGGTAATAGAGAGGAGACCATTATAGGCCTAATTACCCGACAGTGATTAGGTTTTCGGTCAGACTAAAACCCGTTGCATCAGCACCAGTCACCAGTGAATTATAGGAAATGGTCACTGGATCCCAGGAAATTTATTTGCCTAAATCAGGAAATCCATTTCTAAAATATGGAAACTGTGACAAATCAGCTAGAGCTGTGACCGTGTAGCGATTAATTGCTAAACGATCGCATGTGGAATAAACGTTTAGTACAAGCTACTAAGCGATTAATTGTAAAACCTGTTTTTCGTCCATCTTCTATCCATCTGAATACTCTGTAAATGCAGAGTGCATAATATTGGCCTGTATGTAAGATGCAGTATGTCATCATGTTGTGATTACTGTTTTGACTACGAACAAGCCTTTACAGGAATCGTGTGTGGGGTTCACGGGTATTACCAATTCATTTTGAATAGGCCTATTTATCACGTCAATCAACACACACCGAGTCTTTCTGTTGTGATAAAGTAATCACGATTAATTGCTAAAGGATCGCATATTTTTGCAGTTAAACGTTCATTATTTTGCTACACCTTCACAGTCCTAAAATCAGCTGCTGTGCTGTTTTCAAAGTATCAGAATTGGAGGAACATTACGTTCGGATTTATCGAGCTAAAATTTACCTTTTTCACATCTTAGTTTTAAGAGAGACTTACGTGGTAGATGGATGTGATGCCAGAGATCATCTGTGGAAACTTTGGTGAGAAAAGGTAACTTTCTGGGGATGTGAAGGTTGATGATCTTGGCCGAGGTTGGCAAATGAGTCGAAATATTGTGTGTGCCGGGCAAGGACCCAGAAATGAAGTGTGAATGTAGTGCTGGGTCCTGTTCAAGGGCTAGTTAAAATCAGTTTTCTTCATTTAGCAAAACTATGACTTAGGCCTACCCTAGCCCTTAAACAGTGCTAGGCCCTATGTGTTTCCATTAGACTCCACCAACATAGCCCTTGTGCAGTGTGTATAGTAAGGTGCCCATTGAGTGCACATCTAGCCTAACATTCCTTGTCACAATCTTGGAATGGTAGATTTCTTAAGTGCCATTCGACAGTCACCCCATTATACAAATTTTGCACATTCCTCGGACATTTTGTCCAGGGACCTCTCACTCTCTCAAATAACATTTTCTCACTGAACTCTGTCCATCAACTTTCTTTCCCACATTACATCTGCAGATAACTCAGACCCTAATAAACTTTTTTAAAAAGATACAATTCGAAGCCAAAAATCATGCTCACTTAAGCCAGTGGCAACTTGTCAATTACAGATATCCTGTGGATGACTGTAGTTGATAGTTTGGAAAGCTTTAATACAGTTTTGGAAATTGTGGTGGGCCTTTGTGCTTTTGGCAGTGGCCTTGGTCCCTGCAAAATGGCATACTTTTTAAGGCCACCTTGGCCTTCGTGCCCCTTCTTTAAATACAACCAAACATAGCCTATACCAGATAACACAAAATCTTCTAGTTTGGCAGTGATTGCTTTTCAGTTGCATACATGTGCCTTTAAAAACTAATATGAAAATGGCCTTGCCCTTGTAATGTCTTATTTCCAGCCTTGTATTGTTGTAATATGTTAAATTTCTGTCAATTGCCCAGTACATTGACAGTGTGCACAATCTTAGTCACATTCATCAGAACATGCTTTAACACATTCTGGCAATCTAATAGATTTTTGTGTAAAGGTGCAGTAAGTTGTTATAGGTAATTTTACTTTTTAATTAATATTCTGTATGCCTCATTCTAGAATCTAAGCCCTACAAAATTACACCAGTTTAGTGACCCACTGTACTTTATACTACTGTATCACAAAGTCAGCCACCAACTCCCCTGTCTTGACAGCCTCCCACTCCCCTATCCATGCCCAAAATCCTATTTTTTATGTTTCTCTTTACAAGTGAAAAAATCTAGTTCAGCCCGGATCGAAAAATTTGGATCCAGTGCATAGCAAAAGGTTGTACCACTAAGTTACGCTTAATCAACATGGCCTCACACTTCATCTCATCATCTCTCAGTGTTTATTCCAAGTGTTTGCAACTCTTAAAAATGAAAATTGTATTACATTATGCAACAAGTAAATGATTTTTAAAACTGCAATCATGGGTTGTACCATGGGTGGAAAAAGTTGGGAAGCTGGGAGGCTCCTTCCCTGGAAATTTGGGTATCTGGAGGGAAATTTCGACAATTGAAGGGAAATTTCCTTTTTTTTGTACATGAAGGTATGGAAGAAATGTTGGAAAATTTGACTTCCTTCCCAGGAAGAAAACATTTTTGCCAGACCTGGGTTGTACTTTCACCAGTTGCTCAGAGTATTAGCAATTTGCGTTTACTGTAAGATATGGCTGGGAACTGTACAAGAAAGTATGTACATTATGGTGAATGTCTTTCCCGTAATGGTGTGTAATTATGGCCCGGTATGGTTTGTATGGTAATGGCACACACAAGGTATTTTGTTCAGTTTGCGAATGTCCACTTGAATATTTTGACTAGCTGTCTGCTGAGGGGCACTGATAACTTACAGATTGATATCCTGATAATATTACACAGTAGTGCTCAAGAATCTCCAGTTCCTGTGGTAGAGAATTTAGCGTACATGCATCTGTGTGAGTATGCGATCAGCGTACTTTTTTTTCAGGGCAGGCTTCGACTGATTCTTTTTTCATTACTTGCCCATTGGGCAAGCTGTTCTCTTAGTCTACTTGTCCGCATGAATATCTGCTTGTCCACTTTTAATATGCCTTTGAACTCCTTTGTGGAAGAGACTTCGCAAGGGTACTTGCCCGGCGGGCTATGATATTGAACAATGCACTTGCCCGAGTAAGATTTTACTTGTCCCGGACTGTCGGGCGGGGGATTTGTCGAAACCTGTTTCAGGGCGACCACTAAAACTTTCCCATAGTTTGTTAGTTACACTTTTTGAACATTCTTGTTGATTTCCTTTGGATTTTCTGTGTACATACTTGAGGTGTTCATCTGGGATGGTTGCACACTGTGCATCTGGGATGGTTGCATACTGCAGACTTCAATTTTCCTCTGTGCACTCCTGAGATCAGGGCAAAAAGTTTTGTACTTTCCATACCAGGTTGTCCATTTAGTTATGTGAGATTTTATGGCACACCAACAGGAGTGTGTTATATAGGGTCAACTAGATAAAAAGTTAAAGTTTAAATATGGTTTCAAATATGGTTTAAGTTGAAGTTTTGTTTCAAATGCAGCTCAATATGGTGCAAGTCCTTCCCTTTAGTCACCTCTTACGACAGGCGGTAAATACCGTGAACATATTCTAATCTACAACCCCCAGCCCACAGGGGGCTCCAACTTATCCAGTCCCATTCCTGATTTTCCTCATTTTGTGTAAACTCTTTAAATAATGATACAGTACTCCAATTGGTGTGGTGAAGGAATTGAAAAAGGGGTAAATTTGGCTGATCAGAAAAAAAGCTTTCCAGAATGGGGTGGAGAGTAAATATCAACTTTATTGTTTGCATGCCTGATGCAAAATTTAGGTTGTTTCAGAGTGTATAGGGTTTGTGGTGAATAAATCCAGTAGTATTGCATACAGAAGGGCAGGGTTATCAAATTGTAGAGGGAAGGGATGGTCTTAGATGATTGTCATTAAAGGAGCTGTTGCCCTAGGCCACTCTCATAGGAGTGGATCCATGCTGTTACCAATGTCTTAAAAGTAACTTTGCTGTTTCACAGGGGCAGCACAGTCTGCACAACCTGCTCCTCTTTTCCCTCCTGCCCCCTTTTTTCCCATGCTGCTCCTATGCTTTTGGTTTTTCAAATCTTTCTGTAGGTGCAAATAAAGGGTTTTGAGCAAAATAGTATAAAACACAGGGTTTCCCCTGGGTTTTAAAGAGTGTGAGGTGGTGTTAGTCCATGGGGTGATATGTTGCCAGCTTTGGAGGGAAATCTATCAATACTTCTATAGCTAGTACAGAAGGGTTGTAATTATTGCAAATTTCTGTGAGGTGGCCGCCTCACAAAAAGAATGCCAGGGAAAACCCTGAAACACTCTGAATAGATAGAGTAGTTTGTATGATTCATTATGATCAACCACAAGGTTTTATTGTACATATCATTGTAAAGTCATGTTGGCCATACAGGCTTCATAAATTTTGTAGGACAGCTTCTAGACCATCTCTACTAAAACCTCTACACAAAAAAAAAAAAAAAAAGAGGGGGAATGTGGCTAGGGATGGGAAAAGCTTTCTTTAATCCAAGCAAATAGCCAGGAATTTGCCAAGGAGGGGGGCAAAGCCTGTAGGCAAACTATCTAAGTGTAGCAACACCATATGTTGGCATGAATCGTACAAGAAAAGTTTAGCCAAAAATGCCTCCCAGATCGCTGGGAAGTGCAGTTCCTAGGCCTTGTAGGTTGCACCTAAACAGTTTTTATTTTGAGTTACTAGCAATATCATAAAATCATTAAAAAAAATACAAAAAATATGCTCAAGGAGGAGTGGCTGCCCCCTTTGCCCCCCACCTCCCCTCCTTGGCTACACACCTGGTTTGATCCAAGACTGTTTGGGGTGAATCAATGATGCTGAAGGAAGCCACTGGATGGTCTATGGTGTTTACAAAATATGGGCATTTGAGTGTAACATTTACATTAGGCATTTTTGAAGTATCCTTGGATGCACACTTACACTGCAGGATACCAGTAGCCTACTGTAGCTTGGACAAACAATTAGACAAATATGTATCAGGGCCTGTGGGTGGCAAGGAGGAGCAGTGGTGGTGTTACTGGTAGGGATTGCATGGAGCTGTGGGGCAATACCTGTAAGTCTACTCAATCAGTCCTCACAGTAGAGAAGTGAAGAATCAAGGCCCTAGGAATCTCTGCAACAGGTACAGCATTTTAAAGACATTAGAGCAGTGGTTCTCAAACTTTTTTAGACTACCGCCCCTTCCACCATCTTGAACTGTCCCAGTGCCCCCGTCCCCCAACCCCCTCAACACGATTGTCCTACCATCCATAGTCGGACACTTGACAATATATTTTTTCTCAGTTTACTTTTTCTATTTGCAAAAACAACAAAAACCTGCAGAAAGCAGGCATACTGTGAAACTAGTATAGAGAGCCCAGATGTATTTCAGTCAGGTGGAGGGTGAGCTTGGTGTAACGCTGCAAGATTATTAATGTCTGCAGTGATGTGTCATAATCGCCAGGGACCCCCAAATCAGTGCCAATGTCCCCTATTCTCCACATACTCTCTAGTGCCCCCTTGAGACTTCCCAATGCCCCCGGGGGCTGTAGGGACCACTTTGAGAACCACTGCATTAGAGTAATGTTCCTCTTCACTTTACAATGCAAGAAGTTTCCAGTGTATTAAATTCCTTCCTAATAAATGCAAGTTGAAAGCTAGCCACTGTGAACTAAAATAAAGCTAACTTTAAATTCCTAGCTCAATGGCTGCAGGGGGAATGGAATGAGGGAGAACATATGGAACTTACCAGAGGGCCTATAAAAATTAAAATTCTCTCAGGTCCCAAACCAAAAATGAACAGTAACCTATTCAAGAGCTAAGGATGTTTGGTAGTTATCAGATTCTTTCACAGAACAATTTATTTTTAACTTGGGCTAGCAGTGAACAGAGTTGGAGCTAGTTACCCACTCAGGTAGACTATATTTATCATGAACAGTTGTTGAGGTCAATAAATTTTTCTAATATGAAGATCCTCTTAATTCTTCAAATTGATTGTTTTCAAACCATGATGAGGACTGAAAGGGACTTTTCAAGCTAAAAGATGTGTTCAAATAAGGAGTTTATCAGTTCTCAGAAAAACCAAGGAGACAATTTTTTCAATAATTTGGTGTTGATGATTGTATTTATCGAGTTTCCATGACGTGGTTGACTTTACTGCAGTGCTCAAAATGTAGGAGATTTGTGATTTAATTGTTTGTGCACCTTTGCAAATTAATGGGTAAACATGAAGGGTGGGACAAATTGTTTTTTTTTCCCCTTTAGTTCATTCTTTCTCCTTTCTTTGCATCTAAACAGGAGTATTCAGAAGACAGTAATTCAGAACCAGATGTTGACTTGGAGAACCAGTACTACAACTCCAAGGCTCTAAAAGAAGATGATCCAAGGGCAGCTTTGGAAAGTTTCCAAAAGGTTTGTTTACAGTTTTACTTAATTTTTATTCCATGAAAATGCTCCTGATGTATTTATTTAGAGGACAAATAAAGTGGTATTAATGATGGTTTGCAAAAATTGTGCTGTAATTGTGAGGCACAAAGCAACATAAGTATCACAAAACTACAACAAAACATATCAGGTATCCATACAGCTAGGTAGTGTTGTTAAGTTTGAATTCTTAATTGTCTTTGGTAGACCTGCTACAATCCACCTATGAAAGCTGCTGCAGTGACAGCCTTCAAATTCTTACCACTAAATAGTAAAAATATAGCAGAAATACTAGTGGAGCTTGTGTGGTGACTGTGATGATATGATTCCAATGTCACTTTTATCATTGGTTGAATAAATACATGTACATACAATACTTAAGAGGATGGTATCTGTTATTAAACTACACAAAATATAATATATGTAGCATACATCTTTCATTTCAATGATTAAAAGGTGTCATTCTAAACTCATTAGAAGTTACATTTACTGTTGTATGTGTTGTACTGTTGAGCTGGAAAAAAGGAATCTTTATCATCCACAGTTTTCATACTGATTAACTTGAAGTTGCCATTAATTGAGTATGTCTGTAAATGTGATATCTGTCCTTGCACTCGTTGTAAAGCCTTGATTCTGTGTAGTCTGAGACTTCATCTCTTCTATATTTTCTGTTTTTTTAAGGTGTTGGAACTTGAAATGGAAAAAGGAGACTGGGGCTTTAAAGCACTCAAACAAATGATAAAGATAAATTTTAAATTAGTAAGTACATATTGAGCCAATTTTTTTTCATTGCATTATTGACTAAAATTCAAGTGACAGCCCTGAGGATTCACATTCCCATCCCTCCCACCCTGTCATCTATTACATCCCTACCTAATGCACCTTGAGTACTGTATCACCATTATAGTCACACATAACCATTGTTCATAGAGTCTCCCGTCACAGTTACTGGGGCATTGCTTGTTACAACAGAGGCTAATGCACACTGTATTGTGGCTCTTTCCAGGAATATATTTTAACTGGGTGGCTGATTGTAAGTGTTCTGTGTTGTTTTAGGTGTTCATTATTGTGAGTTAAAATATATTCAAAACCCTGGCGCTAAACTTTGAAAGTGGTCTCTCACTGAAAACTAATGCCCATATCAGAAGAGCGTCTAGCGAATTTGCTCTGAGTAGAGCTGTGTGTATTCATCAGACTGGTTACTACAAGAGATATTCTTGGTATTTGGTGCAGAAGGTTCCTTCCTCTATATTGTTTCATGTAGGGTGAATAGGCCCAGTAGCAGGTATGTAGTCTGCAGGGAGGAATTATCAAAATTTTTGTCATTGCAGTTGGTCTGCATGGAGGGATTCTCAAAATTTTTGTCATTGCAGTTGGTAGAAATCTGATTCTCTACCAGATCTTGGAGAATTTGGGGGCAATCAAAATATTTCAGTAGTTGTCCTAGTTTTGTGATTTTAACTTAATTGTTGACACATTGAATGGAATTAATATTTGACCTGTTACCCTTGTCGCCAGTTAATTTACGTATATCTCTCATCTTCGTTCCTTAGGGCAATTATGATGAAATGATGAACAGATACAAGCAGTTACTAACATATATAAAGGTATGTTACAAGTTTCATCTAGTTTGCATTTTTCCAAACAACGCCACGTTGGCAATGGTATTACTCTGTTATTCAGTGAACATGTACATGCTGTGCATAGCCTAAACTGCTGAAATATTGGTACTGCTGGTTTTCAGTTCAATTCAGTTCAATTCAAATTTATTTCACAAATGATTTCGTAAACAGTACGTAAACAACATTGAAATAACAAAGTAGCAGTAAATCATTTGAAGGACACTAGAAAAACAGAAATCTGTTACCTAGGCTAGTGACCTTAATAACAAAATAATAATAATAATGTTAATAATAAAAGTAACATAGGTAGGAATACATGGTACAAGGTATGTAAATTTAGTTTCTGCACAATAAACAAATTACTTATTACTTATTTAAGTATATAACGTTTTCTCTCTTTGTTTGTTATTCTTTTATCTCTTTGTTAATCTCTTTGTTATTCTTATACCTCCTTCCTTCCCCCATAGAGTGCAGTCACCAGAAACTACTCAGAGAAGTCCATCAATAGCATTCTGGATTATATTTCAACCTCCAAAAATATGACACTGCTTCAAGACTTCTATGAAACAACACTTCTGGCACTGAAAGATGCTAAGAATGACAGACTATGGTTTAAAACTAACACAAAAGTGAGTGTTGTCGTGACTTACTTTCAACAACACCATCATACTATTTAAAATAAAAGAAATGGACTTTGTGAAGAGGAAATTATGGACAGACGCAAACATGAGCTTTTTAAAAAATAGCCATTTTATTGATTATCTAAATAAGTATCACTGTTTGGGAAATGTGTGTATAAATGTCATCTATTTTTCTCCTTTTTTTTTAAAGTTTGGAGGCTCTTAAATTACTAGAAAGTAATAGTTTCATCACTGGTCAATGTGAAAAACTCAAACCCTTTGAATATTTCTGATCCTACATGGTTCACAGCAATATGGGTTTTGTTGATGTTTCATCAAATCTACTCATAAGTGCACTTTAGATTTCAAACTTGTAACAGAGATAGCAGTACTGATAAAATCTGAATAATTCAAGGATATGACAACTAATTGTTGTATTTAATTTAAACAACTTTAAATGTAAAGATTGGTAAGGCCAGAATAATAGAAAAGTATTGTTAATACAAAACATAACCATTATCTCACTTATACTGAATTATGTTGCTTATATTTTGCTTCAATTTCAGCTTGGCAAACTTCACTATGACAGGGAAGAGTACAATAAATTAGCAAGAATATTGAAACAATTGCATCAGTCTTGTAAGGTAGGATTTCCAAGGATTGTAATAGCCTTAACTAATTATATGACAGCAGTGTACTCAGAAGGTTGCTTTAAAAACAAGAATTCCAGAAAAAGTTCATATAATTGCAGAGGCTCCAACTGTTCTGTTTTTGCCATATTTGTAATGATATTTGTGTGATGTTGTGATGTAATGGCAATGGTCAAAAGTACCCCTCAAGACAAAATTTCATAAAAAAAGCAGTCTTAGCATTTTCTTTGCACTGTATTTGCACAGTGAACAGCTGGAAAGTTGATGAACAAATGACCAATATTCACGACTAAGTTCAACAAATTACAGTATGAAGGCTCATGCTCTATTTTTTAGAGGCTGTCCATGTTTAATGTTCGTGAGCAGCAGCGCATACACTTTTTACAGCTCAGTGCTTGTATAACAATACTTAATGCTTGGCTTTGCTTGATGGCTGTGTGTAGTAGAGTGTACACATCTGAGAGATAAATGTACTACAGTCAGTAGCATTTTTAACAAATTTCATGGACTAAGATCCAATGAATATAATCAGGCATTTATTAAAAATGTCAGCAGAAGAAAGGGATAAGCAAGGGAAAAGTCGAAATTTGTCAAGAAGCATTGCAGTCCAAAATACATGTTGGAATGCCTTGTGCTGAGAGTGATATGTATAAGTTAGGCTAGGCCAGTGTAATGCTGCAATATTCAGGAACGAACATTTTCCGCCAGTCCTTGGATTTTGGCTTTTTTTAAGCCGCTGCTGCGTGAAAAAATTTAAATTCTACTTTTATGGCAATTTATCGAAAATTTTTGTTGTAGTAAAAACAGGCAAAAAATGTGGACATATCTTTTAAATTAAGCATTGTGTCAAGGGAGTCTAACGCATTAATATAGGCCCATTAATGTGCAAAAGTAAGCCCATTAAAAACACGGGAGATTGTGGAAACTCTATAGTACTTGTGCTAGTACATGCGTATGTATGCACGAATGGTAGCATTGTGTACATTTTCTCAGTTGTCTTTACTAGATGGGTAATAGGTATGTATTGCCATTCTCAAATTAGTATGTACATAACTGGCCTTTTGTTTTCCTTCCAATTTGTTTACAAACTTGTTGTTTCATTCTTCCATTCCGTCTCGAACCATAACAGTATGAATACAAAAGCCATTTCAACATTAACCAACATACACATAACAGAGTTCGTATCATAACTGCAGCCTAATACAAAAGCTGAATGCACTTTGAATGCGCTCAAAAGATTAAAAAATTTTGCCAACATTTAAAAAGTTGCATACCGTATAGGTACAAACATTCAACATACTTGTTTGATATCAACAATGTGCTTTTCATGTGTAAAAATGTTAATTCATTGAACATAGTATGCTGAAATTCAGGTCATCAGTCAATTTCAGTACATTTCATATTTACATATTAATAACCTGTTTACAAAAGAATGAGTGGCCAGATCCCAGCAACCAAGTCTCCCAGACTGAGGGCGGAGTCATAATGGAGCAAGCACTACCAATGACTCTGTCCCACCTGAGAGACAAGAAGGAAGGGGTCTGTGCCCTGTGAAATTTAATAGTATTTCGAAATACAAATAGAATTTCATTATTACAAAAAGATTTTCCTTAGTTTGCAAAGAAACAGATTGCTGGGACTTGATTTTAATCAAAAAGCCCCAAAGCAACGTAACCTCTGTTTCTTCCCAAAAGAAGACTTCTCAACTTTTTCCCCTCCAATTTAGTTACAATCATAATGTTGATAAAGTTTTCATTCCATCACAAAGCATAGCGGTATGTATAACACATTCTAACATTTAACAAAATACACATAACAAAATTTGTATCATAACGATAACTAATTGCAAAAACTAAAAGCCCTTTGTAGGTGTTTAAAAGATACAAAACATTTTGTTTTCCTTCCCGACAGAGACTTTTCAACTTGTAAGTAAAATTTAAATTTATATAGGAATTCATCAATCATAGGCACATCATCAGTCATCTTCTGACAATAAATATAATATTTTAAGTGGAAATTAAAAGTTTATAAGGATGTTTTAGATGTAACCTAAGAAAATATCTTGCTTTGAAAAGGTAAACTGGTTACCAAGAATAGTTTGTTCTATGTCTAAACAGAAAAGTTGAAGTAATTCTACATTCCCAGAAAAGATGAGAAATCTTTTCATCTTCTACTTTACAAAACAAAAACATAAATTGCTAATACTTTTTTTCATTAGAAACAATAAATGATTTGTACCAATTAATCGTTGAAGAAAACAAAATTGGAAGTATTGAATTTTTGTTTCACGTAAAGTGTTAAAGGGAATTTTAAAAATCTGATTCCACTGATCGATGGTGAAATTAAATTCAGCTTCCCATTTAATCAAAGCCATAGGAGGAGTACAGATGTCATTTATTAAAGACTTACACACCTGCTGAGATACAAATGTAGAATTAAAAAGTGTTTTGAATGGTGTCTGAGGATCATTGTCCAATCTCTTGTCCAGGAGACAGGAATTGCATTGATAATACCTTGAATACAAGTGAAGGGATGATTGCATAATGAGAATGTTTGATTTAGATTACCAATGGAAAGGAGATTGTTCTCCTCATCATACAAATCTTTTACATTGTCATACATCTTCTTACAAAATACAATCTTTTTGTCAACCTTTATAAATGAGTTATTCCATATGATTTGATTTTTTAAAGTCATTTCTTGGATTCTTAAAGGCATAATACAACCATGCTTTGCAAATATCATAAATAAAGTCATTTGAGACTGAGATACCCCTGAAACTAAAATTACAATCAAATAGAAAAACTTTGCCATAGGCCTTGAGATGGTGATCAAAAAATAATTTCCACAAAACATCGTTATTGTCGGAATACCTTTTAACCCACGAACATTTCAGTCCTCTACTAAAAGAAAGCAAAAACGGGGCTTTCAAACCACCAGCATCAATATCATTAATTCAAGTACTGCATTTAATCTTGTCAGGATTACCAGACCATATAAAGACAGAAATAATGCTGTCAAGCTTTTTTATAAAATTCGGCAGGGGATATGGCAATACCTGAAAAAGAAATACTAGTTGGGAAAGACCTAAAGTTTTAACTATCGTAATTTTGCCAATTGGAGTAAGGTCTCTTTGAGACCAAAGATGAAGGTTTTTCTTTAACCGAGAGAGTTTTGGAGTGTAGTTTAAATGAAAGTCTTCCCTTATTATGTGTAAAAGTTACTCCTAAAAACGTAATAGGCACTAACAACCACTTAAGATTGAATAAATCCTGAACACAAGGGTGGTCATCATTCACAAGCTTCCCTAATGGGAAAAGATGAGATTTATCAAAATTTACCTTGAGCCCTGAAGACGATTCAAAAACATGAAGAATATGAACGGTTTCTCTTAATGACTCAAAGCTACCATCCAGGAATAAAGTGGTATCATCAGCGTACTGAGTGATTTTGACTACCTTGTTACAAATGTTAATACCCTTAATATTACAGTTATCATTGAAGGATCTAGAAAGAATTTCAGTACATATAAGAAATAAGTAAGGGGAAATAGGGCAACCTTGCCTGACACCTCTTGAAATTTTAAAAGCATTACAAGAATAGCCATTGTTAACTAATGAGCCATAACTATTTGAAAACAGAATCATATTCCAATTTTTAAATACCTCACCAAACCCAAAATAGTCCAAACATTTGAAATAAAAGCTCCATTCAATTCCGTCAAAGGCTTCTTCAAAGTCAACGAACAGAAGAAGGCTGTTTTGCTTATGATGAGTACAATAATCAATCTAGTCAAGTACTAAAGGAACATTTTCTCTGATAAAACGATTTTTCATAAAACCAGTCTGATTTGGATTAGTAATTTTAGGTTAAAACTCGTTTAAGTCTTGTGGCGAGAGCCTTGGCACAAACTTTATAATCTGTGTTTAGCAAGGAAATCGGGCTATAGTTTTGGACAAATAAAGGATCTTTCCTGGGCTTTTGTATAAGAGATATAACAGCATGCCCTTGCTCATCAAACAGTTTACCTAATACATATGCATAGTTCAAAGATTCAGTAATGCAATTACTTATTTGAACCCAGAAATGTTTATAAAAATCAATTGACAATCCATCAGAACCAGGGGTTTTCCCATTTGATAAAGACATAATTGCTTGAAGACACTCATTCTGGGACAAGAGACCATCACATATGTTAGCATCATCAAAGTCAAGTTTTGCATTGTTATGTAGTAAAACTAAAGGTAGCATCTGGATCGACATTATCTTGTGAATAAAGATTACAATAAAACCGTCTGAATTCATCTAAGATCTCTGCATTACTCTTGAAATCCTTACCCTCATTACTTTTCAAATTGGTTATCACATTTTGACCCTTATCTCTCTTCTCAAGGTTGAGGAAATATTTTGAATTTTCTTCACCATTTTCTACCCAACAAGCTCTTGAATGTACAATATTACCCATAGTTAAAAGTCATACAAATGTTTTAAGCTGTCTGGCTTCGTTGAGTTCACTCAAAGCGGTGACTGAGGCACCCTCATAATACAAATATTCTAAACGTGAAATATTTTTAACCAAATCAAGTTCTTGAGCTCGTCTTTCCTTAGCTTTACGCTTTGAATAGTTGATGGTAACCGTACGAATTTTGAATTTAACTAGTTCCCACTTAAGAGTGGGATTAGAGTGGGATTAACAGTTTGTACAGTGATGATCTCTGAAGTAATTGTTTCAATGATGAGGTCAATTTATATATACCTGATCTTTAAGTAGAGAGTTATTGAACTTCCATTAACCTGGTCCTCTTTTCTCATCGTAAAGTCAAATAACAAGATTTACAATAGAGTGGTCAGTGAGGAATCCAGGTTTAAAATATACACTTACAGTCAGTCGACTTTGCCAAAACTTTCGAAATAAGGAAAATCTAACCTGCACAAGATACTAGGAGTTATAATATTAGAACGCCAATTAAAGTCTAAATTGTGTGGGGTCCTTTCCCTCCAAACTAGTGTTTGCACCGGGTCCAAAATTCGGGAACGGGTACCCGAAGTCGATAGTCGGTCGGGTACCCGAAAATATAACTTCTGTTAGGCTACAAGTTTGTTGTAAAGTCATAATAAGAAATTTTCCTTTGCATGTTAATATAACACCAATGTATCTTACGTATGGGCATGACAAGTGTTCTTAGGCGTGTGTGTGATAAATTTTGCCAGGAAAAGTAACATGTCAGGTGTTCTGGCACATGTGCAATCTATGTTAGTGAAACTGTGGATCCGGGTAGCAATTTCAGAACCGGGTCCTGACATTGTCAGTTGGGCACTCGGTGCAAACACTCCTCCAAACGTCAATCAAGTCATAGTGAGTCATTAGATCAATGCAGTGATCCCTAGCTTTAAAGTTACTTCTTGGGTTTACCCCTTTTCTGTCTAAGTTTAAGTTAACGAAATTAAAGTCACCGCAAAAAATTAATAATTCACTTGTAAAATTTTGAAGTTCGATTGCTATTTGATTGATCAAAAAAAGAGGGAGTATCAAGATTGGGTGCATACACACAAGAGTTACTACCTTTGCCTGTATGATAAGATCCACAATAATAAATGGACCATTTGGGTCTCAGAAAGAACTAGTTATTTTTACATTCAAACTAGGCTTAAAGAGAATGCCAACACCCCGACTGAACAAAGAGCTGTGAGCGAAAACACATTGTCCACCCCATTCGTTTTTCCATAAGTACTCGTCTGAGAAAGTACTGTGGCTTTCCTGAATACATGAAAATATCTTTTCCGTGCCCATGGAGATAGGCAAATACTTTTTGATGGTTCTGGAATTGTCGAAGCCCTCTTACATTAAAACTACAAAAAAACTACAAATATAACTACATTATATGCATCAATTCGAAAAAAAATTCTGTGTAAAATGTACTGGCCTAACGTTTCATTACAAGGCCTATTTGACACATACCACTAATATCGTGCCTAACATTAGGTCTAGCTCATAGCCAAGGTTAGCTATAACATTAACAATGTAGGCTAGACTAGGCCAAAGTTATAGGCCTCATCTAGCCTGTAGCTTAGACCTAAGGAAAGCTAGGTAAGGCCTAATGTAAGCAAATAGATTAGATGGGAAATAGGGCCTACAGGGCAAAGTAAGTAAAAAAATTGTGACCTAGAGTTCATTTCCTACAACCTACACAGCCAAAATTTCAAAGTTTTCTCACCTCAGCCCCAACCATGGTGGGGCTGAGGTGGGCTGTGTCCACCTGCTGGTGAATTTGCTCTCTTTTTTGGGAAATGTCAGCCTTGTCAGGCTCATGCCTGGTTGTTAGCTGGTAGTAGAATGTGAAACTTGGACCAAGTCTTACACGTGGAATTTACAAGTGTTTTGGACAAAGTAATCTTTGTTTTGGATAAATATCATGATTGTTCCTGAGAAGTAGCAAGGAAGGTTTGCATCTTTTGCAGTTGTCATGTGATCATAAAGAGGACAACAAAGATTCACCTTCAGTGTGTGACTTTGTTAAACTCACATTATTGTACAACTTTGCACATGGTAGCAAAACAGAAGTTCATGTTCATTTTCCTGAGTGAAGTGTGTTACTCTCATTAGGCTTTAAATAGTTTTACCTTTAAGATATCAGCTATTGTGCGCAAAGCTTTGAGAAATTTCTCAGGTCCTGCACTTGAACCCACTAGGTCACCATATGGTAGTTGGTGCTTTGTGCGAGTGGCTCTGTTGTACAACTCAAAATCAGCCTTCTCAAAGCTGCCATTCCCTATTTTAATGTATTTCTTAAGCTGCAAGTGGCCTGTTGACCACCACTTGAGAACTTTAACTCTGCAGATGAATGCTGTTGGGGGGGGGGGGGGGTACATGTGTCTGTGGAGAATGCAAAAGAGGTTTATTATTTAAATGGGTAGGGAGGGTTCATGTAATTGTGTGAAATGTTGATTAGTGTTTAAGTTTATAACATATGGTTTACCTCACAGACAGAAGATGGGTCAGTGGATTTAAAGAAAGGAACTCAGTTGTTAGAGATCTATGCATTGGAGATACAGATGTACACAGCACAGAAGAATAACAAGAAATTGAAAGCCCTCTATGAACAATCACTACAGATCAAGTCAGCCATCCCTCATCCCCTCATCATGGGTGTTATCAGAGGTCAGTAGCATTGTTGCTGAAAATAAGTTATGTGTGTGGGTCTTTTGGGGGGGGGCAGGGGCAGGAATTCAACCATTGAATAATGTCACAAATAAAGTCATATCTTTTGTCATTGTGTGATCTTTGATGTTTCATTTTGTTTGGCTTGTTTTGTTTATATTGCATCATGGCACAGATAGGAGTTATGGCTCATTATTAAACCATTCAGTTTTACCAGTAAATCCTGGCAATATGTTTACTTTCTGAAAATGTGTAATGCAGGAGTTATAAATGTGGTAGCAATTGAAAATTTGGGTATTTATGAGCTATGAGATAATACATTTATTTTCAATTTTTCTTTCAGCTACCATATTTTGAATTGTACACTTATCATTCTATGCATATTATGTTTCTCTACATATAATAATGGAAACCATTTCAGTGCTGTAGGCAGATTTATCTGACCAAACTTACCGTGCACTCATAGGCATATGGGAGTCAATATTTCTGGGGGGTGAGGGACAGGGATGTAGCTAGCCAAATTTGAGTGCCGGGTAATTGTCCTATCTGGGAAAGGAACCTCACCCCACCCCATGGCATCTACCAAATTTTTCAGCCATTAGTTTTTCATTTTTCCCTCATTTTACTTTAGGGAGTAAATTTAGGGCTAGTTTT
Source organism: Holothuria leucospilota (assembly GCA_029531755.1). Lineage (NCBI taxonomy): Eukaryota > Metazoa > Echinodermata > Holothuroidea > Aspidochirotida > Holothuriidae > Holothuria > Holothuria leucospilota. Next base: position 36,467,241 of record CM055974.1, on the reverse strand, counting down.
AGGTCTCTGTAGGCAGTTTTGTGGTGGGCGGGGAGACGTGTGTTTTACCTGGAGTGCTGGTTGGGAATATTGAGTGCTGGGTGTCACTGCCCAGCACAGCCCACTGTAGCTACATCCCTGGTGAGGGATAACTTTTGCCTGAATTTAGAAATTTGGACCAAGTTGCCCGAATTTTGATACCGCTGTGTCGGTTGCAAAAGGGCATAATTTATTTTCTTGACTGTCTCATTTGCCCGAATGGATCCACTATTTTAGCCCGAATTGGAAGGGCATACGCCACCTGCCCCCCTCCCCCGCCTTGTACGCTTATGCATGCACTCAGTGCTACAGGCTGATATATCCACTCAAGAGGATAGGTGTGTTCAAAGTATTAGTTTGTTACACCCTTGTACCTTTTGTTTCTGCAAGGCATCAAATAGTACAGAGATTGCAATTCTTCAACAATTCTTTATCATAAACACAGGATAGTATCTGCACAGAATGAGATTCAGACCGTGAAAATGCCTGTAGGCCTGGAAAAATGATGTTTGTACAAAGACTAACAAATGTGGCATAGTAGTACTGAGCCCTTGCCTATATTTGTGTTAATTTCAGTCATAAATGTCCTCAGTTCAAATATGTATCAAATTGAACACTTCCAGTGGTTTTCAAATTATATACCATTGGGAAGAAACTTTCAGTTTCTAATACTCTATGTTCAAAGGAAATCAGTATAAGCAAAGGTTGCTAACCTAGCTGCTGTGTAAAAAAAATGAAAGTGCAGAAAAATGGACAAATTTGCATAAATTTGCATGTCCATTGTCATTCCAGGAACAAAATCATACTCCACATGAAAGAGCAGCTACTTTACTGAACAGTGGCATGTTTGTCACTTGTCAGTGAGAGACAGTTTTAGTTATGTTTCTGTATAATAGCACTGAAAACCCAAGACACAATTCTAAATTTTTCTGTAAATTAATTCAGCACCCACACATAGAACAATAATTTAAATGCAGCACTGAAGGGGTTAAATGGTATGAAAATTTTTTGCAACTTTACAAAGGCAATAGTACCCATGAACTAAGTCTGGTGCAGTATCTAGTTGTAAGAACACAAGAGGTGTAGTTATTTGTGCCACTAAACAGCATCATAGTAATCATTTGTTCTCATGACTGATAAAGTTTTGTGAAATTTCATCTTCAGAGTGTGGAGGTAAAATGCATCTCAGAGAATGTGAATATGAGAAGGCTCACACAGACTTTTTTGAGGCTTTTAAAAACTATGATGAATCAGGAAGTGCTCGAAGAACGACTTGTTTAAAATATCTAGTCTTGGCAAACATGCTGATGAAATCAGATATTAACCCCTTTGAGTCCCAAGAGGTATGTATAAAGAGTTGGATTGATATTTGATTGGACAGTCCAAATATTGGTGGACATGATCATTAAACATAACTTTCCAATTGAGTAGTGTATAAAGCATAATGTCTTATGTTGGTAAAATGTAGCAAAATTTGCAAAAATTAGTGACACTGTAATGAGTATTTAACATGTAGGAGACTGGTATTACTATTTTTGGCTGTTGTTGTAAATATATTGGAAGTGCATACAAGTTATCAATTTCTACTTAACAGACAAAACCATACAAGAATGACTCTGAGATTCTGGCTATGACAAATTTAGTAAGTGCTTATCAGAATAATGACATCACAGAATTTGAGAAGATACTCAAGCGTAATAGAAAGAACATTATGGACGATTTATTCATCAGAGAGCATATTGAAGGTGAGAGCCTTGTGGCTGATAACAATCTGTGAAATGTTGTGACTTCAAATTGTAACAGCTAGAAGATTTTAATGTGAGACCTTTTAAGTGTTGAAAGTAATAGCTATTCATCCTCCTTGCACCACCTTGAAGCCTTAATGTGTGAAAGGTGGAAATTGTTTGATAATATTTTGTGACTTAGACATCAAGAATGTGTAAGTTAGTCCAATGACTGTCAGGTGAACACTTCATCTAAATGGTTCTAGCCCACTACACTTTGCTGCTCAAATTGTGATTCTCAGAGTTGTAACAGTGAGAGCAGTTTCATATGGAAAAGCTTAAGATTTCTTCAGCAGAGTAATTAGCTTTACAAGAAGAAAGTCAGAAATTCCATATCATAAGCACAAGATTTTTTTACTTTTCAGAAAAGATTTAGCTTTTGGATATGTGTGTTATGTACCTTAGGATATTGTAGTATAGAATGTCCTAAGCAAGTGTGAAATTAACTAGGGGCCAGCTGTTTTGTTTATGTTATGTGACAAATGGCTCACATAAAGGCTCCAAAAGAATATTACTGGGAGACTTTTATTCCCATAAGTAGCTCCCGGTATGGCCTAATGCCCTTATAATATTATGTGCATGGATTTTATTGGTCATTATCTCCTGGAAAACTTATGCGGAATGAGCCACTTTTCTACTCAACAGACTTTTACAGTCAGGTGTCAGTATAGAACCTTCCATATACTTATAATATCCAGTGAAGTGTACTCTGTTGGAAGTGTTCATACTGTAGTTTGGATTTCTAATGTTGCCATCTTACAGCTTTTACTGTGGTTTTTATTGCAGATCTTCTTCGAAACATTAGAACACAAGTGCTCATCAAACTAATTAAACCTTACACTCGGATTCACATACCATTTATTTCTAGGGTAAGTTTTTTTGTTTAACTCCAAGGCAGGCCTATGATGTTCATTTGCACAAGATGTTTGATATTTCCTTCTATTTTAAATAAATATCAAAAGTGCCTAGATTTCAGGAAAAATTTGACAGATAAAAATGTGAAGTATTATTGTTGGGGCATGGAGCCATTAGCTAGTGAAAGGTTCAGTCATTTCCCTATATCCTAATTCTTAAGTTTAAAGGAATTAGACTTGCTTGCAAAATTTGGATTATGTGTCAGTTGATGCTTGTGTAATGTTTAGTTTGCAATATTTTGGACCGTTGGAAGGATTTTGTCTGTTTCACCGACCTCCTTTCCCCTCCCCTTCCCTCTGTCCCCTTGAAAAAATGAGACATCTTGTATTGTTGCAAGTAGTTTGAGTACTGGAGTATTGTCTGTTGTCTCCTTACCATACATGTCATAATGTTTGGGGGCAGAAATCATTTTGGTTCAGTGGTTCCCAAAGTGGGTGATATTTTCCACTCTCAACCCGTTAAGGGTAATTGACCGCATGTTTGGTTTAGTGGAAGAGCATCTGCCTCGCATGCGGGAGGCCCGGGTTCGATGCCCAGGTTGAGTCATACCAAAGACTTTAGAAATGGAACCTACTTCTGTTGTGCTGTTATGCTCCGCATAAGCAGTGGAGTAGGGAAAACAAGCCAGTGAGACACAACTGGAAAAAGGCTGTGGGCACTGCTAGATTAAAACAAGAGGTTATAAGTTGAGGCGTAAAACCCTATCTAACTCTCTAAGGGTAATCGAGGGGAATCTGGGGAGCAATTAAGAACAAGATGATGTAAGGATAAGTTATTAGTTGTCACTGTATTAAATGTGTAGTTTCTATTGTGTTTTACTTTGCAATGCAATAATGATACTTTATAGTTTCTATGTTATGTAGGTAAATGAGAAGGTGCTGTGCTCTGGGAGCAGCAGTAGCATTTAACCACCTTTGTGGGAAAAGCTGTTTCAGGTTTTTGTTTTGCCTGAAATGGCTGCTTGCTTATCCAGTGTTTAGAAGTCTTATTTTTTATCTCTTGCCAGGAACTTAACATAGATGTTACAGAGGTGGAAAGTCTACTTGTTCAGTGCATTTTAGATCAGTAAGTTTTTGTACCTCATGATTTTCTAAAAATCCTCTTATCAGTGTTGAAGGTCACAGGGCCCAGTCATGAGACTGATTTCTGTGTCCTTCACCTATGCCAGGACCCTGTTTCATAAAGAGGTAGGATCATCCATCAGAATGATTTCAGACTCAGTAGGACTATTACATGACAGATCACACTTAAGACTGAGTGTTACTTTTTATGAAACAGGACTTGGTTTTGAAATGCCTTGGCCTTGTACATTCTGGCCTTGGAAGTTTGGCCAAGGCCTGTTTTATGCCTGCTTGTAAATGAAACCTGAAAACTTCCAAAAAGATCCCATGCGATAATGTGTAATTCCCCAAGCATCATGTTCATGTAACAGTACAAATGTTTAAGAGTGTCACTCCCCAAGTCTTTCATTTACTATCAAACCAAGTGATATAGTCTATAACACAAACCAAGATGTTTGGTTAGGTCTACTGCATTGTAAATCGCATTGGTATACAGCTAGCTTAGGCGTCACAGGTTGTGTCTTGACTTTGGAAAGTGGTCGTGACTACATCATTAACCCTCATGGACATAATAATTTGTTGCATATAATTCATACTATGGATGGTTACACTATAACAAAGCAGTAACCAAAATTGGTCTTGATTTCAAGAAATGCTTAACAAGAGAATCTTTTTTTAAATGTGACATAGGTTATTGATTTATGGAAATGTTTTAATCCCTATAGACAGGTTAGAAGAGAAATATTTCACATAAATCTGCAAAGAAAAGTATTCGATAGAGTGTTAGCATGTGCACTTCACCTTGTTACCTCTGATTCCATTTCAACTTATTTCACCCAGCACAATATATGGCAGGATCGATCAAGTAAACCAGGTCCTGGAACTGAATGAAAAATCCAAGGTTTCAGCAAGGTATGCAGCCCTGGACAAGTGGACTGCTCAGTTGGGCTCACTGCACCAATCAGTTGCGAACAATTTAGCTTGAGTAAAAACTTTGGAGCATACGCCGTGTCATGGCGAACAAGACAAGGATGCGTCTCAGCTCACAGGAGCGAAGGGTATCCCATTGGGTGTGTCAGTGCAGAAAAGACATTGTGTTCGTTGAGAGTTGGATGAATGGTGCAAAGATAAAACTCACTCTGAGGAATGATGATGAAGGAAGTGCACTCTGTATTGTTGGTGATCTCAGGCATTTAAGTCATATCATCTGGACTAGCTTGTGCAGTCTACTGATGCATTGCTATACTGCTTTGTCATTGTCATAGTCATTTGATGTCATAATCACCTTTTAAAACCAACTTCCTCGATTGGTTGGTTGGTCGATGAATGCTTTGCTACAGAAATGCTTATTCTAACAATGGGTCTACTACAACCATTAAAATGTCTTGCTCAAAATCATCAATCTTTGTAGCTTTGACCGCTCTTTATTCAAGTTGCAGAGGTTTTGTCAGACAAAGTCAATGGTCAACTTTCCTTGGATGTTTCATACCATGGACCTCATTGAATTATCTCAGTGTGGCCTCTTTCTTTTTGTAGCAAATTGTATCCTTACTCAGTGCAAAAACTGTACATGAGTGGTTTGCAACCTAAACTGCAAAAATTGACTTGATAATGCATATCCACAATCCGTGACCTGTCACCCATTGGCCAGAATTGAGCCATTCTAAAACTTCATATCACATGGATAAATCTTTTAAACAGAAAATTTAATCAGGGGTTCTAATTCATGTCAGAGTGCTGAATATTTAATGGTATTAAATGTGTGACTTTCTTGAATTTATGCTTATCTACTGAACATGTCTTTGTAGAAATGCTGATTGGTAAATTCATTTGGTTGTCCATAAAACTACATTGTCAGTGTTTTCATAACAATGGTCATTTCACTCAGTTGACATGTCAAATGCAAATGGGATGGTACAAAATGGCTCCTGCTTCTAGTTTCCCCTGTTCATGATGGTTTTATTGCTAGTATAGCCATGTTTCACTCAAAGTTGTTGTGCTCTAATTCAGTTTAGATAGTGGTGTGATTATGTCACTGGATAGGCACAATGTCTTCTGTACAATGCCACTTTAGGTAAATAAACATTACAGAAGTGATTAGAAAGTAATTGGACCTGCTGCATTAGTTTATGACACATAGGATTTATCAACCTTTTTTCTCAGTGGGGTAAAAATTCAACATAATCAAAAATCTTAGGCCAAAATGTTTTATATGGAGCACACAGTAGAGGATGGTTTATAAGAGTGTAGCTTAGATTCATATGCTTCTTTTTAAATTATCCGTCTTCAAAGTGTTGTGAAGACTCGGGCTGTGTGCCTTTTGTGCAATGTTTCGCTATGTTCCAGCAGCATCTATAGGCTAGGAAACATACAAAGGGTCGGTAACCAGCTGGATTGTTAGGATTGTCACCTCGCGAGGTTTGCCCTGTTGTCTATAATTAACTGAATCTGCCAGATTAATAAGAATTTATCCATGCAGGTTTTGTGACCCCTCCCTTTAAAGCTACCATAAGTATGATGTGACACAGAATGCCCAACTCCCCATGATCCTCTGAGAGTCTTGTCAGACAGGCTCAGTCTAAAAGCTTAGTTAGCTGTTCATTAAAGCATATGAGAAATTAGACATAGTCACCTTTGAAAGTGCCATGCTGTCTTCTTGGTTGAGGGCAGGCTCTTGGGTGTGGACATTCATGTAGACAGGTGCAGTATGTGCTGTTTATGTGAGAGAGTTTGGATCAAAGTGAAAACGTGAATACTCCATGAAACCTCTCTTACTGGGCAAGAAGTAAGTTGTAAATGGTTTTTTAATAAATTGAAACACAAAGATAGTTAATAAATTGAACACAAAGATAGTTAACAAATTGAACACAAAGATAGTTTACCATGTGGATAGAAATTTGGGGGAGTTTTTGCTATCATGAATGCCTTTCACAAGTGGTATCAAGATGTTACTTATTGATAGAGCAGGAAAGTACATCATTTGAGTGTGTAGTGTTGGAGTTGTTTGTCAAAGAGCTCAGTCCTGGAAAGCAATGACCTTGTCAACACTTGATCCCATCATGATAGAAAGGTCTGATAACGTTACTTTTAGCTTGAAGGAAAAGTCTGAGGGTGCATGCTTTTCAGCATTGGTTTGTGTCCCCACTGGTTAGAATGTCTTTTGGAAAAAGTTTGCTTCATGGAAATGGGAAACATCCAGTTAGTCTTTTACGATAATTTCCTCATCATTAATGTATTTGATGAGACTAAGTATCCACTTCAGTATGGTACATGTGAGAGTGCAACTCCTGTAGTATGAAGTCATATTAAGCCTGCTGAACACTGCACAACTGGAGGTGATGCAAGCCAAATGAACATTCATGTCTTCTTAGGCAACATAATTATGTTTTTGACATTATGAACTTGGGTCAAGTTCAGTTGGCCTTATTTGACACATGAAAAAATGGGTGGTCTGATTCATGAATACGCGATTGCTGCTCAACAAAGTTGCTACTGTCAAGTTCAACAGTGTTCGAGTGGCTTAATATAGTTGATAGTGTGGCATTAAAGGGCATGGTTACAGAAGTCGGCAACATGACCAGCAGGTTCATTTATTCCTCCCTATTTGACTGCAGTCAGTCACTTCTTGATTATAAGATTCTCTTCAAGATAAAAATCTTCCTTGTGGCAGTATTTTCAAGATTTCAACATAACATAATAGTTCCGACCCCACTATCCCTCTTGGTAGAACTGGTTCCAATTGGTTATGTACCACAAATGATTGGTGACAATTATTAATTGTGCTGTCTATAGCATTATGTACTTTGGTCACCCCCCGGCCCCTCCCCCTCCCAAAAACCTTCCCTCCATATCTACCTGTTTGTCTTTAAGCCTCAAACACATTACCTAGCCCTTACTGAATGTGTTTTCACTGTTTCTCCCAGACAAAAGAAATGTTCTTCTTTAACAGATTTAACTTTGAAATGAACTCAGATCATCAGTTTGCTTTGTTTCATTGATATGTTGTGTGAGCCCACATTTGCCTTCCAATACAATTTACATTCATCTCTGTAGTCTTTTCTTCACCTACTATCTGGTATTAATAAATAAATATTTGTGATAAATCACATCATGCTACTCAAGTTTTTAATATTCATATTTATTTTTCTCTTACTGAGTTTCCAGTACATGATATTTATATATTTATTTATAGTTCATATGTCCACTGCTGTAGAAGTAAAATTAGTCTCATACATCGAAGAAAAATATGGTGATGATGATGATGAATGATGATAAGCAAGGAATCAGACACTTTCATACAATATGCCACTTGTAAGACTAAAGCATAGGAGAGAACATTATCTTTGAACACACAATTTTACATTACCTTAGATACTCTTGTTTTAAATGGATGAATGAAGACAGTTACAACTTGTCCAACCATTTATATGATTCAGAGGATATACTGTCAATGTAAAAATAACTTCAAATATTTTGACTTACAACTCATATTGTCATTTATATCAATTGGGAATGTCCATTACAGGGGATGGAAAACCTAAAACTACCTCATTTTTTAGGTGAGTGGAACCTCTACACAACAAAAATTATCAAATTCATAATACAGTGATTAATAATATTCCCTTGTCCATTAAAATGAGTTCCAATTTAGGCAGGAATGCCATACCAAATGGTTTCTTTATCGCTGAAACACTGGGCTGTTCATTCTCTTGTACCAGATCCATTTCAATCTTTGTGAAAACTTGAAAAAGTCATCATAGCAGCATCAATTATTCACTACTTAATACCTTTATACTTTAATAACCTTTCAATTATGAACTACTCTCAGATAGCTATGACTGATGAATTTTAAATAAACTTCCAATTCTATCTTACACATTTGAGCATTTAAAGACTTTCAACCCTTACTTAGACTGTTTTATCGTTGCACAATGTTTTATGACCTTAGGCTATGTGGTGCAAACTATTGTCTGTATTACATTTGCTGTAGAGTAGTGAAATATGCTTCACAACCACTGAGCATTATGGGAAGAGTAGGTTCTTCTAATCAGTTGTAGAAAATGGACAAAAATAACATCATTTTTTCCCTATTCTTGAAAGAATTTACAGCTTATGCATTATGTCTATACATAGTATAATGCCAGATAAAATATGATGCTTGATATTTTTTCTGATTTGTTTTGGTTTGATATCCTTTGAAAAATTACTGCCAATGATTTATCTTGAACAAATTGCATATAACATACCTATGTAAGAAAGTAATGAAACATGTAACAAACAGAAATATAGCACAATGAATATAAACATCTTGGTTGTACAGTACATAAAGTTACGAAAATGGAAACAGGAAATATATAAACACCTGGCGGATTAACGAAGAACGCTGTATGGATATCACATCAACCCAAAACATACATCAAATAGGGTTTTACACAAATGGAATCAGGTTATAGCAACATGGAAGGGGAGGAGGGACAAAGATTTAGAGATAACCCTCTCCTAACCCCTTCCCCCACCCAATCTTATAATTATGATTACTTCCCCAAGAAAGTGTAGTAGCTGGTTCAGTTTCATAAAGAGTTAAGGCCAACTCATACTTCAGTACAGTGCTATGAAGTGGTGAAAGCTGAACATGGTTCGTCGCTAAGCTATGTCCATGATTGGCACGGCAGAGCAAAGGATGACCACATATGGTTCCTACAGCTTTATGGCATGTGAAAATTTGAAAGTATATACTGGCTACTACACTCAATCTTAAATGATTTCAATAGGGCTATTGCATGATACTGTAAATCACACCTGAGACCAATTTTAAGTCTTTACGATGCAGGGCCCAGAGGGACTTATAGTTCTAATTCATGTGCAACATTGTATACCAAGTAATCAGATGACCTATATCCTTTTATAAATATCAATCCCCTCACATAACTTTGGTAACTAGTATTTTGTACTTAAAATGTGACATAATCACTTCTGAGATATTATTTACACTTCATTTGTTGCAGTGTATAATACATGTGTAGGTAAACAGGTAGTGGTATCATACATAATGCCACAACACATACCATACATACTTAGATCTGTGACAATTAAAAAAAAAATGAAATACTACCACTGCCATTGACTCTAAACACTATTTTTATGGGTAGACCTACAAGGTTTGTAGGTTTATTGCACTTTGCCCACAAAATGATGTAGAGTTGTCCATAAAAGCAAGAAGTCCTACTGTTTCGAAATCCGTAAGTGGATGGAACTGGCATACATTCTCTGTTATTGTCTTATTCACAAGATGGTTAAAATGAGGTTGAACCCAATACTAGATCTCTCTATACCGACTTTACTCAACAAGAACACATCCACAGGGAGGCTTCAAAGTTAAATCTTTGTTGTGGATTTCTTTTTGATTGCAAGAATGTCACAACACTGGCAAACAATTCTCTTTGACAAAGTTTCCTTTGGGATACTTTTGCAAACAGAAAGACATCAATACACTTAAGTCATTCCAAACATTTGCTCTCTTCCTGGCATTATTTGAAACAGCAGTTTGATATTAACTATTTGAAACGAGAGCTATTTCCCATCACGTAAGATTGCTTCCTTTAATGAAATGACATCCAACGTCTATGGACATCAATCTCTACAGCCATTTATCTGCACTGAGTTGTCTGCATCATCTACTTAGCTGCCTGGAAGTGATAGAATTAACCACACGCAAGAGAGATGTATTTTAAATCCAAGCAAATCGCAACTGGAGAAGTACCCTAACTAAATAATCCATGGGAGATAAAAACTTATTACATTTGTGCAAAAGAAAACTGCTTAGGGAGATATGGAGTGTAATTTAATTTAGAGGTATGAGACTGGTCAGCACAGAACACACAATGAGTAGAAAGGGATATTCTTCTGAATCTCTTTACATACAACCTTAAAGGAGATAAACTTTGTTCATGATAGTTTAGGGCTGGATTGCGTGTCACAAATTTGAGCTATTAATTTTACAAATGGAACAGTTCCTTATATTGTTCAGAAGAGTAGTTTCACGTCAAGGCAGAATTAATGCATTCTGTACATGATTACTCAAAACATCCAACACATATTTTACATCACCTCAGTTACAGATTCAAGTGGCTGTGACGTCTCTGTGAGAGCAAGTCTCAGGATGGCCAGACTGTACATCCGACTGTCTGGCTTTTGAGCACTCTACCCTCCATGCGGCACAATCTTTAGCCAAATATTGATTTGTCCTCAATTTCTGGGTCTTAGAATCAATACCATTTTTTACCTTTAAAGTTGAAAAAAAAAATGAAGACTGAAATCTTTGGCAACAGGGAATGACATCAGCGACATGAACAGACACAATGAAAAAGTCCGGAGCTTTCTTTTGCAAAATGCTGCTTTTCATTGTTTCATGGGTAGCTTGTATATTTGGAACCACTTGAGTAAGTCCAAACTTATGCACATTGCCATTTTGGTGAGCCTATAATGGACATATGTTGACAATACCCTGACACTGTATACCAGATTATTTCACATGCACTGTACTTACATGGTAACCTATGACTATTTCATTCTTCTTGGAGGGTAGTGGCCAGAGTCAGCAACCAAGAGAATGTTGAATCAAGGTACTACCTACTGCTTCTCCCTCTGCCCCCACTCTACATCCCCCTCCCCAAATAAATAATACATCAAGGTACTGTAGTTAATGGAAAACCTTCCCGCTGTTAGCCACACCAACATTCTACTATTTGCATAAATATTCACACTTAGCCACCCTTGCCACCAACATTTAACGTACAAACAAAATAAAAAGCCATAACTTGGATAACAACTACAATCACCTCAGTAAATGCCATTCAAAATCAAGATATATTTCAGTACTTGAAGCAAACTGCAGTAGGACAGTTTAGTACTAGTGCTATACTGTAAGAGGCTTTATCACATCTCACTATAAATTTAAACTATCCAAACGACTACTTAGCCTTATTTTGACATACATACTTCTCACATCTGCTTTAATGGGCCTTTTGAAATTGAAACATGAATATGCAATCTGTATAATCTCTGGGTTTCATAATGAAAACCCAAACCGCTCCTTTTATATTTCGCTACTGTTTTAGACGTCGAAAAAGGTTACTCCCATGATGTTGGGACATCACTGCGCTCCGTACAACATAACCTTATTACTGTCACTCTTACCTAGCCCTTACCATAACACTGACCATCATGTAGACTTGGTAGTCACTACACCAGCTTGCAACTGGTTCAAATATCTCAAAAACTTCTCTACAACTCACTTTCCTTTTTTTTATAAACATTTTCACATTCTTATGCAAAGCATCTTTGAGCAGTTGCTTTCTCCCCTATCTAGAGTTGCTGCAACTTAAAAGAAATATTTCAAAAGCATGAACAAACATCAGCTGTATTTCTTGCTGTTTAAACATGGAAGACTTACAATGAAACCAGATGGTTTTGTCACTGGCGATGAACACCTGTACCTGGCTTTATACGAACATTAATTGAAGTATACAGATGCCTCCCCCTCCTTTTAGCTCTAACTTATACTTGAAAATCATACCAAACATCCCCCTTGAAATATATCTAATGTCCAGTATCCTGTTAATATAAGATGAAAGCAATTTTCTTGACAAGTTATTAATTATTCCTGTTTCACTCTTTATGATGACGTGAAATATTCTTTGACAACAGAGGTGAAGGTTGCACCACTGAAAGGTTGGATTTTGCATTTATACGATACAATCCCAAGTGGTACGGGGTCAGTAACAGATTGTAGTTACACTTAATACTAATTATACAATGCATTATATTTTAAAATATTTTTAAATCTGCAACTTGCAAAACATACTTTTATGTTATTTACAACTGCAGAGCATTTCTTACTATGTTACAACACTTCACATATAACTTCCATTCCACTGAGACAGCCAAACGACAAAGGAAGAATGTTAAGTGTGGTCAATTGCTCTTTACAACAGAACAGTAATGATGCAATAATGCACTGTAATTCCTTTGCGTACTCTACATACTGAGTTGGACATTTCTCAAAGAAAAGGGGAAAAAGGCAAGATCCCACTAACAGTGGTCATTTTTCAATAGACCTTTTCCAAACAGCACTTACAGAGGAATATGGGATAGCAATTTGGTATGCATCACTCTTGTCAAAGGAATTTACTGTGGCCAAACCAAAGCATACCAATACTCTTATCTCATAATCCTTTGTCATTGTTATTTGTAAAAGGGTCTATGGCTGAAGGATTTCAAAACGAGGGACTCACACATTAGTATATGCTTAATTAAGAAACTGATTACATTTCTGAAACTTCTGCATGCAGTTATAGAACACAGGACATTCATTACACGAGTGATGTTACATGCTACAATCTTTACCTTCAATTTGTCCTTCTAGAAGCTAACCTTTCCTAAAGTGATTAAAGCTATTGCAGCAGATAAGCCTTGACTAAGAACAACATTAAATAAGACTTGGTAGGTATTAGCAAATAAATTGTCTAATCATATTATATTGACAAAGCAGAATCTGTCAGTACTATTAACTTTATAATACTTACACTGTAACAAGTGTTGTACATGGACAGAGCCTTAATAAATTAGTTTTTATAACACACAACTGAGTGGTGTCTAGCTGCCTGGAATAAATAAGGAAATTTCAAAGACACTCTTCAAAAAGACTTATAAAGTTTGAAAAAGCTGGCACTTTCTTTCTTGTTCATAAAAGGTTGTTCACTGTACCTACTTTATATTAACTACAGTTTTGTTTATTTGACAGAAAGTACACAGGACACTTACTTCTCACACTACTAGCTAGCTTTGCTTACCTGTGAAAGTACAGTGCAACACAGCTGTGCTACCCTCCCTACCACACCCTTTCACAGCAGTGGTAACTCCTACTAGTACTCCACATTAAAGCAGTGCTAACACCCTCATAGCACACTGCATCACAGCTTGGCAACACAGTGCTTACCATCATAGTACACTACATCATAGCAATGCTAACAGCTCAAAGTAAACATCGTAACATGGTGCTCACAACATCATAGCCAGTGCTGTAACTTCTCATAGTACACTATATCATAGCACTGCTATAACTCCTCATATAGTACACCACATCATGCCAGTGCAAACCCTCAAAGTGCACGACATCATAGCAGTGCTATACTCTTCATAGTACACAACATCAGAGCAGTGCTATACTCCTCATACTGTAGTACACTACATCATATCACTGTCATAACACCTCATAGTACACTATATCACAGCAGTGTTATAACTCATAGTACAGCATAGCAGTGCTAGCATTACACATTGCTCCACACCACGACGATGCCAAACCCTAACAGAACCTTACATCTAAACAGTGTTACTAGGATGCTTAGTACCATCGATATTCTACACCATATCAGTCCTTCCTCTCTCACTTCATAGCTAAGCAAATCCCTAGACCCTAACACACTCCATTGCAGTGAAAACCCTGCCTATACTTCACTTTCACAGCCCTGCTTGCCCCTCATGGTAGACATCATAGCAGTGCTTCCACATAATAATACCTTCCTGGACCACAATATACCTTCCTATACAAAGCCTTCATAGCCCTGCTTGCCCCACATAACAGTGCTATTCTGCCAACCCTTCATGGCTGTAGCAATCTATTGTATACTGGCAGCCAGTTTCAACTCTGCCATCAACCAGTCATAACTGCCTTCAGTAAGAGCATCTGATGCCTTTTATCAGTATTTTCAAACTGTCTCCAACCTGTCTACTTCAACTGTAAGACATAAGTCAACCACTGACAGTTCAAAGTAGTAAGTACCTGAACAGTCAATTCTGTCAAACTCACTTTACGAGGTCAATAAACCCAACAGTATAAAACTCTCTCAACTGCCATAAAAAGGTGCCAATGTATTTTGGAAGTCTTGTCAACTTCATCACACCGTATATATTGTTTGTCCCTCTCCGCCAATAAAAGGTATCCTCACAATTATGGTTTCCCTTGTACACAAATGAACGTCTGTCCTTTCACACAAAGACATATTCAGTATAGAAGGCATGGCTACATTTTTTAATCATCACAAATTCTTCCCACACATGGAAAATTATAGATACTCAACAACACATTGCTACTATATCAATTTAATACATGCAGAGGCACAATGTAACACACTGTCTTAATTATTTTTATGAACTTGTTAACGATGAAGATTTTTACCTATCTATAATTGAGATCAGCCAATTCTGTTGATTATGTAGATGTTTAACTTAAAAACCAACACAGAATGCTCCCAAATGTTGCCTCACATGTCTTGCATACATAAAAAAACATTGAAAGTCCCCCAAAATCAATTAAGCAAAAATTCTTAATGATATTAGGTCTTACAGACCTTCCTTTGTCTTTCAACTTCATCAAGGTACAATGAGTTACTCCTCTGAAAGCATATAAAGGTTATCCTGAACATCACAGTGAATCAGACTAGGCCATCGTGGATGTACCCGAAAATCATGTTGTTAAAAACAAAAAACAACATAGCATGAACATAACCATACTCGAGCAGTACCCTGACGACTGTATCAAGTAGTACAATCAATTACAGACAGCTGGGCATGACATCCATCCTTCTTCGCTCCTCTCGTTATTCTTGTTTACTGAGGGCATCTTTGGTGTGACCTGTCTGGATGAAATAAGATTTCACTGACTGGTTCATGTATACTCAAGCGACTGACTGTGTGCATCATCACTGTATAGAGCAGTTGACTTGTGTCTGGCAACAGATACATCTCTCATTCATGGGTCTTGGTGGTATTAAATCAAGTTCCTCATCATCTGGAATCTCATCCAGTCGATACCCATCCTTGATCAGTTGTTCTTTTACATCCTGACTGGGCTGCAAAAACAAGAAACACACTCCAAGTTTTAATACACTAAATACTCAATAAATCATTCCTACTAATTCAAAAGATCCCACTCTTCAGCTTTGGCAATTTAGTGACACTCAACTTTACCTGTCTCCTACCAGTCTATCACAATGTCCCACCCCACCCAAAGAATGATTGACAAGACCCCACCAACAGTAGGACCCCTGTGATCCACCCTTTGAGCTCATCCTCTTTACCTTTTAACATTGTCTTTGGTATTTGCTGATGAATGGCACATCTGTGGCACTGGGGATGGCCAGTGTAATAGCAGTGTGGAAGACAGACAAAGCCGTGGGGGTAATGAATAACATTAAAGTTTTATCTCTTCGAATTTACAAATATTCAAGCTATCACTCATACTTTCATCACTGAAATATTCTGACATTTCACTAAGTTCAAACATTAATACCATTCATATTATGGGTAAAGCAGTTACACTATCAATCATTTATGACTAAATTTACACACACATTTTCCTTCATCAAGGTTCTTCAGACTTTCCCAAACAAGTACTGTGCATTTTTGTTCTTGGGCATATTTTCACAGAGTGCCAGGACCAGTGAAACAGGCAACTGTTCAATATAGTTTTTTCACTCTTCAGATCCTCTATTTCGAACCCTCTTGAGCACCCCTACATTCTCCCTTCTCCACCCAAATTTGAGTACTACACTGCTCTGTTTTCTTATAACCTCTTAATCTTATCTGTTGAAGCAAAACAATGTAAAGCAGGTTTGCCTTCTTAATTTCATACAATTACTAAGCTTCCCAGTCCTGTGTCTGCCAACATCATATGATCTATGGTGCTAATGAATAGAAATACAACATTTCTGTTCCTATGGGGATTCTCAATGGCAGCACAATGTGATAAATTTACTACCCTATCTCTACACATATAAATAAATCACATGTGGAAATGAGTCTTTACAAAAAGCAGCACATAAAAAGGCCTAAGAAAACAGCATTTACAAAGATATAACTTTCTGTTGAAGCAGGCACAACTACTGTAAAAATACAGCCATTGCCTGGTGCACTCACTGCATGAGGAGTTGAAAACTTTTGCATCTGATTATGACTGGCTAGACAGCATTACCCTCATTTTCCGTTCTAGCTCACAGCATCAATAGAGTTTGACTTTAGAGGTTTATTGATATAACCAGTGTGTAACAATGTATTTTATCATTGTCTGTAAGAAGCATTTCAGTTTAGTCATAGCTGCATGAGCATCTTCCAAGTTTTCCAAGGTCTAAATTGATTTGGTGGCTGAAGTCTACTACACTGGTGATATTTGATCTCTATTGCATTAATTTACTGTAGATCAGGGTTTTCAACCTTTCTGGCTGTTGTCCCAAATTGGCATTTATGAATGTATCACGCCCCACCATTATTATTAAGCTAGGGGCAGCAATCGTGAGTGCTGAATGGGGGAAGGGTTCAGGAAAAGGTTTCCCCTCCCGATATGTGGAAAATTTTGGATAAAAACACTTGAAATGGTGTAGTTTGGTGACATTTGTTAGCTTAATTTTAGGCACACATATCATTGTATTCCACTTATAATCTTATATGTAATGTCTGTAATCATGCGTAGTCTTTCTGGGCATAACAAAAAATAAAGTGGGAATTTCCGAGATCAAACTGTCACTGACAATTAGATCTGGCAAATCCCTATTTTATTTTTATGGAACTTGGGATGAGCTCATGTCCCACCAGAAACTGCGAAATGACCCACTAATGGGATGCATCCCCCAGGTTCAAAACCCAGGATTTAGATCAATTGTGTACCCTGTAAAATATTCACTTGTATAAAGATGATAACCATTACAACTGGTCAATTTGACGAGGATTGCCAAACAACGATGTTTATTGCCAAATTTAGAAAAATCTGGCCCTAAAAATCTTGCATGGAAGTGAAAACAAAAATTAGCAGCAAATTGTAACTTTATTTCATAAATGCCTTTTTTCCTTTCTACAAATTCTGAGTATTGACTCTATGAGCACTGAACCATGTGGATGGTCAAGAGAGATTTTTGCACAGAAACATGTCTGAAATATTGCCTTTTTTGACAAGGGAAGTCCCACTCTGTTCCAACTGCTTATCAAATTTGCCAAACTAATTTGTCCATGAAAAGAAATTACTTTCCTCTGAAAACAATTTCCAAACATTTTCACATCTTACTTTCCAATTTAAATGATTCTGGTATTATTTTAGTAAGAAGTAAAAGAAAGTAAGGAACTTTAAATGATTAAATGTTGTGACTCTACTGAGAGTGCAGATTGAAGTTAAACATAAACATATTCACAGTACAGTATAAGTACTTAAAGTTCAGGTAATACTGACAGGTTGTATAAAATCCCTACTTATTGATTTATATGCCCATGAATGTTTTACTTACTGCAAATGCAAAACATTTCTGAATTCATAAATCAATAAAAGATATGCATGTTCTATGTAGTGACGACACTGTTTATAATGCAAGATATAATTACTTTCACTTCTTGAAGCCATAAAATCTATTCTAAATCAAATTTATCACCCTACAAATGCAAAATTGGAAACTCTATATGTAATTAAGAACCAATGTCCTAAGGTAGAGATGTCTGGAGCCAAGACAGACTTAAATCTGATTAGCACTTGTCATAAGCAAGGAAGGAGTTCCGTCCAAGAATTACCCGAATGTGGTGCAGTTTGCAGTTTTAATATTGAGCAAGATTAGTTAGCCTGTGGCTGGTATGTTTGCCACAGAAACCCACTAATAATAATCAATCAATGACCTAATCTTGATTTAATCACACTTCTTGTTAGACTAGCTCCAAAGTGGCGGAGACAGTTACACATTATCACCTCACAGACGCACTCGGGTGCAGCTAACATGCTCCTAGCTCCTAAGCTTATGTATTCTATGGTAGACTGCACCTATCAAACTTTAATTACAGTATCATCAGCCTTGATGAAATAATGGGTTTAATGTGAACCAAACTTTCCATGAGAAGCACCATACTTGAAAGAAAAGCCTTCATTATGTTTATAATGCTTGCTACTGAAGCAAAGACCATTTAAAGGGAGAGGGCAGTCGCCCCAAGTTCCTTTTTTTAAATCTGCTAAATCTTACAGATCTCCTCTTATTTTACTCTTTCACTGTGTTTCTGTATAAAGACATTGAATATTGAGGGTAAACCAAGGTGTGATTCTGCTTGAATTTATTAACAAATAAGCAACAAAAATATTGTCACATGACTGATGTGAGTCTTTCCTGAATTAGGATGATGGGGTAAACTAATTCAAATTGGGAGGACTGCATTTTCCCTTTAAGTGTGCTACAGACCCTTAATTCTTTTATGAATATTGTTACAGTACCTTTTTAAGAAGTTTTGATGAAAAATGCAAAGCACACAATGGAAGGATTACTTTAGGAAATCTGAAGCAATTTGATACTTGCAAAGGTAAGTTGAGTAATAGTAAGGCATACAACTTTTTCAATAATATTGTAAATCAAAAAGATCAAGAAGGAAGCACATGCAGAATGCTGTGCGTGGCCTTTGCCAGGATTCAGGAATTGGAAGTCTCACTCGTTGTGCATGAAAATGCATCCCGACTTTGGAAGGTGTTGCCAGAGTGATATTTTGAATGCAAAACATTTATGTTATGACTATTTTAGTGAGATGAGTTTTCTTCAGAATATTACTGAGTTTTGAATCATGTCTATGCTGAACAATGTCAAATTTAGACCCAATTTGGGAACTTTATGCCTAGCAAGGTTTTAATTATCTCAGAAGCCACCCTGCATAAATTTTGCCTTCTCCAATACATTAAAAGCCTTGCCAAAGATGGTTAGACTCATCGCTACTGTACATGACTTGGTCTTTTGACAGTAATAATATACTGTTAACAGTAACAGTAAAAGTTTGCAATGATGAGGATTGTCTTAATGCTTTGAAAGTTAAAACTGATTCTGGGCATTACACTATCGGTATAGTGTACCAAACTGTAAAAGAAAGACAATAATATCTAAATGTACGGTTGTGTTTTCTGCTACATGTATTCCCCAAAGCTCCCTGGTTTGCGAATCTACGAGCCCCGATACTTAACTCCCTATCTACAACTGTAACCCTCACTTACCCGTAATAAGGTCCTGGGAAGTCTTGATTGATCACACAGTGGAAGAGGCCGGCCTCCAGCGTCCTCACTTCTTGCTTGCCAAGACCTTATCACAGGTAAGAGAAGGTTACATTGTAGAGAGGAGGTAGATACACTACACCTTGTGGCATGGCACCTCATAAAGCAGACATTTTTCTACCTTTAGTGCTTTAGTGCTTTAGTGCAATCCCCCCTCCCCCCAAAAAACGGTTTGAACAAGAAAGATGTATGAAAGACTTAAGAGTGGGTTGCTGCCTCACACACTGTTTATGGAAGATTAACTTGCAAGTATTAACAGCCATTCTCACCTGTGATGATGATGTCAATGCTACAAGATCAAATTCCTCTTCACTGCAAAAAGAAAAAGAAAAGAAAAAAAGAGAAGAATGACAGAATATTGAGATTAGTAGGTTTAAAATTCAGGGACTTGATTCAGGGCCTTGAAGGGCAGTTGTTTTATGATACTAAGTGACCACGAACGTGGAGGAAGCCTATGGCTCATGAATTACAACTTCACGGCGGGTGGCAGCCAACTCAACAATCTAGATCAAATTTGGTTCCTTTCAGCTTTCCATTTGAATGAGTACAATTTTTAAATGAAACACATCAAATTATAACTGAAAACAAGGAATTGTGAGATATTCTCTCTCTAAGGTTATTTTTGGTCAACTGGTACACTCAGCCTCCCCACCCCCAATAAAAGATATTAACACATGTCATTAACATTCATGTTGGCAATGCTTGCTAAACAATACTACTTTCACTCTTGCCTCCCCTTAGTCTACTGCAGCATTAATGATCGTGATAAGGGAAATTTGTGTCAAAATTGATGGCTATGTTTTTACCACACCTTTATTCCCCCTGATTATGTCTCTCACACTATATCCAGCAGAAATAATATCAATCCATTCCACCATGCAATATATCAGACGTAGCCCCTAAATTACAACAACACAGCCTCAATTTATCCTCACTGAAAAAAAGTACTCGAAACTACAGTCTCATTGCAACATATCTTTCATCAAGTCTTCAAATTACGGAGTCTGTTACTACGGTACCTCAAATCTGAAGTAATATCCTACTGTACATCTTGTCTAATTGCAATCCATTTTCAGCTTGTCTATCAACTATACATCCTCCAAATGTCATTCTCCTGTACATAGCAAAACAAGAAAGTGACACCACAAATACCAGATCTAAATTTAAAAGTGTCAAGACATCACATTGACACAAAAATAGATGTTCCCATTCACCAATTTCTTCCAACTGAATTTCCTTCACAGACAGAGGAGCAGAAGGCTAAGTTCAATCTGTGAAACATTCAAGAATTTGAGCTTTTTAGAGTAATTTGGACTGGTGTTGCGATCTGTGTCTGCAGTGTCAGGCTGATCTTAATTCAGCTTCATTTCAGAGACAAACTTGACCATTATGTAGTTCTGCCATCAGTTTACAGCTTTGTTTTCACATCAAACATTAGATGGCTGACTGTTTAGTACACTACATTTTCACAAGCGGGATATACTGTATGGTGGGAAATTTTCAAGGGGGTTAAATTTTCGCGCTTTTCGCGACCAAGTATCTAATCGCAAATTTAAGACCTACGAAAGTACTTTCGTTAGTTTGTACAAGACTATGCTGGTTGCCTGCAACAGCGAATTCTTCACTCCCCAAATATGTGAACAAGGTACAGATTCGCCAAAAATTATCCTCACGGAAATTTCCCGCTATACAGTATTTGTAAACTGTGCTATCAGTTAGAGTATACTCAGACTGTAAAATACAACCACAAGAGATTGGAAAGTCCATCTACAGAAGACTGGAGTATTTAACACTGTTCACATTTGAACTCAACTAAACATTTAATTAACAGCATTTAGGATAAGTCCAGGATCATAAATAATTGTCTACAGTGGCACTGTTACTTCTTCAAACTCTCCAGATTTCTGAATGGCAATATGACCTTTCTGGTATCAATTTTCAATCTCATACAGTAGTACTGTACTTTACATACATAAATTTTTCTGTGAGGATGTAGAAAATACCAGTTTTTAACTATGTCATAACTTACAGTAAGTTTTCAGAACATACTCAATCATACATTTTTCACAATAGCTTATGGGAACCAATTCAAATGTTAACTGTCAGTTTAGACTACTGTCTCTATAGAGTATTCCCTTTAGTCACTACAATATAGTGTGTACCGTTACACCTTAAAGGACACAGTTTCATCCCATCAGGGATATGATGGTACAATCCTTCACAATTCTACATCACAAATCAACTGCTTAATTTCTGATTGGCTTTCTTCTGACATTGTTTCCTTTAAATCAATAGCAAATCAATAGCACTTAATGCAAATGTCATTTGGAAAGATTCCTTGACGACGTCTGGCAGCAGGTGCTATTGAAAAACCCAGAATAACAGAAACTGCAGCCACAGGATATGTTTATAGGCCAAATCAGGCCACAGGGCTCAACATGAAGAATTAATTTAATGAAGTTCAAACTGATAGTGCTGCAACTGTTCAAAGAAAGCTACCTTTATTAAGGCAGATTAAAACACCCCTGATGGTATTGAAAGATAAAACAAGCATATAGTAATATATGGAGAACTAAACAGAAGTTAAACAGTCACATAGGTCAACAAAATCAATACCTGCAGTTACAGATCTTTCTGAAGAATAAAGCAACTGTACTGTATACATGGTTGGGAAAAATCTAGAAACTGCAGAGTTCTTTGCTGGGAATTTTGGATTAAGAAACATATTTTAGCAACCGAAGAAGTTTGGCTGTTTTACAATTTACATGAATGTCAAAATTGCAGGCACTGTACTTCTTCCAAGCAATATAAACTGTAAAGAGGTTTTTCATCCTTTGCACCTTTCAACAATAAACGTTGTCTTACGATCTAGTATAACATGTATACATGAGAAATCAAAGAATAAGAAATGATGGAACAATCATTTCAAAGTTCTGTTCACTTGATGTGCTAATGGACCACACCTGCATCTGTAGAAGAAAAAGGAAAAGCCAATTCTCCTTTCTCTGTCTTTTATTTCCCTGGATGTGTGAGACTGCTTAGAGAGAATATCTATCACTGATGGTTTACACCTGCACTTCATATAAAACAATCCTACAGAGGAGGTCACTAACAAAAAGCTGATCAGCTCTCTAACTGTGCAGTCATTTTAACACAATATACCATCCTGCATTCAGTTTTGTTTGCTCGAGTCTAAGAATGTAACACTGTCTAAGAATGTAACTTTCAAGTCTTGATGTGGGTTAATTTTGACATGTATTTTTTGTGAGAACTTAATTTTTTGGTATGCGTCTTTTGTGAGAATTTAATTTTCAAAAAGATATGCAAAGTTAATTGAGAAATTGATTTCATACATGTACCGTGATAAATATAACAAAACTGCTTCATAGTCATACTGCACCATACCTATTATCTAGTGTCGAGCCGATTATCGGTTGGTGTTATCAGTATCGGCCGATAATGACATTACCAGTTGGATATTGGAATTGGCAAAATCAGCAGTTGCCGCCGATAACCGCAACCGATATTCTACAGTCCCCTCGCATTGTTGCCAATTTTATGAAAGTCTCAGTGTACAAAATTTAACCTGTAACGATCCATTTTTTCCCTACTTTTCTTCAATGAAACCCTAGGCTAGGCCTTTGCCTAAACATTAACAAACGATGCCAGAGGAAAAGCCATGATCACTTTTCAAAAGCCGGCATCGCATGACCTTTGGTAGATCTAAGTTATTTGTGGAATGTGCGTAGTCTACAGTACACTGTAGAGCATACCGTATCTTTTCTAACCTTTGAATAGGCCTACCATGTAATGTATAATTCCTGCCGATTTCTAACACCTCCCTCCAAAAACTTCAGTTAAAGTTTGAAAGATACCTGAAGAATTCATCATTACTTTCTACATAAATTTCTGTATAACTTTCCCACGGTCCGCTTGGGTGTTCCGTATGTTGCTCACGTGCCTCGCGCAAAATAAACAAATAAGGTACAGCACATACTGTGTGGGCTCTTATCTCAATACACACATTCTACAGCGCAATATATGTGTAAGCATCGTGGCTTCGCAAACTGCCACACAATGTGAGATGCTTGTGGTAACTAATTATATATGCAAGAATTTTTACTGCAAAGGCATGCCCAGACTTGAACTACTGTACATACAGCATATGGTACTGTATAGTGCAGGGCCTTGGTACATGTAAAATACACAGCACAAGCCCAATGTCATTTTGAATGCACTGTAGCATACTTTGCGTTTTTACAATAAGAATCATGTACGTAAGCATACATAGCTAGATTAAACAGTACAGTGTGATTTTGTATTTCGCACTGCCTTGGGAATTACGGAATTATACGCAATGATCAAATGGCATTTGTTTCATTTTTCAGGGATTTGTCTGTAAGTTGTACTGGTGTTTTACTGTTTTGGTAGGATTTTAACAATGTTTTAAGCTTACCTATGTGATAGTTGAAGTGAAGTGAAACTCAGCAGGTATTTGGTAGATACAGTACAATGGCGGCTTATACTGTTATGCCTATCACTTGACGTTGATTTTTAAGTGCGAGCTATCGTTTGTACATTCTGATTAGCAATGTAAGCACACGGCCTCACAGGCCTGCCGTAACAAACGTAGCTTGACTTAATGTTTTTATACCTTGTTATCGGTATCGGTATCCTGCTGATATCAGGTTCGACTTAGTGGTTATCGGCAAGTTCCGATATCACCTTTATCGGCTCAACACTAGTATTATCACACATTATTTAAAGGGCAAGAGCAGTCGCCCCAAACTTTTTTTGAAGCAACAGCTAAATTTCACAATTTTCTTCTTATTTCTCTTCAAAGTATCTTTCATAATATTTTAGGACTTCAGTATTTCATATTCAAGGTAAACCAATCAGTTACTTCTAGTAAATTTCACATTTGAAGAGAAAAAATATTGTCACATGACTCTAAAGAGCCAATCATGAAACAGGACAGTCTACTACACTACTTCAAGTTGGTGTGACTGATTTCCCCTTTAAATACTCCCTTAATCTGTTGTGATCACACCCGTTTGTAAATTTTGAGTAGCTTTCCAACATATTAATGAGAAAACCTTTGGAAAGGTCGCTTTGCCCATTCCCATGATGCAACTGTTTTAATATACATGCCACAACTGAACAGTCTGACATGCATGGGGCTGGTAAGTATCTTAATTCAGGCCTTAAAGGGCAGTTGTTTTACAATGCTAAGTGACCACAGATGTGGGAGAAGCCTATGGCTTTAATATGAATTACAACTTTGCATTAGTTACTTCTGTAACCAACTGAACAAAAGAGATCAAATTTGGTATTGATGTAAATTTTTGGATGTTGATGTAATGCATGGTCTGTGAGACATAGTTCAAGTCATACAGTAAGAGTAAAATACAATGTATACATTAACAATATCATGCTCAAAGCAACTCGAGTCCGGCCACTGACCATCCGTTTCCCTGAGACATCGGCTTTGAGAGCCATGTCCTCTATCCAGCACAACCCTTGGCCAGTCTTATATGTCCTCCTTTTAGAATGCTTTAATCAACATTCAATACCTATTCTCTCAGGGGGAAAGTTGTCACCCCTATTTGAATAAGTGTACCCCAGTATCCTACTTCATGAATAGCTCTGTTTAAGTAGTGAGAAGATATTTTTGTTACTGAATTGTTCAATTCATGCAGAACAACTACTGAGTTTACCTCTAATATAAGGTAATTTTGTTTGGATAATCATAAAATATATTTTTACAGGAAATAACAGGAAATTTGTAGAATTTTTATAGCCAATGTTTTCAATTAAATTTGGGGTGACTGCTCTTTCCCTTTAAAAACCTATAGAGACTTAAAATTTACAAACGTTTTGTTAGCATTTCAAAATATGACCTGTCACAGTTCACTTTTTAATTTGTACAGGGAACCATTTGTGTATTCCAACTTTAAAAAGTCTTCCCAACTTGAAAAGTCAGCAGTCTTTTTGTGGTAAGCATTCTGGTATAGACCTGCACTGCATGATAGCAACATTGTAGTGGCATTGTATTTATATGGTAACTTTTTGACCATATCCTCCTTTTCCGAAATTGGGAAATAGCCACCCTAATAACTGTCATGCGCTCATTCTCTGGGATCCACACTTGATGAAACAAACTCAGCTACAGTGGTTAATAAACTAATATTCTTTGAAGCAGACATCCACCGCTCTCACTACCTCTTGATATAATTTACTTAAAATAACACCAGTTCCCTATAGTATACAATGAAAAAGCTATCTAATTAAATACATTCGGCAAACACACAGCTGGCAGTTCACCCCTAGGGACTGAAGTTAGCCTAGTTAAAGTAACTTTTGTGAGGCTATGAATTCAAGTACAAACTGAGAACTCTGTCTATAGACTTGGGTACTTCACCTCCAGATACTGTACAATGCTGCTGCTACTTTCACCTGGATGGGGCACATGCTCAATAAATTCCTTCAGAACATTTTCCTTTTAAATTACTCCAACTCACAGACCAGGCAAATTTTCTCATACTCTTTACTGTACACAGAGCATTGTTGCATCTACAGTAGTGTTGCACTGTGTCTACATGCATGTTTAATTACATGATGTACACACACAGCCTACATGTGCTAGATCTTTACTTAATTATACAATGTACACATATGTACCATAATACTGCAGGCTACTCTGCTAGTATCAGACCAAAATGACATCCTTTCACTTACTTTCAGGGAACAATTTCTAACAATAATTTAAGTACGTTGAGTACAATTACAAAGTATTCTTTTTGAACCAAGTCTTGTTCTTCTTCTAGCATCACTCCATCTTCCTGTGGACCCTTTTCCAGACACTAATTACAAAGGATTGTGGGATAGAATTTTAGTGTGTGTCATTTTTTACCACAGGAACATGCCATCTACCAGAAAGCTGGAAGACGATGTCTTCCAGCTCCCTGTATTGATGAAATGATGATGCATCAAAACTCTTTCCCACGATCCTTTGTACTTGCTATTTGGAAAAGGGCCTATTGCCCTGTCTCTGTCTATTAATCAATGAGTAAATGATCAATGTTGTTGGCTATGGCAGGTACACCTTGAACTCAGTCTTCTTTGAGGCAGCAATAGACCTTAGAAAATATGCATATGACATCACAGAACAGAAAGTGTGGCACGCGTGTATCATTGCAACCTATGCCAACAAATGCAGACAGCTGATTTGTAAACTGGTGGGATACATGCGTAAGTCTACCACATGAAGGAGCAAAGTCTACATCGTTTCCTCCAAAATGACGTCCTGTGACGTCAGTGTGTAAGGTGTATACTCCTTGATTTTATAACAGTAGTAGCCACAAAGGAACTGTGAATACCATTAGCTGTAAAGTACAGCTACTGTAAAGCAATCCATAAATGTGTTTGATTTAAAGCTGGTGCTGTGAACAGTGGATAGAGGGCTGTGGCATGTGCTCAATGAAGGTTGGCAACCTAGAGATCCAGGCTTTGATCCCTGGCCAGGTCACAGTATCCCCTCACCTTCCTGGTGGGCATAATCACGAGCGACTATACTTTATACCCCTTGCTACATCTAATTCGCATTTTTCTCGTGCACTGCATGCTGCTTGGGACAGTTCGGACACCATGCCCCCTATGTCCACCATCTTGGCCGACAGCTCATCATCCATGAGCAATTTGCTGGTGCTCTCACATCTGACTTGAACTTTCAAAAAGTATCAAGTTTGATCTATACTGTTGACTTCGTCAGCTACCCAGCATGAAGTTGTAATTTATACAATACAGACTTCTTCCACATTTGTGATCACATAGCGCTGTTAAATAACTGCCATTTAAAGGGCAAAACAGTCACCCCAAATTTATTTTGAAACAACAGCTACTGTAAATCTCTCAAATATCCTTTTACTTCAAGTATCTTTCATCAATTACATGTCAGAACATAAATATTGCATATTACACCAAGGAGTTACTTTGTGTGAATTTCACAATTCAGTGAGAAAAATATTGTCACATGATTCTCAAGAGCCATTCATGAAACAGGATACCCTGGTACAGTAATTTTAATTAGGGGTGACTGCATTTTCCCTTTAAAACCTGAATTATCATACTATTGCTCTATGCTTTCCACACACAGTCAAACTTTTGGATCACAAGAATTCAAACCCAAACTAAAATTTTCAAATGGTTTGCTATCACTCTGAAGGTTGACACTACAGTGTCTGTCACACTTGTATACTGTACACATACATGCTTTCATACACTATGAATCCACTTATAGTTTGTGTCACTAAAAATATCCTTGATTCTGAAAATTTATGTGGTGACCCAAATTTGGGTCACTTTTAAAGACTCTCAGTTAAGAGGGCAAAAGTACAGCCATCCTTATCTGAATAATCTGCAAATCCTGCATGCTACAGTAACTGTATTCTTGAGCAACAGCAACTGTTTTTCAGTTGCATAAAAATTTTTGGTTAATGAACTGTTGAATTTACACATGGTAGAGTAAATTCTACAAATGGTTTCCATATATACATTATTTATCTTGTAAAGCATCACAAAAGATATCTGTCAGGGATAAGGGGAGATTTAATAGGATTAAAGATGTCTGGAGTATTAGCTGAACGTGAAAAAATTTAAAAATTTTCCGTACTTTGAAAAAAATACCAGCATCGACCTTCAATAGACAAAGAGCAAGTTGGGGTCATTTTGAGTGAAGGACTCCAAAAAAGTGTTGCAGTGTGAAAAAGCTTGACAAGTAAAAAGGATCAATTACAACCACGCCTATTTTGTAAAGGTGCCAGTATAAGCTTCTAATGTACATACTTTAAGTGTTCAAACTTTATACAGTAGGCCTACTGTATTTCTAGGAAGAGATACTGACAAGTTGCAACTCCTCCACTCAGGTCAAATCCCTTCATTTGTGAGTTATTGATACCTTTAAATTTTATATAGGCCTAAAGGCCTTAATTTCTTCTTCACAAAGGACCTTTCACACTAGGCATGACACAATGAAATACAGTACGTTAAGATAAAAATGTTGAAAGCAATGTACTACTGTACCTACAACCTTTCACACTAGGCACAACATGAAGTGATGCTGTGCCACATTGGTGGTGATCCCACCATCTGAGAAATCACCCACTGACTTTGATTTTGCACACAGTAAATTATTTGAAAATAGGGTTATGCCCCCCTCCCCCAATATTGAGATGAAATTTCCACCAATGCTGTGCCATATATGACTAAAGGTACACTGTAAGTCAAGAGTGTTCAACTTTAACCCATTTGTTGTTCAGTGATATTTTGTGTGACAAATAAGACAAAATGCCACTTTGTTGGATCATATGACTAATTGGCCACTGGACTATCCTGACAGATGAAGACAAAGTTGCCAACAATGTGACGGGCCTAGCCACACTATTATCACATATCACACTGTGTCACATCATGGTTTGATGCATCAGGCTCCAATTTTCAATAAAAAATTAAAAAGGAGATAACTACTTGTGCATTTCCTTTGTTCAAATGAAATGTAACTAGGTTCCCCAAAACTCCCTGGTTTGTGAATCTACGAGCCCCCATACTTACCTCCTATCTACTGTACAATTGTAACCCTCACTTACCAGTATTAAGGTCCTGGCAAATACGTGTCTAAACTCTGACGAGGCAAGTGAGAAGAGGACGGGGGAGGCCGCCCTCTAGCGGAGGCCAGCCTCCTCTTCTGTGTGATCAAACTTGCCAGAACCTTAATACGGGTAAGTGAGGGTTACAATTGTAGATAGGAGGTAAGAGAGGGGCGATGTAGATTAGTGTTACAGTAGGTTCCCATTAGTGCTGTCAATAGTAACATTAGCAACATTGACACAGTTTGTCAAACATTAGGCTTATTCTAGTATGAATAGGAAGTAAATTTGTGTTTTCATTTGCCTTACAAGTTCAGCAGGAGCAAGATTTCTGAGAAGTAAGATATAAATATGGTGTGTTCAATAATAATTTGGATAAAAAATCTTGAAAAATTGTGTGCTAATGTTATTATGTTGCAGATGTTATGTATTCTTGACAGCAATCCATACCTAGCCAGGTGAGGTGACAGATTATGGATATTTGCCATTCTTACTATTATGTTAGTTTCAGATAAGTAGCTGCTATAAATTGATCATGAAAGGGTATAAATACATTCAGTATTTTTCCAGTGGAATGCATTTATTGTGTGCTAAAGTTACATGCTAAAAGTTTGTCAGCATTGCAAATTGAGACAATTAGATACAAGTGTGATGCTGGTATTACTGAATTGCTATCCTGGTAATCATTCAATTCATGCAGCAGTCATACTACTCCCTCTGTCTTTGTGGATTCCAGCTGCAGTTTTCATTTTTGTGCGATTTTTGACAGCAAACATAACATTAGCATCAAAATTCAATTCTGGACCACAAACTACCCAAAACAGAAGCATAGATGGCAGGTTTTTACTTTATCAATGGAATGGGTCAAAGCTATCTGGAATAAATAGTTAATTAAACAGAAGTTTTCATACATAGAGAATTGCTATCATGATTATAGTCATATTTGGACAGCATTTTCTATGTGGGGAGAATTCGCTGTCAAATTTTAGTGCTTTTCGGTAATGAAAATTTTTTTGTGTATCACATTGCACAAGCCTATGAGCTTCACTTTAATTTTTCCATCTTACTAGATGGTCGAGATGATAACTGGAGATGAAAAAGGTTAATAAACATATTATCTCAATTTATCACAAAGGAACAGGTCTATCTTTTGGGTCAGTTAATGTGAAACATATCGTAAGCATTTCTTTTGTTAATCCTATCATAATTACCTCTTAATTTCTAATCAGATAGTCTAGTAGTCTACAGTTTGGGAGAGTGGTAGTCATTTTTTCAAGGAGATGAAAACTTCGGAATAAATTCCTCAGGACATACCAATATTATAACTTCTGTCATGGAAATGAAGGTTGAAGACAAAGGATAACATTTGTAGACATATTTTGCCAGTCCCTCTCTCAACATCACAGACATATTTAGCTCATGACTATTCATGGTATACATCAGTGTTCTCCACTGATTTAATTTTTGTCCAGGTGCTCCAAAGGCTAAAGGTTAATAGTGATGGATGTCTATAAAGAGAGGGAGTGCTCTCTTTGAAAAATGTTTGCTAAAATAGATGATAAATTTAATTATGGCCTTCTTTGATGACTAAGTACATTTCTGATTATCATTACTCAATGCTCACACTGAAATTATTGCTGCCTGCTCTGTTTTAAGGTTTTGAATTGATGATTTCTGTCTGGGTGGCTCAACTTTTTGTCCCGGTGGTACAATTTTTGTCCAGGTGCTGAGCACCCTCTCCAAATTTTGTCCGGGTGCAGCACCCTAACAAAACAGGTAGTGGAGAATACATGTAAAATAGATAACCTGTGAAAATGGTCAATATTTGATGGATTTTGATGGGAATTGCAGGCATTTTCTACGTTTTTAATGACTTTGTATCAAACATCTATTTTCATGTCCCCAGACCTTAAAGGTCTATGGATATGCAACAAAAACAACTGTTTTATTCAGCAATAATAGATTAAGATCCCCAGATGAAAAATCTGTTGGAATTCTTTGAATATCTTTTACCATGCACGTATTCCCAAGATATATATATGTACCTCTACAAAGTTTAACCATTTCTGAAATTTCTCATTTGCTATGCACAAATTGTGATGTGGAGTGTTGCACAGGGTCTGTATAATTTCTTTGGTAAATCTTTTATAAATGAGCTGTTAATTACTTACTGGTTAATTGTTTTGTGTTAATTGTGGACATTTTGAATGGAGTCAATATAGCTACTTCCAAAATAAACCCCTCAGGGCATGCCAACATCACAACTGTCATTGGAATGACGGTTAAACAAACAGGATATCATAAGACACATCTCATGTGTCCCCTTTTCCAAGTCACAAATTTGCATACATGTACATAAGTCATGTTTATTCATGCAGATATGACACCACATATCCACAGACCATTAAAACAACATACAAACCTTTCACTGTCTATTGCTACCAGTGGTTGTTCACTTGGTTCTCTGTCTAGGGCTGATGTTTTCCATGGGACTGCCAGTCTTTGCCTTGATATTAAAGCAGATTTCTTTGGCTGTTTGTTAATTGGTGAATACCCTTTTGAGTTCCTTCCTGGACTCTTAGCAGCATCTCTGTGTTTCTCTGAAAGGAATAAACAAATCATACTCATGTTAACAGTGACTTGCAATAAAATCAACTGATGGTTATGGGGAAGATAAAACAACATGTGGTATGTAGCGGGCTCCAGCCGAATACGAAAATAAATCACAACCAGACAATTCCATAGTTTCATACGGGTCAGTTTATTTGGTCTCCTGGATTCTTTCCTTGCTTGACTCTTACTTCACCACAGTAATGAACATGACTTGACCTAGGCTAGTTATCTTGGCATTTCACTTAATAGGACTTGATCAACTTGAACTATTGACCATTATTTGACCAAGGTTGGCTTAGTTAACTTCACTTGACCAAGGTTGAACACCTGACCTCTAGAGTTGACCACTGTTGAACAGTTGCCCACCTGACCTAGTTTGCCACTTGACCACCTGACCTACTTTGCCACTTGACCAAGTTCACCACTCGACCACCTGACCGTCAAAACTGTAAATACAATACACAAACACTAATAAGAGTCCAAATCTATTCGGTACTTATGGCTAATATCCTTTAATCAAAGAGAATCACCTAACTTTGAAAACTGACATTACCCCTTTAATGTAAACAACAACTGTGGCTTAAACAGTACTTGAAGTAACATGCATGAACACTCCTGTAAACTAACACGAGCCTACACTAAACGTTAATACCCCCAACCACAGTATGCACAGCACCTACTCAAATGCACACATAGCCTAGTCATAGTTGCATTACACAATAACATCAGACCTAAACATTGGAATGCTCATTGATATATCTGTTAGGCGAAACTACATTATGCACGAACGAAGCATGCTCACCCCAGCGTTAATAAATTTACATCTTACGAGATACATAAACCCTTTGAACACCTCAACATGACTAAAAATGTTTAGAAAAACTCCTTTTTAACTTTCATATACCTTATGGTTCCATTCTGGGACTGGACCCACTAAAATTTCTGAAAAACGTTTACGACTTTACAAACGCATTTCCTTCTGCAACCGGTCTCTAAGGCGATTGAAGTTAGTTAGCTTCTAACAGCTGTTCTACAGCCGGGCAATCATGACAGCATTTCAATGCAGCAGTACAACGATACTGTATCAACGAACGTACGGAGCGGTGACCATTACACTCCCACCAAATTACTTTAACCTCAACTAAGAAATATAAAGAACAATATAAACATGAGAAAGTAATTTCAACTGCACCGCTCAATCCTTACCAGCAAACAATAAACAATGATAAATCAACGATTTTGAACTCTGACCTTAACAGCCTAGAGACCTTACTTGGCCTTGAGAGGCAGAGGGGGGACTTTCAACATTTTCCACCAGGAGAACAAGTTTTTGGATTGGACGTTCCAATTCTAATTTCTTGAGTCGACTCCCTAGGGCCCTAGACCCCATCCTAACCCAAACTCTTCTCACCAAGCCGTCATCATCAGCTTCTGCTGTCTTAACCACTGCAAGGGGCCATTCCATACGTGGAGTCTCATGATCCTTGACAAGCACGATATCACCGACCCTTAAGTTTCTTCTTGGGACATTCCATTTCCCCCTCTGCTGCAAATTCTGAAGATATTCTCTCTTCCAACGGGACCAAAACTGCTCTGAGAGAAACTGTACCCTTCGCCATCTTTTTCTGGCATACAAGTCTTCCTTAACAAAATTCCCAGGAGGTGGTAAGGGAGAACTTGACTTCATAGTCACTAGGTGGTTTGGTGTGAGGGGTGAATCGGCAGCTGGATCCAACATATTCACAGGTGACAGAGGACGACTGTTGACAATGGACATTGCCTCGTACATGAAACATCTTAATGATCCACCATCCAAACGTCCAGGACATAGGGCCATTGTGGCTTCTAGTATATTCCTAACAGATCTGATTTGGCGCTCCCAAACGCCTCCAGCGTGACTTGAGTGAGGTGCATTGAAAATAAAGGTACACTGTTTTTCTGTCAGGTATGCTGTGACTCGTTCAACATCTAACTCCTTCATGGCTGCCTTCAACTCATTGTCGGCTCCAATAAAGTTACTTCCTTGGTCAGATCGTATTTGTCTCACTGTGCCCCTGATAGCAATGAAACATCTTAGTGCAATGATGAAGGCGTCTGTCGTCATGTCTTCTACTACTTCTATGTGGACAGCCCTGGAACATAAACAGGTAAACAACAATCCATAGCGCTTGTATTCCTTGCGCCCATGTTTTGTGACAAAGGGACCAAAGCAGTCCATCCCGCAGAAGGTGAAGGGTGGTGACGGCTCTACTCTATCTTCAGGCAGGTCAGCCATTTTTTGTTCTTCAACTGGACGTCTCAGCCTTCTACAAATGACACACCTTCTGATGAATTCAGCAACCAATTTGCTCCCACCAAGAATCCAGTAGCCCTGGCTTCTTATTTCATTTAGAGTTTGACCCCTACCCTGATGTTTGATCTGACCATGACAGTGAGCAATTATCAGTTGAGTCATGTGTCCACTCTTGGGTAAAACCACAGGATGCTTCTCATTGAGTGACATAGAAGACTTCCGTAAGCGTCCTCCTACTCTGACTACACCATCCTGAATGAAAGGGTTGAGATTGAAGAGTTTACTGGTTGAAGGAACATCTCCTTGTTTGTTAAGCACCTGTATTTCTTCCTTAAAGGTTTCCTTCTGAACAAGTTTGATCACAGAAAGACCAGCCTGATTAATTTCCTCAACTGTCATAACCTTGTTTCCAGTTTGTCCTCTTGCAAGGCATTGGATTCTCGCCACAATTTTGGTAAGTTTAGCCCAACTGGAAAACTTGCACAACCTCTCAAGCAAATCCCTTGCAGATTCTGTTTGCATACTAAAGGCTGTTGCTCTAACTTCTGGATCTCCCACCATTAACTCCTGTTCCACATAGTGACTTTCGATAGGGTCACACTTCCACAGAAATTCTGGACCAGTGTACCAATTTGTTGAAAGAAGTTCACCTGCGCACAGGCCTCGTGAAGCATGGTCCGCAGGATTTTCCTTGGTGGAGACATAATGCCACTGTTTAACATCTGTGTGCTCTCTGATGAGTTGTACTCTGTTGGATACAAAGACATGGAACTTCTTAGCATCATTATTGATGTAGGCCAACACAACTTGGGAATCGCACCAGAAATGTTCACCGTCAATATGCATCTGCAACTCTTGTTTCAACTTTGTACTCAGTTTAACAGCAACAACGGCAGCTGTAAGCTCCAAGCGAGGAACTGTGACAACCCTTGTGGGTGAAACTCTTGACTTTCCAACAATCAGGGTGCAGTGGACACGACTTCCTGCGACAAATCTTAGGTAGGAACACACCCCATATCCAACAGTGCTCGCATCTGAGAAATGGTGGAGCTCTACTCTCGTGAGAGGGCCAAAGTCTAGTGGCTTGTAACATCTTGGAAGATGGATGTCCCTTAAGTTGGGAATATCTTCCTTCCACTGCTCCCACCCTGGCCTTAAGTCTTCACAGATTACCTCATCCCAGTCAGTACCACGTCTGCACATCTCTTGCAAAACAGCCTTTCCTCTTAGAACAAATGGAGAGATGAATCCTAATGGGTCATACATGCTAGCAACCAACGATAAAATTCCACGGCGTGTATTGGGGCGTTCTTGAACATTTATCTGAAATGTGAATGCATCTACTTCGATGTTCCAGTACACACCCAGGGTTCTCTCAATTGGCAGCATTTCCTTGCTTAGGTCAACTTCTTGAACATCTGTAACACGTTCACTGATTGGTACACTTTCAAGCACAGAACGGTTGTTGGATATGAACTTGTGTAGCCGAAGGTTTCCCTGTGAACACAATTCACGAGCTTCTCTTATTAATTCTTTGGCCTTCTCAACACCATCCACACTAGTGACTCCATCATCTACATAGAAGTCTTGACGTAAGAATGGTGCAGCCTGGGGGTAGTCCTTCTCATACATCCTTGAAAGATACTTGAGCCCAAAGTTCGCACAACCAGGCGATGACCTGGCTCCAAACAGATGCACGTTCATTCTGTACTCCAAGGGATCTGTGCTGGTGTCACCTTCAGGGTACCATAAAAATCTCAAGTAATCTCTGTCTTCAGGACGGACATGGAACCTGTGAAACATCTTCTGTACATCGCACATCACAGCAACATTCTCCCTGCGAAACCTACACAGGACTCCAAAGAGACTATTGGTAAGATCAGGTCCAGACAATAGATAATCATTTAACGCAGAGCCTTTATACTTGGCTGAACAATCGAACACTACTCTCAACTTGTCTGGTTTTTCGGATGAAAGACCCCATGGTGTGGAATGTACCATACCTCTCCAGGTCCTGGTTTCTCTGTTGCTAGTTCGGCATCACCATCCTTCAGCATCTCATCCATGAACTGACAATAATTTCCTTTGTACACCGGATCCTGATCCAGCCTTTTCTTGAGATGGGACAGTCTCACAACTGCTAACTTCCTGTTATTTGCCAAATTGGGCCGTGATTTGAAAGGTAGGGGCATCTCTAAGTGACCTCTCGAATTCACAGTAACACCACTCTCCATGAAGTTGAGAAACTGTATATCTTCCTGAGAAACACTAATGTCTCCATGTTTCGAATCTGCAAAGTCTCTCTCTAAAATCTTCAAAACATCTCGGGGTATAGCTGGAGGGGCTTCCTTCACACTGATACGGTGGCAGAAACCCCGTGACGTCTGCTGAGTCCGCTGAACCAAGTTTTCCAACAACACTCCAACCTAGATCTGTCCTTATAGCATACGGTTGGTCTCCTTCTCCGGGGATGACCTGTCGAGGAGTAAGAGCTGTAGAACAGTCAAAGCCAATCAATAAACCTACCCCACAATCCAACAACGGGGGTATTTCCGATGCTATATCTGATAGGTGATCCCAGCTGCTTGCCGTCTCACATGTGGGAATGTGACTTCTGTCTAGGGGAATGAGGTCTCGGGTATATGTGACTGGTAATTCAACAAATTGACTTGAGGAATAACCACGAACTCTCAGACCTTTCACTCTTTGACACATGACTGTTGCATCTTTCCCTAGGATGGTGGTCAGCTTGAGTTTAATAGGATTTGTGGGCACACACAACTCTTCGCAAATTTTCTCATCAATGAATGTACTGTCACTTTGTGTGTCAAGGAGGGCATACACCAGTTTCTCTCGTTCCGGTCTGCCAACACTTGATACCCACACTGGTAGAACATTAGTGGTGCAAGAATGACCAGCATTGGTTTTAAGAGACACAGCAGCATTTTCTGTACTAGGCTGTTGGTTAGAATTCTGAGGAGTCGCTTTAGCTTTGTCGTTGTCATGCAGTACAGTAGGATGGCGTCCCTTACACTTTTGACAGATGTGGCGAGATTTACAATGCTTGGAGTAGTGACCAGTACGTAAACATCCAAAACATCTTTTTGTTCCCTTATATATAGATTCCTTTCATCTATGGGTTTGCTTGCAAACACTAAACAAGATGACAAGTAATGCTCCCCTTTACAGAATGGGCATGACTTCTTTCTCTCAGGCTTGGCTTCACTGGAACTGGATTGCCCCTGGGTTACCGACTTCTGTGCAACATCTGTTCCAGAGGAATGTTGGTCTGAGGCTGGTCCTGTACCTGTACTTAGAGAACGCACAGGCTTCTTCCTTTCCTCTCGCTGTGGCTTTATATCATGGAATGACTCTGTACCTCGAACAGCAGACAGGGATGCAACTGGATGACGAGCAATTCTTGCCTCCTTCTCTACAAATGCCACAAATTTTGCAAAGTTTGGGTACTGATGTGTGTTGTCCAGTGTGTCTGTTACAATACGACTCCAGCGGTTGATTCCCCAATCTGGAAGTTTTGCCACCATCTTCTGGTTTTCCTTGCAATCATTCAAGACAGTGAGGCTCTCAATATGGGGCATGGCATCAAGGCAACTCCTCAGGAAGTCTGAATACTTCTGTAAAGCAGCACTATCTCTCTGACCAACTCGAGGCCACTTGTCTAGCTTGTCTCTGAAAGCCTCTCCAATTTTAAACGGATGTCCATACCTTCTGTCCAAGATTTCCCATGCTCTTTGGTAGTCACTTTCAGATCTTCCATAGAAGCAGCCAGCTATGGATTCCTTTGCCTCTCCAGACACATACTGCTGAAGGTAATAAATTTTCTCTTCAGCAGAAATTCCCTTATTCTCAATAAGTGTGGCAAAACTCCTCTTGAAACTCACAAAGTCCATAGGATTTCCTGAAAAAACCTTTGGAGTAGGTACAGGCAGTCGGTTTCTATCCATTGCACTTGCCAGTGCCTGGGCTAGAGATGATTCGCCAACAGGATCATGAGTGTGAAGAGCAGCTGAGCGGGCAGTGTCTGCCTTTAAACCTGGATTGTCACCACCCTTAAACTGATTACCACAGGGCATCTGCACGTGATCATTATTGGGTTGACTTCGGGACTTGAAGGTAGTGGCTTCTGGATTCAGCTTCGTAGGCATGTTGGGTTCTTCATTTTCCTCTTCTACTTCTGATAAAGCATCACACTTTGCCTCAGCAATTTTCACAGCAGTGCCTGCT
The DNA here is from genome assembly GCA_029531755.1 of Holothuria leucospilota. Classification (NCBI taxonomy): domain Eukaryota; kingdom Metazoa; phylum Echinodermata; class Holothuroidea; order Aspidochirotida; family Holothuriidae; genus Holothuria; species Holothuria leucospilota. Next base: position 36,428,554 of record CM055974.1, on the reverse strand, counting down.
TGAATAGCCTCTAATTTCATTTTCTCTTCTTCCATCTGAACCTGCATTTTAAGGATTTTTGACCTCTGAAGCTGTTCTTCCTGGAGTGCCTTTGCTGCTGCCAACTTCTCTGCCCTTTCTAGCTCTGCTCTTGCCCTTAAAGATGACACTGAAGATTTTGTGCTATGACAAGATGGGATTGACATACGGTCACTGACTGATTCACTAAAAACAGATGGATGCCTACATCTTAGGTCTTTGGTTTGACTCACATCAAATTCTTCGGGTGATTCTAGCCTTTTCTGCATTAGAATGTCCAACAGAGCTTCACTTATTGAACAGCAATTGTCAAGCTTACTTACAACTTCACTGTCAGGTTGGTTGGTTTTCTTAAGTTTGTCATACGCACCTACGACTGCTTCACGGTGTTTCTCGATGGTCAGCTGAAATTCCTGCAGTTGGTTAAGGCCTTGAAATACCTTAAGGTCCTTTCTGATCCTTGAGGCATGCTTTCGCCATTGTTCATATGAGGAGTTAACTCGTTTGACTTGACTGATTTTTTCTTCCTCTTGATTTTGTTGTGCCTTGTGTGTCAGTTTTTTCTCTCTTGAACTCCTTCGCAGGCCATCTTCCATGCCCTCTATGTTTGTCTGGGCTGGTGTGCCTTCTGGGATGTTGGGAAGGTCTGGGTCAGTACTAGGGACTAGGTCCTGATTTTCAATTTGGGATTGATTTTCTTGAACCCCTGTCTCCCCCTCTGACTCTGATATCTTCTCGGGCATAGACATAGTGAATACCTGAATAAAATCCTGACTTAAGGTAATTAACCAGAACTGCGTATCAAACAAGGTAAAATGAGTATTAACTGTACTGCAAACCACTGTACTGAAACTGTGCAGGCTTTTACACTAAGCCTGACTGACCCTTTAAGACTGTACTGAGTCCCAATTTTAACAACTTGCAGAATTAAAACAACTTGTAGAATTAAACCAACCAAACAACACATGTAGAAAGCTGTACTGTACAGATAGGCCTACAGTGTATGTCACCTTTAATTTCATGCATGACACTGACCTCACCTTTAATATTCCATGCATAACACAAATTTCATATACTTGGGCACTCTATTTCATTAACCTTGCCCATTCACTGTGTACCTTTGGCTTAAATTGTCCTGCTTGCAGATAAATTAGGTACAGTTCTTGCATTTCACATAGTCACTGGTAATTAGCCCTGCAATGACGTCAGAATTCTTCTTGGACCCGAGTTTACTCATAAGTTTTGACTGTAGCGGGCTCCAGCCGAATACGAAAATAAATCACAACCAGACAATTCCATAGTTTCATACGGGTCAGTTTATTTGGTCTCCTGGATTCTTTCCTTGCTTGACTCTTACTTCACCACAGTAATGAACATGACTTGACCTAGGCTAGTTATCTTGGCATTTCACTTAATAGGACTTGATCAACTTGAACTATTGACCATTATTTGACCAAGGTTGGCTTAGTTAACTTCACTTGACCAAGGTTGAACACCTGACCTCTAGAGTTGACCACTGTTGAACAGTTGCCCACCTGACCTAGTTTGCCACTTGACCACCTGACCTACTTTGCCACTTGACCAAGTTCACCACTCGACCACCTGACCGTCAAAACTGTAAATACAATACACAAACACTAATAAGAGTCCAAATCTATTCGGTACTTATGGCTAATATCCTTTAATCAAAGAGAATCACCTAACTTTGAAAACTGACATTACCCCTTTAATGTAAACAACAACTGTGGCTTAAACAGTACTTGAAGTAACATGCATGAACACTCCTGTAAACTAACACGAGCCTACACTAAACGTTAATACCCCCAACCACAGTATGCACAGCACCTACTCAAATGCACACATAGCCTAGTCATAGTTGCATTACACAATAACATCAGACCTAAACATTGGAATGCTCATTGATATATCTGTTAGGCGAAACTACATTATGCACGAACGAAGCATGCTCACCCCAGCGTTAATAAATTTACATCTTACGAGATACATAAACCCTTTGAACACCTCAACATGACTAAAAATGTTTAGAAAAACTCCTTTTTAACTTTCATATACCTTATGGTTCCATTCTGGGACTGGACCCACTAAAATTTCTGAAAAACGTTTACGACTTTACAAACGCATTTCCTTCTGCAACCGGTCTCTAAGGCGATTGAAGTTAGTTAGCTTCTAACAGCTGTTCTACAGCCGGGCAATCATGACAGCATTTCAATGCAGCAGTACAACGATACTGTATCAACGAACGTACGGAGCGGTGACCATTACATGGTATACATGCTAACCTCATTAACTCTCCCACTTTCCATGAACCATAAGCGTAGGAAGCTCTTTGAAAGTGGGGGGCGAAAGTGAACATAAGTGATCATTGTCCTGGGGGAGGGATTGAAGGGGAGAGGTTCCGCTTTGGAAATTTTTTAACTATTTAAAGTTGCCCTAGACACAAAATGGTACAATATTTGACAAACTTTGAAGTGATTTTACTCTATTCAGTGTCATATTTTGGCAGCATACATGTATCATCCAAAAAAAGGGGGGGGGGGGAGGAGAAACAAGGTTTCTGCTCCCCACCAATCAGAGTGAAGGGGAAATTGCCCCCTGTTCCCCTTTTCCTATGCCTATGTGAACAGACTATACTCTCCCCCACCCCTCCACAATTTGTAACTGGAAGATTTCAGGACAACTCTCTCTCTCGTGCCCCTTACCTCCCCATACCTCCCATACAAAAGTTTGGAATTGTCGACGGAGGGAATGTTCTGGTGTCTAGATGAGATTTACCCTTTACATATCAATAAAGAGTTTGACCCACAAGTAGCCTGTTACAGTACAAACTTGTGATCACTGTGAAGTCTTCATCATCCACAGAGCAGTGAAGCAATGAAACTACTGAAGTGTTACTGCAGTGACAATGAAAAGTGCATCCCTGCGCAATATATTATAAAAATGCAACTATAGTTATTTAAACAAGAAACTCGATTTAAGCGCTTCCTAGACAAAATGACATGTTTAATACTGTACTGTAGAACTACTGTATGTCATCTAGCTGTCAATGTCTGTATATTATTGGAACACATAAATTTCTTCCAGAACTTGGCAAGTATTCTTTTTTCGTTCAATGTGACATCTGCTCAGCTGCTGTCCCTTTTGGCTAAATGTTGAGGTTCTTCTGTACACATACTAAATTTTCAAATTCAAATTCATCTCTCATACACTATGTATTGTAGGTTTACATACAAGTTGAAGTACGAGAATATTCAAGATTGTCTTTGAAATCCCAAGGTAAAAGTTCCTCATCATACTAATGAACTTTACACTCTGTATTCAGAATTTGATTTGTTTCCTTTCAAGGGGAGCAGCTGCTCTGTGACTTGATGTCTTCTAGCTTAAGTTTTTCACTTCACAAAGTGCTACTGCTGTACCGTATTTCCTACATTAATTTAGATCCTTAACTTTCCACTTCAGAAAGCACTTTGTGCATAACGACTGCAATTTCCTACATGAAGAAGGATAAATTTTTCACTTCAGAAAGCAATTTTAAAGCAAAACGGACTATTTTGCTCATGAATGCGTACAGCCATACAGTACAGTACTTCAACCTAGAACAAATATATCTCAACTGCAAACAAAATCTTTGTTTGCATTCTGGCTCAACTGGATCATGGAGGTACTATATTATGTACAGTACTGTACCTCCATTATATATTAAAGGTAGAACTTCCAAGGTTAGATTTTTCAGGAAATTAATGGTAGTGATGGTCATGTTGGTATAGTATTGGACTTGTGCACTCCAGTATTTTTGCAGTTGGGTACCTGGGACTAGATTCACAAAGAATGCTTATGCACAAAAACTTGTGTTAAGACAGACTTACGAAGTGTATCTTGCTTAGTCACTATTCACAAAGGGAAAAGTTCGTAAATATTTTGCGTAACTATGCAAGCTTAAGAGTTGTGGTAAGTACAAAAAGCCATAGTAACACATACAGAGACACACTGTACCAAATGGTTGAGTACGGCACAGGACCCCGAGTCTAACCAAGAAGACTGTGCGCATCATTTTAACAATAACAATCAACATGATTGGCTCAAAATGTGATATAGCAAGATGCAACTGCACACACGATTGGCTCATGTGCATGTTTTACAGCTAAGCAGCGTATCTTTGCCAACTGCATGTTTTCATGAATACCACTTCAGAAAGTTCTTATGCAGTTCGATTGTATTTGAAGATGGAAGTATTACCACTTCCATGAATTGACTTAAATGCAAGAACATTCGCAAATGTTAGTGAATCCTGCCCCTGCGGCTTTATGAGTCCCTTCTCAGAGGGTAATCAGGGTTAGCCATTTGGGGTTAGCTTACCTTCGTTAGAGTGTTTGTATCATGTGTTTGTATAGAGTGTTTGTATCATGAGAGGGTCTGCAATAAGGTGAAACAAATCATCATGCAAGACCCAACCCACCCCCTTGTTTGAGTATTATACTTACAACCGTTCCGGAGTGCGTTTATGTCCACCACGCACATGTAGAGCCCGTTACAGATACTCGTTTGTAACTAATTATATACATATTTTCAATTCACAAGTACGTAGATAATTGTCCTATTTGTAAGACTTTCTGTATATGTCTGTATTTTAGTAAGTGCATCACCTTCTTATGTAACGATTGTTTTTTCTTGTTCATGTGTCATGACCTGTGAAAGCTAAATTTCTGATTGTGGACAATAAATTTCAATTCAATTCAATTCAATTCTCTGAAGAAAGCCATGACTACCTACAATGATGTCATACTGCTATGGGCACAGGTACATCAGTTTTCAAAGTCATCTGACTACAGAGCTGCCACAACAATGGCAACTCCCTAGGCTGACTGTCAAATACTGTACTGCCTACCAATAAGCATTTAAAACATAGCAGTACCCCTACACCTTTTAAATGGCTGCAGTGCCCACATGCTGATGGTGAAGAACACTGCTGCCAACTCAGCAAAACTAATGATAAGACAATGAAAAAGACTGCAAGGGCAGGTTATGTTACAGTACTTGTATATTTACACCATGGAGCCACCACCTTTGAGGTGGTGGCTCTATGGTTAAACGTGCCAAAGAGCAAGATGCAATATTTTGAAGCACAAAATATGCCAACTTTTTACAATGCTGAAAATTCTCAACAAAAAACTCCAAGACTAGGGTATTCTCTACTCCACTCCTCCCCAAGAGGGACAACTCTGATGTAGAATCTGGTACCCCCCGCCCCATCCCCTGGACAAGTTGGTATCAAAAAGTAATGAATTAATAAACTGAATCCTTTAATAGCATCATTCATCCCTAACCACTTACCACTTTCACCATATATATCTTCATCTAAACCACATGTATTCTACCATAGTTTACTACCCTTACAACTTATAGTCATGACATCTTCAGCACCCCTTACAAAATGAGCCTCCCTTTTGATACAACCCTGTATCCCCCCCCCCCCCTCCCATGAACAATGTAATGCTATCTCTATGCAAAAGGTTGCACAGTGCTACTTTAAACCTAGATTTCTTGTACTCTGTAACAGGAAATAGCCTAGCAACTGGTGGGTAGGCAGATCTACAGTACCTTCATAACTGCCAGACTCTGATGACACGTCAACTTCGACATCATCACATCTGCTTACTAAGTTAACATTTGATGTTTTTGTGTGCATCTCCTTGCACATTATCTCATATACAGGTACCCTGTTTTTAACCAAAGTTCTTGAACCTACAGTACAGTTGCTATGGCCACACACTGACTGACATCCTGCATACTCTTGCCTGGTGGCCAAATGTGTTTACTTTTCTTACTACACAGTGTAACTAAAACTAGATTCAGCACTATACATAACACTATCTGCAACTGTTATTACAAAACTTTACGCTTGTACGGTAACAGGATGCATGTCTCTTTTTTTACCTTTTAAAACAAAGTTACATCAAGACATGAAACTGACCTGCATTACTACTATACACTACAATTGGTAACCTACTGTACAGTACCATAGTACTATCAAATATGCAACATGCAGTACTCTGGTTTATGGCAGCATCCTAATTAAAAACAATTCACACTACAGTATGTATTACAGGTATTACCCCAATCACTCAAAGGATCGAAGGATTACAAACATGGAGCAAATTCCAGGGGAATGAGTTCAATATCATACTGTACCCACACCTTACAGCTGGCAATCCTACGTTGTATTTACATCTGGTAATGAACCCCTCACTTTCAGTAAAAAAAAAAAAACAAAAAAAAACCAATGATCAGGAATTACAACCGTTATAACTATGCATGAGAATATTACTGTAGGACACCTGGGCCGTCTCATTCCATGTTCAATTCAAACTTTCAAATTTGCCCACAACAAATATATACAGTATTGCTCTATGAGAGTGGATAGGGCATATTTCTGGGCACCAATCATTACCTCTACAGTTAGTAGGATGCCACCACATAGGATCCACAAAAGACAATGTAGTAGTAATTCTGTTGTACTGTGGGATTATTCAAAGTGAAATAGATGAGGTATGTTAGAGTGAAATGAATAAGTACTGTATTAAGGCAAAATGGCAAACTACTGTACCGTTAAGGTGCAATTATTAAGTACTGTACTTTAAGTTCTGCATTCCCTGAGATCACCACTGAGGGGTCCAACTGTCCATGGATACTTCAAAATTATCCATACAGGTATTTCAAACAGATAGGTGCCTGTAGCGTACTCGTTAAAAATGAGTCATAGATTTGTTTTCAACTGCGGTGTTTTCCTTCAGGCAAGCTCAGAAAACATTAGCAAAACCACAGCAGTTTTGCAAGTGTGTCATCTGGAAACATTCTCCACGGATTGGCAGTATTAAAGGGAGAATACAGTCCCCCGCCCAATTTGAATTAGTGTATCCTGGTCATCCTAATTCAGGAATGGCTCCTATCAATCATGTGACAACAGTTTTGTTACTTATTTGTTAAATTCATGCCAAATAACTCCTTGGTTTACCTTCAATATTCAATGTTTTTATAGAGCCACATAATGAAAGATACTTATGAGCAAAATATGAGATCTCTAAGATTTAGCAGATTTTTGAAAGTAAACATGCCACAACAGATCTCTCTTTAAATAAACATATATACTCCACCCCACCTTCCTGGTGGGTGCATTCACGGGCGACTATACTTACCCCTTGCTACATCTAATTTGCATTATTGTCGTGTGCTGCGCGCTGCTAGGGTCAGTCAGTTCTGACACCGCACCCCATATGTCAGCGAACTTGGCCGACAGCTCGTTCTCATTGGCCTGAGGCGCTGTCGGCCAAGATGGTGGACATAGGGGGCGGGGTGTCAGAACTGTCCTGAGGAGTGCGCAGCCTGCGAGAATAATGCAAATTAGATGTAGCAAGGGGTAAGTATATGTCTGGGACGTGAATTCTATTAGTACACGGCTGAGTGATACAGAAGCCAATGACACTGTACCTACAGTGCAATGCTGGTACTTGAAAGAGATCACACATCTAGAATTTTGATGAATCAATGTCTCTTCAGATTTTTGTTCCATACATTTCAGTAAGACTTTTATTGATTGATATATGCACTACAAGGCAGACAGCACATCACAACATTATCATAGACAAATTCATGGCAATACACTCTAAATCAACTTGGGAGCTCTCTCAAACTTTGCTTTACAGGAACCCTCTCAAAAGTCCTGGAGTTATAATTTTCCAAGTGCTTTAGAGCTAAATACCTGAACTACATAAAATTAAAGTGGTTATCACATGGTTTGAAATCCTATTGGCTGAACAAAAAACTACTGTACAGCACTTATGAATTTTCATGACAATTGAACTTACTGATACTTCGACCAACTCTTAAACCCACTGCATCACTTACAGCTCCATGTATAGTTTTTGCTTCCACTAAAGCTGCTATAAGGCATACCAATCCTGGTATTAAGCTAGCAGGAAATATGACACCCTCATATTTAAGAAGCATACTGAAACACCCCTGGACTTGTGTAGTGTATAATTCTTTTCTTTGACATGAAAGTCAACAATCTTCACCTTCTCAATGACAATTATCAACACTTCTTACTGTCATCTTTGAGGTATTACCATACAGCCTGGTATCTCTTTCCCCCAAGGAGATGCTTCGGTAGTACTGCCATAATCCGTCTTCATGCAATGAGAAGATACGTTACACTATTTGACATCCTATGGATGTATTAAGATGCAGTGGGTGACATTTCATGATTTTCTGATCTACAGCTGTATTAATACTCAGTACTGTACCTACATAACATGCAATAATGTACTACACTAGCTGTCAAAACAGTAAATTTTAAAGGTAGTTTAAAGTGGAGATCGATAGCCAATAGCCTGTTGTATGCATTTCAGCAGGCATGTACTGTAGGACTATCGTGTATGCTGAAGAAAAGAAAATTTCAATGTTGATGAATCAAGCATTTTTGATAACAGTGCCCAGCTACTGTTCTTTAATAGTGAGTTCTGTAACTGAATATTCCAACCAGCCCCCCCCCCCCCACACACACACAGAAAAAACTGTATCATATAATGGTTCTCCACTTTATTAAACCACAAAATTGAAGTAAATTTGTAAAGGCCTTAATTTTCACCATTTTCAATTTTTGACCTTTATTGACCTCTGACCACCTCTTCAAAACAATAGGATTCTCCCTCTCAGTGACAATCCTACATATCAAGTATGAAAGGTATCCATCAATCATACCCTGAGCTATTGCATTGAGCAATATCCAACCACTTTTGCCGTTTCATCTCTGGTGACCTCAGATAAGCTTTGGCCCCTACCAAAAACAACAGGGTTCATGTTCTGACTATGATGCATCCACACTATACATAGTTCCTTCCTTGAGATATTGTGTTTACATTTTTGTTTTACCTCTGGTGATCTCACATGACCTCTGACCACCACAAACAACAGTGTTCTTCCTCTTAAAATGAAAACTTTATATCCCAAGTAAAACAAGTATCCAATCCACCATTCCTATCTTGAGGTATCATGTTTAATTGGTTTTTAGTTTTGACAACTGGTGTCCTCACATGACTTGACCTCTACCAAAGACCACTGGGTTCTTTCTCTCAGTATGATAACTCCATAAAATATGAGAACCTGTCCATCACTCCTATCTTAAGACAGTAATAAAAGTATCCATCATTTCTATTTTGACATACCTGTATCATGTTTAAAAGTTTTCCCATTTTTGACCTCTGGTGACCTCAAATGACCTTTGGCCTCATCATGTTGGGAAGCACCACAAACACACACACACACATAAACACACACTCACCAGACTGACTGCAACAATATTTTTGCTTTGACAAGAATGAAAAAGATGCTCAAGCTTTACAACACATGTACAATGACAGTGAAGTCACATGGAGTGCTGTACCACAGACTTGAATCAGAATTGGACTGTACAATACAGTACCATTTTCTATTACTGTAATTCTTGAAAAGATTTTTCAAAACATGCATACAAATTATTTACAAGTGTAAAATGCAGTTAGTTTACACACATACACAGTACTGTGACATCAAATTTGATCTTTTTAACTTTCAAGATACTTTGATTCATAATGACTAACCTAACAAGAGCTAAAAAGGCAAAATTTGCAAGTAAAACATACTGTATGGTACCATAGCTGATTATGTAGTCATGTGTGGGACAACATAATCATTTGCTGACATACAGAACCCTTTACAGCACCACTGTTCAACTCCCTTTAAACAGGCTAGTGCTTGTAGGCTTCATCATTTCTGTTATAAATAGAAATTTCAATCTGAGCATATCCTACCACCAAGTGTGTCGTTAAAGTAATATACAGTTACTGTTCACAAAGCACAGCATTGTTCTGTTTCATACACATCTCCATTACATACAGGTATCTCAGAGTGCTTCCACTTTGCTACAGTATACTGTATTTACTAAACAGCATCCACATCTCCAACATACTATTATCAGGGAGTTATGTTACAAATGGACCCTGCTTTTATCACTGATCACACTGCAAAATAAGCCCAGCCCACATGAGACTACTGCAACTCAGTACTCAGTAGCAGCTGCACTGAAGTTTAATAGACCTGTTTCCACGCAGGAAATATCAGACATTATAACCATACCACTTTAACTGTCACATTTATCCTGTCCTGTCCTAAATTTTACAGTTTGTACTGTAGGTGCCTTCTTAATCAGGGTTAAATTGAAACACTGGCCGACTGGCGGTAATTTTTGTTCTGTCTCATTACAGCATCTGTTATGCAGTATTTGTACAGTATAGCATAGACTGTCTGGTCTACATCATTCATCTCCTGTTCAAAAGGGCAATACACAATTTGAGTTGTCCAGCGCAGTGTTTGTAAAGATACACTTACTGAGTGTACAGTAATCCATCACGGTTCCTTACACATTTCATATGATTATTACGCTCCAGAGGAGAAGTATTAATATTTTACAAAATTAAGAGGACATGTGGGGCATTCACTTGATGCAGATGGAAACTTGCAAATATTACCTTACAACTTGGCTTCCGTAAGCATTATCAAAACTGTGTGGGCTCTTTTACAATGCAGTACTGTACTATAGCCAACATTTCTGTGTATTTAGTTTTGAATTACAGTACTGTACTTATCGTACAGTAAGGTACTTGAACTCGTTCTCTCATTTACTAAAGTATGACACACAAGGAAGGATAAAAGTAGCAAACCTAGTGAGGTCTATCAGTACCATAAACATCATAGGTCTACATACAATACTTGCTATTGTTAATAATGGTACTTTCCTATAGGGGCATGCAGAAGAACTTCAGTACAATTTTGTGGAGTGAGTGATCATACAAATAAAATACTTTACCTTTAACCTTTGGGTGGAGGAAAAAATTGTTGTACCTAAACCAAATACTGACTGGTACTTACACTTGTTACAGACTGTCAACCAAAGCAATAAGAGTGCCACACTTGATCTTGAGAAGAGGTCCAGATCTGATCCACCGCTCAAGATCATCTTTGTAATGTGAAAGCTCTCACACTTAAAGTGTACCTTAAGTCTGAAAATTCAAAAATATATTACAGAGCATGAAAACTGAATTCCAATGGCCCAATTCCCATCTTCACAGGACTTTCTTAAGCTGAGATATAAAATGTTGAAGTTTATTCACTCGATTTAAAAAGGTAGATTGCGCAATAATTTGTGATGTCATTGTTGTACTACTCAAATTACAATCTTTGTATTTCTTTGTTTTTCTGAAAGCCACCGCACCTTGTGCCAAAATGTGAAAGCGTTCTTACTGATTTGGGGTGACTTGACTATATAAGCCCTCTCTGTACATCATGTCATGCAAGAAAACAGGAAGCTGTCAAGGTCATATAAACATATTTAATTTTAAAAGAAAACAAAGCATTTAATGTGAGTTGTACAACAAGAATGTCAAAAATTATTGCGCAATGAACTGTTTGGATTTAAGTGAATAAATTTTAACATTTAATATCTCAGCAATGGAATAAGCTATGACAATGGGAGTTGGACCAATAAGATTAATTTTGTAACCTCTAAAATATATATTTTTGAATTTTTAGACTTCAGGTCCACTTTAAATTTCAAGGTTCTGATCCACCCATTTCTGATCCATCCTTAGAGGTGGACCAAATCTCCAGCAGGAGATAAAAAACCTGTGTGTGGAAGCTTCATCAAATCACATATGACACAAAATCTTTTTTATTCCTGTGAAATGCACAAACAATGCAACACTAATACCTGCAAACTTACAGTACGGTACTGTACATGGTACAGTATAATACTGTAATACTGTACAGTAGCAGGTATGCTGCCCTAGTCCACAGTCTTCTTACCCAGTATTTGGGTCACGTTGTGGCTGCCCATACTGGTTCAGGAAACAAACTGTATGCAAGAACTAGGCCTACAGTAGGTACCCTAGGCTAACACTGCCCTAGCCAGTAGCACACAGCCTACATAAAATAATCCTCATGGAGCAAATCAACTGTTCCTTTAACACACAAACATGCTAGACTTTGTTTCCACAATTTGTTGTGACAATGTTGACATAATCTGGGTAGTTTGCTTACTACAAAAAATAATGACAACTAGCACAATATATTAATGCCAATGTGGTAATTGACAAGATTGGTAGGTCATATCATCTTCAAGGGCAATGTTAAAAGTTACTGCATGTCCCTGTATTATTAGTTCTTGATGCATTTGTTTACGGCACCAAACACTCAACATAGGCCTCTATGACTGAGGAAAGGGGGAAGATGAGACCCTGTGGAATTTTTGTACTTTCTAAGGTAATTTTGGTCATTCTCAGGCACAGGTAATGATAACTTTTTGAAGACAAACTCCAAATGTTATGCAACGAGGTTTTCATTACTCGAGAACTGTATGGGAGCACATTTCATCAAAGATTACAAACTTCTGTACTGTGTATGAAGTGCTACAGTATAGCGCCAAAGCAATCCTTTTTTTTTCTTTTTTTTTAGTAAAGCAAATGGTGACTTGAGGAGGGTCAATGTAGATATGAGGGTGCACACACATCTTATGAGTGGTGAGCCTCATTTATAGCTTCCTTTTGTCAATCACTGTAATACTTCAAGAGGTGTGATTCACCAAAAAAAAAAAATAAAGGGGATCAGTTTGAATACTGAGTGAGAATTATATTTTCCTTTTCAGGACCAGTCTAAAGAGTTTTCAAGCAAAAATGATAAAGCAGACAAAAATTTTGACCTGAGCCTATTTGTTACATCAACCATCTTATTAAAGTAGCTGAACAGTCCCAACTGTTCTTGAACTCAAAATGTGAGTTGTGCAATAAATGCAAAATTGCAGAATTAAATATCTGTACTGTAAGAGGAGTATTAAAGGTCATCATCATACAGCATCTCTGAAGCCAACTGGTAAAGTCGTCTCACAGTGACATTAAAGTATACTACATAAATGTTAGCATTGATGAGGGCACTGAAGTTACAAAACTTTCTCTAGTTGTCTGGTACTGTTTACTCCCATCGGACAAGTAGCTTGGTCCATTGCTTAGATACAAAGTGGAAGTAACAACTTAAAATACTAGAGCTCTCAAATTGCACAATGCAATATACACACCCTTTAACACTACTGTATAACTTGTGAACATGAGAGTACTGTAGTTGCAGTTACGTTTCACCTTTCAATCTACAATACTGTGCACATTTACATTTTTGTAATCTGGGACTGTTATAGAAAGGCTTGCTTCCAGTATTCCTTCAGAGTTCAGACTTGATGCCTTTTCTTTTTTTTCATTTCTTTGGCTAATTTATTGACTACAATCCAACAAATAAACTTTGAAATCAAGTGTACAACACAGGGGTTAAAACCTTGTTGACTTTACAGTACACTGTACTTTTAAAGTACACACTATACAACAACTTTATAAAGAAAGTGGTTCATCCTTAGAGATGCTAATGAAATACAAATTTAAAGTTTCTGCTTAACTGAACAAAAAACTCAACATCACATGGAATGCTGGGTATTCACGTTCGTACCTTTGCAGGAAGTAACCAATAAGAAATTCTACAACCAATATCCTGGAGTTCTTGAACATAACCAAGCAATTTTTACTGTCTGGGATGGAACTGAAATTGAGAAGTGAACACAGTACCTGAAGGATGAATTTTTAATGAACTTTCCAATTTATACCATGAATAATATAGTCTCTTTCAGTCACTTAAAAATAAATTGTGAACTTGGAACTAGGGAGAAAAAGAAATTAAAAGTTAATGGAACCGGAAAAGACATTGTCCTTTGAGGCATTCCATTTACATTTGTGCATATCTAACACTTGCAAACAGCAGTCAAACAGGTTCTTGCTTCTTGATAAATCAAAATCGACCTTGGTTTCACACATGAAAACCTGACATTTTTGAGGCCTCAAAAGCTCTCACCAATGTGCTGAACATCCAAGGGGAATGAGGAGGGTCAGCAGAGCAGGGGACCCACTTCCTGTCACATTGGGGTCATGGTGCTTAAATGATTTCCAAATGCCTATAGCTTCACTTGGGAAATAATGCATTTTAAATGAATGTTAGATGTAGCACAAGGTATTAAAGTAAACAGTATGTCAGTGACGTGAATTTCCACAAATTGTCCTTTATGATTCCTTGCCGGTGCGAAAGGAAGTATGCAATCACTCTGGACAGTGTATACATGTGTGAGTTAGAGTTAGATGAGGTTTTACGGCTCAGTTTCTAACCAACTGGTCTAAGTCGGGCCAGCCCAACTCACTGGCTCACGGGCTTGTGCATGTGTGAGGGTATGTATGCCTGTATGTATACACATGCATTTGTGATGCTTGCAGTAGCTAATTGTAAACACAATATCTCAAGATAGCAATGATGTATAGATTTATCATATTGAGAAGAACCCTATTGTTTATAGTGGAGGTCAAAGGTCATTTGAGGTCATCAGAGGTCAAAAACTAAAATTCTTTTAACACAATATCTCAAGGTAGATAGCACAGATACCCTTCATAGTTACCTGAAGACTGTGGATACATTATGTTGAGTACATATGAACCCTAACATTTTTGTACAGTAGAAGGTAAAGACTTACTTGGCAACTCCCTGCCTTAAAAATTCAATAGAGTTGTGTAAATGATCCACAAAGAGAGTTTGGCTTAGACATACTTAACAGAGTAAGATGAGGTTTTACGGCTCAGTTTCTAACCAAATGGGTTAAGTCGGGCTGACCCTGGCCTTTTTCCAGTTGTGGCTCACTGGCTTGTTTTCCAACTCCATTGCTTATGCTGAGCACCAAGCACAATGGCAGTAGGTTCCATTTTTCACATCTTTTTTTATGACACAACCAGGAGTCGAACCCCAGACCTTCTGGGTGCAAGTCGGATGCCTCTAACCACTAGATGTACTTTACAAGGAGAGTATTTAGCAGAACCCTCCTTGGTTTAGCCCTCAGGTCATTTGCAGCCTGCAATTTGCACTACAATGACCAAATGAAAATTCCAAGTACAAGTAATTGGTGCAACATGCCAGCCATGGTGATTTTACAGGTTAAAAGGAAAAAGCAGTCGCCCCAAGTTTACTTTAAAAAGCTGCTTAATCTTACAGATCTCCTCTTATTTTGCTCACAAGTACATGACATGTATCTTTCATTAAGTCTCAGTGTAAAAACACTGAATGTTGAAAGTAAACCAAGGAGTTATTCTGCATAAATTACACAAATACGTAACAAAAATATTGTCACATGATTGATAAAAACCATTCCTGAATTAGGATGACGGGGTACACTATAAATTCAAATTGGTAGGACTGCATTTTCCCTTTAAGGAAGATATGGGCAACTTGAAAGAGTTCACAGTGAATGAAACTGGAAATTTAAAATGACCTACTGTATAGTGGGAAATTTCTGCGAGGCTAATTTCTGGCGAATCTGTAACTTGTTCACATATTTGTGGAGTGAAGAATTCGCTGTTGCAGGCAACCAACATAGTCTTGTACAAACTAACGAAAGTACTTTCGCGGGTCTTAAATTCGCGATTAGATACTTGGTCGAGAAAAGCGCAAAAATTTAACCCCCGTGAAAATTTCCCACTATACGGTATTTGAATTTTACTTGTAGCACTGACAAGAGACTGCATTTGTGCACAAGATGATGTAAATATTCACTAGAATATAATATACTACATACTATGTCTCAATCATCCAAACTACTGTACAAATTCAAAAAATTTTGATTAACTTTTGAAAGTCAAACATTTAACATCACAAAATGTAGTAAATACTGTCTATGAGAGACATGGGAACTAATGTTGGGCAATAAAACAAAAAATATGGTATCAACAAGCTTTACCCACAATTAATTGGTGTTGACAATTCCTGAATAATGTTCATTTTTTGTGCAAAAATGTGAAACTGAAATGCTTTGAGATTATTTACTAAATTACTATATCTGATTGTGCTTTGTACTGAATATTTCTCAAATGTATTTTGCATGAACTGATTACAATAACAGCAAGTTAAGTTTGTCCCTTTTCTTTACACCACATTACATTATTTGAGCACTCCAATAGCTCTAAAAGATTACACCAGCAAAACTAGACAGCCAAAAATTCATCATCCTCATTGCTCTCTGGCAGGAAACTTACATGGAATCTTTCAGGAGATTTATTGCGATCATAAAAAAATATCATGAAAGATTTTTTCAGTTGCATAAGTTTGTAAGTCTGTATTGCTCAACACTAAACAATTCAACTAGGGACCAATAGCTTAATTAAGATGCAGGACAGAAGAAGCCTCATTCAACATGACATCAACTTACTCACAAATTGTAACATGCCTCCACGGCAAATCTAAACAGCAATTTAAACTTTCACTCAGTGCTATACTTTGTGCTATTTACCTTTACCAGCATAACATGTTACTGTACATTACAGTTGACAGTGAACTGTTACTATAGCTTGCCTCCAAAACTGTTAAATGAACACTCTTCTTTTACAAATTTTCCTACCTGAAAAAATGCAGACTCAGAATAGTTACAGTACTGTTAAGAAAAGGTTCTACTCCAACTTAAGTCTTCTGTACAATACTCTGCCCACACAATCAGGTTTATGTCTCTAGTTTATGCAGGTACTGTACATGGTTATGTTTCATGGTCAGTTTATATTTCCACAATAAAATTCATTCAATGTCCACTTTCCACACATTTTAAGTGGACAATCAATGCCATACCCAATCTAAAAGTGCAGGTATGTTTACTATGTACCATCAAGCATGGAAGTACAGTATATACAGTATTATACTTGCCATAACAAACAACCTATTATAGCATGCAGATCAGACAGTTTTAGACCAGCTCATCCCTATGAAAAAACTAACATTCACAGGTCTTGTAACCTGTTAAAATCTGATGAAAACTTCATTAACATTGCCAAATGGTGATTTTTTTTAATTAATGCAATTAAAAAATCTTTACTACCATGAGAAGCAACACTACCATCACACAATGCTATACCACATAGAACCTGGGAGTCAGGCCCACAGCCAGGTGGGGGCATGGGCAGACCACTGTGCCCCCCATTTGGAAAATGGATCCAAACTAAAATGATATTACCTGTGAACAGTGACCCAGATACTCAACTCCTATTTACATAATGTATAGAACACTAACAGTGTTTATGAAAACACTCTTCGATGGAGGGTACCGACTTAAAAATCCTCCTGAAAGGAAAGATGCTTTAAAAATCCTCCAAAGGAAGGTGAAAAATCTCTGAAATCCAGATAGTGGCAAAAATATGTCTTGCTGGAAGCAGGGCAAGATTAGATGAAGAGAGGAAGAGTGGCCTTGCCATGGTGCCCTCTAGAGGTGGGAGGATGCCATCTCAGTGCTAACTGATTTATGCCAGATGGTAATTGCAGGCAAGTTGGGGAATTACATATGTAAATAGGTGATGAGCAGCGAGATAGACTGTCCCATTTCTCTGTAAAGCCATCTGTATTGGGCTTGTGATATTATCCCCCGTGGTTCCTGCAAAATGCCATCATCTGGTGGCTCCAAACATAATCTTCTGTGCCTCTTTTGCCATGCCAGTGCACCCATGCCATAATTCCTGGCTACAGGCCTGGAGTCAGTACATATTTGAAACCATCCTGGGTACTCCCTGGTCAGGCACAACTATCTATATATAAGCATGCACAATAAACAGTACCAAGTGCTGCAAATCAGGTATAGACCATAGATGGCCTCACCCATATGCAGCTTATTATTTAACTTTCAACATCTTTGGAGCTTCTCGACAGGAACCACCGACTATCATCAGAAACTGTAGCTCAGAGAGACAGCAGCCCTAAACAAAAGCATCAGCTCATCATAAACATGGCTATTTTCCTTCCTGCTGTACATCAAATTTCCACACAACACAATTATTAATGTTGTGTTGCAAATCCAATCCAATCATTCATCGTTCTATTTGCCTCGCTGAATAGAACGTTCAATCTTTCAACTCTTGAAATTATTCATACTATCACACTCATAAAAATTCATTATTTGTATAATGTTAACAAAGAATTACCACAAGATACAATTTACACTGTACCATAATTCTATTTACAACATGATGATAATAATGGTGTTGTGTCATAGTCCATTTTACAACACCACATAAATAATTGTGACGTGGGGTCATGTTGTAATTTAGTTGATACTGCAATGATACAAATTACGTAACATTGTAATTCAATGAACAACACCACTTCAAATATTGCATTGTGCCATATAACTCATTTTACAACATGACCTTAAAAATTGTGTCATGTTACATTTCGATTGACACCACAACATAAAATATAACAACATACCATTTTTACAATGGGCTGATGTTTCCATAGCTCTGAGCACATGGCATTTGCAAAATACTTTAAATGTTCACTTTAATTCAACCTTTACCATAAATACTGTATGACATGTTTCACATAACTGATCCAAAAGATAGACCTGTTCCTTTGTGATAAATAAAAATGGAGATAATATGTTTATTAACCTTTTTGATCTCCAGTTATCATCTAGACCAGCTAGTAAGATACAAAAATTAAAATGAAGCTCATAGGTTTGTGCAATATGATACACAAAAAATTTTCATTACTGAAAAGCACTAAAATTTGACACCGAATTCTCCCCACATAGAAAATGCTGTCCAAATATGACTGTAATCATGATAGCAATTCTCTACATATGAAAAGTTCTGTTTAATTAACTACAGTATTTATTCCAGAGAGCATTGACCCCTTCCATTGATAAAGTAAAAAACCTGCCATCTATGCTTGTTTTATGGTCCTGAATTGGATTTTGATGCTAATGTTATGTTTTGCTGTCAAAAATCACACAAAAATGAAAACTGCAGCTGGAATCCACAAAGACAGAGGGAATAGTATGACTGCTGCATGAATGAATGATTACCAGGATAGCAATTCAGTGATACCAGGATCACACTTGTATCTCATTGTGAAAATGGTTAGTTTTCTGCTTTTGACGATGCTATTGTTACTATTTGCAATGCTGTCGAAACTTTTAGCATGTAACATTACAGTAGCACACAATAAATGCATTCCACTGGAAAAATGCTGAATGTACTGTATTCATACCCTTTCATGATCAATTTATAGCACCTACCAGTCTGAAACTAACATAACAGTAAGGATTGCAAATATCCATTATCTGTCACCTCACCTGACTAGGTATGGTTTGCTGTCAAGAATACATAATGTCTGCAACATAGTTACATTAGCACACACTTTTTCAAAATTTTTTATCCAAACCATTATTGAACACACCATATTTATTTCTTATTTCTCAGAGAGCCTGCTCCTGCTGGACTTGTAATGAAAATGAAAACACAAATTTATTTCCTATGCATACTAAGGTATGCCTGATGTTTGACACCCTGTGTCAATGTTGCTAATGCTACTATTGACAGCACTGTAATGGGAACCTAACACTAACCTAGTTTAATTTCACTTGAGCAAAGGAAATGCACAAGCAGTTATCTCCTTTTTATATTTTATTGAAAATTGGAGCCTGATGCATCAAACCAAGGAAACTTTAAGCATCATTGGATTTTTTTTTCTCCATTGTGGGAACAAATTGGGTCATTTATTGTGAAACATGTCGTATGCACTTGCAATGCTTACCATTAACTGCAACATTATCTGCACATTATATTCAGTAATTGCATAGAGAGCAACACAGCTGAAACATCACACAATTCACAGTATATATACTCATCATTACTCACCAAATTTTCTTTGTAGGGATGACGGTCGTTTCAGTTCTGTTTGGTTCGAATTTGATAGTTCAATCTCTTCTTTTTCATTAGAATCAATTGTAGTACCATTTGATAGTGGCATCATCTGTAGGGTCAATAATAATAAAAGGAATTCTAGATAAAGTATGGGAGGTATGAACAGAGACAGACAGCTTTCATTATTAAAAAGATACATGCCAGTATGATGAAGATTTAAATGGTAAATAATTATTGGTACTGTAAGTTGAAACGAAGTGTCTGAGTTGTGTCACAGCCAAAGACGAATGGATCAGTAGACATGCATGGCAATATGTCAGTGAAACTGAGCCTAGAAAAGCCAGTGGTGCCCAGGGCAGGAAAGACATCAAACCTTCAGGGAGCTAATTGTAAATTTTACGAGTTCACCTTGGTAAACTTATGAGTTAGTTAGTTAGATGAGGTTTTTACGTCCCAGTTTCCAACCAATTGGTTCAAGTCGAGACGACCACGGCCTTTTTTTCCAGTTGTGGCTCACTGGCTTGTTTTCCCTACTCCATTGCTTGTGCTGAGCACCAAGCACAAAGGCAGTAGGTTCCATTTTTAAAGTCTTTGGTATGACCCAGCCAGGATTTAAACCCTAGACCTTCCGGCTGCAAGTCGGATGCTCTAACCACTTGGCCACTGCAGTCGGTAAACTTATGAGACTCAAGTGAGCTGTTACTACAGTATACATTAACTCTTACAATATTGTAGCACTAAATTTATTCAAGACTAATTATTACTGTCACCAGTTTCAAAGAAAATGCTGATGGATGGAGTGCTGCACACTCATTACACCCCTCCCTCCCCCACCCCTCCCCCACCTAAGGTCTGAAATAATCCAAACATCAGCAATTTTGTAAACTGTGCACAACCAAATACAAACTGTAATGAGGCTTTGGTGAAAAACTGCAAAATACACTCAGCAGTTGATGAATTCAGGAAGTCTGATGTGGGATTTACAGATGATATCACATTTGAGAACAAAGTAGAGGACATGATAGTAAAACAAAAACAGTATCAGCCAGCAACCAAGGTCTTCTGAGGAGAAATTATATGACAAATACCCACACTCATGCTGGTTAACAGGTTTACTGTACTGTACAATGATTTCTTCTGTGAGAAAGTGCTTTTGTCATTAATGTTGAGAATGATCCAAATACATGCTGGATACTGTACAGGAAGCAAAATTAAAAAAGTTCTGCATTTATCAATGGCCTTGGGTAACTATGTTTGCACAGTTTGCTTGCATAGCTGACTGTGCTACATTCCTTGTTCTGTCAGACCAGACCAGTAAACACTGAATTACTTTTTATGGAAATTTTCAGAATTGTATGGCCCCGTACTAAACACAGTTTAATTGTTAATGAATATTCAAAACATGCAACAATCTGGTCCGGTTTACATCACACTTAGCCATTGCCACCCACAGTGTTCCTGTTATTAGTACCCACTCCCAGGTAGTCCTTGCCTACTGTATGCAGCAAGTTGTACCTCCCTACCGCCTGCCCAAGTGAACACACACCCAGTTGGGACAAATCTGTTATGCTTGAAAGCATGTTACAATGTACAGTTTTTTGTGCTATCTAGCACTAGTTCTGCAGTTCCTAACCTAACCAGGGATATTAACATACATACTGTAAATTTAAATAATCTTGTTCTGCATCGTTCTGCAGTTTTCCATGCTTTGAAGCATGAATTGAGAGAACAGAACAGGAAAAATTGTCCCAACTGGGTGGAACACAATCAAATTTTTTGGATATTCATAGAAATGTGCAGCCCTGAGACTAGTGAATATTCAAAACAATGCAACATCTGGTCCCGATTTAATCAAGCAGTAGCCTAGATGCCTCCTACATTGTTGGTAGCAACCACTGCACATGCTGTCATGCGATGCAGACTAATTTCTGGGATTTGTGAGATGAATTACCAGAAATTTATACAAAACTTTTCAAATATTGCAGCTCCCTTAATAAAAGACCTCTCAAAGAAAAGATGTTCAGATACCTGTAGTGTGGTCTGGACTGATGCATACTGTACAGTATGGAAAAGCTTTTCAAGAAGTTAAAGATGTCATGATTTTTACTAGGCCAAAAATGTTTGCATCCCAGTGAGTCAGGGACCCAACCTCGCAAAAATATTTGCGTCCAACCTTCAGTACTTGCGTTCATTAGGACTGATGGTATAATTCTTGAATTGACCTTATTCAATTGTTCACTGATGGTTATCCATACAATTACGTCCCAACACAAATTCACTCTACGATGTATGTAAATTAAGGTGTGACTTTTCATCATTCAAACTAGTAGTGAAAGTTGTAAATACAAACGGTACACAAAGAAAATGAAAACAGACTAACACAAAACTGAAAATAAAACTACAATAAATGCTCATCTTAAATCAGTTCAGCCCATGAATTCTTCCTAAAAAATCAAAAATTACCCAATGAAGAGAGCATCAATGCCAATTACTTGTTTTCATGTCCTTAAGTAAAAACAATTTGCCTTGCTTGTTAGGGTAGGTTTTCTCGAATATATTCAAATGCCTTTGGGAAGCATTATTTTTCTTTTGGGAAGGGCCTAGGAAGTACACGTACAGTCTAATCATACCGTTGCAATACCGTTACAATGCAAATCTTCCTAGTTCCTTGTATTAAATACTAGGATTTAACTACTGATGCTAAAAAATTTGTTTTGGGAGTAATGAATGAACAAATCCAGATTAAAGGAATCTTGAGCCTAACATTTTATCATTTGTCTAAGTTTGCAATCGATTTGACTCTCAAAAGACTACAGTATCTGGGTGTGCATATGTAGGCATGGGCATAGGAGACGGGAAGGGGGGGGGGCTGCAGCCCCCCAACCAAAATTTTCTGTAAAAATCTGGGTAATGTGCTGAGAATTTTTCGGGCACTTAAAGAAGAATAATGCAATGATGTGGCTAAAGGTAATCAATAGTTTAAAAAACTTCCTAAGTAATCAAAATAAAGTTCTGATTGATTTGCATCAGCACCTATTTATTCAGTTATTAATTCACCAGTGTGTTTTAATGGTTCAACTTATATTATGATTACCAGTGGTGTATTTGAGGGGCCATTGGGCCATGCCCCACCCTCGTCACTGATGCCAATTTTTTTCTACCTAAAGTACGTAAATTTTTAACAACAAATTTAACTTCAAAGGTAGCATATGTGGCACCAGATTGCATGTAAGGACACCTAATTTTTCAAAAATTTTCAAACCCCATCCCCCAGGCCAGTGATCACACAACATAATGCCTGCCCTTCACCCCCATGAGAGAAATCCTGGCTACACCACTGACTATTATCATTATAATTGTAACAACTTCTGCCAAAATTAAAACCAATATGGAAGGTAGTAACACGGCAAATTATTGTGTGTAATTGGCATGCCGTGTGAGAACCGATGCATGCCCATATGGTATGTACATTAGCATGTCAAAAGCGCGTGGAGTGAGGGGAAATTTTTGGTTATATTTTTGGGCAAGTTGTTACAGCACCCTCAAATCAACTTGGGCTCCTACACCTATGTACGTAGGCTATGCATGGGCAGGTAGTATGAATGGTGATGTAAATGTCAGTCGTTAATGAACAGACAGTTTGTAAATCACTTGCGCATTGTGTTTTAGTACATAAATATATGGGAATTTTCAACCTAATTAACATAATTTCACAACGTGCAAGAGAATACCCTACACTGTGGGCTATGATTGCCTGAAGCCTGAATGGCCCAGTACCAAAACACCTCGCCTTTGGGCTTAAGTGCATGTGTCAAAAATAATCCTTAAGTCAGTTTAGAAAGTGTTAAGAACTAACATAGTATTCAGTTTTGGATATGGACAGGATTGGAAATAAGTGGGTGTCCAGGTGCTATTTGTGCCCATAAGTGACAAAATAGTGACTTGTTTTTAGTACAATGTCATTTTGTTTAACACAGCTTTGCCAACATACAAATCTGCATACTGTACATAAACATCATGCAAGCAAATATTAAAATACTGTATACATTCTTGCGAATGCATTACCAAGCTAGCACCAAAGAAGGTATCCCAGCAAAAGGCGGCAACTCAAACTTTTGTGCAAGAGAATACCTTGTCATGATTGGTTCTTTTGGAATTTTTCAAACATTTTCTTGAAATGTTGTGAACTGGGTACCACAGATTGTCTGTCAATATGAACCTAAACTAAAAAAGTTTTACACCTAATAAAACAAAAGAAAAACATGTGACATTTATATACCTTGAAATTTTTAACTATGTGCAGGTACTGTAAATAACAAACACGGTTTTTAGCACTGTCATAACCCAGTGATTTTTGTCCTGAATTTGAGCCTACAATCATTAACTTAATAAGTGTTTTAATTCTAGTACACAAAGCCTACAGTGTGTAGGGCCTAACTCTGATGGGGAGTAAAAGATGGCAAATGCTGAGACAGATTTTCAAAATTTTAGCAAGCCAGTGCTTGTTTATGTAAATACGAATTACATGGCATGTTGGATAAACCTTCAAGAAGCTATGCCTAATGTTTTTGTAGTTACTCTACAATATGTTTCACAATAAATGACCCAGTTTGTTCCCACAATGGAAAAAAATTCCAGTGATGCTTAAAGCTCCCTTGGTTTGATGCATCAGGCTCCAATTTTCAATAAAAGAATAAAAGGGAGATAACTACTTGTGCATTTCCTTTGTTCAAATCAAATTTAACTAGGTTAGTGTTAGGTTACCATTACAGTGCTGTCAATAGTAACATTAGCAACATTGACACAGGGTGTCAAACATTAGGCATACCGTAGTATGCATAGGAAATAAATTTGTGTTTTCATTTGCCTTACAAGTTCAGCAGGAGCAAGATTTCTGAGAAATAAGAAATAAATATGGTGTGTTCACTGTTCAATATGGTTTGGATAAAAATTTTTTAAAAAAGTGTGTGTTAATGTTACTATGTTGCAGATGTTATGTATTCTTGACAGCAAACCATACCTAGTCAGGTGAGGTGACAGATTATGGATATTTGCCACCCCTACTATTATGTTAGTTTCAGATAAGTAGCTGCTATAAATTGATCATGAAAGGGTATGAACACATTCAGTATTTTTCCAGTGGAATGCATTTATTGTGTGCTAATGTTACATGCTAAAAGTTTGACAGCATTGTAAATACTAACCTTAGCTATATCAAAAGCAGAAAATAAACCATTTTTACAATTAGATACAAGTGTGATCCTGGTATCACTGAATTGCTAGCATGGTAATTACTCATGCAGCATTCATACTATTCCCTCTGTCTTTGTGGATTCCAGCTGCAGTTTTCATTTTTGTGCGGTTTTTAACGGCAAACATAACATTAGCATCAAAATTCAATTCTGGACCATGAACTACCCAAAACAGAAACATAGATGGCAGGTTTTTTTACTTTATCAGTGGAAGGGGTCAAAGCTATCTGGAATAAACAGTTAGTTATACAGAAGTGTTTATACAATTGCTATCATGATTATAGTCATATTTCGACAGCATTTTCTATGTGGGGAGAATTTGCTGTCAAATGTTAGTGCTTTTCAGTAATGAAAATTTTTAATGTATTGTATTGCACAAGCCAATGAGCTTCACTTTAATTTTTCTATCTTACTAGCTGGTCTATGGTAGATGATAACTGGAGATCACAAAGGTTGATAATCATATTACTGTATCTCCATTTTTATTTATCACAAAGGAATAGGGCTATCTTTTGGGTCAGTTAACGTGAAACATGTCCTACCTGTGCAAATTTTTCAAAGGGCCAAGGCAGTGTTTCCGCTAAGCTGCTATGACGCGACTTGACGCAGTGATTTGTCAATTTGACGCATTGATATTAGTACGTGGGAAAAATGAAAAAATAGGGTTTCAGATGCAGTGTGAACAATAACGAATGCCATACCCATGCGCAGTTCCACTAAATTGACATATCTCATGAGCCAGATTTTCTTATATTGAGTAGTGTAAGTTGACCCAATGGATTATTTCTTAGAGGAAACATGGGCTTGGGGTACTTTTTCTTCCAAGTAACTTTCACTACTGTACTTCTATGCTATCCTGAAGTAACTTACGTATATACTGTATGTGCACATGGATGGAACCTTATCAAGCATAGAATTTGTGTTATTTATCATGTCTCCATGAAAGAAGGCTCATCCTGGCAGAAGATGGTTATCAAAGTTGTAACACATTTATTCCCTGGAGCTAAAAACACTAATTATCTACGAAACCATGAGGGGTCATCTATAGCAATATATACAGTACTTAGTCATTCTCCATGATTTGAGTGGCTTCATAGAAATTCCTTTTTTGCTAATTTTTTTCTTGAGTTTTCTTTCACTTTCTTTAAACCGTCCAAGAGCAGAACTTCGAACTAACAGCTTTGGAGTGCTGTGTAGTCATGCAAGCCTAAGGTTACTAGTTATAGTTACCAGTTAATAGGCTACTAGTTATTTGTACCGTAGCCCACAGGCCTTTGTAAACTGTGAATGTTATGGTCTAATCTTGTGAGAGAATTCTGACAGCAATTTGCCATCCAACCAAACAGTGGACATCCAATATTTCATTTGCATATATATTTTAGGCAAGCATGAAAGTGGCCAGTGGTGGCTGATCTCTCATTTTGAACCTTGGATATGGATAAATAATTTTTGGTGGGTGGTATCATAGCCTGTAAGTATCAGAAATTGAAAAAGATAGGGCCCATGAGAATTGAACTAAGATCGGTACTGTGTATCAGGGTCAATCATACAAACACACATATACAGGTATAAACTGAAGACCTTCTGGTTGCACTTTGAGACTCAAAGTAAAGTAAGAACTCATTTTGTGACAATTTTAGTCTCCATCTTACAGTCACTTGATATTTAGCAACCAAGGAAATTGATGGTACAAATACTTTAAGCAATGTACAGTAACAGGAAATTACAATGTAACAGGAAATTAGCAGAGTTTTAAAAGTAAGTAGGAAGGTTGTTTAAAAGTTAAAATTTCTTAATGTCTGTTAATGCTATAAACTTTGGCTCAAACAATTGGCAAAATTTTACATCACAACGAGAGGCCTGGGCATCAATTAATTAAAGGCCCTCTTTGACATGTGTGTTAAATGTGGAAGAGGTATAAAAAGATTGAAAGTACAGGTACAGTTTGTACCTGAAATTGATACCGGAAGGTTGTGCATGACAATGGTCTTTGAAGATATTCGAAAGTTGCAACTTTAACATCTTGTAATTCAGTGCATTAACTTTGGCAGAGATTAACTTTATTTGAAATAAAACATACACTGGTTGACACTACCTGTAGTTTCTGTCATTTTCTAAGTCTTCTTCGTCTCTTCGTCTGAATGTCATAGTCCAGGCGGAGAAGGGGGGGGGGGGAGAAGGGAGTGCCATCTCTGCCCCCTTTTTATTCAAATTAAAGTGACCCAACTGACATTTTGAAGCAGACTAAATGCTTGTGGCAGAAAAGTGTGCATATGTGTATGGAGGGGAGAGCGCTATAGACCCGTCTCGAACATCTTCTCATCTGCATTGCCTGTTCAATCGGCAGATTTGGAGAAGACTTGAACAAATGGGAGGGAAGTGGAGTCAGTGGGGGCTCCTTGATCACCCATGCATTTTAATGGAATTCTGCCCCACTAGCTTCCTGTAAATAATATGTCAGCCAAATTGGTTTGAAAGCTGCGATTGTGATAGACTATCTCATTGATATATTACAAAGGTCAGTGTTATGTGTATTTCACATAGGATATGGAAGTTTGAGACAAGTTTCAGAAAAAAACAAATTAAACTTTAGGAACTTAATTCCAAATTTTGGGTTGCGACAAACAAGTTGTGGCTAGAAGTCCATCAGAGTAAACTTGAAAGCAATTGCATACCAAAGTTTTAGCAGTAGCCTATAAGAGATGTTTAAATTGCAATACAATCTTAAAATGTTTGAAATATTGATTTTCTACCCAAACATGAGATGATGAAGTAAAAATTCACTTGACAAGCAGAATACTTAGCTTTCATGGAACAATGGCAAAAAGTACCAAAAGGGCCAAGCAAATTCAAGGGTGATCAAGGATTTTTCTTCCAGGAAGGACTTCATTAAGAGGGGATAACAAATTGTCGGCTATGGCATAAATTACACATGTTATAATTTGTACTGTAGGTCTATACCTTACAAAATTTTACATCTATTTTTTGCATATTTCCCGGTACAATGCTATCTGACATAGTAATCATTGTCCCACAAGGGGTTGAGATCTCCCAAGAAAATCTGATTTTCTGGCCCCAGGTATAGTAACACCACCCCTGAAAATGAGCCACTTCAATGAATAGCTGCGCACTTAAAAATTCACTCCTGGCAGTATTCTGAGCCCACAGGCAGTTGAGCCATTCCCTCAATCACACCTTCGTACACACCACTGTGAATTTCACTTTTTATGCACATATTCCTCCCTGTGCCATAGTGCGGTGACCAGTTCTGCGAACCGTGTTGATCAGACTCGGTAAATGAAATTACTTTAAATGTTCTCAAACCCTCCGCCTATTTTTTCTGCTAACATTACAATTTGACCTTTGACCCTATCCAATTTGCATATTAATATCAATATTAATCTTTCCCAGTATTTATCAGTAAACATCCCTTTACAGAATATAAGGACCAAATTTCACTTCAGTCAATGACTGGACCATAAATATATGGGGGAAACAAGATTTTTGATCCATAGGGAGCGCCCTTCAAACTTTAAACGTAAAAATGGCGCAAAAAGCCCGGATATGGCCCATATACCCTCGATTTTGGAATCAGTGACCCACAATTGACCAAATCCACTTGGTCTCATAAATTTCGCTTTCGGGTGACGATACCCCCCCCCCCCCCTTCTCCACCTGGTCTATCAGGGCAAAGACATATCATGTTAGGGAGTACTGTACATGTAACTACTGTAGGCGTACTGTATCTGGGTATCCGGATGCTCGGATACTCAGTCAACTTAAACTATATATGTCAAGCCTTTGAAATTTTCCAGTTTATGTCTGCTGGGTCAAGATGCTCGGAGGCCAAGGGAATGAGCTTTAGAAAAGAAAACCTCAAGTTCACCCCCAATCTTTTGGAGTAGATGCCAGATTCAGAGTGAATGATTTCACCAATATCGGAGTTGGAGTGTACAGTATGTGTGGATACTCAGATGTGGTATCAAACTTTGGGCTGCTAGATTAACATGAGATATTTAATAGTAAAATGGGAATATGAATACTGCAGATAAGTTTATTTTGCAAACAACTCATTGTCATTGTTGTCCATTTCTTCTTAAGACCACAATGAACATTCTGGAGTGGATGCACGGATGATTGGATGCAGAGTGAATGATTTTATCAACATCAGTCTTGGAGTGGATGCGTGGATGCTCGGAAGTGGATTCAAAGTTTAGGGTGCAAGATAAACAGTGTCACATTGCATCCACGCATCGGATGCTAGGCGGTGTTTATGAGTGGTCCTGTATTCTATTGTTGTACCCCCATCCTGCTCAACAGTTCATTCAACTATGAAGAGTTTAAGGGAATATTGCGTTTAAAAAAGACATCACATTAATGTAATCCCATTGTGGTCTTTTCACCTCTCCAAACATGAATCACAAATAACTTGCAGCAGATCAACACTGATTTCACGAAATATGGACAAAAAGAAGCAACAATTCCCTGATCGAACAGCTCATTATCCAACGATAAACCTCCCCCCCCCCCTCCACATTGCAACGTTTTGTATTGCGCATATTCAGAGCGGTAATGTGGGGTCCTATTTACACCCATTACGTAATACATGTTGACCTTGCTAACTCTGTGCTTCATGCTCACAACAAACTACAGTATCACAGCCGTTTCTGGATGGCCCGCACAGTACCAGTTGTGGGATAATGCAGCCCACCCAGGGAGATGTACTGCCATATCCCTGCTTCACCATACAGTTCACTTCTCACACAGTGAGCACTATTCAAAAGCATGTTACAAAAATGGTATTTTATCCATGGAAGTACAACCTTGGAGCAGCAGATCCATAATCTGTTGAACAGTTGTAGGATGATTCGTAATGTTTTCCAAGTGGCATCACAGGTTCGTAGTTTTCGTTTTCTATTATGGCCTAAACCGATAGTACCTGTTAAGCACCAAAAATCTCTTTCACATCCTACCCTTTCGAGAGCAAAGCAGCCTAAGGACCAAGGGCTTCAATTTGAATTGCAGTATCTACTTTGTGAATAGTATACAAAGGAGGTGGTAAACCCCCACGGTATTCTTACTGTAGTTCAAAACAGACACTGTGCATACAGTAGCAATAATTCTCATTTATTCGTAATTTAGGCCTACAAACATTTTGCACATGCCGTTGAAGGCGTCTGTTTAGGGTGACAACTTCCTGATGACAGAAAAGGAGGACAACCTTACAGTACTATCTAAGCAGGATGCCACCATGAGTTGGCGCGTAGCATACCAGAAAATTTTGGGCTTCACAAGCTCCTCAGATGGACTGGAACGGCCCTTTCCGGTGTTCTAAGCTGCATAATCAGAGCTGTGAAATTGTTATGTTGTGTCTGAATTTGAAAATGAAATTATCTCCGAAAATTTGTCCATGAGGGAGGTTTACAGTATGGCAGAATTTTCAGAATAGCAGAATATTCAACATCCAGTGCCCTGTAAACCCAAATGGTGGACAGGGTGCTCAAACGCTGGACTGTCCGGTTAAAAGCCTGACGAATGGCCACCCTTCATCTGTTATTGTCTGACATACTGTACCTGTACCTGATAAAAAGGATTTGATTGATGGATTTCAAATCAGATGGTGAAGAAGATGTGGTTTTGCATGCATAATTGTTTGGGTGAACAAATTTATCAGTTTTCACAAAATGGTTATTTAGCCCTACTTGTTAATCAGTGCTCACTAGGTAGAATTTTTTCCCAGTTACCTCTCTCATCGAACGGACCTGACCGTATATAAAAGAGGATAGGTTTAAGGTCTTACTGTGCAAATACAATAGCGTATTTCCCTTTAAAACAGTGGGCCTGTATTCTTTAATTGTACCATTGTACCTAGCCCAGATTGGAAAGCTTGCAATGATGCACCAGGGATTTTAGTAATGGCCAAGAGGATTGCGCTGCTAATACTATCTAAGTGGAGTGCCACCATCTGTTGGCGGGGAGCGTACTGAGAAAATTTTGGCCTTTCCCAGGCAACTTGGGTGGTTGCTGCCAACAAGTTTGTGCGGCTGCAGTTGTCAGTTGTTAAATTTGCTCGGCTGGCAACTTCAAAATTTATATTTTTGCGTGGGGGATAAATCCCCCATGCAGAACAAACTTTCCACTCTGGTACCTAGCCTATCTTTAAGAGGCTACGTGACTCATTAGGTTTTCTGCAATATGTTAGTGCCAAAAATAACAAGTAAACAAATTCCGGGCTTCTGCCGAATTCCGGGGCCCTTAATATGCTCAGTGCTGCTGAAAGCCAGCTTTAATGGCAACATAACTACAGTAGGTGTACCAATTGAGTGAAACACATTTCTGGATTGTATTTTTCAGCATTTACCGAATTGTACATCGAGTCTCTTCCATAATCAGTACAATGACCAAGTCTTTCATACAGCATTGAAATAACCTCGCAAATGTTATTACAATATCGGTGAAAACACTTTCATATGTTTCACGCTATTCATACTGTAGTAGGCCTATAGCACTTACCAGCAACAATATGTTAGCATGAAAACTATTGGTAACGTTATAGTCAAGTAACAATCATTACAGTAAGTTAGTGAGTCAGCGGAAGTCCTAACCAATTTGACGAAATGAAATGATAATTGTAATACAAGGAATAATTTCTCATCAGTAGCTCAAACCTTCGAATGTTCTGTGACACAAGTAGAATATCCACTATCAGTTTCATCATCTTCCATTCTGAAGAGGAAGGAAAAATATAAATTTAAAATCCAGTACTCCGGTAGCGTTGTAGTTTGACCAAAGCTGCCGCATAAAAAGCTGCCATAAAGAGTCCGTGGTTCTACAGTTCTACTACATGAAGCATACTGTACTGTGACTATATTGTAAGCATGACAGCATGACCGTACCTCTGTGCGAGTCCGGTAAACTGCCGTCCATTCTCGCGCTCTGTCGAGTCGCGTCGTACCATTCCGGCTCTCGACATGACATACATGTCGATCTTTACATGAAGCTGTCCAAAATGTGGCGCTCTTCAAAAATATACCAAAACGTCGATTCAAAACTCCTTTACCTACACTGTTACGGAATGACTCCTCATGGAGACCCAAATATCGGGGCGGAAGTGTGAATTTGACATGCGCGCCGTTTTTTCGGCGATCTGCGTCATAGGCGGGATTACGGGGGGCAAGCGGGGGCACTTGCCCCCCACTTTTTTCCAGAGCTTAAAAACTAAAAATATTAAAAATTAATAAGCGAAAGGAAGCGAGCTGACCGGAGAAATTATAAGCGAATTTTCAAAAGCCTATTATGATAAAATTTTGCAATTTAATTTAGGAAAATATTAATATCAAAAACCACAAAATTGCTAGGAATTTTTTTTCTCGGCGGGCTTCGCGCGCACCTCCAGAGAAAACTGACTAGTATAGTTGAACATTTTGTCGGACACGGTAAAAATTTTTCCCGACCTTCCCGCCACACTATTGTGACTGGAAGCTCTGAAAAAAGGGTCACTGAAAGTACTAATGTACGTCAAAAATGCACCATGGTCCTTGCAAACAAATTTTCAAACCCTACCCATGTATAGGGAACCGCAATTCTCGAAAAAAGAAATCTGCGTGCTTCGCATGAAGCCTGATATAAATCGATGTATTATTAGTACTGCTGTGCGTAGGACAACTTTGGTGGAATTGCCTTGTTACTTCCTGTAGGACAACTTGACTAAATTACCATTTCCAAAACCCTCACTGCACCTCTCGCTGTTCACTTTCCTCACCAACTACCACCATCTTCAGCAAATTGACTGACGGTTACTATCCTAATTTGCGATCATCATATGAAAACTATTTCATTGGCATTTCAAACTACACCTGGGGAAAGCAGGATTTTCTCAAGAAATGGACCAGAATGGCTGCAAAAGCCGTCAAATTTAAAAAAGATTTCTCTGGGAGGACCCTCAGTCCCCAGCCTCCGGCTCCGAGCCTTCGTCGATCGCGGTTCAAAGCTTCGCCGGCTACAACTTTCCAAGTTGCAGCCCCCAGTAAAAATTACTTCTCTGGCACTTTAACTGCCGACCGCTTGACAATGTCCATTTAAAAACTACCATGCAAAAGATCTCATTCACTTCTTTAAGTATTACATAGTCTAAAACCTTCAAAATCGACACTATCCTTATTTTTCACACTAATAAAAATGTTGAGGGGCAATTGTGCCAGACCATCGACAAAATGAAACATAAACTGATAAAAGAGAGCCTCCATAGAGCAGGATTGAGGTTCCCATATTCTGCTCAATGGAAGAACAGGCACCTGGGGAACGAAGGAAACAAATTTATGCAATATACAAATACTGCATTTAAAACTAAATAAAAACAATAGGCTACAATTAAATGTCTCAAGGCTGTTTTCTTTTTCGCGCTTCGCGCGCACCCGTTTTAAATTTTCGGGGTTACTTCTTGTAGAACATCCTGCTTGTCATAGCTTCGTACAAATTCTTCTGTTATCATTGAAACCACCAATGCCCGCATGGCCTTACGCAGCGCAGGGAAAGTTCCCCCTCCCCCAGAAATTTTCAAAGCAAAATTTTTATCACCATCGATCTGTGTAAATTCACCGACTCTTTAAAGATTGTTCAGATGCAAGTTATAAGGCACGGTAGATGTCATTTTTGGTACCGTAATAAGGGACAGGCGCTTAGCGAAGGGGGGGGGGGGCAGAGCCCTCTCCTTGAAGATACTTTTCTTTCTTAGCATTTCTATTACTCATATTACAAAAAAGTATGAAAGTGCAATTTTTCAGCGCGCTTCGGGCGCACCCATTCTGAATGCTAGACCTCCAATTCTTAAACGTATTGTTCCAAAGCCCCCGGAAACCCTCAAAATAATCCTTTCTCCCTACCTTCCTCAAGCCCTCAACATTACCGATCCCGGCCGACTGTTAGTCTCACGGAGTAAGAAAACAACTGAAAAAAATCCAGTTGTGATTTTTGTGGTATGTTAATTGCCACCTTGTGTCATTGGGAGTTGAAGCTAAAATGCATCATTGTAAAGCCTACAATTTCGTAAATACCCCAGAGCTTCCGGGGGCTTCTCCCCTGGACCCCCACCGGGGCTCTGCCCCATGGACCCCGTCAGGAGCCCTGAGGAGGCCCCTGGACCCCACGCCATTAGGGGGAGCGCTTCGCCCTCCCGCGGCGCCTTCGGCGCCGTTTGACAGTCCACTCGGCTTTGTCCCACTTTCAGACATCAAATCTCACCCCTGATCTGTGTACAAAAAGAAGAGCACGTTATAGAGGGATTTCATGTGACGTCACGCGCGTGGGATTCCTAGGCACTGAAGGGCAAACCACACACACGCAGTAAGCGTATTTACAGCACACGCGCAGGGCATAACCATAGATACTACTGTGACACAATGGACGCGTGACCGTCAAAACCAAAGAGACGCGCGATCACGTGATGTTGGTGAAACCACCTAGATAGAAAATTTCATTGTTAAAAGAGGTTAGGGGGCGTGCGCTTTTACAATGAGCTTTCTGTACGCGCAGAATACACTTCTCTGTGTATTATCCAGATTGCTATTTGATGCATATTTCTGCCGGCTCGGAAAAAGAACTCGCTTTAGTAGCTTTCCCGTTGCCAGAGCGTAACAAATTGAACGCGCATATAAAAGTGCGTCACTTGAAGATACCATAGAAACTGACCAATGAATAGACCTTATGCATCGACATCACACTGACGTCATTTTGGGTGAAAACAATGAAGCACACGTGCACTAACCACCATATTTTAAGTGACATTATTGAAGAGTAACACCTTACTATTTCTAAATAACAAGTATTAATACTGTTGTAAGACATTAATTTACCTGTTTGTTTCTCCTGGCTTGGAGTCCATTCTATGAAAAGGACAAGTTTCTTTTGGAGCAAGTTCAGAGGTGCGCCACTCGCCTTATACCCGAAGTGAGAATCTACCTTATCATGTTAGACTTAAGCATCTTGAGCTATCACCCTGGAGTTGAGAAGGATTAGGTGGACATGCTTCAGGTGTACAAATTTCTCTCTGAAAGGAATCCTTTGCCATCTTGTACTTGGGTTCGAGGCCATTGTAAGAAGCTAGTTAAGTGTTTTGCAAGGCTTGACATTAGGAAGTTCAGCTTCTCTCATAGAGTTGTCAACGAGTGGAATAATCTGCCTGAGTGGGTAGTTAACTCCACATCTGTGCACTGCTTTAAGGTTAACATTGACAAGTTCTTCCATAACTGTGGTAGAATCTAATTGTACTGGGCTCGTTGGTGTTGGTTGTTTGTTTTCAGTTAAGGTTGTATGGACTTCAGGGCATCTTATGGGGCCTTAATTCATAAGAGAACCTCCGAAGAGCGGGATATAGGTTCCCATATCCTGCTCTATGGAAAGAACAGGCGCCTGGGGAAAGTAGGAAACTTTTTATGCATTGAAAATACTGCATTTAAAACAAAAGAAAAACAATAGGCTACAAATAAATGTCTCAACGCTGTTTTCTTCTGCGCGCTTAGCGCGCACCCGTTTCAAACATTGCTGTGGGGTTTCGGGGTTACTTCCTGTAGAACGTCCTTCGTGTCATAGCTTCGTACAGACTCTTCTTATATCATCAAAACTACTAATGCCCCCATGGCAGTACGAAGCGTAGGGAAAGTTCCCCTCCCCAAGAACTTCCCAGTTCCCAAGGCAAAATTTTTATCACCATCGATCTGTGTTAATTTCCCCACTCTTTAAAGATTGTTTAGATGCAAGTTGTAAGCCACCGAAAGTGTCATTTTCGGTACCGTAATAAGGGACAGGCGCTTAGCGAAGGGGGGCAAGAGCCCTCTCCTTGAGGATACTTTTCTTTCTTAACATTTCTATTACTCATATCACTAAAATGTATGAAAAATGGGATTTTTTTTCAGCGCACTTTGAGCGCACCCATTCTGAATACTAGATCTCTCATTCTTTAAATTATGGCTCCATGAAACCCTCAAAGAAACCCGTTCTCCCCTACTTCCTCAAGCCCTCAGCATTATCGATTCCATCTGACTGTTAGTCACATGGAGTAAGAATATAATTGAAAAAAAGTCAAATTGTGATTTTTGTGGGTATGTTTATTGCCCATCTTATGTCGTTTGAAGTTGAAGCTAAAATGCATCATTTTAATGCCTACAATTTCGTAAATACCTCAGAGCTTCCGGGGGTTTTGCCCTCAGGACCCCCACCGGGGCTCTTCCCCTGGACCCCGCCAGGGGCCCTGAGGCGGGCCCCTGGACCCCACGCCGTTAGCGGGGAGCCCTTCGCGCTCCCGCGGCGTCTTCGGCGCCGTTTGACAGCCCACGCGAATTGCACCCCCACTTTCAGAAATCAAATCCTGCCCTTGACTCCAGGGTTCTAACCCAAAGACTTTAAAGTCTAATATGATAAGGCAGATTTCTTACTGCATGTATAAGACGAGTCGTGGTCCTCCTTTGAACTTGCTTTGAAATGAACTTGTCCACTTTTCCCAGAAGGGGCTCCAGCAAGAGCGGCCTAGTCAAGATGGGATCCTACAAACTGGTTATACAAACTTAGTACAATTTCTTTACTAAATTACTGGAATTTCTCTCGATCAATCCAAGCACCGTTAGCCCTAGCACTAGCAGCAGTGGCTGCACACTCAGTGCCGAGATGGCTTTAGATCCCCTGTAATAACAACATCCAGATCTTTCTCAAAAGTCAGTCACATTACTCAAAATAGTACCATTCATGTTATAATCATAGCTGAAATTTTTAGGACCAAAATGAAGGACTTTGCATTTATCTGTATTGAAAAACATTTGCCAAGTCTGAGACCATGAAAATAACCAAGTCTTTTTGAGTGGCAATGCACCATCATCCTTATCACTAATCTTCCCATAGAGCTAAGTCATATCAGCAAACTTACTTAAAATTTTGACACCGGAACCAGTGGCTTTCTAAGAAAAACCAAGACAGTAATTTGAGTAGTACAAGAATGACATTACAAATTATTGTGCAATCTACCATTGAAAATTGAGTGAATAAGTTTCGGTATTTTACATCACAGCTCAGCATTGTCCTGTGAAAACGGGAGTTGGGTCATTTGGATTCAATTTTCAATCTTTGTAACGTATATTTTTGCCGAAATTTTAAACTTTAAGTACACTTTAAGAAAGGAGCCTTCAACTGCTGCTCGACGCTTTTTTCATGAATACCGTTCAGGTATACTAACTTCCCCAATTCACTGGCGTAGCCAGCAGGGGACCCGACGGGCGCTGTTGAAAAAATGAAGGAGAGCAAAAGAAAAAACGGCGAGAGGAGGGCGGGATGGGAAGTTGGTGGGGCAGAGTTGCTGGTAGGGGGAGGGTAATTGGGAAATGTAACTGAGAAATTTTGCCTTCACAAGTGTGATCTTATTCATGATATTGAAAACTAAGACGAAACAGATTAACAGAACAATTGAAACAAAGTGTTCGGGAAGGTGAGAAGTTACGGTTGAATCGAGGTTTCGATTGGCCATACATGTGCTTGTTGCTTATACGCAGTCGACAAAAAACACGAGTATGCAGAATCGACGACATATTTATTTTATGCAAGACGCATTGGTAATAGGCCTCCCTAAAGTCAATCAAAACCTTGGATATTAATGGTGCCAGCTTCTGGAAACAGCGTTCCAGACCTTTTTTCCTTTTTCAACAAATTATGCCTTGGAGACTGTACCCTAACCTTTTTTCGAACCCTTCTTGATTGTGAAACAAAATAAATAAATCCGGAAAAAGTATTGGTTGTCAATGCCATCTAAGGCATATATCCCTCCCCGTGTGTTGACTCACACCATCCTGTCTTTTATAATAGAATTCAATGTACGGTATGTCATAACATTTTGTATTCTTTATACAGTACTTCTTATAGGCATATTTATAGCAGTAAAATTTTTCAAACTGCGTTTTCAAACTTTTAAAAGACCAAAGGGGATGTCATGTTTTATGGAAGGTATTTTAGTATAGATCAAGAGGGACGCAGTTTTGTTGTTTACGAGTTCTACTTTCATCCTTTTGTCCTAGATCCCCGACCAAAGCTTAAGCGGGAGCGATTTGCCCCAAAACACAACACTGGAGGCCCGAGCTATACGAGCATGGTTTTGATGTACTCTAAGCGTTCTTCAACATATCTTTTGTTTTTAGAAGCGATGCGTCTCTGGCTCGCTAGAGCGATAATTGAATTGTCAGGTTTTGAGTTGGAATTTTATGAGATTTGAAGAAAAATAGGAATTTTTAGTATTCGTTCCAGGAAAATGGGTTTTAATTATGGAATCCATGACTGGCTGTCTTGTATCGAACCCTTTGCTCGCCATGCGTACGTTGAAACAGACAAAAATATGGTGGTATGGTAAGCACGTAGTTTGCGTGCCGCCGGTGCCGTATTGTATAACTAACAGACTAAATGGTTCACGTAATTTTTTGTTGCATTCCCACTACCCGACCCCAAGTTTTATTAGTCCAGCTTCAGATTGAGGTAAGTGTCACCTGGAATGGTCATTAATGCCACCATGTTTTTTCGATTTCCTAACTTGTCTAGGAACAGAAAAATTCAGTTATATGGGTATGTTCGGGTGGTTTGGGGCACTTAATAATAATACTCTAGTATGAAACTGTACGACATACAATTAGAAACGCCGAGTGGGGTGGGGAAGCAAACACCCGTCTTCAGCTACATCCTTAAAGGGAGAATGCAGTCAACCCAATAAAGAATTGTATGGTAGACTATCCTGTTTCCTGAATGGCTCTCGAGAATCATGTGACAGTATATATTTCTCACTCAATTGTAAACTTTACGAGGAGCAACTGCTTGGTTTACCTTGAATATGCAGCATTT
Source organism: Holothuria leucospilota (assembly GCA_029531755.1). Lineage (NCBI taxonomy): Eukaryota > Metazoa > Echinodermata > Holothuroidea > Aspidochirotida > Holothuriidae > Holothuria > Holothuria leucospilota. The sequence continues at coordinate 36,389,562 of CM055974.1, read as the reverse complement.
GTGTCCTAAAATATCATGAAAGATGCTTGGAAGAGGAATAAGAAAAAGATTGTGACATTTAGCTATTGTTTCAAAATAAGTTTGGGGTGACTGCTTTTGACCTTTAAGTATTATTACGGTACCGTACTCTATAACATAAACAGGTAAAATGAAACAACATAATTTGAGTTTTTCAAGTCGAGCGCCTTGTTTTTAAAGTAGTTGTACTCCGACTCAAACTCTAGTATGATCATACAAGTAGAAGTGCCGGTTGGGGGGCTGGAGCGAAAACCCTTCTTCACTCTCATCCTTAAGCATTAGCACGGTACCGTAATTGTATATTGCCTGAAACACGCCCAAATGATGTTGTTTCAATATGCTTGAATGTTATACCATAGTTAATATTAACTATGGTTATACATTTTCCTGTTAGTGTTTACAGCATCCCGCGTAGTTTGCACTATAAACGACATCGGTAGGTGTGGAGGGGGGCTGGAGAAGTCAGGGGGAGCACAGGAAGCCGTGGTCTTCCCTGTCGCAGAATATTTTCCAATTTCTTCGGAAAACATGAAGTCATGATCCATGGGCGTCAATCCTGGGGGGGGGGGGGGACGGGGGGACAAGTCCCCCCACATTTCGATGGGTGGGGGACACAATATCAAATGTCCCCCCCCCCACATTTGCGTAAAGAGTAGTGCCGTGGCTCTATTTGACTGGCTTTTTGAGTGGTATGTAGGTTTGTTGGGCAATTGTTAAGTGTCTCGATGCAGATTCTGAATGCACATTTTTTTTTCTGAATGCACATTTTGTCAGGGAAATCTTATATAATGACAAAATTTCGGCGCGCTTCGCGAGCATGCGTCACGGTTTGCACTCCTTCTCATGACCATTAAAAAGGTAAAAAAATGGAACTATTCTGATCACAACACTCTCCGAAAACAGACATACATCTCCAAACATCTGAAGGGGCCTCTCATCAATATGGGATCATTCAATCAGTGGCACACGCAGAGGGGGAGGACCATTCGGCTATGCCCCCTCACTTATTCCGATTTTTTTAAGTTCCTAAAAATACGTAATTTTTTAAACACAAATTTTACTTCAAAGGGTAGCATATTTGGCACCAGATTGCATGTAAGGACACCTTATTTTTCAAAAATTTTCAAAGGGGAGGGGGACACCCGTCCCCCACGCCGGCGGTCACACAACATACTGCATGCCCCGCCCCCTTGAGACAAATCCTGGGTACGCCACTGCATTCAGTCTAATTTGTAGCATGATGTGGAAGGTTGAAAGTACTTTGTTGCCGTTAAACATTTGTCAAAAATTTTTACAGAGCGCTTCGCTGATGCCATTATCGGTATAGATGGTGACTGTTAATACACTTACGACTTAAAAGCATTCTGAAAACGCCCTTGCTAGTCCTTCACAACTTTGCTATACTACGATCAGCTCCAAAAATATCCCAAAGATAGCACCATTTTGCATCTAAGCAACCTTAAATTAACAAAAATTTCTCGAAGGGGAGGGGGCGCCCCCTCCCCTTGGACCCCTCCCGCAGGACGACACATTTATGTAGTGACAAAGGAAGGATCCCCACTGCTGTATACAAAACGCAGAGCGCTCATAAACAAAGTGCAATTTACACGTCTCCACTCAGTTGGAAAAAAAAAAACATCCAGCCAGTGGGAATTTGGGACGGTCACCTTCACACCCCAAAACATGTCACCCTAGCAACGGGCCTGGTCGGGTCCATGATTTCCGACAATGATCCACGCTGCGAAGCGTGGTTTCAGCTATTTTGGGACATGGTAAAATGTATATTACCTGGCAGATCTCAATGATGGTCATGTTAACTTTGAAATGATAATTCTTATTAGACAGGCCCGTAGCCAGGCCGGGGCACGAGGGGGCCGTGCCCCCGTGCGGACCAGTGTGCCCCCTATAGGGAAAATCGATCAAAAATAAAACTTTAGTACATGTAAACGGTGGCCCTGGTATTACACCAAGCGATTTGTAACCAAAAATGATCCCAAAAGGAGTTTAATTATGAACGTATTTTGTTCTCTGTAACATTTTTGTTCTAAAATCACAAAATTTTTCGCACGCTACGCGCGCTTTCATCTTTAGTTACATATAGTTTAAACACCCGTTTCAGATATGTTGGCTTAATTTATAAATGTACAGGTTCCACAATTAGGCTATTGTTCTTTCGTGTAGGTGTGATTCCCGGAAAAAACACAAAACTGAATCAAAAAAAAATTCCATCCTCTTTCTCTTACGATCGGGAAGATTCTTAATTCAGACTCAACATCATGATAATCATTTTGTATGAAACGTAAAGTGTCTCAGTGTTCAGGGGTGGTGGAAGGGGGCATCCCCTCGCGACCAGTCGCCCGGCGTCTTGGTTTTGTTCTTAAAGACTGACACTCATCACCCCAAATACATTTTGGTTGGGAGAAAGCAAAATTCTCAATTGGTCATAGGTGAATGCTCTTTGATAAACATCAAAGCTCACAACACACAGTATGCGCAGAGAATGTTCTGACTACATATTATGGCCTTGTACGCCCAACAGGATATGCCCTTAAGCAATGAACTAGGTTTGTGTCTGCACAAGGAGGGGCTCAACACAGTTATGGAAGGAGTAACTTAGTCGGGAGAATTGGAACTGTCTAGGACGAAGAGGGCAGATCCTTACATAGAAACCCAAATTTTCTAACTTTCCTTAATAAGAACCAAATATTTTCAATTTTTCTTCAACAGAACCCCAAATATTTCGCTGGTCGCCCAAAATTTCGCTTTCGGTATCCAATCTGTAACCCATTGATTCTGACGGGGCTTCGGGTTGCTGGACCTCTTAGGGGAGCTTGGTACCTTCGGCGGGCTTATCTTTCCACCACCCCTTGCTGAGTCTGTATGCAGGTTTTACCGTGGTAAATAATTTTCCTGCAAAATTTCGGCGCCCTTCGCGCGCAATTCTCACAAGCGAAGTAATATCACCCATGAACATTATTAGTACAAAAATTCAAGTGAACTCTTCCAGCCAAAGCTAGGTGAAGTCTCAAAGTTAGATCCCGGACATCAAGGGGCTTTCATGTAGTAATCTAGTACCTTGAGCAGTTTGAGTAACATTCGCTCCGCGACGACTATACGGTTTGAAGCTACATTTACTCTTACCAAAAATTTATTCCAAAATTTACTTTTTCTCATGTTTTTTTTCATGTAAAATTTCGTTCAAAGTAGAAATACGATAATGACCATCTGAAGTGTGAACTGTGAAGACATTGGTGTGCTCTCACTGTCATTCAAGGTCCTGCTCAAAGCTCCATGCTGGTGTTCCCATATTGTTAATTCGCCACATATTCGGGGAATTTCCCTCTGGGTCCTAACAAAATCATACTGGATCACACCAAGCCTGCCTAATGGCAGCCCCTGGTCCCGCCTCGCCTTTCGCAAAGTACTTACCCGTCTTCAGTTGCGTTCGCTGAGCTGAAGATATATCGTGATTATAGTGTTGTTCCCTTCACTCGTGGAGAATTTCTACGTCTCTGTATTGCAAACGGAGGGAAAAAGTTCCATCAAAAGAGTGAAATTTTCGCGCGCTTCGGCGCGCGTATGTGCACACGTAAAACCGATACCTTTATGCTATGTGTGGTAAGCTTGAGATATAATCCCCTGTAGTTCCGTCAAACTGTAATCCTGTGGTGGTACTACTGACAACAAACATAATCTTCTTCGGTGCCCCTCTATGAGGTGTCGGTGCCCCCTATATCAGAATTCCTGGCTACGGGCCTGTTATTAGAATAGGGTGTCAGTCATAAGGGGGGGGGGAGGAAAGGGCCTATAGGAAGACACCCCTCTTCAAAACCAAAGGGATTGGTTTGTGCGAAGTCATGTATGTCCCCCGTCCCCCCCCCCCCCCCACATTTGAATACGGATTGACGCCCCTGTCATGATCTATAGGTACGATAAAATGTATAATCCTGAAGCTCGGAGGTAACGCCAGATTTTGTCCGACAGGGGTCAAACTTTCCTACGTGGGACTACAGCCTGAAGCCCCGACAAGGGCGACGGGTTGCCGAAATGGTTGTCGACAACAAAATCCAAAATTTTCGGAGTGCATTTGGGTTTTGTAGTTGTGAAATTGGAAAATCTGAGGGATTCATTACAGGATCTGCCCTCAGGGCTAAATCAAAATATCAGCTATAAATCACCGACGGAGGCGAATGGCTGTTGTGAGCTACTTCATATTTTATGATCGTTTCCAAACTACACAGAAATATTTAGCCGACCCTGGGGATCCTTCCTCGACAAGGGACGTGGCCCCTACCCCATCTGGTATCACCACTGTCCCGACAACGATCAGTCTCCCTGACTTTTTACTTGGTCTCAAGAGCACAAATCCTTCAACTCGAACACAAAATTTCCGACACCTTTCGGGCGCTGTAGGGTTCTGCTTTACTTACTTGTGACTTTGACATGCTACAACTTTCCAAATTGGAATTCAAACAATGATTGCTGGTACACAACTTTCTGAAGTTTAAATATACGCTAACTAAGACTTCTTTCCAAAATTTTAACTGTCATAATATGGTAATTTAAACATCTACCGAAGGCCAGCTTGTGTCGGCTGTACTGTGATTGGTAGCTTCAACCAGACAAAACTTTAATTTTGCTTGCGTTCAAGCTTGAAAAGGATCGGTGGGGGCAGTTGGGGACGTTGGGGCGTCCGGGTTGAAAACACTTTAGTACACTATTTCATAGGCCGCTATATACTCGGCTTTTGTCAAACTTGAAGTCACCCCCTCAGTGAAAAGATCCTGCACGCGGGGTTGTATATAGCTGCATTTAACAAACCAGAAACCATTCCTTTATCATTAGCTTAAGCACTTAAAATATGGTCCGTTTCCTGGTCTCTGGACCCTTGAAAAAATGTTTTCATCGGGCACAAGCTACCCCTCATATAAAAGTTCAAGAGTAGGCCTTTTACAATGATGTAAAATTTGTGTACCATGACGTTTGAGATTTTGAGCTAGGAGAGCTTTTATGATAGGGCAGGGGTGGCGCCAGGATTTGCCCGACAGGGGGGCTAAGCTCCCCGACGGTGGCCAGCAACCCGAAGCCTCGACGAGGGCGATAAAGTGCCGAGACGATGTTTGAAGAAAAATTTTGGCGCGCGAAGCGCTCCGAAAATTTCGGGCTCTTATTGGGGAAAATTTGAAATGAAAATTTGGGCTTTTACTATGGAAAATTTGGGTTTTTAACGAAGAAACTTGGAAAATTTGGGGTCTTCTTTGAAAAATTTGCCCTAATTTAGACCAAAATTACGTAAATCGTCGGGACGACTGGCAGTTGTCGGGGACTACATATTTTACCGAATACATAACAGCTCCTTCCCCAACGAAACCGGAAAATTTCCCCGACGGGGGGCCAGTCTTCCCCGACGGGGGGCATGACCCCCCTTCCCCCAACTGGCGCCACCATTGTGATAGGGTGGTAGTTCCTGCTCTTTTTACTTCATACAAAATGTCATTTTGCATGGCGGAAGGAAAAATATCCGCAAAAAGGTCCTGAAATGCCTTCAATTTTCTTTAGCTTTTCATGGTGAGTACTTCAATTCCTTCCCTACCCCGAATTTATCATAAATTGAACATATCATTTCAGCAGCATGGTCTATACTGTCCCCCCAAGTTTTTTCCAAGGTGCTAAATTCATAGGGGAATATCCTCCCTTGAATTAGTGGTGTGAGATGGCAGGAAAAACATTGAGGGAGACTTGGTCAAGTTTAAAGGAGCTGATACCATAGGCCTTGGTTACACCTAGGGTGTATGCATGCACTCTGCTGTTTAGTAAGGTTAGTGCTCTGTAGTGGTGCCTCAATATGTAAGTTTACAGGAACGCGCTTTCTGAAGTTTAAATAAATGCTAAGACTTCTTTGCAAAATCCTTACCGTAATGATATGGTAATTTTAATATCAAATGACAGCCAGCTTGTCGGCTGTTCTGTGATTGGTATCTTTAACCTGAAGGAGCATTTTGCATTCAAGAGCGTATCAAGGGAGGGAGGTGGGGAGCGATGGCTGCGCCCCGGTATGAAGATACTACTTTACTATAAACTCTTCCATAGGCCGTCATACTCGGCATTTGTAAAACTTGAAGTCAACCCCTTCAATTAAATGATCCTGCATAAGTCCTGGCAGATGTACAAGGCTGTCAACGAACCCGTAACCATTCCTTTATTATTAACCTCATGCAGCACTTAAAATTTGGTCCGACTTACACACTAAAACGGGCCTTAATTGTTACGCTGCCTCTCATTCCTTGTCAAAGTTTTCAACGCCAGCATGTCATCCATCAATGCAAAGCTCACGAGTTGGTTGCTACTGGCACATAAGAATTTTCGCAGCATGACCATTGACTTTTTGAGCTACAGGCGCATGAATAAAAAACTTGTGATCCGCCACCCTCGCCCCTTGTCACTCACACCAATATATGAGATAGGTCCGCTGTCTCTCCAAAATCTCACAATCGGCTCAGGTGGTACCAATTTCAACCATTTTTGACAGCATAATCTCCCAACCCAGTCACTACCAAACTACATCTAACAAAGGATTCACTGCCTCATAACAGGGACAAAAATCAACCCAAACAAATTTTTTAGGGACTACATGTCCCCAGCCAAAGTGCAATTTTATGGAATGGTGGAGCGCCCCCTTAAAACGGCAGGGAAAACGCGGAGGGAGACTTGGTCAAGTTTAAAGGAACCGCTGTCTTCTTTTACAAATCATCGCACCATGAAACGTGGACAATGGTCACCCATTGTTGGCAGATACTTAGCCCTACCCCTAAGAAACTTAATCCATAGTTACAATACAAGGAGAGCATTTTACAGTCGGTCATTTATGAATATTCAGTCCAGAGTGGCTTTCGTTTAGAAACAAGTGTTGCTTTAGGAACCTAGGCGAATTCGGTATCAATAAAGACAGGTCTCCCGGCTACTTACGTAGCCGGGAGCCCTGTCTTTATTGATACCTTTCGTATCAAATGCAATCTACATGAAATATGGAATCGATTTCATTCAAGAACGGGAAAAAATTCATAAAACTATTAGCAATTTCAAGCGAAAAAAATGCAACGTGGAAAGGGGGGGGGGGGGGTGTACGACTTGATAATGTAGGCTACATGCAATAGCGTGTAGTGACCTGATTTGGAAATTAACAGTAAGATATGATTAACAAAACGAAGCCTAATTAAGAAAAGAAAAAGTGGGAACGAAGAGAAGTCGATAAAGGCTACAAAAAGTAAGATATGAAAGAGAAAGCAACTGTAAAAAGTCTACAGTTGCCCAACACTAAAACCGCAAAACGAGAAAAACACACTGCCCAGTCTCCGGGAGGACTTGAACTCACGTACTTAACAGTCGGAGTCGAGCGCCATCACGATACCAACCAAGCCACAACATTGCTGATAATCTAGCGCACAATAATTAATATTAGTAGTCTATAGTGTTAAGTTGTGTGATAAACAAGTAGAAGTGCCGGATGCAAGGGGCGTCGGGAGCTCGGAGCGAGCACCCCTTTTTCACTTGCATTATTAAAATATTGGTACCGTACTTTAAATTGCCTGAAACACGCCCCCAAAATTTGTTTCAGCATGCTTGAATGTTACGCTATTCATGTTTATAGCATGGCCTGTAATTAATGTTTCTTAGGAGCCTGCCCTATGAATGACATCACTGATAGGGGTGGGGAAGGGGCGGGGTAAAGCTCAGGAAGCCGTGGTCTTTGCCGGTCGCAAAATTTTGGGAATTGCTTCGGTATATATGTAGTCGGGATAGTCCTAGTTGTAGGTACGATAAAATGTGTAATCCCGAAGCTGGCCGGGGGTAGCGCCAGAATTTGCGCCAAACTTCTCTACGTAGGACTGCAACCCGAAGCCTCGACAAGGGAGACGGAGTGCCGTGAGGTCGTGGAGAGTAAAATTCAAAATTTTCGGCGCGCATTTTGGGTTTTAAGGCGTGAAATGGGAAAATTTGGGGGGATTTACTACAGGACCTGCCCTCATTTAAATCAAAATATCAAGTAAACCACAAGGGGCGACTGGCTATTGTGGACTACTTCATATTGTAACGGTTTCCGACTACACTGGAAAATTTAAACGACCTTGCGGGGATCCGTCCTCGACGAGGGACATACATGGCACCTAAAATCATCTGGTTTCACCACTGACGGTCCCGACGACGATCAGTCCCCTGACTTTCTGACTTCCTCAGGCTAGCTTGGTCTCAAGAGCATGACAAATTCTCCAACTCGAACACGTTTTCAGCGCCCTTCGGGCGCTGTAGAGTTCGAGCTTTACTTACTTGTGACTTTAACATGCTACAGCTTTTCAAAGGCCTTCAAACGGACCAAAATCAAGTATACGCAAATCAATGGAAGAATGATTACTGGTACACGTAGCGTACCACTTATTACCCCCTCCCCACGTACGACGGCACCTTTAGGTAGTGACAAAGGAAGGATCCCACTGCTGTATGTAAAACGCAGGGCGTATAAAAAAATGGTGCAATTTACGCGCCACCATTCAGTTAGAAAAAATATCCATCCAGTCGGAATTTGGGACCTTCAAACCACCCCTCCCCCCCAAACATATGACCCTAGCTACGGCCCTGCTAATAATTATACAACTTACAAGCTGCACTGCGCGCACACATTTGCAATAAGGTTGATTCGTGGGCTGTCTTTTGGCAATGAAACCGCGTATACGTATATCTGTATATGGCGTGATATTGTAACACGGCCTTGCACCAAAGAGCCGGATATCCGGTTCAATGCCTTGCTCAGACTTCCGTGTGACCAAGTTGGCAACATAGAGCAGGATATATCCTGCTCTATGTTTGGCAACTTCTTTTTGGAAGTTTGAAGTTCTTTATTTCCACGATTATGCGTATTATTTCCTGATTATGATGAAGCGTTGTAGATAGTTACTAATAATGATCACTAAACTGTAACGAACGGTTGCAAAACATACATATAGTAAGTGAAAACTAGGATCTAGCCTTTCCTGGCGTTTTTTGTTGACAGATCTAGCGTTTTTCTTGTCACTTGTCGCTGGTAACCCCCACCACACATGCGACTAGAGAGGCGAGGCAAGACTCGGTCTGCGCAAGCGCAGTTACCTTAACAACACAACTCGCAGATGTGGGATCAAGACCGAACAGCACAAAACCTGCTTAGAGAAGTCCTTCGAATATCGAAGTTTCTTTTTATTGTCATACAATAATGCCACCAAAAGCTGCACCTAAGCAGAAGGTACTGTAAGCAATGTCACAAATGTCGAACAACCATTTCTAAGTGACGTTTCCGCCGACTCTGGGTCTGCATAGAGTGTACAAAGATTACTGATTAGCCTAACGTTAGCCGAATAGACTGGCGGATAGCCCAACTTGCCATTAACCTTAGGCCTAGCCTAGGGTACCTAGGCCTATAATAGTTCTCACGTATGATGGGGTGACCGTCGAGTGCGCATCTAGCATAACATATCATACAAAAAGCTTGCAATGGTAGGGTTCATAAGTGCGCATTCGACGGTCAACACACTAGGCCTAGGCCTATACACTTTGCTCCCTGAACTAGGCCTAGGCCTAGGCTATTGCAACACAAACTTTTGACCCCATGTTACTGTGAGAGTAACATCGTCAGCGTGCGTTGCTGCAGTGATTGTTGCTAGGCCTATATACCCGTATGCGCGTGTAGGGCCAATGATTTTCCGCTTCACAAATCATAGAATTCCGTTTTAACTTTCCAAAATCCGCAAAATTCCGTTTCAAGCATAACCCATTTCCGTGATTTTCTGATTTTGGAGTAATTGTGTTGAAAACAAGTCCTAAACTTGTCTGGTTACGATCCTGAAGGCAGCAAACACTTGTAACACACGAGTGATCTAGCCTAACACACTATAGCATAGGCAAACTGGAGCCTATACCGGCAAAATTTTACCGATTTTCGTAAATGTCATACTTGTTTTCTGATCGCAACTTCAAGGTGTTTTGATGATTTTAAGGTAAATTTGCTACCATTTTAGGCGGTAAAATGTCTGAGTATGTCTTTGGTATATGCAGGCATTCATTTGGCATAGTTTTGAAGAAAAGTAACTCACTTTTTTTGTCAAAACTTTACATGTATTTTGAGCCTGATAATTTTTGCTAAATTCCGTAAAATTCCGTGCAGAAAAGAAAATTCCGTTTTTTTCCGCGTTTTTCCGCGATCGCGGAAAATCATTGGCCCTACGCGTGTATGAACATAACCATTGTCACATATAGAAATGACTACTCAAGACGCCATATTTGAGAGTGATTAATAACTATATTTTAATGCATAGAGCGAGGGCGCTCTTCTCAACTCCACATCCATGACATCTCCCTTTTTTTGGAAACGTGAAGATTGTTAATTAAGAATACATAAGTAATTGAGTCACGATAGCCACGTCGGTTAAACGATATATCAAACGATATGCAAGCAACGTGGAATAATAATAATATATTGATTACATATGTAAAAACAAGTTAAGTGATTTCTTTTCTTCCGAGTCGTCCGCTATAACTACAAAACGTCTCCTAAAACATATTTACAACAAATTACAGTTCTATCTGTATCTTGCCGGAGGGACAACTTTTCTGCCCGCCTTAGTATAATAAGGGGTAACTTCATCCCGACCTTTGCCTTTCAATAATTGTGAGTAATAACCTGTATTGTATGATACGGTAGACTCATCATTGGAATCCTCTATGTCAGAAAAATTATCAACATCTTCATCTCTATTTGTCATATCCTTGTTAAGATGATTTTGATTCCTTCTGAGACTAACTCCACTGTCAGTCTGAACCACAAATGATCTAGGCATTGCTGTTTGTTCTGTAATAACAGCAGGATTCCATGTTTTAGATTGGTCATCGTAGACCCTTACCCTGTCACCAACTGAAAAATTTTGGGGTGGACCTGCTCTTTTGTCGTAATATTTCTTTTGAGTGTTTTGTTTTTGAATGAGTTTTGTCCCTGTAGACTTTTCGACTAATTGAGGTTTCAACAGGTCACGAGTCATCGGTAGTTGGTCTCTCAACCTTCTTCCCATGAGAAGTTGAGCAGGACTTGCACCAATATCGTCTATTGGTGTATTTCGAAATGCGAGAATACCTTTGTACGGATCTTTGCCTTCGTGTGCACATTTTTTGAGAATTGATTTTACAGTCTGCACTGTCCTCTCTACTAGTCCATTAGACTGAGAGTAATGAGGACTACTGGTCAAATGTTTGAAATCCCAGTCTTTTGCAAACAACTCAAACTCGGCACTTTTGAACTGGGGACCATTATCTGATATCAGTTCTACTGGGACCCCATGTCTCGCAAAAATCGACTTAATTTGCGTAATGACATGATTACTGGTGGTAGACTGTAATAGGGCAACTTCAAAATATTTGGAATAATAATCCACCACTAAAAGGTAATTTTTACCTTGGAACTGAAACAAGTCAGTAGCAGTTTTAACCCATGGCCTATCTGGAATTTCATGAGGTATCATTGGCTCATGCTGGTTTTTTACTCTAAATGTTTGACAAGCAGAACATCTAGCAACCATGTCTTCAATTTGCCCTGATAGACCTGGCCAGAATAAGCACTGTCTAGCCCTGGACTTACACCTATTGATACCTTGGTGGCCCTCATGTATACGTTTCAACATGTCTTGTCTAAGACTATTTGGAATAACTACTTTATCACCCTTAAATACAATACCATTGCATTCTGTTAACTCGGCTCTATGATGCCAATACTGGCTAACCTCTGGGCTGACCTCGTGTTTGTCAATGGGCCAACCATCTTTGATATGGGTGATGACTTGCTGCATGACAGCATCTTTTTCTGTTTCACTTTTAATTTCGTCAAGTTTTGAATCCGAAATAGGTAAGTTGTTAAGTAACATATGAACATGCATTTCGATTTCATCTTCCAGAGTACCTTTACCACTTACTGGTAGGTAAGCGCGAGATAACGCATCAGCAATGTGCATCTCTTTGCCTGGCTTATAGACAATTTCTACTTGGTACTTCTGAAGCCTGAGCATTAACCTTTGTAACCTAGCTGGGGCTTGGCTAAGAGGTTTCTTCATAATCGCCTCGAGAGGCTTATGATCAGACTCTACTTAAATGTGTTTGCCATAAACATACTGGTTGAACCTTTCACACGCATAGACTACCGCTAGGAGCTCTTTTTCTATTTGAGCGTAATTTGTCTCACTCCTAGTCATGGCTCTAGAGGCGTATGCGACTGGTTTCCCATGCTGCAAAAGGACACTCCCTATGCCACTCTTTGAAGCGTCTGTCGATATGACAACAGGTTCATTGGCATCGAAATAAGTTAATACAGGAGATTGTGAAACCAATTCTTTCAGCTTATTAAATGCTGTCTCATGAGGACTTCCCCATTCCCAAACTGTTGTTTCTTTAATAAGCTCATGCAAAGGGGCATTAATTTCTGACAAATTAGGAATATACTTTGATAAGTAATTAATCATTCCCAAGAACCATTGGAGATCAGCTTTGTTTTGAGGATGAGGCATATTTGTGCCTCGACCTTGGTTGTATCAGGTTTAAAACCTTCAACTGACAGAATGTGGCCCAAATAAAAAATTTCTTCCTTTGCTATTTGACATTTTCCCCTATTTAATTTGATGTTATTGTCTTTGGCCACCTTCAAAACTTTTCTCAACCTTGCATCATGCTCTTGCCTAACCTTTCCATACACCAAAATATCATCCATGTAAATTTCAACACCTTCTTGACCTTCAAACAAACCACTTACTATAGAATGAAATACTTCGGGTGCACTGCAGATACCGAAAGGTAGTCTAAGATACTTATATCTGCCAAATGGTGTATTTAATGTACACAAATCAGTACTGGGTGAATCCAACTGGATCTGCCAAAACCCACTACTAGCATCCAAAATGCTAAAATACTTTGCCCCATTAACTCTGGTACTGATTTCTTCTACTGTAGGCAATTTGTAGTGCGATCTTTGAATTGCCTTATTAAGATCTTTAGGATCTAAGCATACCCGTAAAGACCCATTCTTTTTATCTACCAAAACGATAGAATTAACCCACTGTGTAGTGTATGAAACTTTCTCTATGACACCTAACTGTTCCATTCTGTTCAGTTCGGCTTTGAGTTTAGAGTGTAGTTTTACAGGAATTTTCCTGGCTGCGTGAATTACCGGTGGTACATCTGGGTTGACCGTTATCTTATGAAGGCCTGGCAAGCATCCCAGTCCGGTAAACACATCGCTGAAATATCATCAGAAGTGTCATCATTGATATGATTAATACGTTGCATGAGATCAAGAGACTCACAGGCATCCGCTCCTAGTATGGGTTGCGCTTTAATATCAACAACTTGAAAAATTAGCCACTGTGTGACACTCTGGTGCTGACAACGCAGACGACATTGACCTTTCACGGCAATTTTCTCATCACTGTATGTAGTAAGCTTCGAGCCCGATGGTTTCAGCCGCTCCTTCCGTGGACACTCCGCTCTCCTTCCACTCCGTGGAACTCTTATCAGGTTGGGGGTCAACGGGGTCAGCGTCATCTCCCAGCGCACCAATGTAAAAGTCGCTGTCTTCATTATAGGAGGCTGCTGCAGAGGCACTCTGTATTTCGGGTGTGTTCCCAGATATGGTATTTACTTTCTTATCTGGTTTTGTTCGGCAGCACTTAGCAAAGTGGTTCTTGCGTCCACATTTCTTACATGTCTGTCCATATGCAGGACATTCCCCGACGAAATGGTCTCGCCCACATCTGCCACAGTTAGTAATAAATGGCTTTCCTGCCCCTGTGTCAGAGTTAGATTTTTCACTTTTCTTCTTAGGCTTACCTCGGTTAGGGTGTCCACTATGTTTTGCTTTGTTCTTTGACTGTACATTATGAACAGAATAATCGCTTGTTCCAGTTAATGTTTTAAGCTGATTCTTTGAAGTTTCGCTGGCGCGGCAAGTCGTGATAGTTTTTTCCAATGTAAGATCTGCATCACGTAACAATCGCTCACGTAGTTTATTGTCAACTAGACCACAAACAATTCTGTCCCAAATTAGGCCATCCTGAAGTGTGTTAAATTCACAGCTTTGCGCCAACCTTTTCAAATCCGTCACATAATGATCAAAAGATTCTGATGTGCCTTGGTTTCTTGTGAAAAACAAATGTCTTTCGTAGGTTAAATTTTTTCTAGGATTACAAAACTCCTCAAACTTCTTGAGAACGTCGTTCACTTTTTCTTTGCTTTCTTCGTCCGCGAAAGTGAAAGTATTGTAAAGTTCTAACGCTTCGTCTCCAGCCACGTGGAGAAGTACTGCGCACTGATGTTTTTCTGGCTTTGTACTCAGCTCCGAAGCTTCGAGGTATAACTGAAATCGTTGCTTCCAACGCTTGAAATTTTCCGCTAAATTTCCCTGCAAACTTAAGGGTGGCGGTGGTTTGTAGCGCTCCATATTTGACGCTTATTCTGACACCATGTCACGTATAGAAATGACTACTCAAGACGCCATATTTGAGAGTGATTAATAACTATATTTTAATGCATAGAGCGAGGGCGCTCTTCTCAACTCCACATCCATGACAACCATAGCTATGGACTATGTAACAATCAGGGTTTGCGTTTCTCTGAAAAAGTCGTAATTTTTCATGATAGTATTTTCTTTTTTACGACCATTCAAAATTTTGTGTCATAATTTTTGAAATTTCTGGCGTAAATGATTAAATATACAATGGCTACCACAATAAGCTGTGAACGGCAATGTTAGGCATATAGGCCAAGGCTGACAACAACCTTAGCGCAACTTATCGATAAATTCAAGTGTGCATGAAATAATTTAATACCAACCTGTTTTATGATGAGAAACGATCCTTGTATAATAAAAAATATTTTCCCTTCCCTCAAAGAGAAAGTTAGCCAAAAATATCCAATATATTCCCTGTATGATCCAGCAACAGGTGTAGCTTTACCTAACGAACATCCAATGCATGCATTGTATGTTGTATCACTTGTATCCAGGGCAGCCCAGTATAACAGACCGATCGACTACGCACACGTTTTACGAAGAATTTGTTGTGAGCACTCGTCAGTCTAACGTTAGTCTACTATAGTACTAAGTACTAGAAAACCCTTGTACGACAGCACAGCAGCTCCTGCTCCCGATGCAACTTATGCTGCAGAGAATGGGAACTTGTAACGTTAGGCCTGCCGGTTTTAGGGCTTTTTTATCGTTATGGTAAACTAGTGGAATGCGTAGTGTGAACAATATTATATTTCAGCAGGTGAGTGTTCAGTGGGTTGAATTTCTATCGTAAAGATGGGCAAGTCAAAATTTAAATTTACGACTGAACTGTATTTTTGGTCGTAAGTAAAATTATGTTGGCGTAAAAAACGCCCGTTTTGGCGTAAAACGCAAACCCTGGTAACAATTGAACAGTATTGCGTGCTATTTAGCATACAATAGTGTGAACGTCCTAGTAACAAGATTTAGCAGCTTGATAGAATGTTTAAAAAACAAAGCAGGATCATTTGTGTAAATCAAAATTTCTGATCTCTTTTTGGACACTAAGTGCAAATAATCTTAGAATGAAGGGTCTTAAGTTAAACATATAAAGGCCCCGTAGGCCTAGAGGTCACTTACATAGGAGTATACCCTACGTGAATTTGAGAAAGATCGAGACCATTCAAAATTTTTGAAGGTGCGGTAGCCCAGTTTTGCCAATGGGTATATTGCTGACCCACAGGCTCCCCTGACGTAGTATAGTACACCATATACTATGTATTATACAGACGGAAATTAAAGGTATGTCACAAATCTCCTAGCTGGAACAAACAATTTTTAAAAGTTTCTGGCATAATTACTGCACTTTTCTGGCTAAATTTGTCTGTGTTGACACTTTTGGTCATAAGGTTTCTCAAGGCAGTTCTTTTTTCTGAATAATTTCACGTGGCGTTGTCTGAAGGACGAAATTTGATGGAGTAACAGTTTGAGGATGGTAGCTGCTGATAGGAATAGCATTCAGCACTTCCACATTACAACCTAAAATTTTCTCTAAAGTTCTCTTAACTCTCAAGGTTACTTCCTAAATTTGTCAATTATGGTTCGCTTTTCATTATTACAAATCTTACAGATACATATTAGCATTAATATGAATGATTTTTGAACAAAGAATTTCATAAAATTTGAAAACTTTTTGAAAAGTGGAAGGGCTTGCCTCTTCTATGAGCATATTGGCAGTTGAAGACAATTGAACAGCTACAGATCAACTGCCACAAATGCTTGTAGAGAATGCCAGCTCTGGATCTGGATCTGGATCTGGATCTGGATAAATACTGCACAACACTCCTGGTGGAGTCAAATGTGCAGGGTTGGGTGTGCGCATGAAGTTAGTCGTCCCGTCTGAGAATCCTCAAGGCTGCGCTCTTGAACTGCTTGGGGTCCTCGAGATCTGTTATGTTCTGGGGGAGAAGGTTCCAGTCCCTGACGGTCCGAGGAAAGAAACTGTATTTGTAGCAGTCCTTATTAACATGTTAAAGGGCAAAGGAGGGCTAAGGCCCCATAAGATGCCCTGAAGTCCAAACAACCTTAACTGAAAACAAACAACCAACCAACACCAAACGAGCCCAGCCCAACTAGATTCTACCACAGTTATGAGAGAACTTGTCGATGTTAACCTTAAAGCAGTGCACCGATGTGGAGTTAACTACCCACTCAGGCAGACTATTCCACTCATTAACAACTCTATGAGAATAATGTCGAGCCTTGCAAAACACTTAACTAGCTTCTTACAATGGCCTCGAACCCGAGAATTACTTTGAACCTTTAAATAATTGCAAGATGACAAAGGATTCCTTTCAGAGAGAAATTTGTACACCTGAAGCATGTCCCCCCTAATCCTTCTCAACTCCAGGGTGGTAAGCCCAAGATGCTTAAGTCTAACATGATAAGGTAGGTGTTTCACAACGGGAATAAGGCGAGTGGCTCTCCTCTGAACCTGCTCTAAAAGAAACTTGTCCTTATCATGAAAGGGACTCCAAGCCTGGGCTGCATAGTTGAGGTGGGGTCTTACCAACTGCTTGTACAGATTTAGTACAGTTTCTTTACCAAAATTACTGAAATTCCTCTTGATCAATCCAAGCATCCTATTAGCCCTAGCAGCAGCAGCTGCACACTGTCTAGATGGCTTTAAATCTCCTGTAATAACTACACCCAGATCCTTCTCAAAAGTCACATCACTCAGAATACTACCATTCATGTTATAATCGTAGTTGAAATTTCTAGGACCAAAGTGTAGGACTTTGCACTTATCTGCATTAAAAGACATTTGCCAAGTCTGAGACCATGAAGATAACCTATCCAAGTCTTTTTGCAGTAAGGAGGCATCATCCTTATCACTAACCTTTCTATAGAGCTTAGTATCATCAGCGAACTTACTAATACTAGATGTGAGAGAGCTATCAATACCATTGACGAAAATTAGGAAAAGAAGCGGGCCAAGAACAGAACCCTGTGGAACTCCACTTGTAACTTCTTTCCAAGAAGAGAAATTACCATTAACAACAACTCTCTGAGATCTACCATTGAGCCATGAATTTATCCAGTCAGCACAACTGCCCTTGATGACTAACCTAGATGCAGTTTAACCATAAGTCTACGTAATGGAACTGTATCAAAGGCTTTTTGAAAATCAAGGTAAATGACATCAACACTGTGACCAGAATCAAGAGATAAAGAAACATCCTCAAGAAAGCGTAGTAAATTAGTAACACAAGATCTACTCGGTAAGAAACCATGCTGTGACAGATTGAGTAACCCATTGTCTAAAAGATATTTAAGTAAGCAATCCTTGATTACAGATTCCATAACTTTGCACACAACACTGGTTAAACTGACCGGCCGTTATTGGTTGGTATACGTATAAAGCTATTTGAATGATGATGCCTAGAAGGCTGCTGGACCGGTTGAAGGTTGTTCACTGGCAAGGCTAGGAGACCCAATCTGGCTTTGTGAAAAATTGCTAGCCTGTTGACAGTACGCCTGACTTTAAGGCTATCCTACCCTAGATCTTTTAACATTTCAGTCACGCTACTATGGGGGGAATAGTCATTACAGACAAACCTAGCAGCCCTACGTTAAATTTGCTCAACCTTATTGGATAGGGAAACGGTGTAGGGATCCCAAACGGAAGATGAATACTCCAATAAAGGCCTGACAAGAGTAAGGTAGGCATTAGCTTTAACACTCCTGGGACAGGAGTATAGATTCCTTCTGATAAACGCCAGAGACCTATTTGCAGACGAAGTGATATGGTTAATATGTCTATTCCAGGTAAGATTGTTTGAAATGTCAACACCTAGGTATGTATGAGGGGCAGTGGACACAAGGATATCTTTGTCTAGAGTATAATTAAAAAGCTTGGGATTCCTTGAGTGAGTAATCCTCATACAAAAGCACTTTTTGGTGTTAAAGTGCATTTGCCACTTATTTTGCCACTCAGAAAGGGTGTTTAAATCCTTTTGGAGTTGAACCTGGTCAAGGTTATTCTTTATCTGGCTATAAATAACACAATCGTCAGCAAAAAGTCTAGCCTGTGGAGCAGACTCTGTAGCAGTCTTCCAGAAGATGGCGCTCTCTCAGAAATCATAATACACCCTCTGTATATATTCTAAACAGAGTCTACAAACCTTTGTCCAGTTTTCATTTACACGAATACCCAAAATGCGGGATAGATTATTACTCATAAGAAGGTTACATCGTGTTCACGGCTACTGACTATTCATGTATATCAACGTCTTGCAACGATGCACATTTACGAATGCTTCTGAAGATATGGTGGCATCTTAAAACGGTACGTAATTATCATGTATGGGCTGAAAATCGAGCTAATCCTTGCAGTGAAAAGTCAAGCCTAACGTTAGGCGTAGGATCTTGTCCCAGATCTTGCCGGTTTGTACAAACTGGCCTGTATATATAGGCCCTCGCATGGACAAGACAACGTTCCTTGCCAGCTGTATATGTATACATGTACACGGTAGCAGCTAAGCCAGTAACTATACAGTAATAGCCGTACTGCACTGCATAACATGTATACAAGTGAAAAGAGTTGTCTGCTGTAGGCTGTAGCGAAGCAACCAGGTCGCTCATATTGACTCCACCCCTTACCAACGCTGCTGACGTGTACATTAATTATCATGAAGTTATTTTCGTCTCGGAAATGAGACTGGCTAGAAAGTTGGCAGGCTATTGTATTGTATTAAACTTCGTCTGTATACTGTACATTAACATCAGGGGTAAGCAAATATTAAGAATTGTACTTGTAACTGATGAAACTCAACAATAGCCTGCTTACAGCAGGCTACAAAAAGTCTGACTTCAGAAGAGATATTATCAGGCAGGTCATTGATATAGACTAAAAATAAGAGAGGACCTAAAACAGTACCTTGGGGGACACCAGAGATGACATCCACCCAATCAGAGAAATCACAACCCTCTGCTTGCATAACTTAAGGAAGTTAGAAATCCAAATAAGAGTATGGCCTTTAATGCCATAATTCTGTAACTTACAAAGCAAACGGTTATGAGGGACCGTATCAAAAGCCTTAGAAAAATCCATAATTATCATATCAGTCTGGGATCTATGGTCTAAAGATTGCACCAGATCAATGGTTGTTAAGACCAGTTGTGATTCACAAGAATGGCGTTGTCTAAAGCCATGCTGCCTGTTTGTGATAACTGAGTAGTTATCAAAGTGACCCATAATTTGAGAGTGTATAATGTGCTCAAGGACTTTGCCGCAAATTGAAGTAAGAGAGACCGGTCTATAGTTTGAAGCGAGGGAATGGTCACCTTTTTAAGGACTGGACTAATATTGGCACATAGCCAAGAGGATGGTAAAACACCAGTGTCCAGTGATTTCTGAAAAATGGAACAGAGGGCAGGGGTGACCTCCTTGGAAGCCAGTTTCAAGATATGAGCAGGTATACCATCAGGACCTGAGGCTTTATTTGGGTTCAGCTCTTTAAGCAGTTTGACAACACCCTCTAAAGAAACCTCAATATCAGGCATGGTAGGTATGGTGTTTGAGTCAACTGGAGGCAAGATGTCATTCTCACGTGTAAAGACCTTTTTGAATTGCTCATTTAAGATGTTAGCCTTCTGAGTGTTCTCCGAAACAAGTATCCCATCAGATTTTAAGGAAGGGATACCAACACTATCACATCTAAGATTTTTAATGAAAGACCAGGAACGTTTGGGTGAATCGGTGCACACTGTATTAACATAATTTCTGTAAGCAGTTCTTGTTGTTTTGTGAGTTAATTTGCATTGGGTTTGAAGTTTTCAAAGGAGGATGGAGTACGCATTTTACGCCAAGTGTTATAGGCCCTTTGCTTCCTATTCAATAGACGTTTTATATTCCTATCAATCCAGGGGGTTTGGTTCCTCTTTCTGACAATACGAGATGGAACATACGTATCCATGACCTCTTTGATTTTTCCCTCAAGTGCAGAGTACATAGTCTGTACAGAGCACTCTTGTTTAGTCAAGTTTGCACTGAACTTAGAAAGCTCAGATTTGATGCCATGAATGTCAGCTTTGTGAAAACTATAAACCTTCCTAGGCCTTTGCTTAGATATTTTGGGCCTAGTACTTATCATAATCATGGGGATGCCGTCATGGTCAGAAATGCCGGGTATCAGGGTAGACCTATCAACTAGAGTAGGATTTGTTGTCAAGAAAATATCTAGGATGTTATTAACTCTAGTAGGCTCACTAACCATTTGGTCAAGGCCAAATTCATTGCATATGTCAAGCATACATTTAGATAAGTCAAGATACTGTGAGCCAGGTTGGACAGATCTAGTGGACCAATCGATATCAGGAAGATTGAAGTCTCCTGCTAGATAGATCTGCCCATTCTTGTTCCTACTGGCACTTCTGAGGGAAGCACGTAGCTGGTCAAGGTAGTCTGTTGAGTTACCGTATTTGTGGGAACGGTAAAAAGACCCTATTAAAATTTGCTTGGCCCCTTGGATTTCAAGGGAAACCCAGACTACCTCACAATCCGAATCAAGGTCAGGTCTATAAGTAGCAAGGAGGTCGTTCTTCGTAGCAATCAAGACGCCCCCTTTAGACTGACCGTAATTTCTGTCTTTTCTAAAAACAGTATAATTACTGGGAAACAATTCATTACTAATGACAGAGCTATTTAAGTGAGTTTCTGTACCTATAATTACATCGGGGTTATTTTCATCAATGCAGGCATTTAAGTCTGCCACCTTATTTCGTAAGCCTTGAAAATTAATGACAAGGACTTTCAAATTACTCCTAATCGGTTTAGAATGAGGTCTACGTTCTGGTCGAGATTTGATGGTAGCTGGAGAAGACGTCAACAGTGGCGAAATGGGGGGATCACTAGTAATACTATGAGCATCAGGCGAAAGGCATGCAAACTATTAGATAAAACTGGGTCAGAATTGCTAAAGAGAGAACTAGAAAAGTTTGGGATGCCACATTGACAGCAAATCCAGGAAGCATTACTATTAGCTGCTATGCCCTGGTAAACAGCAGAGTTCATACTCATACAGTTTATATGATACCGGCCTTGGCACTGGTCACAACAGACAGCCCGTTGGCCCCATTTGGCTGCTTTGCCACACAAGACACATGGAAACTTAGGTGCGTATGGGCCAGGGTTGGGGTGCAGGTCCCCAGAAAGCATGATGACCAAGATTGACAAATAGGACACAGTAAGCTTAAGAAGCCGAGTGCCTGGAGGGGAAGGTAGACCAAGCTTAAATTGATGATGACTAGCCAACAGGGCAGTTAGGCTAGGTATGTGTTCAGCATAATTAAAAGGGACTGCATGTAGGTTTGTAATACCCCGGGGCTCACACTTAGATACAACAATATTAATAAAGCTAGAGTATTCATTATTGAGGGTAAGCCCAAAAATATTAGGGAAGAAACGAAGACCAAAACAGGACAAAAGGAAGAGCACGTATAACAATCCACCACCCCCCATAATTACTAATCAGCGGGATAAGCTGGGCACACCTACAATGCCAATACTCACGACAACCGACCATTGACCACGCAACAATGACAGGAATTTGTCCTTTTATGAAACGCTAACGAGTAATGTGGTGTTGGCTGACAAGGTACAATGTAGGCGAGCACAAAATTGTAGGCTACAATGAGGTTAGCTTAAGTTCCAAGTAACCAATCAAAAATTTCCACCACAAAAATATCCAAAATTTAGTCCAAGACCGGTAAGTTGAGATATCCACCGTGATGAGAATGTGGAATACTACTAGAAATATTGTCAATATATAACTATAACTGAGAAAAACAATAAAAACAGCAGAAAATCCCCACAGGTGAGAGCGAACGATGTTCACTACACGAGCATGCGCACACCCCTTCCACTTTTCAAAAAGTTTTCAAATTTTTTGAAATTAAATGTTCAAAAATCTTTCATATTAATGCTAATAGATATCTGCAAGATTAGTAATAATGAAAAGCGAACCATAATTGACAAATTTAGGAAGTAACCTTGAAAGTTAAGAGAACTTTAAAGAATATTTTAGGAGTATTTTATTATAGTCTGGAAGTGCTGAATGCTCTTCCTAGCAGCTACCATCCTCAAACTGTTACTCCATCAAAATTTTGTCCTTCAGACAATGCCACGTGAAATTATTTGGGAAAAAGAACTGCCGTGAGGTACCTTAATGTAACAGGGCAGGCCTGTTTATAAATTATCGTAAAGTCAGACACTTTTAATTCAAGTTTTATGTGTTATAATGTAGCATTGGCTTAGCCTAGGGTGACACTGTGTTACTAGGCCTAACGTTGGACTTGTTTGTACATATGTGCGTAGGACTAGGCTAACTTAACTTTAGTAACATTGGTACTTGCAATGTGATGCAGTTGGAAGATGGAATACTTGACTCTATTGTACAGTTGTACATACTTACTAACTAGTAATTCGTACCGTTAATGCTTTAACAATGCAATAACGTTAACATATATTATTATGACGCAGACAGTAAGGTAAGATTATGAGCGTGCGGTACTCTAGTAAATTTCCTAAGTTCCTAACGAAACGATCTGTTATGGTGTGCTGCGCGTCCAGACGGCTGCTGTACTGTTGTATGTACGGTGCATGCGCGCTTAGCCTAGGTGCTCCTAGTTTCTACGCTAGCTAGCTGTCTACGTCCTTGACGTCACAATCATTTGGGGAATCCTCTTATGTTTACATGTAGTTCAAACAAGGAGCACGTAGAATTACATTGTTTTCTGCACGGTGTAAAGCTATTATTTTCAAAGTAAGACTCATTGATTAATTGAGGGAGATTGAGAGAGGGTGGAAGGTTTAGCGAGGGTTGGTGCGGTTCCAACTGCAGAAAGTAAGTGTTGTGTTATAATAAACCTGGCCAGATTAGGTAGTAAGCCTAGTAAACAAATAAGATTTAATTAAAGCACAATTTAAACATTATATAACTTGGATTATTTTGTCTCTTTCATTGAGTCTCTCGGCCACATGACCTAGAATTCAATCCTGGAGAAAGATCTTCATATCGCTCCAGGAGAACCAAGTTGCCAATATGAAAAACGCGCGGCCGGCCTCTTTTACATTATGACCAAAAGTCTCAACACAGATAAATTTGGCGAGAAAAGTGCAGTAATTATGCCAGAAACTTAAGTTGTTTGTTCGAGCTAGAAGATTTGTGACATACCTTTCCGTCTATATAATACATAGTATATGGTGTACTATGCAATGTAAGGGGTGCCTGTGTGCTGACCTAGTATGGGAAGCTCTAAGGCGACCCAAATGCTAGGTCAGCAGACTGCGGACTAGGCTAGGCCTAGCAATTAACAGTATCTACAAGTCTAGCGTTAGGCTGTATCCTAATCCCCAAGGCAGACAGGCCTGTAGGCTACTAGTGGTAGTCTGTGCAACAGTGCCATTTATGTCCATCCTAGGCCTAGGCTAGGCATGGGCTGGCTCAGCCAGAGGTCCTCAGGCCACAGCCTAGGCCTACACTAGCCTACACTCATTTTCAGCATTATAGGCCAACAAAGGCTAGGCCTAACTTAGGCCCCCTAGCCCCTAATAGCATGGTGGCCCCAGGGCATCCAGTCAAAACAACCCTTTACGAAAATGGCCCCACTTTTTAGCTACCAAAACGTCCCTGCTTTTTACCAAAATGTCCCTGTGTTATATGTATAATGACATGACCTAGGCCTAATCAGGCTACTTTCGAATTGCGTGCATCGATACAGTCAACAAAACACGTCAAAACTGCTGTCACAATTAGTGTGTCAATTTTTGATGCAGCATGCGCATAGCAAACTCCCTTGCAAATGCATGTGAACCTGTTTAATATTTCAAGCACGCGCACGCTAAGATGTGCAGCCTCAAATTGAACGCACCAACTGCCTACACTGAACCCATACAGCTCTGTACAAAAAATTGTAAACAGCACCCGCTGGCCTTGTTAGGTTACTTCTGATATTAGGCTTGAGCTGGAAATGCTGAACTTGTCGTAATGGTATCTCTTGAAAGGAAAATTCTGTTGTAAAGATTTATAGCTCTCAAATAAGATCAAGTCCGCCAAAAGATTTTCTGGTACAAACAGATTCACATTCTTTTGTCTTGTTTTATAAAAACGAAAGTTTCTTAGAGTGGCCTTATAAGGTCGTGCCATCATAATACAATAACGTCCCCACCTGTGAATGATACATAAGCCTAGGCCTATGACAAAACATCTTGTCACTTTAATAAAGTTTCAATTCTAGGCCTAATTAAGTTTTTGCAGCCTGCAGGTACTTGGGAAATCATTAATAGTTTTTTGGTTTTGAACGGTAATGTCACGACACGAAAAACTTCTTAGCGCCATGCAAACCGTAGCTAGGATAGAGTGACCAGTATTCGACCCCCTAAGGAACTTTTTGCAATTATTCCTCCCAGGTAAAATGGAATAATATGATTCAAAATGACTTTGTTAGACATTATGATGGGTAACATGTCACCATGAAAAAATTATTGATTCAGCCCAAGGTTTCCCCTGGGTTTTAGAAAGTGTGAGGTGGTATTAGTCCATGGGGTAAAATGTAGTCCACTGTCTGCTGACCTAGTATTTGGGTTGCTGTGGGGCTTCCCATACTAGGTCAGCAGTATAGCCATTGTCAAAATTGGGCTACCCCACTTTAAAAATTTTGAATGGTCTCGATCTTTCTCAAATTCACATATGCTCCTTAGTAATTGACTTCTATGGGTCAGTTATATGTTTAAGACCCTTCATTCTAAGAACTAGGCCTAGGTACCCTAGGCTAGGTAAAATGATGCCAGCTTTTGCACCAAGAGTGAGGGACGATTATCAATGTTTCTATAGCTAATACAGTATATGTAGCAGTTACAACAAATTTCTGTGAGGTGGTGGTCAAAAACTGTGAGGTGGCCGCCTCACAAAAAGAATGCCAAGGGAAACCCTGCAGCCTTTCTCTTCAGAGAAAGGTCACCTTGAAAACTTAGATTGCCTGCCCAGTATTCAACCCCCTGTTATCAGTATTCAATTTTTGAGACCATTATGCAACCCCTGCTCATTATACCCCCCAAAAATTATTCATTAAAGTACAATTCAGATTTAAATGGAAGATACCAAGGAAATATGATGTATCTTCATTACTTATGTTCAGTTAAATTGTTGAAAAAATCTTTTAAATGTCTTTTAGAAGAAAATTTAACCTTGCTGTTTTTTCCTTTTGTTTTTATTAGGTCAGTAGGGTCAAATAACACATATTTCAGTGCAAAATTATTGATTTTAGGATATTTCCTAAAAGACTCAGAATATTTTAGCAGAATTATGCAAAATGACTTGGCAATAATGACTTCTTTGAGAAATGACCAGAAGCCTCTGTTCAACTTTCTTCATTTATCTTTGATTCCACTGATGTACCAGGGGGTTGAATACTGGGCAGCAGATCAAAATATGGTGAACAGTATTCGACCCCCTTCAGTTTCCCTTCAAATTTTCCGTAATATCACTTTTTTTCTAAAATTTGTTTATAAATTGCAGCTGTAATGAAATGTTAACCTTGACAGTTCATTATTTTTGAAATAAGTCCCTTTTCTAGGGCCAATGATTTTCCGTGATTGCAGAAAAACACGGAAAAGAACGGAATTTACTTTTCTGCACGGAATTTCATGGAACTTAGCAAAAATTATCAGGCTCAAAAGACATGTAAATTTTTGACAAAAAACGGAGTTATTTTTCTTCAGAACTATGCCAAATGAATGCCTGCATATACCAAAGACAAACACAGACATTTAACCATCTAAAATGGTGGCAAATTCACCTTCAAATCATCAAAACACCTTGAAGTTGTGCACGCAAGATCTGGCCTGCGCAGCTTGCTGCTCGGTTTGGCATCTGGCTGTGAAAAAATTGCTGGTCATAGATCTGGCCGCACATGCGATGGAAATTGGCCCCGGCCGCGAAGCTACAAGGCAAAAAGTAGACCTACCTGAAAGCTAATGCAAAGCTAAACATTACACAAAACCGACTGCCCGACAGTGCCTGTATGGCAGAAAGACCTGACGAACATTTGACCGTACAGAGTTCTGTGAATCAGGCTCTTGGCCACACATGAGAGGAGAAATAACAAGTTAGGCCTACTTGCCGGCGCAAAATGTTAACTTTCCAGTCTGGCATGTAGGCTATCACAACACGTAAAGTATTTAAAATTATTGCGGCTGTAAGTTGTAAAGTAAAATGCCATTAGTATTTCATTTTTCTTGAAGAAACAGAAAATAGCCTTCTAATGTTTATAAAAACATTTACAAATAGTTGAAAAAATTATCGTAAAACTAACAATGATTTAAGCTGCAGAAGTTTTGGTACATGGACGTTTTGGCAGATGAACATTTTGGCACAGGGACGTTTTGACCAATAGCTGGGACGTTTTGGTTCGGGGACATTTTGGTAAAGGGGCATTTTAACTGGTAAGTGGGCCTATCCCTTGAACAGGTCTAGTGCATTACATTACATGGCCTAGGCTAGGCCAATTACACTGCACTTCACAGTCCTTGCCGGGATAACACTAATTTTTGGCTCATTAGCCGACCCGCCCCCAGAGCATCATCTCTCATGGCCCCAAATAGTAATATTTTCTCACCAAACTTCATATCTAGTGAAGTAACCTAATAAGGCCACGTTCAAATTTTGTGCACCTATCAAACCAACAATGCACATCAATAACTGCTCGTCACGATCAGCACGGTAATTTATGAAGCAGCACGCTTACCACAAGTTCCCTGGCAAATGTGCGTGAACCGTCATGCATTTTATTTTCAAGCACGCACATGCAAAGACATGCAGCCTCAAATTAAATGCGCAAAGCCTACACAGAGCCGTATACATACAGCTCTGTACACAAATTGGAAACAGCACCCGCTGGCCTTATTAGGTTTGTTCTGATCTTCGGCTAAACTGGAAACTCTGAAATTGTTGTACGTGTATCTCTCGGTAGGAAAAGAAAGGCCTTTGTAAGCAGTTAACTTCACATGGCTAGAGCAAAAGACAGATTCCTTTGGAGTACCCCTAAGATTTTGTTGCCTTTATAACAAATAAAGTTAACATGCTTTTCTTAACTGAGGACTCTCGTGTTAAAACCTCATACTTAATTGAGTCAACCTTGAGTAACTTCTCACTGTTTAAGAGAGAGCACCTATTGTTTATCTACAGGGAAAAATTTATTGTTTCAATTTTGGATAGCAGTTTCGAGGATTTTTTGCTTGATCAGTGTAAATTGCGGAAAACCCTATGGGCATGCAAACAAAAACGTGCTATACATTTTTGCATTTGTGTAGCAGTTTTGCCAGCTTGTATAGCAAGTTGCGATGCACTACTGGATAATTATTCCTTGTTTTTACAGAAATCACATTCAGTGGCTGGTTCACTGCCCAGAATCATTTGGGCACAGATGCTACAGGGCAATGAACAATTGGGGAAATACATTTGTCATCAGGGTTTTAGAGTTGTAACATTTTACAAATCTCTTTGTCCATCCCAGCACACTGTGTATGGACCCATTTATCACACCCATCACATTCAGTAGCTTTGTCATAGCTTTTTGATTAGTTTTCTGCATAGGCCACAGTAAAATTTAGGCCACGGTTTAACCCATTATCACAGCCTAGAATTAGAAGCAAGAACATAAAAGCCTGTGTGGATGGGTGTAATTATGGGAGTTTGATAAGTAAGCTTTAACACTGTTACTACAAGACCTGGGCCTATGTCCACTGAAATAAACTACCTTAGTATTAGAAAAATGACAAAGGATACTGAACAACCTTGGAATGTTCCCATGAGGTCTGTGAAGAAACATCCAGGAGTGTGGTGCATGGTTACATCTTTCATGCCACCTGGCAGAGATTGCAAGTAAACTACTAGTAAAAACAGCAGTAAGAACCACCCCATGATGCCGGCTAGGCTTCTACTAAGACACTACACTGAGTAGGCTATCCTAACATAGCTTCAAAATGTTACAACAAAGATCCATAAGAATCACAGATGAAAACAGGGTTTAAAAGCAGCAAAAAGGCAGGATCTAACAAAAAAGCAAGATATTGAGGCTAGGCTAGTTCATTACATACTACATAGGGTGGCGGCAACACCACACTAGAAGAATGATCATTGATATAGTTTATAGTGTCATGTCCTTTTACCATGTACAGGTAACAGTTCTCAGTAGCCAACTGTGTCACATCTAGGTGTTTCTGGACAGTGCAGGAACCATTAGGCAATACACAATGTGTACATGCATGCTCTCTGTGTGTTTCTGATGAATTAGCATACTTGAATGCATAGTGATTGATTTTTTTTGTCCAAATAGGCCTAGTTGTTCAAGAAAGTTTTAAACTTTTTTTTTATTGAAGAATGTGTGGATATTATAGTATGAGGGCATCACATGTGAAACATTGAACGAAAATGGACACAACTCCCCTTATACATTGACATCAACACTACATCAGTTTGGAGGAAACCAATGAAGCGCACAAGCTTGAACAGCGGAAATTTCACACACACATGTAGTAGACTTCTGCACGTACACGATTGGTTGACAAATCAGCTGTTTGCATTTGTTGGTGAAACTTGCAATGATACACGCTTTTCCTCCAAACAAGGGAGTGCTTTCTGCTCTGTGACATCACATAAGGACCATATTTGCTTTATTAAATATCTTTGCCCTTCTGTTACAGTTTCTGTTCAAAAAGAGCAATACCCGACAGCAAAGCTTTGAATGGAAGATGACAGTAGCCTATGTACTGTATGTAACACAATACTTCTGAGCCATTGTGGAGTCAATCACTACATATACAGTGTAGTAATTGTACACTGTAGTATTATTGTATTATTATATAGTTGTAGTATTAAAAAGTTGCGGCGAATTCAAAACATGGCTGCTAAGCTTATCAATAATAATAGTATAATGACCTTTATCCTCTAAAGTGGAAAATTATTAAATTACACACGTAGAAAATAGTCCTTTCTAACAAAATTTTGAATCAAAGTTTATGTATAAGACATTGTTTTGCTACTTTACATTACAAATGTCAAATTCTAGTCATAACCAACTACAGAAACTGCAAACCTTGGTTCCCTGTCAAGTTATTCTTTTGTAAAAGAAGAATCAGTACATGAAAAAAAATGTATAATTGTTTTTTATCCATCTTGGTTGAAGAGCTTTCTGCATGAAGATGGGTATCTGATATAGGCTGTACTAGGGTTTATTTAGCTTTCACTGATGACAAAAGGTACTACTGGACCATAAGGTATCCTTACAAAAGTTTTTAAATTAAATGAGGTGATATGCACAACTGTAAGCTGCAATTCAGGAATTTCCAAGTCCTTGAGTGCCTGTGTAACCTTGTTTTCATTGAGACTAAAATAATTTGACTATTGAAAATTGTATTTTTCAGGCAGGAGGCACTGGTAGTAATCTGAAGGTTGGCAAAGGTCGTGCTCCAAGAATAAATGCTCCAGCCAAAGGGAAGGTAAAGTAATGAACTGAATTTTGAATTGGTTGGTTTGATGTACTGTATGACAGCACATACTTTTGCTCCTCCCTCCTTGCCAGGGAAGAACAACAAAAAAAAATAAATAAATAAAAATAAAAATAAACTGTTTGCATACTTTAAATGCAAAATTCCTGTGAGACAAAATGAATTACACTTTACAGTGAAACAACAAAAAATTGAAAGTACGCCATGTAGATGATATCAATAGAAAACCATGGGTTATGGCAAAGTGAATCGTACTGTTTTTCCTTTATTGCAAAGTGATATGAAAAGTAGGAGTGGACATATTGCATGAAACTGAAATATTCATAATGAAAAGGAAATGATTTCAAAAATGTATTAATTTTGAAGGTTGTCATTATTATCTCGGTATTAAGCAGTGACAGGGAATTGTTTGAAGCACACAAAAGGATTCACTCTGCTTATTTATTGTTACAAGTCAGTATGAATTGATAAAATGTCAGAATGTTCCAAAATATTCAGTAAGTGACTTTCAGCATAATTTCTTTTAATGTCTTTTATATTGGGTTTGGACTAAAAGAAGTTGCAAGTACTGAAATACTGTACCAAGGAATTCCTCGCGAGATGTGTTTTATATGCTTGAGAGAAAGACAGAAATGTGATCAAAAACATAATCAAATGACTCTGAAAAGTATTTTTGTTGATTACAGGATGATGATGCTACAACAGAAGCTGGAGATGGCGTTGGGGAAGAGTGGATGCAGGTGTGTCTTGTGCTTTTTTCTTTTTTTTCCTTTTTCTTTCTTTTTTTTTCTTTTTTTTCTTTTCTTTTTTCTTTTCTCTCTCTCCTTTTTTTTTAATCTGACATTTTCTGGAAGGGAACTGGATAAAATGCATGTAGTTTGTTATAATTGATATTGTTGTTTTTTTTTTATTTAAAGGGGCTCATTGAGTTGATATTATTTTATGATGAGTTTAAAGGAAATGTTTGCATGAGAATGCTTCTACTTAGCCTCATTACTCATGTATAACACTTCCTATAGTAACCGAAAATGTCAGAATTTGTAGTTTTGGGGGGCTTAAGAGTTTGTATTTCATGATGCTTGTCCAAGCCCTTGATAGACCAGGCTCTCTTGATTATACCACATGTATATATACAACTGAAGCCTTGAACACAACAGCTTTTGGTACCAGGAGTTGCAAGCCTG
The DNA here is from genome assembly GCA_029531755.1 of Holothuria leucospilota. Lineage (NCBI taxonomy): Eukaryota > Metazoa > Echinodermata > Holothuroidea > Aspidochirotida > Holothuriidae > Holothuria > Holothuria leucospilota. The sequence continues at coordinate 36,358,247 of CM055974.1, read as the reverse complement.
TCAATCAAGTTGGTGTAAGCTTCAATCATTGTTGTCTTTGAACAGGGGTATCATATGATTTCTACCTAGTGGCAAAAAGTGTCTGGCCTTGAATTTTTAATAAATGATTTTAATCATTAATTACCCTATCACTACCATTTTAGTTGTGTGTCACATGTGCAGAATCTCTTAGTTTGAACAGTTACCATCAAGATGTGATTACATTTTATCAGGTGTGACAAAAAAATCGTGAATTTGGTGCACCAACTCAATAAGCCCCTTTAAACATTAAGCTATATAAAAGGAAGAGTTAGCACATCCTGAGGAGATTTTGGAGAACTGGAAAGATCCAGTATATATTGTAGGATTGAAGTTACTTTATATCCCTTTGTGTTCTCACTAGTTGTCCTTTCAGTAGAAGTGATATGAGCTCATGCCATAGACTGTATTTAAACAATTTGTATACATGTTCAGAATTTTCAGTTATTGTCATAGACTTGTCCCCAAGTTTCATGCTGTTTTGGGGAAATAGTTAAGTATGAAAATAACACAACTTTATTTAAAAACTGTGTTGAGGTGTTTGCAATTTGCAGTATTTCCTTTTAAGGCAAAATGTTTTCTATTTGTGTTGTGCTGTAACACAGGCCAAGACTCTTATCAAACCAGATGATCAGTTGGAACTCACTGAGCAAGTAAGTGATATGAATTTTCTTCCATTTGACTCAGGGAATATCTCATTGTAGGGCCTCTCATTATACCTGATTAATTTAATAAGAGAATAAATGAGACACTTTAAAAGTAGAGAGGCTTAGTTTTCTTATCTTCTGTAACAGAAGCATTGTAATGTGTGTAGTGTATATTCCTCAGTATTTCTGTGATTCAATTAAATTGATAACTCCAAGATATTTTTGTCAAGTATTTGGAAGACACATAGTTTTCATGTCATCTTAAGGACAACATGTGTTATATGTGTCATAGCTGGCTTCATGATTGCCCCATGTATACTTCTTGCATGTGTTATGATGTAATGGTACCACAGTGTATATGCAGGTGGATTGAAAAAATGTGATTAAGAGTTTTCTGAGGTCAGGCCTCGAAAATTCAATATTTTGCATAAATATTTCTAGATTTTAAGAAAGGTGATAGAAATTAGCATTATGATCTTTCATGTACAGAAGATGAGATTTTTTTTTTTCAAAGTGTTAATTAGTTATGCAAATTAAAATTAATCTTTTACAGGAACTGAAAGAAGAGTTTACTCGCATTTTGACTGCTAACAATCCACATGCTCCTCAGAATATTGTGAGATATAACTTTAAGGTAATGCATGCCTCTTCCTTAATGACTGATCTTTTGAAAATGATTTCTAACTGCACTTTGTGAATTATGGTCTCCCTTTGGACGGTACAAAGATATATTTTATGTGTAAGCATTTACAGTCTAACATCAGCTCATGTGTGGTTTGTGAAGGATTTTATTTAAGTGTAAGTTATTTTCATGTCATGTTTTGGCAAAAGAGTAGTACTGATAAAGTCATCTGCAGATAATAAATGTAACTTTTTATAGTAGAAATTAGATATTAAAATATTTTGACGATAAATGTTCCCATGGAGTTAGAAAACTATTTCGGAAGACAAACATCAGTGTAGCAAGTTGACTATTCAGTGGGACACACTTGAATTGTCCCACACCAGTTTAATAATCTCCTTAAAGGTTTGGATCAAACAATTGAAATAGTACCCTTACCCCATTCCCAGCCCCACATGGAAGCAAAATATAAATAAAATACACCTTATACTGTCATTCCCACTTTCAGGAAGGATTATTCCCACATAGGGGTTGATCCTACCCCATCCCCCCTAAAAAAAAAAAAAAAAAAATACATAAAGAGAGAAAAAATGAGTTATGCTTGGTAAAACACTCCCTCAACTTGTTGAAAAAATTCAGTATGTTGAGGAATGCCTCTAACAATATGGGTGAACTGAGAGAAAAATGCTTATATACTTAAGTAAGCAACCGTCTCTGAATAACAGAAGTAATCCACATTTATGTACTGGTCCATCATTTTAGTGATTTAGGGCCCCCGATTTTCCGCGATCGGGGAAAAATACGGAAAAAAACGGAATTGACGATTTTTTACGGAAAATTACGGAATTTGCGATTTCATATCGCGTCCACAAAAAAGTAAACACAGAACAAGATTTTTGCATTTTTAACGAAGCATAGACAATTTATCCTCCACAAATCAAGGGCACTTGAGGACTTTTACATTTCTGATGTACGAATCTGATTCGAGAACAGAAAATAGGTATAAAGGCTTCCACATTTTACGTGACGTGAAACTGTTATGCCTAACTGTTAGTTTTCATTCACCGATCACGTCGGAAGATTCCGTGTATCGTGTTTTGTACTGAACTGTGCTAAGTTAGTTGTGCTACATAGTATTAGTAGCCTGTCCGCTCAGTTCTCTGCAAAAATACATAACTAACATTACAGTATCTTAGCACTTCAAGGTCACTAAAATTTCCACTCAATCTACTTGGTGTACGCATCTCATGGGGCCCTATCGATATGAATATATTTTTTGTAAACTGTCTTGCCCAAAACTTACTGTATGTCCAGTTTAAAAAGATTCTCCAAATGAAACGCAAACCCGATATATTCCCGTAATCGAAAAACTGTTGCAACTCCCTGGATAACTGCGGTGGGGGTGCATGAATTTACACGGGGCCGCTTCCCTTAGTTCATTCATGACCAATGCCCTATGTAACAGCACGGGCAATACACTGTCCTTGCATTATGTATTGCACACCGTACTCGGTGTGCTACGAAGGTGAACTTCAGCTTCGCAAGAAACTTTCTTGGGAAGTTATGACGCACTTGTTTTGGCAATTTACATGTACGCACGTGCGTGTTATGACAATTAAAAATTTAACGAATAGGAATGTGGGAACTGGAATAATTTATTCAGGATAATGAGGCACGTGTGTAAAAACGATATATGATTTAGCACTGGAACTTGGAAAAACGTAGCGATGTCATTGCATGTCGCCCTATAGTATGGTTTGTAGACTATGCAGATGTACGGCATTGATTGTCCGCGACACGCACACCTCTTAGGTAATACTGTGTGAACTTTGGCGCAACAATTTGGATGATCGTTATCATTTGGAGAGCTTTAAATTTTGCAAATCTTGTGAGTATCAGTGCAGATATTTTGTGCAGGAACTTAAAGAAATGTGTGTTTGTGGGAATTATTCAGTTATTTGCAGAAACCAGAAGTGTATTTTAGCCCCGTTTCCAGTTTTCCAAAATCGGTGGTGGTAATCCTTTGAGTGATAAAATTTTACCCGTAGACCCTTTTCCAAATAGCAGTTACAATGGATTGTGGGATAGAGTTTTGGTTCACATCATTTTTGGCCACAGTAAATTGCCATTGACAAAAAATGGTGCACACTAAAACTCTGTCCCATAATCCTTTGTAATTGCTATTAAAAAAAGGTCTATGCTATATTATTCCCGATTATCTGACAGATGATTGGTCGCACAATAACTATAAACCAGGTTTGTACTTGTAGGTAAGCATGTGGGACACTTGCAAGAGAAAATGAATTTAAGGGAAGATCACGGGAACTTATAATTGTCATTTATATCTGAAACGGAAATCTACGGAAAAGGGAAAGTTGAAAACAGAAAAAAAATGGAAAATGAAAAGTGGAAAACGGAATTTACCATTTTGTGAAGCAGAAAATCGGGGGCCCTAGTGATTGTTTCTAAATTTGAGCTTGCCAGTTATATCATTAATTTGTAAACAGCCAGGTCAAGTTTTTGACAGCCAGCTTGAGCCAGCTGACATTGACACAGTTCTTTCCCATATTGGTTTGCATATCACATGCAGTTGTCTTTAGAGCTTCCCTTCTTTTAGTTAAATGTTATTTGTGAAGTTTGACCTTTTCTTACAGGAAGGAACATTCAAACAGACATCACATGTTGACCAGTTGGCCATTCATTTCTCTTTAGAAGGGAACATGATCCACAAAGATTCTGATGAAGCTAGAAGACAGAAAGCAAAGTATGGAGCATCAGAAAGTAAGTGTTGAATACCAGCTGTATGGCAAAGTTTCGAAGGATAAAACTGTTGAAAGAGTGTCTATAGCAAGGGTCCTATTATAGCATGTTCTTTCAGTTTTACATGGCTGTTTTCTTCAATGAACATGCAATATAATGTTGTTTGAGATTTTATTCATTAAGACTGTGTGTGGAAATGCAAACTTTTTATTGAATAAATTTTTCATTCATTGACAAAACTGGTTCACATGAAGATTATTTTTTGGTTAAGTTCAACTCATATTCTAATGTATATTTCCATAGTCAAATGTAAGCAAACCATATATTGTAAAAATATCTTTGACACTGGCTGTGTTCACACTGTTCATGGTGGACCATGCATCCATTTGTCTGTCATGATCAGTTTTGATCATACAATGCATTTGATTTTTATGTAGAATAGCTTCATGACCTGCATGTCATTCATAATTGCTGTGGCATTTAAGATATCATTGAATTTGCTGTGGCAGTGTAGTTACAACATAGCTACTTTTACTTAAATTAGATTTGATTGTACCTGATGTAAAGACTTAAAGGCTTTTATGATGACTAAATTTGATGTTTCAAATGGAAAATGCAGAAAAATTCTGTATGAGGAAGTGAAAATGGCAACCCAACAGCATTTTGACTTTGGAAGATATTTTATTTTCTGAGACATGTAGCCAGTCCATGATGGGAAATCGGTGATATCTGTCACCTGGGCACATAAATATAGACTGTTTGTCTTTTAATGTTTGACATAGCTATATGCAATACTTAACAACTTTTAAGCTATACCCTATACAAAGCAAAGTTTTACTGTTGATACACTCATTTTCCATGAGTATCATAACTTTAATGGCAAACGTAGGCAGTTAAAAAGAGTAGCAAGAACTTTGAGGCAATGTGTCTACCTTCCATCACATTTTGTAACCTTGAGGAAATTTGGACGTACATCGTGACAAAACTTCAGTCCTCAAAAGGGATGTCTTGACTTACAACTTAGGGAGCTTTCCCACAAGGTCTAACTTAGTAATGGTTTTGGGGGGTTTTTTGTTACTTTTTTGCAAAATACAGCTATAAAATGTCACCCTTAATAATGTCTTAAATATTTCTCAAAGCCTGTAAACTGAACATGATTTTGCAGTGTAGAATCATTTCTGTAAAACCATTAGTGGGGTGTGGGACTTTTAATACCATTTAGCCTTTCTCAGGTCTCTATTTCAGTAGCACTAAAACCTACTTTTCATTAAGAGTAGAGAACAGCACAACCTGGTTAATGCTCTGTTTGATCAGTGTTAGTGTAAAGTGATATTTTTGAAGAAATCAGAAATTGATATAACATTAAGCTGACATGTGAGGGAGAATGCATTTTACGTTTATTTTGTGCTTACGACATTTTGTTTTTAAATGGCTCATACATACACAAGTTATGTTCTTCTTACATTTAACCTGAAGGTTACTACCAAAGTTGGATGTGGAAGGGTAGGTCATGCTGTAGCTAAAAGAAATATAATGAAGAGGTCAAACAGCTGTATATTGTTGCTTGCATGTTTCACATGTATGCTTGTCCTGTATATAGACACTTATACCATTTTCAACTGCATGAAAGAAATACTGGAAACCCTTTTCCAGATAATTGCACTTAAGGGGGCAAGAATGTTATCCTTTTATGTAAACAAAAAATATGTCTATTATGTATATTTGTGGATTTTAAGCCACATACAGGTAAGACCTGTAACTTTTATGTTATCCATTAAAAATTCTGTCTTCATATTCCAACTCTAAATTCTGCCATATTTAATTGTATTGCAAACTATATACACCAGGTGCATGCACTTAAAAAATGGACTCATTGTATTAAAATTATATCAGACCATTGTGAAACAAGGAAGCATTACATAAGTGGTCTGATTTAGTTGGAAGGCACTGTATATACAGTGCGGTCAAACGTTCATTGTGTTGGTCTTTAGGATTTTTTAACAGTTTTGTGGTTTTCAGGTTTTTTGGCTTTAGTAAATTATTCTCCTTGTATCGTCTATGTAAGACACCTTTGCATGATGTAATGTATTCCTCACACCAGTGTTTCCACTAAGGTGTGCAATGACAGGGCTCCTGCACCTGAGTTGATAATTCTGCAAAGAAACTAATTGTCTGTGGAAGAGATATCTGTCTTTCTAATTGCCTTTACCAACCAATTATGCAGCATGAACACTTACAGTTAAAACATTCTGCAGAGCCTTAAAAAATTCCTGCATAAGAAATTTCAAAAGTGGAAGATTCTTCTTTCATTTCACAACTGGAACGCTGCTCCACACCCTCACCATCATACTTGTCAATATGCACATATATAGGTATGTTTTATTCCTCAAAAGCATGAAAATGCCTTAAATGCTGACATCTCTTTATCATTCATCAATTTGCATAAAAATTGTATAAACTGATTTGTATTAAGTTACATTTGTCACTCCCAAATTTCCATATCTGAAAGTGCCATTTAGCATCTTAAGTTTGCATGTAATGTTTCATTAAATTCTTTTTTGAATTTGACTAGGACTTTTCCAGATGACAGATCTTGTATTAAATGATGTACAGTCAAGAGAAAAAAGTTATTATCATTTTGTTAATATTTCCATACATTACATTTTCTTGTGGTGACATCTGAGCCCCTCTTTTAAGTACGTAAAGGACTTCCTGTGCATACTCTTCAAAGAAGTTTTGTAGTATTCAATGAGAGGATTGTCAGAAGCTTACCTGTAATGCATGAACTGTGCACACCCACATTTTGTAACACACAGCCTCCCTTGACTGAAGTCTGGTGAAACTGGCTGTAGTAGTAACTATCTTTAAAAATATTGACACCAAAAATGTTTATTCTTAATCAGCCCTCAGTGAGCAAGCCATCAGTGAATCAGGAGAGGAGAAGAAAGATGAAGGAGAGGTAGAGGGAGATGCAAAGCCAGAAGAGGTCTGTAGACAAATCTCTCAATATCAGTGTTGTAATAGGTTTCCTATTTGGGTGATGATGTAAATGCCATCCTTTTAGCTGGGGGAAACCCCCACAATGTCTTGAGCCTGTTCATATGAAAGTACAGTACTTCCATCAGTGAAAAATGTCTCATTACACCACAGCTCACTTTATCCCGCCCAAATGTACCTCTTGGTAGACTACAGCTTTGACCTGTAAAGATTTGTGGAAAGTTCAGTGGTCACTGTGTTTGTTTTTACATGTGCAAAGGAGACAAATAATAGTCAAATTTTGAAAAGTAAAATGACCAAGCTGTATTGGCTTACATGACATTGTACAATTATTCATTGAATTTGTAGCATTTCTGTTACTTGAATATTGCTTGGTTAATTTGCAAGGATATGAATTTGTAAACTATGATTCAATATTGCTTAATTTGTTCCTAGAGGAAGATATTTCATTTCACTTCTGTCATGAACAAGTTAAACTAGGTGAAAATTTGCAGCAAGCTGATTGATTTTACTGTGGAGATTTCTTCCCAAAATCACACTTTGCATTTAGATTATCAGTTCAGAATTGTCGACTAATATTTTTCAAGTATACCATCTAGAAAAGGGCTAGAAAAGGGTATTGAGTAGTGAATTGCTTGCAAGGAGATAGCCTGCAAAAGGTCACATTCTACTCATATCAGTTTCAATCAGATGTCATGGCCAGCTGCTCAATAATGTATAAGTGGCATAGTGTTATTTAAATCAATAACCTCTGGGCTTCTTTGGAATTGACTAATTACTCTAAGATTTTCACAGTCAAAAATTGCACAACACTGTAAAAAGTGATATAATTCTACTTGTTTGTGTAATTGTTTGATCAAGGTAGGAATTTTGGACAGCATTGCTTATTTTCATTTGTGAATCTGATTGGTAGTCCTGGAGCCCTTTTCAAAATTTAATCATGTCAGTGTTACATGTATCATTACTCTTATCCCATGGTGGCTTCATACAATTAGGCACAACCTGAGAAGAAGGAAGGAGAGGTGAGCTTCTTAAAAGAATGACTGTCCTTTTACTGATGAAATTTTTCAATCACTCTGCTGTGTTTCTGTCAAACTTCAAACCTCTTAATACTTGAAAATATTTGAAATTAGGGTTGTTAAAATTATCTGTTTGGATTTTGTTGAAGTTTGAAAATGTTGGAGAACCTTACTCTAAAATACTTCTGTGGTAGTAACATGGCTTCTTTATGTTGAAACTTCTGAGAAATAACAAAAATTTAGCTATTTCACGTATGGAATATGTACACAGAAGGGAGTTATTTCAGTTGCATCAATGCAAAATTTAATTGGTTGCAGTTAGTATTGTGAAACAATGGTTTAGCCAGTGCATTTTTCAAATTGAACCCAGTAGAGCATATCTGTTGTGGTTACTGTCGAATAGGAAGTTCGGGGTTCTGTGCACATCTCCAAATGTTTCCAATAGTTGTAATGTATTATGTACCAACTTCCCTGGTCCCAAACAGTGCTCTGACGTAATGGTATATTCAGACAAAATCTGTACCATCAGCATAGTAGTGTTAACGGTGTGGGTTTACCCTTGATGTTAAAATGTTAATCCTCAAGCATGCATATGGCATGAATTCCTGGTCAATAACATTTTCTCTTAAAAATTTTTGATGTTTAGTATTATTGGTATGCACAGGAAGTTATATAGACCTTATGAATGTGACATCACAGAACAGAAAGTGCGCCCTCATCCGGGTGTAAGCGCGTAGCAATACGACTTACACCAACACAAATGCAAACAGCTGATTTGTGTACGTTCGTACACACACCCAAGTTTACTCCATGCACATGTGAAGTCTACGCCTTGCATAAAGTGGGATTAATTGCTTACCCTCTAAAATGACATCATGTGACATCAATGCATAAGGTTTCTACCAACCAGTATTTGTTTTTGTCATACATTCTGTAGTACCAAGCAGTATGGATTCAAAGTAATTTAAATGCAGCATGATAATGTTTTTGATGTGCAACCATTAGAACTAATAGTAGGCAGGAATTCCCAGGTAAATAATTCTTAAATCTAAATGAAAGGTGATACAGTTTGGGTACGTCTTTTGGAATCAGATTCATGAGTACAAAATGTACAGTACAGGTGTACTCTTGTCCCTCCAAAGTCTTTTGAGCATGTAACCCATGTCATTCTTCTTACTGCACATAATTGATGTATGTAGGATGCAAACTGAAGATTAGTAATCAGTAGCTAGTACATAGCTTTATGAGAGTTTGACGAGCTTGCAGATTTTTAGGAGAGGAATGCTTCTTTTTTCCTTCTCATTGTTTTGTTGTTCTTTTGTGTCAAATGGAGTGATTTCTCTTTACTCTTTCCCAAATTTGGTTCTTTTGCACTTTGTATTTTATTCCTTTACACCAAAGTCCTGTGACAGTTATCATGGGGATCGTCCAACAATATGGAGGGATCTTCTTTCAACCTTAGTTACATCAAAAGAGTACTACAATCTATAAAACAGTACAACATGATGTAACAAAAAAAAACACATCCTCACTTTTTTGTGAATTCCAAGAAAAGAAAGGCAAGAAAGTATTGATGTCATTAATGTTTCAGGGAGAACAGGATGGAGAGAAGGGAGATGACAGTGCCACACCAGCTCCTCCTAAATCCGATCAGAAACTAACAAACCAGTTCAACTTCAGTGAGAGAGCATCACAGACGTACAACAATCCTTATCGTGTAAGTTTGGTGTCAAAATTGCTTCCCAATGCATAGCATATTTGAGTCTTGGTAATACCTACTTTACAGCTTTCTTACTGCTGTCCTCTTTTAAGTTAGATAGTTGATCCATTTGACAATCAACTTGAGACTCATCGATGCATGAACATGAGAAAGAGACCTAGAGTCTAGTCATTCTATGAAAATGATTGTGTCACATTTTTCAGACATTGTTGCTGTTGCATTTTCTGTCCCTGGTTTTAAAAGGGTACATTTTCTTTTTTGTATTCATAATTTTGTACCACTTTTTTCAAAACAGAGGCATAAAATATGATTCAAGCAAGCTACTGAAATTTTATTCAGTACAACACTACAGATTCAGTAGAAACCGACTTGAATATTTTTGATGCAATATTTGTTGTTTAAGGCATGCTGTAAGGCTTCATTGAAGGAAGGAGGGTCTCAATAGCTTTAACAGTAAATCAAAAATAAAAGGTGGGTGGGTACATTGTAACTGTCAAAATTTTGTATTGCATTGTCATGAAATAAATCTTCTAAATAAAAGTGTTTTCTCTTGAAGCTTAATCCTCTGTCTTGTTGATTGATTAGGTCAAATACATCAGTGTGCTATGAATGAAAGTAGTGGGTAAACTGTAGGTGAAGGCTTACTATAATTGTATTTGCTATTGTCTTTATAATGTATTTCAGTTTTACTTATTGTGCCATAATTTAGGGAAACTTTAAAAAAAGTGGCAGTTTTAATCTGAAAAATTATATGTTTAATGTATTGCATATCACAATAGGAAAGAGGATCTCAGACAGAACCACCTCCCAGAGCAACTTTTTCATCAACAGCTAATCAGTGGGAAATTTATGATGCTTACATGGAGGACCTAGAGAAACAGGTACAAAAATTGGTTTTGTTTTGAGATACCTTAGTTGTATTTGAGTCAGTCATGACTAGATTGAAAGTAGAATTAAAGTGGACCTTAAATCTAGAATTTCAAGAATGTATATTTTAGAAATTAGAAAATAAATTTCATTCATCCATTTCCCAAGTTTATTCACTTAATTTGAAATAGTTGATTGCACAATAATTTGTGATGTCCTTCTTGTACAACTCACATTACCTGCTTTTCTTTCCTTTTGAAATTACTGTAAGATGTTTATATGACCTTGGAACATTTACTGCTCCCTTGCATAGCATGTTGTATGGAGAGGGACTATTCAGTCAAGTCACCCTACAACAGTAAGACAATGATCACGTTTTGGTACAAGGTGCAGTGGCTTTCGAAAAAAAACAAAGAAATACAGAGACGGTAATTGAGTAGTACAAGAGTGACATCACAAATTATTGCACAATCTGCATTTTAATTTGAGTGAATAAGCTTCAGCATTTTATATCTCAGCTTACAAATGTCCTGTGAAGATGGGGGTTGGACCACATGGATACATTTTTCAAACTTTGTAACATATGTTTTTGAAATTTTAGACTTTAGGCACACTTTTTAGTAGCAGCATGTAAAGCTTTATTACTAGCGTGTGTATATGAGAATATGATTTCTGTTAATGTTAGTGTATGCTTGTGAAATTTCTACATCAAGTAAGGAAAGACCATAGCAATAAAAACTGTTAGCAGTTGTAAATGATATGCAGAGGAGAGGAGAGGAGATAGAGTAGCTCAGTAGCAGTACTTGTGACTGTCAAATGAAAGGTTGTGAGTGTGACTCCTCCTGGGTTGCTTTGTTGTGTTGTTGAGCAAGGCAGCTCACTCTGCCTGCTCCAGTCCACACGGCTGAAACTGGGTACCAGCTAGGTGCTAGGAGATTATCAGGCGATGGACTGATGTTCCACTCTTCACATCACAGAAAGCTGGTTTACACCCTGACCGGATTGGGAGAAAGGCTCCTAAAGGATAACCTAACAGTCATATAAACATGTGGTGTTCAAACAAATGGATACAGTGACTGACTGTAAACTTCAGAGTCCAAAGTCTTGCAACTTAAAAGAACTTTCATCCACATTCTTGTACGATTATGTGTAACCTGTTCAGCCATGTATACACTCCGAAGGAGAGAGACTTCCAGCAATATTTGTAGAACCAAATAAAATTCTTCACTCTCTACACATTGTGGGTGTAGAAATCTTTGTTTTTGGAAGGGGTTAGATGTACTTATGTGAAAGTTGGAATGCATTTTGAAGTTTTCATTTTTGTAAGTAATTAAACTGTTGGAAGGATGTGGCAGTTACTTTGCAACTTAGCTTTGGTATGGCAACATAATACATACTGTGACTTAGGTTTTGGGGGCTCATGACCTCACACAAGATGCAGACTGTATAAGATTAGTTGCATTATTTCCAAAATTTGACATAATCTTCTTTGTCCCATTGTATCTTACTCTTAATTCTCTCTTTTCCTTTTTTACCAGGCTGAGGTTTGTATTTGTTGAAGTGCAGATTGAAGTGCTTACTAATAAAAAGTGTTGTGTTGCCTAACATTTTTAAAACTCTATTACAAATGACCTTCATATCCTCCAGGGAACATCCAAAGGACATGGAAGGCCCATTAAAAGGGTACTACAGAGGTTCAAGGGGGTGCAGATGAATGTGGGCAAAGGGTCTGTTTTTGGACAAAGAGTCAAAATGGTACTTTTAAGAGTCTGAAATGTACCTTAAGTGATTTTTGTGTCACATTTCATCACAAAACAGAAGGAAAGCTTTCCAGCCAAGTGGTGTTCTACTCAAAGGGACTCCTTTAGCTGTAAAGTCAAAACATTAGGTGATTTTCATGAGATGTTTTTCTCCTTTTGGGAGAACATTTTGCTGTGTGTATTATAGTCCCAGCTAACTTACCATTGAACACTTTCATTAACTCTAGTAACTAACACTTGTTCAGCAAATTTACATGGTAATGAGTGTGTATTAATTATCTCTGTTTGGTTTAATGAACTCTGGTTGAATGGTTTAATAAACTAGGCGTAAATTCCGAATCAAAGCAGTTGTTGTGCTGTCCGTATACGTACTGCAATATTTTACACTAATGAAGTATTCAGTGAATAACTTTGTTTTGGTTTAAGTTTGACAAAAAGTTATTGCTAATCCTTGTGAGACTTGTTTTAAGTTTGTACAGTTCTTCATGTTTTGATGCAAGAAAAGGAAGGCTAGATGACATCCTTTTACTTGTAGTTACCACAGTTTGCACTTTGCAATATCTTTGCTGTATCATTTGGTGCAGCTTTGCAAATGTTAAATGTATTTGCTGTTGGTCAATTCAAAAAGACTTGGAAACATTACCATGATTTCCAGTTTGGTGGAGGACTATCATCAGAAGTTCAGACATTATCAAGAATGTATTGTGAACTTGAGGAGGGTAGGTAACTTTGATGATGGTTACAATAAATTCTGCTCTGTATGTCAACTGTCAGGGAGGATGGAGATAGTTGATTGTACGTGCAGTCTTTGGGTGATCTGTTACATATCTGTTAGTTGGAGGATTAGATTAGAGAACCTTTAGTGACACAATGATTGCTGTAAAGAAATAGGGAAATGTTGGTATGACTCTTCTCATGTCAAATAATTACTTAATCATTTACTTCAGAAGTTCAACATTCCAATCAGCTTGTTACATCAGTTATAGTAGTAAGACTGCTCCATTACTGATCAGTAAGTGAAATATTAATTGCAATGTGTAAAAGGTAGTAGCAAACGTGATGTTTAGGCAGATCAGATGTGGTATTTTCATGTAAGAATCAAGATATGTGTCAAGTGTCCATGCTTTGGCATTTATCAGTGTTTGTCTCTCTATTCACCAACTGGAACACAAGAAGGTAGGTGTCTCCGCTGAAGTTGACATGAGTTTATGAGGACCATGTGAATATTTTCAAAGTTTTCTCCATCTCAACATTTTTAGGAAAAAGCAAAGGAAAGCAAGAAGCAGACAAGTAGGAAAGATGAGGAGAAGTCTAAAAAGAAGCTAACAGCCCTGGAGACTCAGTCAGATGATCTGTCCCGCATTTCCCATGCAGCCAAAATTATTGAGAGAATGGTGAACCAGAACACATATGATGATGTAGCACAAGGTGCATAGTTTACTCTTATGACTGTGTTTTCTTAATTTTTGGCACACTGAAAAAATGGACAAAATCTGTGCTTGGCACAGTGACAAATTTGTGTTGTTTTTCATGGCACATGTGCCACTAAGCCAGACGTGGGTTTTGCCTATTGGTCAATACCCCAAAAGAGATAATATGTATTTGTAATCAAAGATATAGAATGTGTTGACAACATGGCACCAGTTAAAGTCCCAGTACGACTTTGTATAAAGAAATACTTAAACCGCCAAAAATTGTCATAGCACGAGAGCCAGATGTATGAAGTTGGTAACAGTTTAAGAAGTTCTAACATACCTAGAAGATCAGTCTTAGCTTCTTTCGGGAGTAATCTTTGTCCGAAATGCAGATGCTGAATTCGGATTACCAATTGAAATTCGAGTTCTCTCCTTGTAATGAGCCTATCAGTCAGGAGTATGAACCAATGAAAGTCTGTTTGTTTATGATTATTCATGAATAAACAACTATAGGTGCCTTGCCTACATACTCAACTGTAGTGAAATGTATGCACGTAAACAGTGCAGAGCATTTGCTCGACAGATGGTTATTTGCCATTTATCTTTGGTGAAGTACCAAAGGATTAAAATTGTCTTTATGGAAACAATCCACATTGTTCTTTTAACAGATTTCAAGTACTGGGAAGATGTCTCTGATGAGTATAGGGACCATGAGGGTACATGTCTTCCACTCTGGAAGTTTTCATATGACAAAGCAAAGAGATTGGCAGTGACATCTGTCTGTTGGAATCCTAAATACAGAGACCTGTTTGCTGTTACTCATGGTTCATGTAAGTTTATTATTCACAGATAGATTATAGTTACAGTCAGCTACTATGACCAAATGGCCAGAAAGAATGCTTTTTAGTTGGAGGAGTTGGAGGAAGTTGTTCATTCTATTAATCATTTATCTGGCTGCAGACAATGGAACTTTTGTTTTATGGAGGTGGGGGTATGGGGGGATGGTGCAGTTCCAAATGGAAATGGGCAGGTAAAATACTCCTTTAGGTAGGATTGCAATTTTCTACTCGTGGTGGGAGACTGTACAACTAAAACGTCATACAGAAATATGAATATGTGTTGATTACTTTAGAAGTTTTGTCTCTGCATGATGAGCCTTCCCCCATTACAATTAGGTTGCAAGTTTTAGCACTCTTAGTCGTCATCTCACTGTAACTCTATCTTTCTTGCCTCCTTTGCAAACACACCGAGCTCAATGGTTTATCTCTTCTGCAAATACACCAAGCTCAGTGAACTGTAAGAGTTTATTTACCAACACCTTGCATGATGGCCCTGGACTGATTAACTGGGAGACTTGTATGATTATTTATGTAATAGATAAATGGGGAGGGTAGCTCAACTGTTTACTTGAGTTGTGAGAGGATGTGAACCGTGTAGTGAGCTAGCTAGGTGGAAATACCCACCCAGGCCCACAGCCAATGGGTTTTAGAAAGCTACTTAAATCTAATGGGATATTTCTTTGCATTGGTCAGTTTAGGCAAATTTTGTTGTTTTGTTGGTTTCATTGAAAAGAGAAACCTACTGCAAGGAGTGGTACAAGGAGGGGGGCCAAGGTCCCTGATGATGGGGGGCAATCCAAAGTCCCAACAACAGCAAAGAGTTACAGGAGGAATCATGAACAAAAATTTTGCGGCATGTGAATGGCGCCAAAAATTTTGTGTTTTTATCAATGAAAAATGTAGAATTTTTATTGGAAAAATCAGAAAATTTCAAGTATTCATGCTTATTTATTTTTTATTTGGAAGAATTTGCCCTTCTTGAGAGCAAAACTTGGTAAGCAACTGGTGGCTGACAGGTTACAATATACTTTTTGTACCCACTAAGGTCTCCAATGAAATTGACAAGTTTGCCAACGGGTGGGAGGAGGGGAGGAGGGTGCTTGTATCTATGTATGTATGTTTGTGTGTGTTTGTTTGTGACACTTGGCTTATTACTTATGTATATCAAGAAGGAAACACAGTTTTCATACTTATTATGTTGATACCCCACATCTAGGTGGAAGTCAAAGGTCATCACAGGCACTGTATCTCTAGTTAGGAGGAATATATACTTTTCATACTTAGTATGTGATTGCATTATATAAAGATGAAAAACACTAATGTGTTTGATAGTGTGTAAAGATCATCTGAGGTCACCAGAGGTCAACCTCTGAAAACCTTGTTAGCAGTGACATCTTAAGACAGGAAGCACACTGAATAAAGAGGTGCATTATGTTGAGTGTAGAAGAACCCTGTATCATTTCAGAGAGAACAAAGTTTATCTGACATACTATATAGGTCAAAATCTGAAAAAAAAAACTTGTTTTGCATGCTTGGAGGTGTGGAAACCTTTGGTATATGATATAGCATAAGCATTTGCCATAAGAACCCTTTACTGTTGATTTTGTGTGTGGAAGGTTTTGTCATTATCATAGGTCAAACTGTGAACACCTTGTAAGCATGATATATCAAGGTAGGAGTATTTCTCATACTTTGTGTATGGATGCTTCACATTAGCATGCATGTTGTAATTCAGAGTGAGTGCTGTTCTGGTGAAAGTTGAAGTCCTGTTGAATGAATTCAAAATCTCAGTACATTTTTTCATTCTGATTTTACTTACAGATGATTTCATGAAACAGACAAGAGGAATGATCCTCTTTTACACATTAAAGAATCCGTCCTATCCAGAGTATATATATCCTACAGAAAGTGGTGTGATGTGTGTTGATCTCCATCCAGAGCATCCTTACCTCATAGCTGCAGGTTTCTATGATGGATCTGTGGCTGTTTACAATGTCACCTTGAAGACTCTTACTCCCTTGTACCAAAGCACAGCCAAGACAGGCAAACATACAGATCCTGTCTGGCAGGTATTACCATACTTTAATGCAATTTTGTGTTTGTTGAGGATAACAGTGTCATTTCACTGCACTGTGATTTGGTACAGGCAGTTTGCAGTCTTTTTTGCAGGCAATCCAGGCAGTAATTCTTGATGGACCAGACAAATACATTGCAATATATCAAATAGTTTTTATGACTCATCTTGTTTGTGGAATTTGCCAAAGCACACTCTTAATCAAATTCTAAATAGAAATAATGACCCTTGTAAGTTGAATTTCATGACATAAACTTTCCCAGTGAAATTTACCATTCTCTCTGAAAATTTCTTTTTTTTAAGTGCATTTTAATTTGATTAGAAAGGGGATCTTTTGTTATTGTGTCCAAAGGTTGCCTGGCAGAAAGATGATTTAGACAACAACCTGAATTTCACATCCATTTCCTCAGATGGCAGAGTTGTGGCCTGGACCCTTGTCAAAGTAAGTACTCATTGATAGTAAATCTTGAAGGGATCTCAGCATTTAGAGGAAAGAAAAAACTATATGGCATCAGAGCTCATCACCTTGTTTCCATGATTCATTCCATTCTTTGGTTTATTTCAGAATGAACTAACTTTTACAGATGTGATTCAGCTGACCTTGGATGAGGTACCCCAAGAAGGACCTGATGGCACCCAACTTGCACCTCTGGGTAAACTTAGAATTTGTGCCTTTCTACAAAAGTAGAACCATTTCAACAATTATTTTTTTTTGTCATTGTTATGTTGTTCAAAAGAAAAGAAAATGGTCATTGAAAGATGGTTGTATCGTGGAAAATATTTTTGTGAAGTTGTAGGATAGTTGCTAGGTTCAAACATTCATATTTCCAAACTCCTGATGGAAAAAAAATAAACAAATATATGGGTATTCTATAACAAGTCCGAGCAATGCTGAAAATCTCTAGAGGAATATAATATTTCAAATAATTATCTTCTTTTATTCTTTTCAAAGGTTGTGGGACATGCTTTGATTTCCACAAACAGACAGATCACTTATTCCTGGTTGGCACAGAGGAAGGTAAAATCCACAAGTGTTCCAAGGCTTACAACAGCCAGTTTCTTGACACCTTTGATGCTCATCACATGGCTGTATATAAGGTCATGTGGAACCACTTTCATCCAAAGATTTTCATATCTTGCAGTGCAGATTGGACTGTAAAGATATGGGATCATACTTACACGTAAGTAATCAAACAGGAAGTACAGACTCATTTAAAGGGAAATTTTGGGTTTAAATTGCATCAACACAGCTTATCCAAAGGTGTGTTCTCATTGATGAACCATTCAGTCTCACTAATTAACTCCAGCCATTTCTCCTTCCCAAAAATATTATGCATTACAAGAGTGAGAAATGTTGCATCAAATGAAAATTTGAGATCTGGATTAAGAAATTATTTCTGAGCTAAGAGTAGTGAATTTCTTTTTGTGAGAATGTGATTTCTGGAGACATATGGTAATCCAGCTCCCTTATTTTGAGTTGCCTTGCATTCTGCACTGATAAATCATGGTTTTAAAGATATGAAAATTTGTTGTACCACAAATGCAACATTTGCCTTTAAAAATCTATGTATGGATTGTGATTCCCAGGCAACCCCCCTCCTCAAGAATTCCCACCCTGGATGATTCCCTTTGACAATTACCTCCCAGGGCAATTCTAGATTTTCTGGTGGGGGAATGTTGCTTGAGGGATAAATGTCATTTTGGGAATTATCCAGTGGCAAATTATGCCAGTGGGAATTGTCCGGAGGGAGTTGTCTCATCGTGATGGAAGACATGCAAGTGATGTTATGGATAGGTTTGAATCCATTGTGGATGGTTAAACCATATACAACATGCACAAAAAGAAGCAACCAATTAACTTTGGTAAGTGAGTTGTGCACAGCATGCAAATCCATTGTTGAAAATGGAAGATAACATAACTTCTGTCTTGTATACCTTAGAAACATTGATTTCTGTGATTATATATGGTCATTGAACTTTTTATTCCATTCATATGCATCGATTTTTCTTTTCCACCTTTTGTCTAGGAATGGTCCAATGTTTACATTTGATTTAGGAAGTTCTGTTGGAGATGTTGCATGGGCACCCTATTCTTCAACTGTGTTTGCAGCTGTTACAGCTGATGGCAAGGTAAGCCTTTTGTACTCATAATTTTGTGAAAGGGATAAAATATACCCTGTTGTGCCATCATCCCACAGTTTGAATGTTTTATTTATGTTTCTTAATTATAACCTTAAAAATCAGACTCTCTCCTACAAGGAAAAAAGACGGGTTCAAACTGTAGCAAGTGTATAGCACGGTTCACTGATAGTTTCAGAAATGCCCTGGAGTAAAGAAGTCACCTGATGTAATTGACCTGTGGTTCATGTATAAGCATTGATATTGAAGTGTTGGGTATGATCAGTCTTTTCATTTGTCAAATCCATGATGACCATTCTTATTTTGCTATGTAGGGCAGCCAAGACTGCTCTTTTTATTACCTGTTTCTAAAGTGTACACTTATTATCTCCCCCCCCCCGCTCCCCCCCCCCCCCCCCCTTGCCCATTAGAACCATTTACCTGCAGCAATAAGTTTACAGAAAATCAGCTAACCAGTTTGTGAGTGATCTTGATTTTGTTAAAATAATGAGCCTTGTCCTGATGGTTGAATTTTACCAGAGCATTTTGAAAAGTTAATGTTACATTTATTTGATGTATGATCTTTTTATGCTTCACTCTGCAGGTCCATGTGTTTGATCTTAATGTGAATAAATATGAGCCAATCTGTGAGCAGGCTGTTGTCCAGAAAAAGAAGACAAAACTAACACACATAGCCTTCAACTCTACTCATCCAATTATCATTGTAGGGGATGACAGGTATATGTTGTTGATAGTGGTAATCATGCATGGGTAAACAAGAGAGCACAGATGAGAGTGCAAGAGTGAAATTTTTGAAATGTTTTAGTTTGTGCACAGGGTCTCACACTGTGTGTTTTGAAAGGAATAAGGTAACCTTTTAATGTTTTCTGATAGTAGCGATATTAACCATATAATGCAGTTACCTACATCATAAAGCAGAGAATCTTATGAAATGTTACATACTGCATCCATGGAGCATACACCTACAATTAACTGCTTTGTGGTTTGCTCAAGCCATAATGTTTTCTACATCAGAATATGTTTATCAACTCATTACCTCTCTAGGAATAAAATATTAGAAAACTTTTCTCTGCTTGGTTTGAAAACTTTTTGCCTAAAGGTAACTCTTGTAATCTGTAACATTTTGCATTTTTCCCAAAGGGGCTATGTTACCAGCTTGAAACTATCACCAAATCTCAGGAAGGTACCTAAGGTGAGTTGTGGCAATCTACACCAATACCCATAACCTTTGTTAACCTTTGTTGTGAAAGTCACATATTTAGGTTTCATATTTCATTATGGTGTTAGGAGATACTCTCCATAGTAGAAACTTATATTTATTTCTTAGGTTGAAGTCATTGCAATTATATTAGTTCAAAATTACAATCCACGGTTAAATCTATGTCAAGACAATTAATTATCTGCGTGTTTGTAAATTACAGTCCTGCCAGAGACAATGATTAGTCAGTGCAATGATTCAGAGGTTTAATTTAAATCGTACACACTTTCTCCATCACTTAAGATATCATGAATGATTTTTTTTCCCTCTGATATGATCAACTGTAGTGGGATTTGAATTTGACTCTTACATCTAATGTTATTTATTTTGAGAGGGTTTCATTTTCATTTTTACTGTTATGTATTTTTTATTATATACTTTTTTTGATGAAAGCAATTTTACCTACTGTGCGGTTGTGTCCATTTGATGTGTTTATTTTACAGGACAAAAAAGGAGCAGAACTATCGAAAGGTCCTGAAGCTGAAATTGCAAAGATGGACAAGCTGTTGTCTTTAGTGAGAGAACCTTCCAACAAAGATGAGAAAAATTAACCCAAATGAAGGAAACCACTGGTAGTTGGTTACCAGTTGAAACTTTACAAACAAGATGAAATGGACTATAAATGTACTGATTGAACTGCTAATATGGAGCAGCTGTAATGGTGTCTGTTACTTCTATAGTTACAATGTCTGGTACACAATGAGTAGTAAGCTGAAGATACTGAACTATTATACAACATATTGCTTGCATGCAAACACACACTAAAAAGTGAAACTTAACAAAGGGGTATTTCATAGGAGGAAAAAATGTCTCTGAAAGTCTTTTGTGAATTTACAATAAAAAAGACTGAATTTCCAGTGCCTTTATAATGTAAAACCATTTACAAAATTAGAAGATGGAAAGTGCAAGTAAAGTTCCGTCCTGTATAATTTTGTGAACCTTGAGAGGACTATTAATTTATTTCACCTTGAGTAGCTAATGTATTACATTTGAAACTGAAGGTGTCACTTGGAAAGGATACCAAAGATATCAGTTATGGCATAAATATAATATCCTTTTTGTATGTTTAACATTAACTTTTGACATTGAGATTTTATAACCTATTAAATCATATACATCTATAAAGCAAGAGCTGAATATTCCTTGTCAGGTAAAGGTGTACATCATCATACTCTTGTAGTATGTCCATCCTGAATGTTAACTTTATGATGAAAGAGAGAATTATTTCATGTTTTGATGTTTTCAAATGGATTTAATGTTTTCAAGATTTGTGTATATATTCATTTTTTCAATACAGGAGACTGTACACCATAAATGTGATGATTTTTATGTTATTCCTGGGGATAAAGGATTTGTTTGGGCAGGGAATTCAAAAAACCCTTTTTCAAGGTTTTTTTTTTTTGTGAACACCCATCACATCCTTTTCGATTCCTTGCAAAGGCGAAAGGAATGTATGCAATCCTGCTGGTAAGTTTATGTTTGTATGTATGTTTGTTTGTGATGCTCTGATGTAAACACCATATCTCAAGATATTTATGACGGATACTTTTCATACTTGATATATAGATTTATCATATCCAGAGGAAGAATCCTACCTATTGTTTTTAGTAGAGGGTGAAGGTTATCTAAGGTCACTGGAGGTAAAAGTACAAGGGAGAAAATTGCTGTGGAAAACATGTTTTCTCATGATAAGAATGGGATGGATAGATTCACACTTGGCATATGGATTTGACATATTAAGAAAAAGAATCCTGTTGTTTAATTGAGGGAAGTTCAGAGGTCATTTGAGGTCACCATGAATGAAAAACCAAAAACCCTGTGAACAAGATATTTCAACTTGAAGACAGGGATGATAGACACATATAATACTTTAAATATGAATTTTTCAGATTACGAGAAAGAACCTATTTTTTTTTTTTTTTTTGGTGGATACCAAAGGCCATCTGAGATCACAGGAGTTGTATGTAACTACAAAAGACTTGTCAACTTCTTAAAAATGCATTATTTCAAGACAGCCATAATGGATACTTTTCATGCTGGGTATATACTGTAACACAACTCGGGGAGTGTTGTCGGGGGGCGCTTCAACTCCAACTATCTCCACAGGCAAATCAAGTGGGCGCTCTTAAACGTCAGTCAGCGGAGGTAGAATTAACGATAAAAACACACACACAGAACAGGGAAAAATGTACAAGAGAGAGGAGTACAGTTAGCTTAATCTATTTACAAGTACTTACAAGCAAAGTTGTACACGGTACAAAACTAATATAAGTCCGAAGACTAACGAAAAGACGCAACGACGAATATATATAGACGGTACAAACACACAGCCTACCGAGTCAGAGACTAGTTCTCGACTGATGAGCCACGAGGAGGATAAGCCAGAGATCAGGCCAGACCGGTGTCTGCTGACCTCTGACCTTCCGGCTCGTGGTCATCCCTGGATTGTCGCATGGACAGGGCATGGGTAACGATGGTCAACCCTACCATCTACGGAAGCCCAGAAGGACCCACGAAATGATGCCTTAACGGCATTACACCATCCCCTTCTCAGCAACTAACTTGCCCTCAAGTTACGGATACCTAAAATTCCTAAAATGACCTGAAATTCGACTGCCATTTTAAACAAAAAGCAATTCAAAATTTTCCTTGTTCAAATACATAAGCCTAGCACATGAAAATGTAATTAGCCTACTCGAATACGCAACGCCCATAAAACACTTCAATTTTAAAAGCAAACATTTCAATCAATTTGCGTACATGCACCTTTAAAATACTTCTCCGTAAATTCAACATCTCATTAAAGTATGGCAAAATAAAGCATCAATACAAACACACTTTGTAACACTTGGATAAAATTTTTAAGCATATATACTGCCAAATGATTAATGACTAAACAACCCTTTCTCTAAATCTCAACCTTCAACCGAGCATCGAATGCAAATGAGTTTAAAGACTGCGAGTTTCTTAAGTTAACTCCTGACACATGAAAATTCCACAGGCACGATTCTACAAGAAACCCATAAATTTCAATCCTGCAATCAAATATCTACCAATTTCCCAAAAAGGTTCTCAAAAAGATAAAACAGTGAACATAATCAAAAACATCAAAGCAAACACGGTAAACACTAGTAGTAATATATGCAACACAAATTACTTACAAGTCCCTAAGCATTCTGAAACATGATTACAAAGAAACGACTCTCCTTACCAATTACGCAATATAATACAACTTGTGGTCTTCCAAGCACACGTGTTGGTAGCCTCAAGACACAAGCGGCACGCGCAATTTTCTTCGCGGAACAAGGAAAACCACAAAGGTGTCCAAGTCAAACATTCTATCCAATACACAGCAGGAGTTTTCTCCAAACATAAAGAACACTTTAAATAAAACACATCGGTTTGTCACAAAAACATTGTCCATTCGAAGCACATTCCAATCGAAACACGATAGTTCAGTCCATTAAAAATTCTCAACATGTGTCCACATAAAACATTTGAAATCGTTCACAAGTTTGAAAATCCGTTCACTAAATTCTAAACACATCAGTTCACAAGGTAATGAGAAACAATCAAAAGTTCAGTAGAGATCATCTTAGGTTTCCTAGTCCGGCTTCGCAGGCTCTCCCTCGTAGGGCTTCAGTCGATCGTAATGTACCACATTCGGACTCGAGCGTTCGGTCAACCGGATACGATAATTTACATCTGACAGTCTATGAGTAATCTTGTAAGGACCTCCCCAATGACGTTGTAACTTTGGCGACAAGCCTTTCTTTCTATTAGGTGTATAAAGCCAAACTAAGTCGCCAACATTGAAACGGGTTAAACTGCTACCCTGGTCATAGTTCCTTTTCTGACGTTCTGAAGAAACTCTCGTCGCCTCCCTTGCAAATTCATGAACCCTTTGTAATTTTTCTTTTAAGATTTGGACGTACTCTATACTTTCTTTCTCCTCCTTGGGTGGGGAGGGCACTATTAAATCTATGGGCAGGTTCATCTCCCTTCCTAACATCATAGCGCTGGGGGACTCCCCAGTTGTTTCGTGAACCGATGACCTGTAAGCCATAGTCACGTGGGGCAGCCACTCATCCCAGTCCCGCTGATCCTCAGACACAACTGCTGAAAGCATGGCTTCCAGGGTTCTATTGAATCGTTCCACCATGCCGTCAGACTGAGGGTGGAAGGCGGTGGTTCTAGTTTTGTCAATACCCAGTAACGTGCTCAATTCCTTGAACAATTTTGATTCAAAGTTTCGGCCCTGATCAGTGTGTAACTGTAAGGGAACACCAAATCTCGTAACAAACTGTTCAACAAAGACCTTAGCTACCGTTTCTGCCTCTTGGTCCGGTATTGCAAAAGCTTCGGTCCACTTAGTAAAATAATCTGCAATACAGAGGATATACTTATTTCCTCTGGCAGTTACCGGTAAGGGACCCATAATATCCATTGCCACCCTCTCCATTGGCACACCCACCACATATCTTTGCATAGGGGCTTTACGTTTCTTAGGAGGATTCTTTCGAGAATTACATATGTCACATTGACGGCACCAACTTTCTACATCCTTGTGGTATCCACACCAATAAAATCTCTCCTGAATACGCATGAGCGTTTTCTTAACACCAAGGTGACCTGCCGTGGCATTATCATGTAACTGTAACATTACATCATTCCGCAGAGTTTTCGGAACAACCAATTTCCATGAAATGTCGTTACCACAATCAGATTCCCAGCGCCTATAAAGCACGCCCTCTTTAACACTTAGGACCTCCCAGAGCCCCCAGTATGTCTTTACAATCTGATTTTTTTTCCGAAATTTGGGACCACACAGGTCTAGTTTCTGACACAGCCTTCCAGTCAAGAATTTGACGGATGCTGTCGTCTTCCCTCTGCGCTTTCTTTATTTCTTCCACGGACCACAAATCAGCCAAGGTCTCTACGGATTCTGACTGGTGCCCACTTTCCACTGTGCCCTGCACAGTTTCCGCTGCAACCTGGCGCCTCGCCTGGCTACGAGTAAGAACCCCCGGGGTTCTGTCGGAAGTGGCACTTTTATCCTCCGTACGCTCACTTGTACTTCCCCTCTTGTTCACTTGAAAGCAATTCAAGTCACCCTGATTTAACTCATGTTCATTCTTTTTTACTTCAACAATTTCTTTCTCTTCGACTCTGTCACAATGTCGGCAATTATCACAAGGCCGTCTCGACAGTGCATCAGCATTGCCATGTTTAGTCCCTGCACGGTGTTGAATTTTGAACGTATACGTTCCTAATAGTTCAAGCCATCTGGCAACTTGCCCCTCAGGATGTTTAAAATTTAACAGCCAGCGCAGCGCGCTGTGATCAGTTCTCACAAGAAATTCAACACCGTACAGGTAATGATGAAAATGCTTTATCGCAGATACAACTGCGTACAACTCTTTTCTCGTTACGCAGTACCTCCGTTCTGCCTTAGAAAATGACTTACTGAAATATGCAATTACCCGTTCTTCCCCATTCTGAATCTGTGATAATACTGCCCCCATACTCTCATTACTGGCATCTGTGTCTAAAATGTATTTGTCATTCTGGGTAGGGTAGGCCAGCACGGGTGAGGAACTGAGCGCATTTTTCAAAGCTTGGAATGCCCTCTCACATTCATCAGACCATGAAAATCTTTGCCCCTTCTCAGTCAAATGATGTAATGGTCTAGCAATTTGGGCGAAATTCTTCACAAATTTTCTGTAGTACGAACATAGGCCGATAAAGCCACGTACATCCCGGACTGAATTCGGTCTTGGCCAGTCCTTCACATCAGCCACCTTGGAGAGGTCAGTGGCCACGCCCTCACTTGACACAATGTGGCCTAGAAAGTGAACTTTGTGCTTGAGCAAATCACATTTCTTTGGGGACAATTTTAGACCGGCCCCTTTTAATCTCTGAAACACCTCACCTAACCGGGCCATGTGTTCTTCAAATGACCTCCCAAAAATGATAATGTCATCTAAGTATACCAGGCAAGTTTGCCACTGTAGTCCTGACAAAACTTTTTCCATGAGCCTTTCGAAAGTGCTCGGGGCGTTGCACAGCCCGAAGGGAAGGACCTTGAACTGGTACAGTCCCCCATGGGTGACAAAAGCAGTTTTCTCTTTGTCAGCCTCCTCCATCTCCACCTGCCAGTAGCCACTGGCCAGGTCCAGGGTAGAAAACCAAACAGAGCCCCCCAAAGTATCGAGGGAGTCATCTATTCTTGGGATGGGGTATGAATCCTTTAATGTTACATCATTTAACCGACGATAGTCGATACAAAATCGGGTGGACCCATCCTTCTTTTTCACTAAAACCACGGGAGAGGCCCATGGACTAGACGAAGGTTCAATGATACCCCTGTTCAACATGTCAGATACCTCCTTAGATGCCTCCTCCCTTTTATTAAGAGGCAACCTTCTCGCATTCTGCTTTATAGGTCTCACCTCTTTCACTGTAATTTTGTGCTTAACAATTCCAGTTCTACCCAAATCCTCTTTGCTCGCTGCAAAAATACTCTGGTACTTTCTCAATAAATCTACAACTTGGGTTCTTTGCCCTTTATCAAGTGAGCTCACACTAGACTGGAAGAGGGGGTCTATGTGTTCTGGAAGTCCGCTGTCTTCCT
This sequence comes from Holothuria leucospilota, assembly GCA_029531755.1. Taxonomy (NCBI): domain Eukaryota; kingdom Metazoa; phylum Echinodermata; class Holothuroidea; order Aspidochirotida; family Holothuriidae; genus Holothuria; species Holothuria leucospilota. The sequence goes on along the minus strand of CM055974.1, from coordinate 36,331,478 downwards.
TTTTCTCAGCAGCAGAGCTTTTGCTCTCTGTCAGCCCCTCACTTACTACCTCCTCCACAGGCTCACATTGCGCTGCTGTCGTACCTTTATACACAGTGATTGGGGTTGACTCTAGATTAATCATCCTCACAGGCACAACGCCACCCTGGGGATTAACGACAGACTTTGCCACCATTACTGAATGCTTTTTCATAAACCTCTCGCAAGGTTCTACGAGAGCCTGTGTTTCCCCATTCATTCGATAATCTAGCCTGCCAGGCACAATGATTTCCTGGCCGGGAGATATACTCACAGTTTCGGTCACAGAAACCCTGCATACTACTTTCGTAGGGGTGTTTCTACGTATGCATGGGACTATCTCATTACCAATCTTCAGCGACTCCGACCCCATATTTAACTGGCATTCATGCTTTACAAGAAAATCGCAACCCAAAATGCCATCAACCCCAATATCTGCTACCCAGACGGGATGGCTAGTCACAAAATTCCCCACCTTCATCGAGAAGGTACTACAACCTGCCAATGGCCTACTCTGACCATCAGCCATGAACATCTTCTCCCCAGTTTTCTCTAGACTTGGCCTAGCGCTCCCACGGATATCACTGTAGATACCTGGGCTTATGATTGTAATGTTAGCCCCAGTGTCAACTAAACACTTGACCACTTTCATTTCAAAGTATACCTCCACGTACAATCCATCACTACGCTCTGCTTCAGTTCCCGTTGTAACTGAAGTAACAAGGGGTCTCAAAGAATTCCCCACCGACCCGCGACCCTCAGAACCGGCGCTTACTAGTTTTTCCTGCACATTTTTACTAGCAGCAGGTTCTTCCGGTTTCGGTTTGGGGCAATCACGAGCAAAATGCCCTGTCTCTTTACAATTATAACACTTGTCATAGTCATCTCCCTTTCTCGCTCTGCCCTTTTTAGCAGGCTTCTTATCAGCTGCATTAGCTTTTCCGATGTCTTTTTGAATGTTTTCGAAGCCCTGTTTAATTGCTCCCATCATTGTTTCTACAACATGCTTAAAATTTTCTGCAATTGGCTCAACTTGCTTCTCTGGTGACTTCTCCCGGGGGAGACCAGACACAGTCCTAACAAACTTCCCCTTGTTAATATTTCTTTTGATTCTCCGCCTTGCGGAATGCCTCAAATTCTATCGCGGTCTTCACCGCGTCATTTAAACACCTGGGGCGGGACTGGTAAATTCCCCATCTCAAATCTGAGTCTGCCAAAGCATCAATAAAATGATCTCTTGCGAGAGTTTCTTGAAGGTCGTTCTTAGCATCAGGGTAAGCCAATTTGGACAGTCTTCTCACTGACTGTGCTAGCTCAGGTAGGGTTTCACCTTTCTTTCTTTGTTTGTTCTTTAGTTCGACCCGATGCAATTCGGTCTGATTTTTAGACCCAAATCGTCTCGTTAAGGCATCGACCAGACTTTCATAATTACGACGCTTGTGGCTATCAAGATCGCCTAACACTGCCAACGCATTACCCCTCAATGAGGTCGCAAGTTGCATGCCTTTGGTTATCAGGTCCCATCCGTTCAGTTCTGAGATTAACTCAAACTGAATGGCGTAATCATGCCAATCCCCAGTGCCATCATAAGGGGGAGGGCGCGTCTCTTTTCCACGCAACCTACTAGGGTGCCGCCCACTAGATTCTCTCTTTTGAAATTCAACCTCATGCAAACTGGGCACACCATTGTTGTTATCATTAAGTCCCACATTTGTATAATTTCTTTGTGGGTATTTTAAAGGGGTACAGGGGAGCTGTTCGCATCCCCTGCTCAGTGAGGATTGTCCTCTTCTACCAGAATCACCTAAAACTGGCAGCGACATGTACCGCCCATCTGACATCTGTTCAATTACGCCAATGTGACTACTGTTTGGGTACCCTGCAGGGGAAGTCTTTTGGGCTGCCCCCATATCTCTTTCACCCCTGATTGACCTAATAGGCGAAGGCATACACATCGTTTTATTTGCATTACACACCCCAGGGTGACCTTGGCTCACCCTACTCACAGTCTCACCCTGTCGGGAGCTTCTATTTTCCCTCAACAGGTTACCATAATAAGCAGCCTCCTGCTGCAACTCCCCCTCCCCTGGGGTATTTCTTTTCATTTGGGCCTGGCAATCATCAGCCACCCTAGACCTGTTAATAAAAGTTTCATCAGCCCGCAATGCCCCAGACAAAGCTTCAGCCTCTTGTTGAGGCCTCCATTCAGGTGAGAATTCATTATCAGGTGGTAACGCATTGTTTACCTCAACCCCACTAGTCTTTGGCCTTAATAAAGAAAAACATTTGGCCTCCCTCTGACCAGATGCATCCACAGCCTCCTGTCGAGGCCTCCACTCACGGGGGAAATCTCTGTCACGTGTCGACAAATCTCTCTCAATCCCGCTGGTCCTCAGCCCCAATAAAGAAAAAGGATCGGCCGTTCCCTGACCAGCAACAACCACAGCCTCTTGTTGAGGCCTCCACTCAAGTGGGAAATCTCTGTCACGTGTCGACAAATCTCTCTCAACCCCGCTGGTTCTCGGCCCCAATAAATAAGAAGAATCGGCCGTCCCCTGACCAGCAATATCCCCAGCCTCTTGTTGAGGCCTCCACTCAAGTGCGAAATCTCTTTCACGTGTCGACAAATCTCTCTCAACCACGCTGGTTCTCGGCCCCAATAAATAAGAAGAATCGGCCGTCCCCTGACCAGCAATATCTCCAGCCTCATGTTGAGGCCTCCACTGACGTGGGAAATCTCTTTCACGTGTCGACAAATCTCTCTCAATCCCGCTGGTCCTCGGCCCCAATGAAGAAAAAAGGTCGGCCGTTCCCTGACCAGCAACATCCACAGCCTCTTGTTGAGGCCTCCACTCACGTGGGAAATCTCTTTCACGTGTCGACAAATCTCTCTCAATCCCGCTGGTCCTCGGCCCCAATAAAGAAAAAAGGTCTGCCGTTCCCTGACCAGCAACAACCACAGCCTCTTGTTGAGGCCTCCACTCACGTGGGAAATCTCTTTCACGTGTCGACACATCTCTCTCAACCCCGCTGGTCCTCGGCCCCAATAAATAAGAAGAATCGGCCGTTCCCTGACCAGCAACACTAGCAGCCTCCTGCTGCTGTTCCCTGTTAGAATAAACATTACACACATTTCCACCTCCACTGACCGGCAAATTCTCATTTCTGTTCGGTAGCGTCTCTGAAACACGCCTAACGTCACTTACCAGTGTTTGATTGCCTGCAGAACTAGCCCCTGTTGGGTATTCATCTAATACCAACAAATCGCCAAATCTTTCACTAAACTCCCCGAGCGTGGGTTCTTTGCGGATTTTGTCTTTACTACGAGACAACTGTGAGTCAGACGGTCTATCGTCAAAACTTCTACTCACCCAATTATCCATGCTCACAAATCAAAATCCGACCGCTAGCCACCAATGTAACACAACTCGGGGAGTGTTGTCGGGGGGCGCTTCAACTCCAACTATCTCCACAGGCAAATCAAGTGGGCGCTCTTAAACGTCAGTCAGCGGAGGTAGAATTAACGATAAAAACACACACACAGAACAGGGAAAAATGTACAAGAGAGAGGAGTACAGTTAGCTTAATCTATTTACAAGTACTTACAAGCAAAGTTGTACACGGTACAAAACTAATATAAGTCCGAAGACTAACGAAAAGACGCAACGACGAATATATATAGACGGTACAAACACACAGCCTACCGAGTCAGAGACTAGTTCTCGACTGATGAGCCACGAGGAGGATAAGCCAGAGATCAGGCCAGACCGGTGTCTGCTGACCTCTGACCTTCCGGCTCGTGGTCATCCCTGGATTGTCGCATGGACAGGGCATGGGTAACGATGGTCAACCCTACCATCTACGGAAGCCCAGAAGGACCCACGAAATGATGCCTTAACGGCATTACAATACATTTGTAATATTGCTAGGAAGGTTCATATTGTTTTTGATGGAAGTCAGAGGGTATTTGAGGTTACCAAAGGTCAAAAACCAAACAAATTGTATATTTAAAGATAGGAATGATGGATACTTTTCAGACTTGGTGTATAGATTTGCCATATTAAGAAAAGATCCCTTTTGGTTTTGGTGGAGGTCCAAGGTCATTTGAGGTTACCAGAACTACGAACACTTTTTAAAAGTGCTGGTAAACACGTTATCTCAAGAATGGACCACATAACTTTACCTTCAAATTGTGTACCTTCATGGTCAACGAAACGGGAGGGCTGAATGTTTGTACCATTCCAAGGATAAAATTGCAGAGAACAGCATATGTCTTTCATAAGCATAACTATGGTACATTAATTAGTAATTCCAATTTTATGTACCTAATGATGGACTCATGTGAAGGTGGTTGTGATCATATTGTATTAAAGACAGATGGTCATCGCCCCAACTACATTTTTGGTTGGGGGAAAGCAAAATTCTCAATTGATGACTGCCCTTTGATTGACATCATAATTCAAAAGATGCAGAGTAGCTCATATTACACAACATGCATGCACAGAGTGTTCTGATTACACATTAGGGCCTTGTATTCTCACCTCGATATGCCCTTGTTACTTGGGTTTGTGTTTGCACAAGGAGCTTTGGACAGTTTTGGGAGGGGCTAAAGTACCACTGTTGGAAGAACTGAAACTGTCTGGGATGGTATTTGCTCCCCAGCTTTCAATTATGGTGTATGTTGATGGTGTAGTGGAAGAAAGTGCTCAGTTTCCCATTCTCACAGCCCTGGTTCTAATGCCAAGCAAGCAATTATTGTTTCAGATTTTGTGATTTGTTTCTTCTGATACTTATCTAACTTGGGGTATATTGAGATGAAGAATGCTTTTGTTTTGGTGGAGGTCAGAGGTCATTTGAGGTCACCAGAGATCAAGTACTGAAACACCACATCTCAAGTAAAGAATCATGAGTGCTTTTCATACTTGGAATGTCGCTCGCTGCCTTGTACTTTAAAAAAAACCATTGTTTTAGGTAGAGTTCAAAGGTTACCTGAGATCACCGGCGACGAAACTACGAAAACCTTGTTAACTGAGGTATCTCGTACTTGGATGCTGCATAGCCTTCTTATTACAATAACACTTTTGTTTTTGGTGGTGAAAGGTCATTTGGGGTCACTGGAAGTTGTAAAGCGAATAAATATGGTAGATCAAAAATGGTAATCTTGACAGGTCTCATAGTTGGCAAGTAGATGTCCCCATATTGCATTCAAAGATTAAATTGTTTTTGGTGGCAGTCAAATGTTATTTGAGGTCAAAAGATGTCAAACTGTGATAACCTGGTTTGTAACTGTAAGGGTACTAACACACAGCATAAGAATGACCCATCTTGTTTACAAGAACCCCATTGTTTTTGGTGGAGGTCAATGGATGTGAGGTCACAAGAATCCGAATGTCGAAAGATAATTTTGAGAGATAAACCTCAGTATGACAAAGCACTTCCTTTTGGCAAAGAATCACTAAGTCTTTGGGCTTTCTGTTTTGAAAGAGCACATGATGTAATGACATCAGCACCACATCGTAAAGCTTGTCGAATGGCTCTACACTTTCAACCAGATTAGCCTTTATGTAAAAATAACCAGAAAGCCAAAAGGCTTCGTGATTCCTTGCCGAAAGGGGGGTGCTTTGTTACACGGAGGTTCATCCATCAAATTTATACTTCTCTACTTCATCATTTTTTATGATGTGGTCACAATTTCACCCCTGCTCACATCAGCTCATGCCACATGACCTTTGAACAAAAACTTTAATAACCAAAAAAATGAAAAAAAAAAAAAAAAAAGGTTTTCGGATTTCCACCTCTGGTGACCTTGAATGACTTTTGACCTCTGCCAAAAACAATAGGGTTCTCCCCCTTGACATGACAAATCTAAATACCAACTATGAAAACCGTCTGTCATTCCTATCTCAAGATATCATGATTACAAGGTTTTTGGACTTCCACCTCTGGTGACCTTGAATGACCTTTGACCTCTGCCAAAAACAATAGAGTTCTCCCCCTTGACATGACAAATCTACATACCAACTATGAAAAGTGTCGGCCATTCCTACCTCGAGATACCAAGATTACAAGGTTTTTGGACTTTGACCTCTGGTGACCTCGAATGACCTTTGACCTCTGCCAAAAACAATAGAGTTCTCCCCCTTGACATTACAAATCTACATACCAACTATGAAAAGTGTCGGCCATTCCTACCTAGAGATACCAAGATTACAAGGTTTTTGGACTTTGACCTCTGGTGACCTCGAATGACCTTTGACCTCTGCCAAAAACAATAGAGTTCTTCCCCTCAACATGACAAATCTACATACCAACTATGAAAAGTGTCGGCCATTCCTACCTCGAGATACCAAGATTACAAGGTTTTTGGACTTTGACCTCTGGTGACCTCGAATGACCTTTGACCTCTGCCAAAAACAATAGGGTTCTTCCTCTCAACATGACATGCCTACATACCAATTATGAAAAGTATCGGTCATTCCTATCTGGAGATATCGCGATTACAAGGTTTTTGGACTTTGACCTCTGGTGACCTCGAAAGACCTTTGACCTCTGCCAAAAACAATAGGGTTCTTCCTCTCAACATGACATGCCTACATACCAACTATGAAAAGTATCGGTCATTCCTATCTGGAGATATTGCGATTATAAGGTTTTTGGACTTCGACCTCTGGTGACCTCGAAAGACCTTTGATCTCTGCCAAAAACAATAGGGTTCTTCCTCTCAACATGACATGCCTACATACCAACTATGAAAAGTATCGGTCATTCCTATCTGGAGATATCGCGATTACAAGGTTTTTGGACTTCGACCTCTGGTGACCTCGAAAGACCTTTGACCTCTGCCAAAAACAATAGGGTTCTTCCTCTCAACATGACATGCCTACATACCAACTATGAAAAGTATCGGTCATTCCTATCTGGAGATATCGCGATTACAAGGTTTTTGGACTTTCCTACCTCGAGATATTGCGATTACAAGGTTTTTGGACTTGGACCTCTGGTGACCTCGAATGACCTTTGACCTCTGCCAAAAACAATAGGGTTAGTCCTCTCAACATGGCATGTCTAGATACCAACTATGAAAAGTATGGCTCATTCCTATCTTGAGATATCGTGATTACAAGGTTTTTGGACGTCGACCTCTGGTGACCTCGAATGACCTTTGACCTCTGCCAAAAACAATAGGGTTCTTCCTCTCAACATGACAAACCTACATATCAAATATGAAAAGTATCGGTCATTCCTATCTCAAGATATTGCGATTACAAGGTTTTTGGACTTTGACCTCTGGTGACCTCGAATAACCTATGACCTCTGCCAAAAACAATAGTGTTCTTCCTCTCAACATGACATGCCTACATACCAAATATGAAAAGTATCGGTCATTCCTATCTTGAGATATGGCGATTACAATGAGTGTCACAAACACACATACACACACACATACGCACGCAAGTCGATTTTACATACAATCCGAGGACTTCATTGTTATTTCCTTTGTGTTTACTTCCTTAACCCTAACCTTGACAATAGACTCTCTATTGTTCAAACTTTCGAGGACTTGACAAATCTATTGAATTTCCTTCAGAGGACCTGAAATCCTTTGTTCAGGTCCTCAGTCTGATAGGAAGACAAGTTCACATACACGCACATACACACACACGACATCACCATCGCATAAATTCCTTGCCTGCCTACGGCAAGGAATCAATAAACATAGCATATAAGAATGTGATTTAAGTTTACAGTACTAGCATTAGTTTGTAAAAATGCTTCATATAATTTTAAAACAAAACACTGGACTCCGGTCATATCAATTCACAGATTTATTACGTATGAATGTATCAAGTCTTGCAATTAAACAGCCACTGGCTCTAGATAAACAAAGAGCCATGTTACTATAAGATGTCACATTTCTGTAATCTCTACACTTCAAAAACTGTCCTGTGGTAAGGTTATCAACTCAGTCCTTTTAAGAAGGCGTTAATTGGGAGGGCAGTCTTAATGCTTATACGTTCATAGTGAAATAAGAATGGCAAACTATTAAAAGCATTTTATAAACTTTATTTTTTGGTTTACAAGATAATCCTACAAATTGTCATGACTGAAGCATAAAAATGATAGTCTTGGACTAGGATGTTTCACTCATCCTTACATATTACATAAACATTATTCCCAAAGAAAAAAACAATCCATTTCTTTGTATTCCTCATTAACAGTTTTATTATTTCATTACTGCTACATTTAGATCGTTAAAGAGTATTTCAATTTCCCTACAGTGGTGAAAAAACAGCCTCATAATAAGATCCAATTATGACCAAGATTTTTGTCAATAATCTGGCAATACCCATGCTTTTGTAACAACTCTCAAATCTTTTTAACGCTTGAGTCAATATTGAAAGAAGTGAATTTTATACTTATACAAAGGATGAAAAATTAATGCAATTTGGTTAAAAACTAAACTTGATAAATTTCAGGCTGCATGATTAATTGTTAAGTAGTACAACTATTAACATAAAAGAAAATACTGCAGGAAAGAGTTACCTACAGATGTAAATGTGGTGACACCTTTAATATCATTATTATCCAAAAGTACTGATGCATCCCCTTGGAATGGGCATAATTTATCAGAAAAAGCATTTTGCTAAATCCAGTTAAACTGGTTCACAATGCAAAAATGTGTAGACATTTGTGTGCATGCAATCCAGTGTTTCACTTCCTGTACGATAATAAAGTAAATAAACCTCAGAAACAAATATCAACAAAACTTTTCAAATAAACTTTATTTATCCCTGCCATTGCTAAGTACAGTATGTACACACAAATTGTCTGCAATCTTTGACACATTTCCCATTTACAAATTGTACTATCTCACCAACTCTGCACACTGTGTATAATAAACTTTTTTTATATTTCATCTTCAAATACTTTTCTTTGTTTGTTCTTTACAAACACACACATATTATATCAACACTTTGAAATTTTGGAAGACAGCTATTTTGAAACACATTTTTAGTAATATAACAAGTATTTTGATCACTGATTTCTATGATATATATACAAAGAAAGGCAAACTTTGTGACCTTTAGACATGGAATATATGAATGCAGCTTGGCTCTGTTGTAGAGAAGCTAGGTATAAGGATTACTATAAACACAATCACAAATAATGCTAACAAAACATCTAAACAATGAGTTGAAAGTATGCCTAGCACATGGCAGGTACAGTAGCACCAGCTAATGGATTACAAGTTCTGAATAGGGACCACGGAGGGGGAATATGAGGGCTTTAGCCCTCGCATTTTTCTACCGTAGGCATTTTGGGTAGCCTTAACCTGGGATGATAGGCTTTTTAATATTTTCTTGGACATACCGGGTCAGTTCAATGATATTAGCACCCCTCCCCCAACCACTTAAAAATTGGCTCCGAGGTCCCTGCTTACGATCACAAAGAGTTATTACACACTGCCAATGCAAGTAATCATAAGTACGATGGAATTCCTGGCTAATCTTGCATATTACATTTGTATTGTCTTGCATAAGCTTGTAAGAATTCCTACAGAATCCTTGTTGCTACCAAATTCTAAGCAAGTCCTTAGGAACTTTACATGTCCCATACTATCATGTTTTAAGTTCAAGATTGGGGATGCAAGTTTTAAAACATGTACTTCCTTTATGTGACCACTAGTGACCTACTGACAGGAATTTCAACTGTTATAGGCTCTAACAAGTTCTTGTCAGTTGTTGATACCAGTTTAAAACTGAGACATGTCAGTCACGTGCATCAACTTGCAAATGCGTGAGCTTAGCCTAAGAAATAGTTGACTTGGAAGCCAAGAAATTAATCACAGACCCAAAAAGGGTTTGTAAATTTCAATAGCTAGGAGAACTCCCACTCATTATTAAACTTAAGATGTAGCCTGAATCAGGACAACTAACTGTTCTATCCAGGTCTGAAAAATGTTATTAAACAAGCGTAATGATATAATTTGACTATAAACAGAACATTCCATAACAAAGGAATAAGATGAATTTAACACCTTCGCTAACACCAAATCCTTATATAACATGGTCACGGCTTTGTCATGAAACATCTTTGTAAAATGTACAGAACCATAATAACAGAAGTAAATTTTACCTCAATACATCACACAATGGGCATACAATTGTATATGCACATACATAAAATTATTGTGCACAAAAGAAGGTCTGCTGGACACCCTTTCTCATCAGTCCAGTGACACACATTTCTATGGAATGGAATCTTCTGAAAGACTGCAGCCATAATTTTTGTTAGATGGCAGTGTTGGATTAAAGAGGGGGCCACCCCCCACCACTGGTGACACCCTACATTAACAACATTACAAAACTGTAGAGACAAGTTACAAAGTAAAACTTCACTTCCAGCATTCTAGTGCATTTGGGATGTTAACATTTTTAACCTTCACACCAACCATGGTGGGCTGATGTCAGGGCTTAGTCATGCATGGTGCCATTCTTTTAGACCTGCTCTATGTAAAATACCTGCATCTGCCACTGTCTTACATTCATATGTGTACATGTCAGCAACTAAAAGGGCAATTAACTACATTTTGTGAAATGCAAATCATCGACTGGTTTCAGATTTGGTCAGTTCCATAATTTAAATGTCCACTCATTTTCAAGGAATATTCCAATAGACACATGCACAGGCTGTAACAGGTTGTACCCTTGTCACTGGAAGTCGAATCTCACTCATCCAACTTCCATCATCATAGCTTCTTCTGTTGCTCAGATATCAAATGCTGCAACTTATCCAACTAATTTGACAGTCTGTTGCACAATAACTTGTGATGTTCTTTTTACAAAACTAACATGAACAGCATTTGCTTCCATTTGAAATTAAAATTTCTATGAAATGGGAAATAACTGTTTCTTGCATAGCATGTTGTAAGGCAAAGGCTTGTGCATTAAGCATGTTACAAGGAAAAGCCTTGTATAGTCGGGTCATTCTAATTCTATAACTATAAAACAATCCTCACATTTTGGCACAAGGTGCAGTACCTTTAGGAAGCACACACATACATACACACACAGACAAACATGCACACAAAAGACAATCTGAAGAGTACAAGAATGACATCACAAATTATTGCACAATTGACCATTTTCAATTGACGTAAGAAACTTAAAAATTTAATCAACCTCAGAAGACCAAAGTCCAGTTAGGATGGGAGCTAGACTAATAGGATTCATTTTTCAAGCTTTGCAACACATATTTTGGAAATTTTATACTTTTGGTACATCAACTATCACAGAATGGTTGGTGCTTTCATTGTTAACAGGATTAAGACAGCTGAACTGTCCAGGAAAAAGTACAAAGAGTATTTATTCTACCATGCATGACATGAAGACAAGAATGCTCAGTGCAGCTGTCTTCAATGGGGTTCTTCAGGGTTAATAGACAAGACTTCGCCTGTAAAGGAAATTAACCAACACTTAGGTTATCAGTTGTAAGAAAACGAGTTCTTTCCACAGTTACAAAACAACCATCCTTAGAATTCATATTTACCCCCCCCCCCACCCCTTCCTTTTTATCATTAAAGTACTGCTCGATTTATAGGACACCAACCACTGCACACTATGTAACCTGCAAGTATTACGTCTGCTAATATTTGGTATTGACCAGGGGTACTCAAGTGGGTTGGACTCCTGGCCACATTTTCTGTGTTTTTGTTTTAAAATAATTACTGTTGCCAATCCTCAATCAGCATTATTACTTATAGAAATACTTGGTTGTCTGAACATTCCATGGGCCAATCACAAACATGTTGCTGGCTGCAAATGACTCAAGGGCCAACACTTGAGTACTCAGAGTATAAAGAAAGGCAAAGGGTGATAAGAAACTATGAGGAAATGCACATATTAAGGGACTGATACTGTAAAAACTACCTTAATATACTGAACTACGGCAGTTTATTCATTCCTTGAGTAGACATGCACATTCTTATAAGTATCTTTCAAACTCGAAGGATGTGCCAAACTTCTTTTTTTTTTCTTTTTTTTTTGAGGTGTGGTTAGGGATGGGCAAGACTAGTTTTCTTTAAAAGATTGCCTAAGCTAATAGGAAGCTTTCTTACTTTGCATTTTACTAAATATCCATCTTCAATACTTGAAATGTGAAAACACATCCAATCATTCATGTAAAGCTTTTTCATACAAGATGCAAAGGATTAAAAGAGTTGCAACTGCATTGCAAAAAGAAAGGTCGAGGAGTATTGAAAGCTTGCCAAAATGGAAAGAAAAGACTGAGAAGTGCAGATAGTTTGGCTGCATTGAAAGGCACCAGTAGGATGATGTAGGTTTCTTAGTGTAAAAGAAACCTGTCACATGGTCAAAGGAAAATATGATTAGTAATGTGTTAAAGTGCTGAACTCAGGGTATCTGCAAATCATTAAGGATGTGCACAGATCAGGAACTGAAGTATAAAGTGTGATCTTGCAATGTGAAACTTTAAACAAAGGTGGAAATCAAGTTTCTTGCAATCAATCAAGTCCACTTTGTTTCCAAACAGAAAAAGATTTGGAGTCACTTTCTCATTGCCATTGCAAAATAATGGTAGCTTTGCAAGTGTTAATGTAAGGGACTGTACATGAAATTTTCTTCATGTCACACTCTCAATCAAGCAGTCACACGACCACAGGATACAATGAAACTACAAGAGGTCACTCATCTACAGTTTTGCTGTTTTGGTCTCTTTGTGCCCACTTTTTTATTACTTGTCAGCCTTCATTGATTAGTTTTGTATTAGGAACATACTGCTTGTCAATGGTGAATAGGCAGTGCACTGTGACAGCTTAAAGCTAATTGGTTTGACTTTGAGGAAATCTTTCATTCCGTAGTTAAGATTCAAGTCGGGATACAGTAACATTATGCCTACTATTTTTTATTTAGATGTGACATGGAAATTGCTGATACCTGGTCTTGCTAGTTTAATTTAATACCTGTCAGCGATGACATTATTAAGTGAATATAAAAAATAGAATGAAGACCATTTTACTGAAGTTTAAATTTATACTATGATCATGCATATAAACTGTGACCTTGTTAGAATTTCTCACACACTTAGGGAAATTAGTACTGATACAGACATTTAGGGAGAGTTTTCATTGTCAAGCTTACATTTGTAGTATAAACTATTATCAAAATTATATTAAAATTTAAATTTTGATATAAATTAAAGGGGGTAAAAAGATGCAATCGGATACATAAAGAGCTTATCACAGAATGGCACAGAGGAAGAAGAGTTAACGCTGATGAGGTATAAAGGAACGAACATGCACTAGATATCTTGAGTTGCTAAATCAATCAAAATAGTTTCTAGGCAACACAGTACTGGACAAATGCTAGATTTCATATACTTTTGACAAACTACTAGGTAAGTGTATGGTGATGGTTCATTGTCATTACATGCCCGTTCAACTTTCACCAATATATTACTACCTTTATGGACATGGTGTTTTTGACCATCTTAGGAACAATTTCAGGCTTTACCTCAATGTGACACATTCCTTGTGAAATGATGTACACTTAAACAGTTTTGTGCTGATTCTCTTTAGGATTACACTGGTAAGGGCAACCAAATAGTTTAGGCCTGAAATTTCAGTTCAGCAGCAAACAATTTATAGAGAGAAAATATTTCAATGAAAAGAGATTCTTATAAAAGAAAGAAGTAACTGGAAGTACAAGGCAAACTTTGGACAAAACAATACTTCAGGCTGAACAACTCAATAATTCCTCTGAATTCTCCTTTTGGACTTGTCCCAAGTCTCCATTTTTTTCTTGTATGGAGGTATTGGAGTCAGGTGACACTGTACACACCTCTTCATTGCCTGCCAATGAAATGATGTGAAAGAGCACTGTGAGTGACCTTTGTATATGTTGCCCTCAATCCTTGAGCCTTCCCTTAAAAGAAGTAGGCTGTACTTTTAAATTGTGTCAAAAGAAAGTAACCATTATTACATACTGCAGTTCATTTAAAAGGTTTCTCTACAACTTAAAACCTGACAGAGGAAAATCAGCTAAATTTCCCACTCCCAGCATTTTAATATCCGAAAAACTTCATTTTGTCTTCTATTTTGTCCTGTTGTAATGTCTAAAAAGTGCATAGTAACACTGCTGATGTAACACCAGACAAAAAAGCTTTACTCCATCAATTCTTCATTTTGTAAGGACAAAATGAAGTAGATTTGATCTTTTTAATCACAACCTGCAATGGTATGAGTACCGAAATAATAGTGTTTGCACCGGGTATGAAATTTGTACCCGGGTACCCGGAATGCATTACCGGTCCGGTACCCCTGACCATGACCTTGCAACATCTAACTTCAGTGCATTGTATGCACGTTCAATTTGTGACTCCACTCATCTGCTCCTCTTCTCTTCTCTGATGGGATCAATCTGATAAAAACTATACGTCACAGTAATTTACTTAAGTTTTTTCATTTGTGCCATTGGTTCTTAATATCATGAGTTTGAAAATCAGGCGAGAATATTTAATTTGACCATATACTTTAGCACAATCAATGCGATGTGCAATCAGACACATTCAAACAAGTCCTACAATTACCTACTGTGAATTTGTGTCCAATGTGCCGTAAGGTGTGTGTGCATCGTAACCGAAAAATAACGTTAAGTTTGTCACTGAAACTTCTGTACTGTAAAGTACCGCAACCATGTGTTCAAATTTCTCGTTAACTGCTTTCTTGCTCCTCTTATAAAAAATCCACTATCTACTGTACACACTGTTCCTTCGTGATAATGACAGTAAAATCTTTCTGATGCTTCTCCTCGGCCAAGATTTCACCCTTACAGTACTGGTAACTATGTGCGATACGATACGGCACACACTGTGCATGTCATTATCACATACAAACGTTCGTTCGTAGCCTGGGTGCTCCAAACAATATGTTGTGCCGAGAAGTGCACATGATTTTGGCACACTCCACTTTAGCAAATGGGATATACCAAAAAAATGAGGATAATATTTTGCCCTCTTTTGCCACATAATCGGAAACTTTTCACACAAAAGATTTGCAAATAGTTTGAATAGCGATAAAAATTATGAACAACGTAAAGATAAGTATCACTTCAACATTTAAGGGAGTAATAGGATAGAAGTAACAGGATAGAAGTGTTTTCCTGTGCACAAGTGCACAAGTTTCCCCTTGAAAGAATGTGTACGATGCTACAGCTGACGAAGTGACTTTTGTTTCAAAAAATATCTCCACTAAGAATATGAAGTTTTTGTGATTGATTTGATACAAAAAAATGTTATTTTGGTTAAAATATGTGCACAGCTTATGTAAACATAACTATAATACCAAAATTTATTTCTTTAGATAATAGAAGCTTGTCATCTTAATTTAAGTGATAAGTATGAAATCTAGTAAAAGTCAAGCCAATTGACATATATCTATTACATGTATGTATTGGACGGCAACGAAATGTACTGTCTACAATTTTCAGCACTTTGTTTCATACTACTTCTCAGCCTTAGATTCCAAACGTACCAGATCCACATGCGCTGCATGCAAATTGTTTATGAGCTGTCTTCTGACGTTCATTCATCAAGAAGATAGGCTAGGCAAATGTACAGTATAGTATGTTGTTTCGTTATTTGGTATGGGCGCATCTTCATGTACTGTACCGTTAGATACACACATTGTGGCTCACAGGACTTATTTCTGGTGTAAAGTGCAATTTAACAGAAGCAAGGTACAGGAATAGATGAAAACAACTTCATTTCACCACTATCGTGAATGAGGTGAAGGGAAATACATTTTGTTAGTTGCAGTAACAACGCCATTTCGCGAAGATCAGAAGAAAACCATAGAAAAACACTACCCGGGTAGTAATTGTTCCACCTGGGTAGTATATCGTCAGTCAGGTACCCAGGTACCTGGTGCAAACACTACCAAATAAGTCCCAAAAGGCATCTTACACACATTGTACAGGACAGGACATTTTGCCTTAACATGTAAGGAGTAGTAAAAGGTTGCTATTAAACAACAGGGAATAGCTAGTACCAATATTTTCTTTAAAAGAAGTATTTAAGCAAAAACTTACTTTCATGTGTGAAAGAGGAACTAAATCTATGCATTTTGTTGAAACTTTCATTCAAATCGGACACGTATTACTTGAGATATCAGCAAAAGAAGTTACCACATTTTGAGACCCCAAAAAAGCTTGAGGCAAGTGAGAGTTATATTACTAGGCAGCTCCCTGATATCACTTCCTCACATTGATAGGGAATGCATTGTTTCCTTTGCTTTTTCAGTCTGTTGTGTTGACCTTGAAATTAACAGGGATAGGACCTCCCCATGGGGATTGTGAAGTTTGTAATTTTCCCATTCCTATCATGCAATCCAGTGCCCATAACATTTGATTGTTGAGGAGAAAACTGGTGATAAAGTTTAAAGAAAAACAAAAAACTGCTCATTAATGTGAGGGTATGACATATGTGCTTGCTTCAAGTTCACTTTGTGTTGAAAATGTGACAACTTTATCTGCTGATATCTTGAGAACCACACATTAGATTTCAATGGAAATTTAACCAGATTGTTAAGAATAAGTGCCCCTCTAATATATACAAACCTGATTCGAGCTTAGACCATCCTTTTAACCGAAACAGCCTTACCTCCAGCCTCCTCTTCCCAAAGCAGACTTTTAACCATCTAACAAATTATGTTCATAAAGGTTCTTTGAATCATCAAATAGAGTGTTACTCAATGTGACAGTCATAAAGAAATTAATAAGCAGTGAAAAAATTCATAAATGTGAAAGACATATTACTAACGTTATTTTAAAGTTGCATCAGCTTTGACAACTACCCAGAAGGGAAGGAAATGTTTTAGATCAAGCCAAAGCTAGCATAAGTTTGCATTTTCCTTTGCAGCTAGGTCGAAAATATGCCACAATTTTGAGGGTGAAGTCTATTTCGCAAAGATTCTGTACTGCTTTATTTTATATCCACCTTTTCATAGGCACTACAATCTGGCCCCAAACATATTTAGGAGTGTGTTCATACACACAGGCATACGGGGGTCTATATTTCTGGGGGGTCAGGGATAATTTTTGCACGAATTTAGAATTTTGGACCAAGTTGTCTGAATTTTGATACTGCTGTGTAGGGTGCAAAAGGGCATAATTTATTTCCTTTGCTGTCTCATTTGCCCAAATGGATCCACTATTTTACCTGAATTTGGAGGGCATGTGCCCCTGCCCCCCCCCCCCCCCCAGCCTTGTATGCTTATGTTCATACATCTCTCTAAATACAAATGGCAACTTCACTTTCATTGACATTAATTCACACAGTAGTTTCACTTGGGGTGGACAATGATGATGGTGCAGTCAGTTGTGTTCCCAGTTGATCACACACAGTAGTGTGTGGATACAGTCTTGAGCAATATCGACTCAGTACAAGCTACTGTTGCTTGATCTGGAAATTATAGTAAATAGGTCTTTTTTGTTAAAAAATGGAGGAGGGGCTAGACATAAACTTAGATAGGAGAATGTTTGATGTCTGGGGTAAGACTGTAGGGCCTTTAAAGAAAGATTTTTGCCATATCACTTTATGACAATGCAAGCAGGGTTTTTATGCTAAGTAAGCTATATATGCTGCTGAATAGCTAGAATATAAACAGATACTACAATAAATACAGCTGACAAGGTAGGATTAATGCACACACAATGGGCTTTTAGTTTATAAGCATTAACTCCATTGTTAAAGGTGTAACTGACCTATGACACTATTTGTACTTTGATTCTTCACTGTCAGTTCACTACTGTGTTGGCATTGTGCTTATGTGTAAGCAGCCATGCAATTCAAACACACATTATCATACATAATCTCAGTAATGTACATAGCCAGTGTATGTAGATGGGTGTCAATCATATATGTACCTACAACACTTGCAGACTACCAATGTATGATGCTAAAGATTTACCCATGCAAAATCCCAAAGAAAACTTTACCCCTCCACTACTTAGGCAGCAACATGCTCATTGGAATGTGTGTGTGGGGATGGGGGATGGGGATGGCAAAAGACGATGAAGGCTAACTACATAAAAAGACTAATTTTCACAACTACGACTAAATTTCACATGCAGCAGGAAAAGAAAAACTGAAATGGTTTTATGAAATATGATGATAATTGATAGTATAAAAGAATCAATGATAACAAAATCAAAAACACCATTACTGAAGTGTATACAGACCTGTATTGTTACGTTGGCCAATCTTGGTCCTAATCAATGTAGCAAGAATGATTAGTGATAGAATGGCTGCTCCTCCTGGTACATATGCCATCACGGTCTGGTAGAAGTCATGACAAGCTGCACAACAACCCCTGAAAAAGAAAACACAGAGAGACCAGTAGCCAGAGTGGCACAAGGATGGTAACCTTCGATGGAACAATAAAGTACAGTGATTCTTGACAGACATCAGCTGTCCCTACACTTCACCTGCTAATGCTCTCAAGGATGGGGAGATCCTATGATGCAAAATCCACAAAATCCACTACTATCTTTCCCCCCGCCCACTGACCCTGTCAAACCTTTGGGCTGCTGACCCCTGCCCTGCCCCTCAAATTCTGATGCTATCCCTGTTAAAGTAGTTGATACAAGCTCAACAATTAACACACCAACTTGACCACACACATTTTAATGCCCTTCAATATGTATTTTTCATACTTCAGTGCAAGTAACACAGTACTCAGAGAGCAACAAATGTAAGTGGTCATTACTTTCTTTGACACTTACCCTTTAATCATCATAATGATAATACCAAATTTATACACCATTTTTACAAGCATACTGTAAAGTTCAAACATAACTTCATCTAAAATTTTTCCATACCCAAATGTTTTCAAAACCCTGGTGGGCGGGCAATCAACAATAAAACCCCCATACAGTGTATTATGGATGTTTATAACAATTGTGACCACCAAGAAGATAAAGGCAGTGGCATTTGAAGCATTAAGGTTTAGTAAACAATAATGCAGAATTTGGTAAGTGGCCAGTGCCAGCTAGTAGTAAGGTGTGTTTTTCATCCAAGTAAAATCTACAAGTTTTTCATCTGCAATAATATAAATTGAAAAGATTTTGAATTTGAGATTAAAATATAAAATTATAACCTACAAGCCTTGAAGTTGTAATCTGTAAGCCCTTATTGCTGGCTCCTCCCACTATTTTGGTAGCTAAACAGCATTACAACAAATTCCTCAGTGCCTGATTTATTACACTGAAATAGCTTTTCCTACATACACTACATAAACTACATACTATAAAATACTAAAACCTCAAAATAGGATACTTGTCTGAGATTATTTGGTTATTATGTGCTAACTACAACTTATGATATTTTTTGTCCTTGAAGACCTATTCCCCCATTTGTAACTTTTAATAGCAATTACTGGAGGAATTTTACTACTGGGTTTCTATGTAAAAAATGATATTTATTTCATTTCTTAAAGACCTATAGCAGTATTCTATTTATAACTCAGGCTAAGCCATTATGGCTAATTTTGCCATAAAATACAAATTTGCCTCAAGACCTTTTAATATACCTCTAACTGACTCACTTGTAAGGCCTTGAAAATTTATACTGCAGAAATTTTTAAGCAGCATCCTGGATAGATACTTTGCAAAGAGAAACAGCAAACAAAGTTATTAAGTATTCCATACAGTATTGTTAACTATATATCAAAAAAAAAAACATAAAAGCTATGTTTACTCATTAAGCCCCGCTGCCATCACAGAATTGTCATCATTCACTGCATTTCTGAAAAATAACATTTCTTTTTATATTAGTTTTCAATTTCTTTTCCAAAAGCAATATGCTATTGAGAATTTAGAGACACACTGAATATCCTGTCTTGCTGGATTATCTGGCCAGAAAGTGGAAAAGCCCCCCCCCCCCCTGTCAAGGCTTGACATTTGAAGAAATTCTGGTAGGGTTTTCTCAAATTCCAGTTCAAATTACATCATTAAAAGATCATTTTACTTCTAATAAATTTACTTACCACCTTCTGTAACATCTGTAAATATATCACAGTAAAGAGATTGCTTTACAATTACAGTCCTGTGAATTAGATGTTTCCTTTTTACACTATAATATGTTTATATCTTCACTGAATACCTGCTTCAGAAAACTTCTACACTGCTATCTTAGAATACATGTACATGTCCAAAACAAGTTGAGCTTATAATGAAGACATCTTCAGCTTGTCCAACCACAGTTGTTCAAAGTCAGCAGTTATCATAATTTAAAAATATTAAACAATTTCTGTCAATGAGTCCTTGAAAATATGAACTTAGTGATTCCCACTTACATCACTAGGAACAACCATTCAGAACATGTTTCAGTTTACTGTCACTCTAACACCTCCATGGACTCTTGTTGGTGAATAGAGTCACATTATGTTACTAGTGTAAATTTACTCTTAAAAATTCAGCATCATTTCAGATCCAGCAAAATCATGCTAGCTAACAAATCTACTTCAGAAATGTATATTTTTAGAAGCAAGAAGACCCATATGGTCTGAATTTGTCTGCCCAAGTCTTCAAACATAATCTGTCAAAGTCTAGTTCTGGCCAGACACCAAAATTTGAATCTTTTACCATGTGGAGAAGAACATGTTTTGTCTTTTTAAAGTAAATAGCACTTTGTCAGCAGAACATGCTTTAAATTTGTATCAAGAAGGGCTCACTTTCAGGTTAAAATTAACATATCTGCCAAGTATAGTACCAATCCCAACTGTCCTATTTTCTCTTAGAAGTATAATCAACTGGTATCAAGAAAATACTCTTACCAATAAGGATGCAACAAGGATCTAGTGATTTTATACAAAAATAAAAAAAAAAATTATTTTTTTATTTTTTTTATTTTTTTTTCTTTTAAAATAAATCTTTTATACAAAAATAAAAAAAAAATTATTTTTTTATTTTTTTTATTTTTTTTTTCTTTTAAAATAAATAAATCTTTTATACAAAAATAAAAAAAAAATTATTTTTTTATTTTTTTCTTTTTTTTTCTTTTAAAATAAATCTTTTTAATAAAAAAAAAATTATTTTTTTTTTCTTTTTGTAGAATTATGACAGCTTTGTAAGTAGAAGTGTTATCAAAGGCTCTGCTTAGAACACTCTCCATCATTTAGGCAAAAACATCTACTACACAGCACAACGAGCCAACGAGCCAATGACACAGTGAGTGTAGAACACTACTAATGATTTAAATTAGCATTTGGCTGTTTCAGTAACACTGTTTCTACTGCTTTTTTCAGTAGAAACAACAATGCTATCATAACAGGGTAGAGCAGCATTAGTTCACTTTTTTGAAAACCTTTCACATACTGCAGTTTCAATTTCACATGGTCCCACCCACTCACCAGTATCAACAATCAATCGTACTATGTTATTCTGACTTTATATTGACTCGTACATTAAAATCATGGAGCAAATTTGACCTTCTATGTGGGATGTATTGACAAATTTAGAATTTCACTTTTAAAATCCCACATTTTTATGACTAATAATGGCATGAAACTGAGATAAATTTAGACTGTCACCAAAATAATCAATTATAAAATACAACCCATGACTTTGCTGTGGCCGAGTGGATAAAGGCAGTGGTATTTGAAGTGATGGGAGGTTTGAGGTTCAATCCCAGCCGGGTCAAAGTAAGGTGGGTTTTTCATCCAGGAGCAATCTACAGTTTTCCAATGTGACCTGGCTTTTCAAATTCAAAAGAAACCAAATTTGATCAAAACTGTTGAGATGGTTGTCCACCAGATGTGAAGTTGTAATTTACAAGCCATTTGAGCTGTTTCCACATTTGTGGTCACTTTGCATCGTTAAACAACTGCCCTTCAAATCCTAGCAGTTTTTTTTTTTAACCTCTTTACAAGCAGCACCAGATAAGTAACCCAGACTACCAAATGCATTCCCATTTAAATGCAAAATTTGTCTTGCCCAATATGGAATCACAACTTCAAGCCCTTACTCTAAATATATCCTACTTACGATTTACAGGGATGGACAAGCTGTATAACCAATACTGCCAGGCCATTAGATAGTTTATCAGTAAAGCTCATAGCACCGTAGACGAAGGCTCCACTCTCCTGCAATAATGACAGCCACAAAGATAATGTACATGAAAAACATTTCTTCTAGTCCAAAACTCATATGTTCAAATTTTTATCCATTTATTCCTAAAAAGGATCTTTCTGCTGTAGTTATTGATCTGCAATGCAGATATTGTGGGAAAATTTGGGAAACTGCAGCAAAATATGGCTTTTTGTACATGAAAACTCGTACACAATTGTGGAAATTTTCACTAGCTTCCCAGGAAACAAAAGATTTTTCCTAGACATAGCAATCATGCAGGGCTTCTACATATCCCAGTCCAAAAATTAAAATTCTCCCCTGACTTTTGGATCAAGTTGTAAACTGAATGATCTTCATTTTTAAACATGCAAGATTGAATACAGCTCATATCTTGTGGCATGATAATATATAAATGTGCACTTTCTTCTGCTAAGGATTTTCAAATATTGTCAAATGTGGTTTGCATACGAAACTTACTGTTATTTGGGGCTACTTTAAGATACCATTCTGTATAATGTTTGATGAAAACTTTTCATCAGTATCCCAGGAATCAAAGTTACACTTTTTCATGGTTTTTTTAACTACTGTTTTCTTTTTCTGACTGCTGGAAAACACTACCTTTATTAGGCCTATACAAATAAGTGAAACTTTGAAACTCACTGTATTCTGATTGATGAGATCTGCTGTCATAGAAAGAGATGTTACTAATGCCATAGAACCACCACTACCAAGTAAGATTGCGATACCAAACACTTGTTTCCCCACATCTCCCACCAGGATCCAATCGCAGGCTCCAAGAACTAATACTGCTGACAGGAAGAATGCCATCTGTAGGGAATGAAGTATGACACCATAATCGTAATTCATAACTGCCCTGGCATCAGTCAGGAGACAAAATAATATAAATTTGGATCCCAAATTTTGTGCCAAAAGAGAATCTTTGAGGTCTAAATGTCATATTCCATGTTGTTTTTGATCATTATTGCACACAAACATGTGTTGACATTACCTACCATAAAATCTCAAAATGTTACTCATACTATGTGAAGTAAATCTGTCACTTTGAGTCAGAGAAGGGAACGATAATAGTATCTGCATTTTTAAAGTGCCAATATCTGGGCAGGCTTAATCAAAGGTGTAGAACAGTGATAAACCCCTGCTCAGTCATAAATTGTCCTGGAGACAATCCCTCCAGTGTGGCAGCAGCTCTTATGGCTTGCCCAATGACAATTCACCTCACATTTAAACCCTGGGTGGAGAAAGGCAATTGAGATAAAGCTTGCCCAAGGACAAAACATAATGATCCAGGCAGGAGCCGCACCAGCAGTTCTTGGCTCGCAAGTCCAACACCTAAACCAATAGTACACTACACCCTCACAAGAAGTCTGCAAGAGCTTATGGATTACAACATCACAACAGATGGATTCCAATTTAAATATTTTTGCTCAAATATGGAATCTTGTCAATGTAGAAGGTCACTTCAGATTGAAAAACCATAGACAGCTCTTGGATAAACAATATGCCTTACTAAGACATAACTGGGGATGGAATCCCTATCTTCCATTGCTAGGCTTCACTGCACCACCTTCATAAGCACAGCCATCACAAAGATAAGGGGGAAAAATATGAACCAAGGGAAACCAGAGCACTGCAAAACCTGACAAGAAAACAAAATGTCTAGATTCTCCTTTAGCTTGCTGCCTAAACTTCTAACAGAGCTCATAGTCAATTCAAGGTTTTATACTAGCACAGTTACTGTATACTAGACTTGTAGTGTGAGCACAATGTCATGAGTACTAGTACATTGTTTTCAAGTCCATCTTTTATAGTTGGAAGTACTGGTATGAGAACAAGTATGAGTACACCTCTTTTGCACAAATACCAGTACAGAATTTTGCATTTTGCACTTAGTGCTTGACTACCAATATCTAAATGTCTGCTGTACACTGAATTATTAATTTAAGAACATCAACCAAGAAAACAAGTTCAGACTTCTACTACAAGTTGAATCTACACAATCAAAGAGAGCAAATGTTTATCTTACCTTTCTTCCCACAAATCTGTTCAGAGGTTTGATAATCAACGACGACACAAAGCCACTGATGTAAATTACTAATGGGATGAGGGCGACATAATCCTGAAACAAAATAAAAATGAACAGCATATAAGGACAGGCTCTTTGCATACTGCAATGGTCTACATGTTGTGGAATGGTATGTGCTGTTGTATACCACTGTGTTTTACAAGTGCTTGGGTTTCAATCCCCCCCCCCCCTCCTTTGAAGTTCTTGAGTGTTGCTTTGGGCACTAAGCTTTCCTCCCACTCAGCATGGATGTTATCATCAAGAGGTGGTTTCATGCAGGACTGAAGCAACTTGGGGTGCACTAGTAAGCTGACTTAAATTTGTTCTTTAGCATATTACAAACAGACCGGAAGCTAGACACCTGTCAAGAACAGGTTCTTACAACATTTCACGAATATGAGCTAAAAGTCCCATTTCAAACTTGTATCTATTTGAGTGTTCATGGCAGCTATGACATGTGCTAAAATGTCACTTTCTTTCTGATGATTTAAACACCAACAGAGTTGGCTTTTACAGTTTCAAAATTCATATTTATTTCCAGTGTTTCAACAAAAAGTCAACACCTACCTTGTTTAATTGAAGAGTATCTGTGACATAAAGAGGAACGTAAACTTGTGATACATTCACCATTAAACGGGTGCACATATAGATGCCTGCTACCTGCAAAAAAAAAAAAAAATGAAATAAGAGCAGTCACGGAACTAACAGAAAAGACTAATAGTTGCATCTAAAATATGGAATATGAAAAACTACCAGTAATTTTGATGTCTTAAAACTTTACCTGGTAAAACTGCCTGCATTTTAACCAATCTTTCCAAATCATTGTACCATGGGATCTCTGAAGGCTGGTCTGGGAGGTTTCTAATCCCTTTTGAGTTGGTCTAGTAGATTTCTCTTTGGTTCCAATATGGAATATGAAGCAAAATACCCCACCAATTGCCACAACAATGTAAACCAACATCTGAATGGAAAATAAAAACATGAAAATATTTGGAGTATAAACTACGAAGACATCAGACATGGAAAATGAACCTGAGGGAGGATGTAGACTTGTAGAGTTGTCTTCAGGTGATTAAGCTTTATTTAAATAAGCAACCAGAAAGCCAAAAGGCTTAGTGATTCCTTGCTGAAAGGAGGGTGCTTTGCTACACTGAGGTTCATCCATCAAATTTATACTTCTCTACTACATCATTTTTTATGATGTGGTCACAATTTGACCTCTTCTCATGTCAGCTCATGTCACATCACCTTTGAACTAAAACTTGTATAAACAAAAAAAATGAAAAAAAAAAAGAAGGGATCTGTCTGTGCTTCCTCCCTTGTAATGACATGTTTACAAAGTTTCAGTTTTGACCTCTGATGACCTCAAATGGCTTGTGACCTCCATGAAAAACAATAGGGTTCTTCCTCTCACCACAACACATCTACATACCAAGCATGAAAACTATCCAAGCTTTGAAACTTGAGATATCGTGTAAACAAGGTTTTCAGATTTTGACCCCTGGTGACCCTTGATGACCTTTGACCTCCACCAAAAATGATAAGGTTCTTCCTCTCACCAAAACGCATCTACATACCAAGCATGAAATCTATCCAAGCTTTCTAACTTGAGATATCGTGTAAACAAGATTTTCAGATTTTGACCCCCGGTGACCCCAGATGACCTTTGACCTCCACCAAAAACGATAGGGTTCTTCCTCTCACCACAACGCATCTACATACCATGCATGACATCTATCCAAGCTTTCTAACTTGAGATATCGTGTAAACAAGATTTTCAGATTTTGACCCCCGGTGACCCCAGATGACCTTTGACCTCCACCAAAAACGATAGGGTTCTTCCTCTCACCACAACGCATCTACATACCACGCATGACATCTATCCAAGCTTTCTAACTTGAGATATCGTGTAAACAAGGTTTTCAGATTTTGACCCCCGGTGACCTCGGATGACCTTTGACCTCCACCAAAAACAATAGGGTTCTTCCTCTCACCACAACGCATCTACATACCAAGCATGAAATCTATCCAAGCTTTCTAACTTGAGATATCGTGTAAACAAGGTTTTCAGATTTTGACCCCTGGTGACCCAAGATGACCTTTGACCTCCACCAAAAACGATAGGGTTCTTCCTCTGACCAAAACGCACCTACATACCAAGCATGAAATCTATCCAAGCTTTCCAACTTGAGATATCGTGTAAACAAGGTTTTCAGATTTTGACCCCCGGTGACCTCAGATGACCTTTGACCTCCACCAAAAACAATAGGGTTCTTCCTCTCACCACAACGCATCTACATACCAAGCATGAAATCTATCCAAGCTTTCTAACTTGAGATATCATGTAAACAAGGTTTTCAGATTTTGACCCCCGGTGACCCCAGATGACTTTTGACCTCCACCAAAAACGATAGGGTTCTTCCTCTCACCACAACGCATCTACATACCAAGCATGAAATCTATCCAAGCTTTCTAACTTGCGATATCGTGTAAACAAGGTTTTCAGATTTTGACCCCAGGTGACCCCAGATGACCTTTGACCTCCACCAAAAACAATAGGGTTCTTCCTCTCAATATGGGCCATCTATGTACCAAGTTTCAGAACTATCCAACTTTCCCTTCTTGAGATATCATGTAAACAAGCAAAGCCGTCACATACGCACACACACACACAGGACATTACCATCGCATAGATTCCTTGCCTGCCTTCGGCAAGGAATCAAAAATGAAAAGCATTCCCACGACAACATGAAGCAATCAAAGATACAACAAAAGTAGGTAGTATAGCAATACATACAAAAGCAATGAAATTACATTTCTCAAGCCAAAGTCTAGAAAGTTAACTTTGTGCACGAAAATATGTGGTCAGTGCCACCAAATCAATTTATGATAAAATCTGCAAAGTTTCTAGGAGAAAAATTTTTCTTCATAACTAAAATGTCTTACCATTTTAAATTACAATCCTACACACAGCCGGAGTGTGAAATTGCAAATTATGTGCAACACATGAAAGGAAAATTTAAGACCTGAAAATGCTTTTCAAAGACAGAAGACAACCTACATTGCATTGACCTCTATTTATTCCATGTGCTAATTAAAATGATATCTAAAAACTTTTGTCTACATTTTGACACATTTATTAAAACTTAAGTGGGAAGTAAATTTGGTACACTTTGATACACACAGTACCATACTGTATCAGTTTAACTATTTGAAAACTCCACTGGGATGACCTCATTGTTGTTCAAGTCAAAGCCACAAATTCATCACCTCTGCCAAATGTAAACACAAAATATATGGCAGAAATACAGTGGGGGGGGGGGGGAGGGGGAGGAAAGGGCACAGATACTATGACAATGACAATGACAATGACAATGGCAGTACATACATACTGAAGAATAAACAGACCTTAACTATATGAATCAAATAACTTGCTTTCAATTATTTGTTTTGATGAAAAAGCTACTTGGTTGTTTTAAAATTGTTCTTGCTAGTGAAGCTATTGGTTTTGGCAATAAAGCATCACAGATCTGGAATGACCCCAAATAAACAGATGCTTGTGTAAGATTGGTTTTAGTAGCAGGTGATCAACTCTATTATTTCAGTTCTCCAATTGAAGAACAAACTGAAACTGTCCTCACCTTGACACTTTTTTAAGCCACTGGACTATTCCTGCTTTGTTTTAGGTGGCTTTGTACACAACTTTTGCTCTGTATCTAAAGCAGGTTCAAGGCAATTAGTCAGAGATCATAGGTTGCATATTAGGGTTTGACATTTTAAATAGGGCTGCTCAGAATAGGAAAGAGGTTTATATTGTTCTTTCTGTAAATTTCCCTGAGATTTGCAGTTATAGCTGAATGTATCTAACTCTCATGCTGATACTTTACAAGTAATTTAAGGAACTCCTCAATTGTAAAAAAAAAAAAATAAAAAAGTAAAAAATACTGTACTTCATTGACTTACACAACTCTATTGTTCATGAACCTTTCTAGATTTTAAATCTACACATCATGGATACAATGACCTTCTGATGACTTTTGGTCGAAGACACCAATAGTTTGTTTGCAATGGTCAATCGTTTAAGGCTACATACAATACTGAAACAGTACCCACTTGGTATAGTGTCCTGGTAACCCTCTGTTATGTACATCATGAACCAGATTGCAAAAATGCATTGAGGTTTCGATGATATATGTTCTATTCCAAATAATGCTACGATGTCTCATATCTTTCAGTGAATGGTCAACTGCTATCTTAAAGTGTTGGAAAAATACAGTTTTGTGTTCCTATTTAATCTTGGGAACTCTTGGGAAATATGCAGTTTGACCTCTGGTGAACCTATGTAATATTCTTGGGATTTCTTGGGATTTCTTGGGAAATTTTGCTTTTTTTCCTCTGGTGACCCCAGATGACCTTTGACCTCCACCAAAAACAATAGGGTCCATCTTTTCACCATAACACATCCACAGAGTAGGTATAAAATCTATCCAAGGTTCCTACCCAGAGATACGTGATAACAAACTTTTCAGTGTTTGGCCCACGTTGACCCAAAATGACCTTTGACCTTCACCAAAAATGATCAGATTCTTCCTCTTACTATAACACATCTACATACAAAGTATGAAACTTATCCAAGCTTCCTACCTTGAGATATCGTGTAAACAACGTTTTATGGGTTTGACCCCGGTGACCCCAGATGACCTTTGAACCCCACCAAAAATGATAGGATTCTTCCTCTCACTATAAGGCATCTACATACAAAATATGAAATTTATCCATGCTTCCTACATCGAGATATCATGCTAACAAAGTTTTCGGGGTTTGACCTCCAGTGACCCCAGATGACCTTTGAACCCCACCAAAAATTGCAGGATTCTTCCTCTTACTATAAGGCATCTACATACAAAGTATGAAATTTATCCAAGCTTCCTACATCGAGATATCATGTTAAAAAGGTTTTCAGGGTTTGACCCCCGGTGACCCCAAATGACCTTTGAACCCGAACAAAAATGATAGGGTTCTTCCTCTTACCATAACGCATCTACATACAAAGTATGAAATTCATCCAATCTTCCTATCTCAAGATATTGTGATAACAAGGTTTTCAAGGTTTGACCCCTGGTGACCCCAGGTGACATTTGACCCCTCCAAAAACAATTTAGGGTTCTTTCTCTTAATATGGGGCATCTATGTACCAAGTTTGGGAACTGTCAGAGCTTCCCTTCTTGAGATATCGTGTTAACGAAGTTTTCAGGGTTTGACTCCCGGTGACCCCAGGTGACCTTTGAACCCCACCAAAAATGATAGGGTTCTTCCTCTTACCATAATGCATCTACATACAAAGTATGAAATTCATCCAATCTTCCTACCTCAAGATATTGTGATAACAAGATTTTCAAGGTTTGACCCCTGGTGACCCCAGGTGACCTTTGACCCCCACCAAAAACAATAGGGTTCTTCCTCTTAATATGGGGCATCTATGTACCAAGTTTGAGAACTGTCAGAGCTTCCCTTCTTGAGATATCATGTTAACAAAGTTTTCAGGGTTTGACCCCCGATGACCCCAGATGACCTTTCACCTCCACCAAAAATGATAGGGTCTTCCTCTTACCATAACACATCTACATACAAAGTATGAAATTCATCCAAGCTTCCTACCTTGAGATATTGTGTTAACAAGGTTTTCAGAGTTTGACACCCCGGTGACCCCAGGTGACCTTTGACCCCTACCAAAAACAATAGGGTTCTTCCTCTCAATGTGGGGCATGTATGTACCAAGTTTGAGAACTGTCAGAGTTTCCCTTCTTGAGATATCGTGTTAACGAGCAAAGTGTCACAAACACACACACACACACATACACACGCACATACACACATACATACACACGCCATCGTGAATGCATAGGTTTCTCTTATCATCGAAACCAATAATACTCAGTTCCTTTGTTCAGGCCAAATCGTTTTAAGTTCTGTGAAACAGTACTAGTAGTTCTTTCAAACACTGTTCTACTGAACTTTGTTGGTAAATTTGAAGATCAATCTCTACCCAAGACATCTGCCAAATGTTTCTGGGTAACTCCAGATTAGCATTAAGGTGGTAATCCTTTCTGAAATTCATGTACTCTTCTTCTTTTAAGTGTTTAAGTTCCATTCTTTCCTTCCTCATGGTCTGTTTTGAGGAGTAACAGTCCATCTGATATCCCACAGTTTACTTCAAATGGGCTGGTGCAGCCATGGTCCATGGTAGCTCATTGGCATATCTATAGCTAAGATCATGTGTCGTATCTGTGCCTAGAATGGAGCCATGCATGACAGACCCATCATGCAGTGGTCTGAGGCTGAGAGGCTAGTCAATTTAGTTTTAGTGTCCTCATCTGGGGAGACTTCCCCTCCCTATGTCCTCTCAAGCCACACACTTTCATAAATTAAGTATGAACTGTCCCAACATATATAACTCTCTACTATTCCCATGATCATAGTTGGGAAGGGAGCTTCTATATTTAATCACTGGGTTCAGGAAAATAATTTCATCCTTAGTAATATCTCATATATTACAGTCTTTCCTAAAGGGTGTTCAATAATCTCTTGCATTTTTAACTCACTTCCTTCAAGCTAATTAAGGAACCTCACTTCTCAGTAATCATTTTTTCCCCTCAAATTTTTCTCCAGTATCTGGCTTGTAAAAATTCCAACTTGTGACCAAATTGACAAGCCAGAAAAAACATCAAGTGCTACAAGAATTCAAACTGATATTGAAAGTGATATCAAGACCTTTTTCTATGTGTGTGTTTTGTCTTTATATCTAGGCATATGTGTCATGTTTTTTCCAAATTATTTGGACAATTATCATTGACCTGAGAAGGAGATGTAATTAATTTTGTCTCGGTTTTTAGAGCAGACAATATAAATAAGAATTCACTTAGAACTAATGTAGAATGTAAAAGTTAATATAATTTACATCTTTTCAGGTTTCGTACCAGACAATGAAAATAATGATTTACCTGGAATTGATGAAGATCATCTGGTCCAAGAGATGTTGACAGAGGATGCATTGGGTGGCCATTGTCAGAGAATTTAAGTAAAAGCCACATAATGACAAATACTGTTATGTTGGAGATCACTGTAAATGAGTATCTGAAATGAGATAAAATGATATTGCCTGTTTTCATTACCAGGGCTTTTAAACTTCTTAGAAGGCAAAATCAAGCATTTCTTTAGCAATTTTCGCGGACCAATCTTTTTTCTCAATTATGTATTTCCCTCAGCAATTTTTAGTAATTACCATTCTTTTTGGGTGAGGGTGGGGTGGGGGAGAAATGATCGAAGATGACTAGTAAAAACATGCACCAAAACATATCTAGGTAGACATATTCAACCAAGCTGAAGCACATTTTCTAACCTCATCATTGTAACTGAAAATATTCAAGAATTTTTAATGTCTTGAAAATGGTCCACTCAAATTCTGCCATTGTCAAAGTTTTCTATATTATTATATAAATACACTACGCTACAAGTACCTGTCTACTAAACTGGCCTTATCTCATCTTCTGTTCAAGGGTGGATTGACTCCACATTTATGTTTTTTTCTAAGGCTAGCTTTATATTGAAGCTTTACCTCTCATGGTTCACTTGTCACAGTTGACAAATACATCAAGACTGAATAGAAAGAGAACACACTGATTTCTATACTGACCCTTCCACAGGCATTCATGTGTCACTTGTTTACCTCTGTTCTTGTTTCATGACATGAAAGTCCTTTTAGTCCAAATTCTTCTAGAAGCTGACCACAGTTAATCAAGCTTGCATCATAACAAGGTAACAAAACTCCAGCTCTATCAGCACAATGTGCACTCAAGCGAATAATGACTTGTGGTGCTTAATATTAGTTCCAGTGGCTACTAGGGCTTGGCCGGATCATATGTCCGGATTGAGCACAATTGTGAAGATGCAACTCGCTGGACTAAAACCGCAGAATGTGAAAGTTACTGACCATCACTAATAAGACTTTCCCGGGCTGTGGGGGACTACTCGGGATTGTAGGCTTATGGGCATTTCTATGGCATGTTCATGCATGAGTCAAAGAATGTATACCTTCATCCAGCATCACATGTGACATGGGCAAGATATAGGGCTTGCAATCTACTTCAATGTTTAATTCCATAAAAATCAATGAACATAGGTTTAGTTTGGTGACATTTGTACATGATTTGTCAATGGCATAGTCCATATGATAAAATCTGATGAATCATGGACAAAAACCAAAACCCTACAAACGAAAATGAGAAATATTGGACAAATTAGCACTCTCACCTCATAAAGTATGAGTACAAGATAAATTTGCCTCAACTTAATGACAATAGACACTTTTGTTGAGAAGCTTTGAGGCACAACTTAATCAAATGAATGGCAATCATAAATACATGTACAACAATGTCTACCTTTTGACCGCTGGATGCATCACGTAAGATATAGTACGACTCCAATGGGAAGCCATGTCAAATGTAATGTGACACGTGAACCATAACATGTGACACACGACACCAGAACTTCAATGGTAAGCCTGCCTTACATGAAAATCATTTATTTCATAAGATTCTAGGTTTTAGTCCTATATAAAAGTTGTGTATCTGACATTTTTTTTTTTTTTTTTGGGGGGGGGGGGGGCAAACTAGAGAATTCCAAGAAAATGTTCACAGTGACACAATGCACTACATTCTAAAAGCCTGAAATATATTTTGTTTGTACCACTGATTTTTAATAACAATGAACACATTTTTTTTCTTTTATGCAGCAAAAGCAAAACAAAGTGCTGGTTCACACCCAGCGACTTACCTGATAGTATTAAGTTCTACCC
Source organism: Holothuria leucospilota (assembly GCA_029531755.1). Taxonomy (NCBI): domain Eukaryota; kingdom Metazoa; phylum Echinodermata; class Holothuroidea; order Aspidochirotida; family Holothuriidae; genus Holothuria; species Holothuria leucospilota. Next base: position 36,298,378 of record CM055974.1, on the reverse strand, counting down.
TTTCATGTTCATCAGATGTTAGTTCTGGTATGAGGGCAAGGTGAGAGATTTGGACAGAGGCCCATCCAAACTGGGATAGGAACAGGAATGGCACATAGTATATGAACTTGGCCCATAGACTGGTAGACACAGTGCAACCAAAACACGAATGGAATACAAATATAAAAGCTACAGCCACACAAAAACTCCCTGCAAAGAAATAAAAACCATAGTGGTGACATCAAAACCCTGCAAGTCCCCCCAAATCTTTGTAACTTTCCGCCTTTGTTAATGTAACTACTGTTAATGGACAACATTACAAAATTCTCTTTCCGTACACCATCTGTCAGAACATTTTACCACGTCAGCAGTACCTGGATTGTCTTTGAGTTGCTTAGCAATACTGAAATGAAATATCTGTTGTCTCAGTGAATAATTGTGAATATGTTATGCAAAAGTATGTAAAAAAGAAGTCCATATTAAACATCGGCAATTCTTTTTTTCCTCCTTTTTCACCACTATTGTTTCAACTTTCAATCTGCAAATGGAGAAGTCACAAAGCTGAGTTTCCAGCTGTGCCAGGTCTCATGCAAATCCATAACATAAACATTTTTAGAGAAAATTTATCCCTATTCAATTTTAGATGTGTATCACGAGTATGCCTGGCACAAGCCTAAAAGCACTAGACTCAAGTCTATCATGCAGCTGTAAAAATTTTCGTAATGAATATTAATTTGCTTTCTGTATGCAGCACAAAGTTCACTGCAGCAACAGTCAAAACTTTATTACACTTGTTTGCTTCACTGTGTTTATTACGGGTGTTTACTGCATTTATATATTTGTTCTGTAGCTTAATTTGCATAAAATGCAGAATTTGGGAAGTTTCAGGAAACCAGGTGGAAAAGCTAGGCTCTGAAATCAAATTTCGGTTCTGGTTGTGAGACATCTGTTGGGTGCACCCCCAGTTGTTGTTACAGACTGATGGCAGTTAGGTGCTATACATCCGTTGGGCTTTACCATCCGTAAAACCTGCCATTGTCCTGTCAAAATCCTTAAACCTAACCAAGTTTGAGTTTTTAGTTTGGTGCAATAAACTTTTAAGGCTGAAGGTGCACCGCGTTTTCTAGTCTTTTGTCCAGTTGTGTCTGATTCACCCTACTCATGACAATGTGCAGGTACTGTACCCAAAGTGATTTTATCTAACAGCTCTTTACAGTACAACAAAATTTAACAGCTAAAACAATCATTCCCTCAAAGCTACATTTCAAGAGCTATTGTAAGCCCCTTCTTCAAATTTTCCTTTTCTAAGTAACATTTTAGGAGCTTTCTGATCACAGTAGGTTCTACAGGCAGAAGAGAGGTTTGTTATGCCATCTACAAATGTTTTCTGCAAGTGCCAGGTTTACATCCCACAATATACATGGGATTTTCTCCAGACCCACCAGATCTTCTCCTGCACTTTGTCTTGCCATTAAAACAGATTGCTTGCAGCTGACAAGGTTATTTGCACAACTGACTCAAAACCAGTGAACTAGTCAACATTGTTCTTACAGGCTACTGCTGTTTTCTAACCTATATGATCTCTGTATGTTTACTTTTGCTGTATGGTTGACTGACCTTTGTAACAAACTGTGATTATGATTGTATAGGATGCCCTTGACCATTTTTTCTACATATAAAATTTAAAGTAGTGATGGGATATCTAGTTACTATGTACAGTACACACTCAGGCATTGATAGGGCAAGTATCACTCCTCACAGTTTAAGTGTTTGGCAGGATAATTGTTACATTACATTGCCATCAATCTTTAGTCATGTAAATTAAGTTCAGTTTTCATAATTTGTTCATTCCTCTTATTTTGTCCACTTTTCATCTCTGTTACCTAGACTTCTGTAAGGTATGTTATCTCTCTACTACCAACCTTACAAACCTGTAGGCCAAAGCCATTCTATGTGTGAAAGTGTGTATGCATTTCTAATCTTCTTTTCCATTCCATGTAACTAAGAGATTAAATTGCTTTCAACCATTAATTAAAGGTCCTTATGCACCCATGAAACGGGACCTTTGACCCCCCACCTCAAGCATATTAAGTCTTCATTTGACACCTGATACGATGTCCAATCTTTGATGTACAAAATGCCCTGAAATGTGAATATTCGACGAACAAAAATAAGGCTGCAGTGAATCTGTGGCGAACAATTGCAGCTAAAGAGTAAATCAATATTGAATCAACATCAAAAAATAATCAGCAGACAATCACAACATAAGCAGTACTGCGAATAACAAATGTGGCCAAATTGTTGAATCTTCCACTAACAAAATTTCATGAAAAGAGAAAACTGGGTGAATCTTTGCCTTAACCTTTCTTCAGTATTGTGAATCTGAGGTGAACCTTTGAGTTAAAATTTTCATAAAAAGGCGAATAATTGTGAATGCTAGGGGGGGGGGTCAAAGGATGTCTTTCATGGGTGCATTAATATAAAATTACAGAGCAATTTGCATTTACCTATTAAGTCCAGTAGAGTAGATATTAACAGGAGACATCACACTTTATACCACAAGTCAACTTAGTTTAGATCATTTGATACAATATTCTCACTGAGAGACACAGTGTTTTGTTTTACACTTCTCCAGTGATGGAACTACAACCTACCACTGAAAATAGTTTCTATCTTCATATACTGGTATGCCATTAAAATACTTAAATACAGGCCTACAGTACTTTAAAGCAGTATCTTAATGTTATATATCCTACATTCTTTGAATACCTTCAAACAACTTAACAACATGTAATGATTATATTTAACTTTTCTGTTAGAGTTAGATGAGGTTTAACGTCCCAGTTTCCAACCAATTGGTTCAAGTCGAGACGACCACGGCCTTTTTTCTTGTTGTGGCTCACTGGCTTGTTTTCCCTACTCCATTGCTCATGCTGAGCACCAAGCACAAAGGCAGTAGGTTCCATTTTTAAAATCTTTGGTATGACCCGGCCAGGATTTGAACCCTAGACCTTCCGGCTGCAAGTCAGATGCTCTAACCACTTGGCCAACTTTTCTGTTAGAATAAATACTATGAGATTACTAATTCAAATTATTCTGCACCTTGCCAAGTGTTTCAGCTTTACTTGCCGCCTTTTACAAACTTTTAAGCTTTTACAAGCATTTCTGCCCAGGACATCTTTGAATACTTTTAACAACTACCTACACTGCTTTAGTATTACATGTCATGAGTCACTAGTTTGTTGTGTCTATCTTTATTTTTCTCATTAGTTTCCTCAGTTTTATTGCACTTCCTCTTTCCTTGTCACTACTTGTCTTTTCTTTTATAACACTGTCTGGATTTTCTAAGGGCTCCATGTAATACTATACTTTTGAGGTAAGGGACTTTATCTGCATAAAACTGCACTAAATTAAACAAATATATTATACCCTGTACATGTATATAAACTAAACGAAACACATAATGGATATTTCTGACCACAGAATTGAAATTTCAGTACTGTGGTCTGTATTGATACTAATAATTCTGACCACAAATCTTAAGTACATGTATGATGAATGTAAAAGTAATGTTCTACATTGTAATGTGCTTGCAAGGCCTTGCAAATGGATTCAGCTCCACACCCTCTGCAAAAACAGTTAATCAAACAACAGTCTCCATAGGCAAGGGGGTGCAGGATCAGTACTTTCCATAGGGGGGTAAGGTGGTTGTGCCTAGATCCACTTTTGAAGACAATATATATGAGGGTAACAATAAATATGCCTATTCTTGATTTAATAGACCTTATGCATGTGATGTCATAGGGCAGAAAGTGCTCCCTCGTTTGGAGGAAAAACGTGTATCATTGCAAGTTGCACCACCAAATGCAAACAGCTGATTTGTAAACCAATCGTATACGTGCGTAAGTCTACTACACGCACATGCAAAATCTATGCCGTGCATGTCCGTGTGCTTCATTGTTTTCCTCCAAACTGACGTCATGTGACATCAATGCATAAGGTCTATACATACATACTTGCTACAGTATTCATTCTGTATATTCAGGACATTGGTGACATTGCTTCCATTTGATAAATTTATATCATTGTACTCAGCTGATCAAATTTGCAGATGGTTTTGATTTCAAATCATAGTGCACTTACTTCACAGTACAATGCAATGTGTAGGCATAATATGCTTACACATAAGACCACAGGTACAAATGATAACAATAACTGTCCAAAATATCTCCCACAGTGGCAGTATACATTAAACTACACATATAGTACTTTTTTCAGAAGCCAGTTTTTCTGGTGAGTAGACCAGTACCATCCACCATGCACACAAGGTACTTACCAACTAAATGCCAGCTTTTTCTTTTACCATAATTACACAAGCCTCGAGAGACGTCTGACTCATATCCCACCAAAGGAGTGCTTATTGCATCGAAGACCTGACCAGTCATCATAACATAACCAGCTGCAGCATTACTGTTAACCAAGAAGACATGTATGTGTATTATATATATATATATATATATATATATATATATATATATATATATATATATATATATATATATATATATATATATATATATATATATATATATATATATATATTTCCCTTTAAATGGTCACTTTAGGCGACATATCGGGTGAAAAAATGGTACTTTTAGGTGACATTGACATTAGGGGTACATATACATGTCGCCTAAATGTTTACAACATTATAACAACCATTCCTTGCATGTTATTTCAAAAGTTTTGAAATATATAAAAGTATCCTAGCGCCCTCTGTTTGGGGTTACTATAGGTAAGTTGCAGTAGAATCCCATTATGTATTAATTTGCTATTGAAATTTGGGGGTGTATATCATGCATGTAAAAAATTGGTATGTTATGTGTACACACCCTTATTGCACAATACCAATTTATTTCTGTTTTACTTAATGAAACGTTGTGCGTAAGTCACACAGGTAATTGTACATGTATATATTCAACTTGAGGGCATTCTTGAAGATCATTAAGGTATTTTTTGTCTAATTTTTACCTGCATGAATATGCAAATATATTTAATTCACTGGTTGTCGCCCAAAGTGACCATTTTTTACCGTGTTGCCCAAAGTGACCATTTAGGGTTATATATATATATATATATATATATAATATATATATATATATATATATATATATATATATATATATATATATATATAAATATATATATATATATATATCACGCTTATTCGACCTGTTAGGCAAAATCAGTATACAACCGGCGAAGGAAAAAACAATAAAATACATAAGATTATATTTCCCCTTTTGGTTCTGAGATATATATGCACATTATTTCAATGGCCCATAAGTCCTTAGTGTTACATGCACGTAAGTTGGTGTGCAGCTAAGTAATTGCATAAACATTATGTGGTAAATCGGACTTGCGTATAGAGTTGCGCATTCCTATATAAAAAAAGTGTGTAAAACGTTAAGGCGAAACAATTTTTTCGCCTAAGGGTCGAGTTCTCCCAACAGTAGAGTTTTTTCATATGTTTTTTCCGCTAAATCCCAAATTTGAGAAATATATATATATCTATATATATATTCAGTTTGAAAGTAGAAGAAAACGTTCATATTTTAGTACTGCAAGACGTAATGAAAAAATATATTCTACTACATGAAACAAATTGCATCCCTGTCTGATCTCATCTTTGATTGTCAAGATACTGCCATTAAGCTCTCATTTTCCAAATGAGTTGCTGACTTGTGGGTGTGGCAAGTTTATATTCTTTGTAGTTTGTTTCACTTAATCCACACATGGGGCAGCATGTGATAATAAGAAACAAAAGTAAAAAATGCACGACTCAGCATAGGTATTTCTTGAAATCAAGTTAAACTGGTAAGCTGTAGTTGGTTAGTTATACCCAGAAGAACAGCTATGGTGGGGGGGGGGGCATGAAGGGGCACATGCCCCCCATGACAAAACCATACCACCCCAGATGCCCCTACAGAAAATTTTGGAATGTGCACTTTTATATATATTAGTCCTTAAGTGAGGGAGAGAATTCAGAAATTGTGCCCTCCCAGGAAAGGCTTGTGCCCCCAGTGCTCCCCTGCTCAAAAAATCCTGGCTATGCCACTGGTTATACCACCATTATGTATGATAACAGTAATGTGTGAGATTTGCTGTGGGAAAACACAGAAATGAAATAAAGACCTGCAGACAAACTGACAATGTTGCTTCTAATAAGATGAACCTCCACCAACAAGGAAGTGTACAATATCAGTTCAGTCATATGACCGTGTCACCCTGATATGATCTGATAAAATATCAGTCCAGGCTGTAAAAGGTAACTTTTACTACAGGTACTTTAAGGTTTATTAATGCCATCCAACAGATGAAACTCCCCTAAAACATGTTCAGTAAATGCTATCAATGCCTGTCTCACACTTAAAACCAGATATTATGGTACTTGGTATTTAACTCTTGTTTTCAAAAGGAGTTGCAATTTTAAGTCTTGTGCAGTTGTATTAAAAGTGAGGCATTGCTTATATTTTAGTATACAACACAGTATTGCCTGAAATATACATGCCACAGAGAAGGGTTGAAATTGAGTGCATTTAAAGATGGTTACAATTTGCAACACTCTCAGCAGCTAAAAGAATTTTAATTCTCTGTTCAAGAAAATAACCCACTTTTGGAGGCAAAATGTAAGAAAAGTGCTGGTGGGATTGTTTACAGGACAAATGCAGTGAACCAATAGTGAAGTCACCCAAGTGTACTTGAAGTACTGTAAACACTACAAACACACTACCATACAAAAGCACTAAAGCTGGCAATGATATCAACTGTGACTTACTCAAACTGAAGGACTCTATGGAAGAACACAACAAGGTAAGTGAACCAAAGTGATGCACAGAGATCATTGAGAACATGTCCAACTCCATACGTAAACCGTCGGACAACAGGAAGGCGTGTGGATTCAATCAACGGCTGGTTCTCCATTTCTTCTTAGAGGTTTATTTCAGAAGCTTGTTATTATCAAAACGAGATGAATCACGATGACATCTCTACCTAGGAATGAGAAACAAGTTTCGGATTGAAAAAATGAAAGTTAATTACAGAAGTGTAAAAATAACCAACCAAACAAATCTCCCAGAACATCCACTCTAATCCAAAGAAACAAGAAGTTATTTTGAGTGATTACATACACAATACCTACCAGGTACTTCCTAGAACTTTACTTTCAAGCTATGCATATGTACCATCATGAGCAGTTATTTTACGAGGCTCAAACAGTACTTGTAACTAAGTTTCACTCTATACTATCTATAATTCTTTTTTCTGAAAAATTAAATTAAATTTTGATTGAAAGTGAAGTGGGAAGCTTCTCTGCATTAATCAGGAAGTCTTATGCTAACATGGGCACCAGTTTAGGAAATTTCTGATCATGAGGTACAGGAAACAGCAGATAGATGGGGTGCACAACATTGGCACCTAAAACAAAAACAGAAAACCTGTAAACCTGGCCGACCAAATACAGCAGAATCTCAATATCTGTGGATATACCATCTAACTGTCCTCAGTGGTACATTCATACTTTCAATTATCCTACGGGTGGGCTAAACCCTCCTACGCAGACTAGGGAAGTAGTGTTTGATAGGCCACTCAGAGGAAAACAAATCCATCACCCAGAGTTTTCAACATAACCAAATCTGCCAGATCTACACACTACTCTGTGGGGTCTGTGTAAAGTGACCAGTATGCAATGGGTTTCAATTGCACAAACCACCATTAATCAACCAATCAAAATGATGCTTTTGTTTGAATTTTACTGACAGCAATATGGGGATATTCCTAAATATGCCTTTAGGTTTACTGTGGCTTTATGGCTTTAAGAACATTTAAACCCACCTCAAACATATTCAGGAATATGATCATATCTCTAAATACAACCAGAGAGCCAAAAGGTTTAGTGATTCCTTGCCAAAAGGGGGTGCATTTTTTACACTGAGGTTCATCTCTCAAATTTTTACTACTTTATTACACCATTTTTAACAATGTTGTAACAATATGACCTCTGCTGACCTCACATGACCTTTGAACCCCACCAAAAATTGACTTACAAAAATTTAAACAAGTGTCTGTGCTTCCTTGCAATGTCACATTTACAAAATTTCACTTTTTGACCTCTAGTGACCTTGAGAGACTTGTGACCTCCACCAAAAACTATGGGGTTCCTCCTCTCACCATAACAAATATATACAAAGTATAAAGAATGTCTGTCATTCCTAGGGCCAATGATTTTCCGCTTAACAAATCACAGAATTCCGTTTTAACTTTCCAAAATCCGCAAAATTCCGTTTCAATCATAACCCATTTCCGTGATTTTCTGATTTTGGAGTAATTATGTTGAAAACAAGTCCTAAACTTGTCTGGTTATGATCCTGAAGGCAGCAAACACTTGTAACCCACAAGTGACTTAGCCTAACACACTATAGTATAAGCAAACTGGAGCCTATACCGGCAAAATCTTGCCGATTTTCGTAAATGTCCTACTTGTTTTCTGATCATAACTTCAAGGTATTTTGATGGTTTTCAGGTAAATTTGCCACCATTTTAGGCGGTAAAATGTCTGTGTATGTCTTTGGTATATGCAGCCATTCATTTGGCATAGTTTTGAAGAAAAGTAGCTCACTTTTTTGTCAAAACTTTACATGTATCTTGAGCCTGATAATTTTTGCTAAATTCCGTAAAATTCCGTGCAGAAAAGTAAATTCCGTTTTTTTCCGCGTTTTTCCGCGATCGCGGAAAATCATTGGCCCTACATTCCTATCTTCACATATCATGTTAACAAGGTTTTCAGCTTTAGACCTCTGGTGACCTCAGATGACCTTTGATCTCCTGCAAAAACAATAGGGTTCTTCCTCTCAACATGACAAATCTGTATACCAAATATGAAGTGTCTGTCATTGCTATCTTGAGATATCATATTTACAAGCCATTTACACGGTTTTCACAGTCTCTGGTGACCTCAAATGACCGTTGACCACCAAAGATGATAGAGTTCTTCCTTTCATCATGACAAATCTATATACTACATATGAAGAGTGTCCATCACTGCTACCTTGAGATACCTTGTTTACAAGGTTTTCGGGTTTTTGACCTTTGGTGACCTCAAATGACGTTTCACTTCCACTAAAAACAATATAAATTTCTTCCTTTCAACAAATCAAAATCTTAATACCAAATATCAAAAGTGTCTGCCACTGCTTCCATGAGATATCGTGTTTAAAAGCTATTTACAAGGTTTTCAGAGTTTAACCTCTGGTGATCTCAGATGACCTTTGACCTCCACCAAAAACAATAGGGTTCTTCCTCTCACCTCAACCATGACAAATTTATATACCAAATATGAAAAGTGTCAGTCATTGCTGTCTTGAGATATCATGTTTACAAGGTTTTCGCAGTTTAACCTCTGTGACCCAAATGACTTTTGACCCACACCAAAAACAATAGGCTTTTTCCTCCCACCATGACAAATCGATATACCAAATATGAAAAGTGTCCGTCATTGCTAACTTGCGATATTGTGTTTACACGCTAAGTGTCACATACACATATACGCATGCATGCACACGCACATTCATTGCCTTATGGGTTACTAGGGTAGGACCCGGTAAGGAATGCCAGGGAATTTTCCAGCAGCGAAGCTGCCCGCAAATGAGGGAGTACAGTAGATGTACATGCATGCTTGAGGAAGGGCTGTGCACCAAGGCAGGCACGTGCAGCCGTGCATGACTTCTCATCGCAGTGGCCGAATTTTCAGGCAGCTACGCCAGTTTTTAGCCGCAAGTGAGCTAGGAAAGACGTGAGCAGAGCCCTCGCCGGCTGCCCCGGTACCTGCCAAGGACACGTTGGTGAGGTCACATACACACAACATCACCATTGCAGAGATTCCTCGCCTGCCTTCAGCAAGGAATCAGTAACGGTAATTGCACTTTGACTGATATCAATTCAAACAAGACCCTCTCTCTAGTTGGTCAATGATGACTTGCGAAGTCAGTTACTTATGTTCCCAATAAAGTTCACACACAGTAGTATATGGATATGGCCCTGAGTAGTTCAACTCAGTGCAAGCTACTGTGGCTTTGTCTGGGAGATGTACAGTATAAAGCAGGTGCCCTTTGTTTAAATTGGAGGAGGGGCTTGAAGTAAACTTATAGATGCACGAACAATTAAAGACCCTACAATCTGGCTCCAAACAGTAATTTTAACTCTCTTCAGTAAGTAAGTAATTGAAGAGTTTCACTGTTTGGGGCCAGATTGTAGGGTCTTCCATTGTGTATGCATAATACTTCATGAATGTAACCCTACCTGAAAGAGAAGTGAACAGACACCTGAAGGGAAACAGGATGCATATCATGAAATGAATATGACTGGAAAGTGTCTTTTCATTTTAGTCTGAGAGAGTGTTGGCACTAGGTTTCAGAATTTAAGGGGGGGGGGGGTTCCCCCCATTCCAAAACATCTGGGGGATTTTGTTTAAATGAAAGGGATTGTTGATAAGTTGCAACATAAAAAGTCAACTTTTTCAACAAACTTCTCTATTGAATGCAGGAAATGCCTCCACACAGTTTTAAAACTTGCTGCCTGATGTGAACACTGGTTTGAGATTAAAATACAGGAATACCTCAGTAGGTAACCATGTTGAACCCTTAAAGTAATGTGACATGCCACCAAAAAGACCTATCTTACTTAGCTATTAAACAGTACAGTACAATCCTTCAAGGAAGATCCCCTAAAATAATTTCAGTATCTTTTACCATTCTTAATATATTATACCTTCAAAGTTCGACTATTTCTGCTGAAACTCACTGTCTATGCAGAAATCATGATTGCACTGTTGCATACTCACTGGCACTGCACAGTGTTACAGTACAGTAGATGTCTTTTTTAGCTCCTACAGGTACATAAATTACCTCTTAATTAATTACTTTTCAGATACTGTACCTGGTTTACAGCTTGCTGAGTGATACTGTTATTTTCAAAGAGACAATTTCAACTTCCAAAATAAATCCCCCCAAAACATACCAGCCTTATAACTGTCCTTGAAATAAATGTTGAAAACACAATGGTATTAAACAGACACAGTTCCTCTTTTGATGTCACCATTTTGCAAATTTAGCATTCTGTGTGTTAACTCACACTGTAGTATTAGTGTAAAATAGAAATTACCCTTTAAAATGGTCACTACTTAATGGATTTTCACAAGAATTGTGACTACTTTCTATGTTCTTAAGCATTTTACATCAAACAACCAACTATGTTTTTGTCAATGTCACCTGACCTTTCAAATTAAGATTGCTTACTTGGTCACTGTATGCAAGTTTACAGATTGTAAAGACCCACTCGTGCCCATCTTTTCTTGTAATCCTAGATTCCTCATATATTAAAATCCCTTCATTTCACAGTTTAGCTGTTCATAACAATAGGCATCCTTCCTGTATGTTTTGCTCATATGAACTCTCACTTTATAATTCAAAAACTATTAATGCTTCCTATTGTTGTTCAGTAGTTCATTAAATTAGCTTCAGTAAAGTACTCGAATTCTCATTCAAGTATCAATGGAGTAAGATCCTCCCCACAGGGTAAGATATGGTGGCAGGTGCTTCTCTTTGAAGTACTGTAATCAGCCTAAAACTTTGAGCAACCTTTGCATTATTTCTGATTCCAAACTTCAAAGCATGCCATCTTTGCACTTGATTCTCAACTGTTCAGGCTTGCAACTGTTTCAACATTTAGCCTGTAAATACAGCAGGTCTGAGGTCAACTTACTGCACTCTTAAAGGGCGAGTCACACTACAGCTATTTTCAATCTGAAATCTGATCTGAATTTTTATAAATCAGACCAATAGTTTTATATTCAGACTTTGATCTAAGGATGGTCATGCTATATCGATAACTGATCTTAGTCTGTCTCACAATAAACTGTTCTGCTACTATTACATAACTTATACCACTTAGCAGAGCAGTATTTGTTCGCAAAGCAATCCGACTTTTGCATGCGTGTCTGACAAATGCTGTCTGCCTATGTGACGTCATGAAATAATTAGTTTACATTTCATTTTCGTATTCCTCTGATGCAAATCATATATTCATGCAGGGTGGCAAATTTTTGGCTTTCTAATCAAGCATAGAAAAGATTTTAACTCAAACTCACAAAAACGGACCATAATCCTATCTGAAATCGCTCTAGTGTGACCTATGGTTTAGTTTCTTGTTTAACTACAGTATGCCTCCTATTTAATAAGAAGATCATTAACATTGACAAAGAATCCCCAGCTAACAACACTACAATGTCAACAGAACCGTACTGCTTGTTACAATTTGAAAACTACATATTCAAGCCAAACATTACAAATATATACTTTTCCAAAGTCCTCTCGACTCTCTAGTGAACTTTCTGCTCCCCAAAAGGAGCTATGTCCCCAAGTACAACACAGACTGAACATCACCACCTTCTTAACCTTCAGACCTCATTCAGGCCGAACAAATTTCAATTTTTACCAATTTCATATTAGACTAACCATCAAGAACATTGCTTGGCATGTTTCCCCAACTCATCTTTTTAAGTAGTTCTATCACAGACACAACACTTACTGAAACTTCCACATTTTTAAACACCATGTATTTGTACTGTATTTTAAGGCCTATTAATGAATACAATATTTTAATTTTATACACACAAGTGACATCTATCAACAGTTTGCTAATGAATGAAGTTCATAAAATAATTCACCAATTTGATAGATACTGGGTTAAAATGTTGCACTAAAACTGATCACATTTAATTTAGGCAAAACTGAAATTGCATAGCTTATGTGAAAGACCAGTTTTCTCCTGGATGAAATGCACAATAGCACAAGGGTTACAAATATCCCACAATTAAGACAGCCCTGCACAAACCACGTTTGAGAACCATACGACATTTGACAAAAGCATGTTTAACTTTTATTTGAATTGGGTACACCTTATGAATTAAAAGGACAACTGACAAAGCAAATACATTAGGGCATGTACGGAGCAGTATTCCATATCTACACAATACATGGCCCAACCCTATCCAACATACTGTACACATCAGCACGACGACTTCCCCATCCATCAAAACTTAAAACAGAAGTAATCATGAGTTCCTATAATGTAGCTAGTGGTTTAGGAACTGAATGTATAGTACATAAGTGACAGTACACTAGGGCTGTGCATTTCCGGTTAATTCACTATCTGTTTAACCGTTTTTATTAACTGAACGGTTAACGCTTAACCGAACGGTTAACGGTTAACCGAAAATAAAAACAAGTCAAGGAATATAAACAAAATAAACATTTCGGAAGAGCGCCATCACTTTAAATACCAAACCTGTAAACACGTAACCTTGGAAGTTACGCCCGGGAAAATTCCCGAAGTGCATTTATCTTGAAGACATTAAGCATATATTTTTCTGCCATCTAGAGGTAACTTTTTTAGTTTTATCTATCAAGTTTACAGTGCTCCACACTTTCAAAGGTATGGTGGATTGTTGAAGCATGTACTGAATAGTTTAATCCCTGCACCTTTGATAATTTTTAATCCTTTTAAAAAGTTGCGTGAAAGAGTTTATTGTCACATTATTTCCGCAAACCACTCCCAGATCATGGGGCGAACGGATCGATATACCAGTCAAAGCAACGCAACGCAGACTGTACAGCTGACATTATAAAGGTCTTTTTTAAACCTTTTGTAATTTTTCATCCAAAGTTTACCCATGTTAAGTGGTTTTGGGCAAGCAATTTCTGCGGTTTACTGCATAAACGAGTTTAGGTATATTGGTGAACTGCGGCGATAGATTTATTAGGATGCAAAAACGGTTAAACGAAACAACATTTGGCGGTCGTTTAACTGGTTAACCGTTTAACCGTCGCAGCCCTACAGTACACTACTGGTCATATCATGCAAAATCTATGGGCTTTACTGTTCTTAACATGTACAGAATCTCTCCAAGTGTACTTTGATTAATACTTCCAACCCCTTAATGACAAGAATGGATATGACGACTTATAACTTAAAGATATCATGCAGTTTGTCATGAAACATGAGTCTGAAACATGAGCACATCATCCCCCTGATCAGAATGTCAACAATACCAGATGTATGGTAAACACACTCGTGTGTTGTGACATACTATATACTAATACATCTTAATTACAATTGTGTCAGCAATCTTTTTTTTTTTTTTGCTGAGTGATGAGACTTTCAGATGAATTTGTGACATATCAGTAACTTACTGTACATCTACAGAGTGACTGCCTCTACAGATAAGATTGTTCAAATATTTGATAAGGGCATGCTCTGTGATTATTTGACAGAGATTGCTCATAATTTCTAAACAATTGAAGTCTGGAACCAGCTATGTTACTAATGCAGATTGATAATACAGTATTTCTAACTGGTTAATCTGAGATTTGAATCCTGGTGTTGACCTCCAATGACCTTTGGCCTCCACCAAAGCTCACATGATTGTAGATCAGATGTCCCTCATGTGTTTCCCATTCTGATATTCATATACAAGCCTACCCATGTACACCCCTTAGGTAAATATGGCATGCATGCCCCATATGGGCTATGTATCATGAATTGCCCATGCCCAAAACAAACCTACTGTACTGTAGCCTACAATGGATTGTTACCCGAGTCAAAGCCAGACAATGCTCTCATGATGATCATATTTCAAGTAATTGTAGCATTATGGCCTTCCAAGTCCAAACAGTCCTCTCCTAGGCTTGACCAATTTTATACAATTCTATCCATAAGGAAGTACAATTAGGGAGGTAAAGTTCACTGGGCTGTGCAGTTAACTAATACTGTAAAACAAGGGAACCATTCTGTGTCACATCACAGCAGAGAGGAAGACAGTACATTACAAGTATACAGGCTGTAGGCCTACTAACACTACTGCAACAATGACCTAATGCTGCATAACACAGCTAGCAGTGTAATCATAATAACTTGCTACTTTATATTGTGGCCAATTTTGTACAGACAAGAAGTCTCTGAAGTTACTTGATCGACAAAAATACAGTATATGTGCCTTCCATGACTGCAATGTCAAAGATACAAGTTTCTTTACAGGCTATTCACAAAACAATTATTGCACTGCTTGGTCCCAAATGAGTGAAATGACTAAAAAAAAAAGGTTGTAAAACACTGCCTTGCAGGGCTGGTGGTAACTCAAGACCTATCTGTACAGTAGGGTAAAATACATGCAAAAATGAGGCAGGACACACAGTTTAGGAGGCCAGTAGGTTTAGTCACGCATAGCTTTTAGCTCAGGAAATCTCAAAAAGACCGACAGGGCTCAAAATTTGAAATGGGCTTTGGCGCTAAAGTGCCAGAAACTGCTCTGACAGCACCAGAAAAAGGGCAAAATGAAGTTTTTGTAGCGCTAAAATTAGCGTTAAGTAGGTGTTGCAAGCAATCGCTAAATTAGGCAAAATAATCCTTACACATTACACAAAGTTTTCATAATGGCACTCACAAGCAAGCAATGTACACAACACGTTTCCGCGGGATGCATGTTCACCATATATAGTCAAACTTGTCCAAGGACACAAGCTACAAACGATACGGCAATGCAATAAGTGTATTCTGCATGTAGTGGCATGTCTGGCAAAATGGCCCAATCAAAGCCAGATGCAGAACGCACACACTAAATGCAGCTTGCTTCCATCACCACTGACAGAGACGCAAACGTCCACAGTGTAGGTTCTGTGTGTAAATGTGATGTAAATGTCAGGATACTGCAAAGGGTCTAGAATCTCTCAAGTGAAAAAAAAACACCATAGGGGAAAAGGTTAGCACTAAAGCCAGCATGTTATGATTTGTGTGATAAGGTAGTTTTGCAAGTGTCACAAAGTTGGATTTTGAGTTCTTGACCGATAGTTATTTTGGGGGTCTGTTAAAGATGGACCATGTACCTCGGAGTGAGGGGTACTTTTGCCATAGGTACACTATGTGTGCAGAAAAGTGAAGCTTCCTTGAGCGATCGTATCTTGAATTTTGGAACTATAATCCCCTCTATTTGGAAGTCAAAAATTTTCACATGTACCAATGTGAGAGAATTACCACTGGATGAATATCTATAGTTTTACTAGCCATTTCTTATTTATTTATTTCTCATATATTGACAAACATTCCAGTGGCCCAGAAAAGCCAAATTATGACAACTGCTCATCTTACTTCTAGCTCATAGGAACACATTTTATAATGATTGTAATCAATAAATGAGTAAAACATCCTTCATTCATGAAAGATTACTTCAAACCCTTGATTGTGGTGATGGTTATTTCAACTTTTCATGGAAGTCTGCTAAAATCTTGAAACTTGGAAAACAAACTTTATGGCATCATAGCGAGTACATGGTCAGAATTTTTCTAATACGCCTGCCTATTGTGGGTTACACAGAATATTCTCTTTCTCATTGGGATGACGGTGACAGTTAAAGCAGGCCTAATCACAACTTTTCTGAACCCTCAAACAATGACTGCAGTTGGTGGAATTAATAAATTGGCTGTGCCTGTTAACTTTTACTGTATTTTAATTCAGCAGCAAAATATGAAGGGTAGCCCAGTTCTCTCGATGTACGGAAGTAAACAAGTCATTGCAACAATATTGGCACTGAAATGACTCAATTTTACCAAAGACCTGGCTAGGGACCACCAATTTTAGACTGGGACCCCCACCGAGAAGTGCACATGGATTTGAAGACCCCTGGGGAAGAAAACCTAATGGAAGCCCTGGCCTTGCACTGCTCCTGCCCTCTTCCCAAGCCCCTACGCCATATGATACGTACATACTGAAACAAGCTTACACCCTCGAGCTTCTGTAAACTGTCGAAAAACAATTACGTGTATATCAAAATTTGCTTGCCAACATGTAGACCACACACTGAAATTTTATATTCTGTTTAAAAACTGTACAGTATAACCATACAGTATTGAATCACTTTGACAGGTGTTCAATGTCCACATGGAGTATGTGGATAGCTAACCCATAAGGGTAGCCGTAGGGATCACGTGCACCTGCACAACCCTGTGATCAACTATATAGCAAAATGTTTAGCCTTAATTGGGGTCTTTCTTCCCTAAAAGTGGTGGGGACAGGGGTGGGATTGGTGTACAGTACATACCCCCTTCACAACTTTTTGAAAAGTCTGACCTCTAGGAGGGCTCGAAATAAGCTTGAAACAGGATGCAAAAATGCATTGTGGTTTCGATGATTCACACATACCTACAAAACCATGGAATTACAGTAGTATGAAATGGCTGCAAACTTTTAAGGCTGGACCCCCAATGACCCCAAATGACCTTTGACCTCCACCGAAAGTAATAGGGTTCTTCCTCTCACCAGTAGGCATCTGCATACTAAGAATGAAATTTATCCTGGATGCTTCCTATCTCAAGACATCATGTTACCAGGTTTTCAGGGTTTGATGCCACCTGACCCCAGATGGCCTTTGACCTACACCACAAACAATAGCATTCTTTAGCATACCATAACATATCTACATACTATGTATGAAATTTATCCATACTTCCTACATCGAGATATCGTGTTAACAAGGTTTTCAGAGTTTGACCCCTGGTGACCCAAAATGACCTTTGACCTCCACCAAAAACAATAGGGTTCTTCCTCTTCCCATAATGCATCTACACACTAAGTATGAAATTTATCCAAGCTTTCAACCTTGAGATATCGTGTTAACAACATTTTCAGAGTCTGACCCTCAGTGACCCCAAATGACCTTTGACCTCCACCAAAAACAACAGGGTTCTTCCTCTTCCAATAATGCAAGATCTACATACTAAGTATGAAATTCACACAAGCTTTCTACCTTGAGATATCCGGTTAACAAGAGTTTCAGCAATTGACCCTCGGTGACCCCAAATGACCTTTAACCTCCACCAAAAACAATAGAGATCATCTTCTTCATATGTGCCACCTACGTGCCAAGTATGAGAACTCCAACGGTTACCCTTCTAGAGATGCCATGGTTATGAGCAATTTTCAAGAAGTTTACTGTTTGACCTCTGTTGACCCCAAATGACCTTTGACCTCCACCAAAAACAATTGGGATCTTCCTCTTCTCATAACCTACATACTACGTATGAAATTCATACAAGCTTTCTACCTTGAGATATCGGGTTAACAAGGTTTTCAGAAATTGACCCTCGGTGACCCCAAATGACCTTTGACCTCCACCAAAAACAACAGGGTTCTTTCTCTTCTAATAATGCAAGATCTACATACTAAGTATGAAATTCACACAAGCTTTCTACCTTGAGATATCAGGTTAACAAAAGTTTCAGAAATCGACCCTCGGTGACCCCAAATGACCTTTAACCTCCACCAAAAACAAAAGAGATCATCTTCTTCATATGTGCCACCTACGTGCCAAGTATGAGAATCCAACAGTTACCCTTCTAGAGATGCCATGGTTATGAGCAATTTTCAAGAAGTTTACTGTTTGACCTCTGTTGACCCCAAATGACCTTTGACCTCCTCCAAAAACAATTGGGATCATCTACTGAATATGGGCCTTCCACATGCTAAGTATGACATCCCTCACAGTTACCCCGCTTGAGATGACAGTTTACAAGGTTTTGAACTTCTGAACTCTCGTGACTCCAAATGACCTTTGACCTCCTTTACAGATCATCTACTCAATATGGGCCATCTACAGGCTATGTATGAGATCCCTCACAGTTACCCTTCTAAAGATATCGTCTTTACAAGCAAGCATCACACAAACATGACATACATAAATACATACATACATACACACACGCACACACACACAAACACTACAACAAGACACTGCCATCACATAAATTCCTTTTGCCTCCACCAAGGAATCAAAAACTTGATCTCCAAGCTTTCTTTAGCAGGTCAGATCCTGTTGCTGTGGCACTTCAGGAAACCAAGATATATAATTCCATTACCAAAAGTTAATTATTTCCTCTAAGTTTAGATCATGCAAGTTTTTTAAGGGAAAGATCATACCTTTTGTTAGGGGGGGGTGGGGGTGGGGGGACACTTCATCAAAGCCAACAAGGCTATGGGCTTGATGATTTCCATCTGCGGGTACTAAAAGAAATTACCTCTCATCTTTCTTCTGTATTAAGACATCACTTTCAGCAATCCCCTACAAATGGATGCACCCCAGAGGTCTGGAAAATAGCTAATGTCTGCCCCATTTACAAAAAAGGTGACAGTTCTTTACCATGTACAGGTAACTGAATGCTACTTCTTTAACTTGTGTTTGTTGTAAATTGTTGGAGCATATTATTGCTTCAAATGTCATCATGGACCATTTCAAAGCCAATAATCTCCTCTCTTCTGACCAACATGCCTTTAAAAAGTCTCACAGCTGTGAAATTCAATTTGAGTCAACCACTGAGGCTCGATCATCTTTAAATGCCAATAAACAAATTTACATGTTTATCTTAGACTTTGGAAATGCTCTGATACAGTTACTCATGAATTACTAAAAGAGAAAATTATGCTTGGTGTTTTAAAACAGATTCTTTGGTGGGTCAACAAAATTCTAGTTGATCCCAAACAGGCACTTTGTCTTCCTTGCAGGAGGTTTTGTCTGGTGCCCCTCAGGGGTCTGTCTTGGGACCAAGTTTCTTCTTGGCACAGATACTCCTCCTCTTAGCAGGTCTATTAATGATATTGTTAATGCTGTTACAGTACCTCTAAGGTCTGGCTCTTTGCTGACGACCCTGTCTGCTATTGTATTATTGAGAATGATGTTGATTTTTCTAAACTTCAAGATAATATTGATCACTTTGAACATTGGGCTGGTACAGTATCTTGCTAGTTACCTTTATGGGGTTACAAGGATAAGCAGACAGTAGTTGATTTGTTTTTGTGCAATGCCAAGTGGATATGCAGTGAAAATTCAATTCCCCTCAGCAGGATATGCTTTCAAGAGGTTACAAGGATAAGAAGTCAATATTCTGAGGTAACTTCTTGTTATCTAGCCTATGACGGTTAACTTGTCTTTCAAGAGCTATGAGGGTACGCAGTCAAAATTAAGGCTGTCTTTTGCAAGGCTACCGCGAAACGCATTCAGGATTCAAACATGTCTTGAAGAGGCTATGGGGAAATACCCAGTGACTGCATAGCCCATAGTCCCTGGAAAAACAGAGCTTTAATCTTGCGGGGTATTCTACAATTGTGCCGCAGTCACTTCCTAAAATTTTCTAAGGTGGGCTTAGGCTAGTGATACCTGCAGGATTATGCTCTGTGAGCCTATTTCCCCATTAGCCTCAGGCTATATAACGTTAGGCTAGGCTACATTAGTTGTAAGGGTTGAGTGTCTAGGGTGGGCTAAATGGCATGCCTCATGGTCAGGTGCAGTAGCAAGTCTGAGAAAGGCTTCATGACTTGCATTAGGCCTTACTTTAAACTTTCTAGGTTTAAAACTAGTATTAAAAAGTAACGGTTAGGCTAAGCCATTATTGCAAGGTAAAAAACACTAACGATAGCCTTACACCAGTGGTTCTCAAACTTTTTGAGGTGAGGGCCAAATGGAGAGGCTGGAATGAGGCTGAGGCAGTGTTCGATTTTAAGGGTAGTCCTGTCGCCCGAGACAACCAGAAATTCTGCAGGACTACCAGATTTTGCAAAAACAGGTGTGTAAGGTTGTCCGTCGGGACAACCAAATTTTTTGAGGAAAGTGATGTGATGTTTACATTTAGCAGCTCGATGAAAATTTTGCACAAGCAAGGAACTTTAAAAATTGCATCAAAACATTGCAACAAAGTGCGGTAATTACGCACGTTCACCACAACTTCCCACACAGTCACTTTATCGAAATGTGCATAACACTATCAAGCCAAAATATGTGCCCCGTACAAACTCCACTAGTAGGCCACTAGGCCTGCACTGTACACAGACAAGCTGAATTCCTTCGTGCAAGCTACAAATTCATAGTGCTGATGTTGCAACACCAGTGCTTTCAATCTAGAGATGTTTAATTTATTTACCCGCAATGCGAACATCATAACATTAGCTATGTCCACAATGTACACTAATTAATGCATGCCATGAGACAGCACTACTCTTATACAGTTGATATTTGTTGTTGTTTTTTTTTGGCGGGGGGGGAGGGTTGTCTAAAAGTGAAAGCCACTTTGGAAGGCTGGTCATAATGGGGCGTTATCAATTCCATGGATGCGAACTTCCGAAAATGGTTACACTTGGGACTACCTTATTTTGAGTAGGACAACCAAATTTTACAATGTAGTAGTCCTTTGGACAACCATTGCTAATTCCTTTAAATCGAACACTGGGTTGAGGGCCGCAGGGGAGGATCCCAGGCTAAGAGAGGGGACAACAATTGGAAAGAGCAAAATCCATACTTAAGAGATATCAAAGCTGTACCTACGACAAACAGAGGCAGAGGTTAGAATTTTTCATGAGAAGCGGTCCCTTGAGAGGGCAGTCTTCACTTTTGCAGCACCCAGCAGTAGCAACCTGACCTCTGCCCCACCATGGTTGGGGCTAAGGTCAGAAAATTTTGCTTTCCAGGTGCTCTAGATAGCAGGAAATTGCATTCTTAACCGCAAATTGGCCTCTTCAATCAGGGTGGCACCCAGTGACTTCCAAGCTTCCCCACTGAGTGCAGCTGGTCGTCGTGGGGGGATTACATACGTTATCATACCCATTAAGGCTCCCCAACAAAAATGGAGTTTCCCAAAGGGTCATAGCCCCCTGCACCTCTCCCACCTGTTGCCACCCCTGTCTACAATTCTTCGTCTAGCATGGTGGGTCACCAGTATAGTCATTTTGATGTTTTTCACGCTTCGGTTTGCAGTATACTGTAGGAGAAACATTTGGCATTCCAAACTAAGTAGGTTGCCAATGAAAGTGCACTCAAAACAGATGAAGTCACAACAGTTCTGCACATATCCTGCGTTGGTGGCCAACATGTGAGGAAGCTCTTGATTTATTCTCACACGCAGTCAGATAGAATATTGGGTCTGATGAGTTTGAGGGCTGCTTTCCCAAAAGTCGAAAAGAGCTGTAAGTTGATTGAATAATTTTATTTCATCAGAGTTCAGGAAGGAGCAAGCTTATATTTTGCAAACACATTGTTATCACTGAAAGATGACTTGCAGAAATTTTAATTTCAGCAACCAATCAACACAAACAAGAGCCTCAACAGCTTCACAAAAGTGGGGAAGATTATAATTCAAGCACAAATCGCAAAGCCCTAGCAACGAGGAACCCGGCGCCCGCTTAAGGGTCCCAATAGAATAGGAATTCAGAAGGTCGGAGGTGTGATCTAAGCTATTTTCCACCATCCATTAAATTACTGTTTCCATCATTTTCGAGCTTGATCTTTTTGAATTAGCTATTTTGTTAAGGTGACCAGATGTTCCCGATTTTTGGAGACAGTCCCCGAATTCAGTGTTCCATCCCCGATGAACAAGTGTCCCCGAAAATGTCCCCGATTTGAACAAATGTCCTTGAAATCTGAAATTTCCCAAGATATTAATTATAACCTTTAGGGCGGGAGCTGAACGGCCGGCTACAGATGCGCCAAGAATAAACGTAAAAAACCGACCGGAGCGCTAGATACCAACCGCTGAAAACCCACAGTTTACCACGCTTTTGTCAACGTTGTTTCACTGAAATCTGCGGCTCATGGTTTTGGGCGGTTTGAATAGGAGTAATCTGATAAGTCAAGTAACAGCTTACACAAAAGATTTCACCAAAGAAATTCTTTACAATGAGGAGCATAACACAATAGCTGCATCCTCAGGTTTCATTGATCAGACTTCCTGTGTAATCGATAAGAAATGTTTATCACTAGGCCTTCGTTAATAGTGCAGAGGGTTGTTATCCGATGGTTAGCATGTGCTGACAGAGTTTGGAAACGGTCGGACTATTCCTAGTACTGTACGTCACTGAACCGTCCTGGTTTAGGCTTACGGGTTTGTGAAGTTTTAGGCCTAGGTACAGTAGCGTAGTTACTCAGGCCTGTTCATTCAAAGACACAGCCGTCACATACACACAACAAATTACAGTTTTATAGCAAAACGGCACAACTTCAATTAATCTACTGTATACGTTTGATAATACTACACTCACAGTAAATTTTTGCAATTGTCTTCCCTGTAAGGCTGCGTTATTACTTTGATCAACTTTTTTAGAATAAAGACCGATCGCTGAATGCAGCACGATGTGGGGACAACTTTTTTCTTTGTAGAAATTCTGAGTTATTAATTCCATTTTTCCAGTGCTGTTTGAAAAAAAAAAACTTAGGTACAACTGGATTAACTAGAAGAAATTGCCGATTTTACTGATAAGGTCGTTCTATATCCTCGCAGTAAAACAGCTTATTTCAACACTTATGCGATGCTGCAAATCGTCCCAAGAAATAGGTTTGACATCTGTTGGGAGTGGCCCAGCTTTCCCCCACCCCCACCCGTTCTCAGTAACCGTACAAGTTTTTGTGTTGGATGGGGCCTGTTTGTAGCAGTTGCCCCCAAAATGTGCAATCCAGTGTTCCCATAATTTCTAGTTTGCAGAAAATTCTCTTACCTCGGAGAGCATATGAAAAGTAGTAGGCTAAGCCGTCCATTCTTTGAATATATCCTATTATTTCCTAGTTGGTGAAAGGAGTGACGCTTTCCTCCGTATATTTATTTGTCTTGAGAGCATATAAAAAAGCGATGTGTCAGTGTCTTTTAAACGGCCATGGATGAAAT
The DNA here is from genome assembly GCA_029531755.1 of Holothuria leucospilota. Lineage (NCBI taxonomy): Eukaryota > Metazoa > Echinodermata > Holothuroidea > Aspidochirotida > Holothuriidae > Holothuria > Holothuria leucospilota. The sequence continues at coordinate 36,274,595 of CM055974.1, read as the reverse complement.
ATCCCATACCTTTACGTTCAAAGAACGGCAAATAATTTTCAGTAGCATGACCCTTTAATAGATAATCAGTAGACTTGCATTTTAATGAAACTAAAACCCACTGCATTGTCTTATTTTTCAGCCCATCGTTGTACTAACGTTACGTATCTTTCATTTGATAGCCCCATGCAGCACACATATTCGCTTTCCCTTCCTAGCTAGCTCGCTGCTACATAGCAAATGTAGACCACAGATACAGTAAAGCATTAGTGTGTTAAATTGCATGAGAAAACCTTCGCAGTTCGACTCAAGAATTTCCCAGGCACCTTGCAAGGGCCCCAGCTTATTTGCATACAACGTTCTGTACATTCCTTTGCTAGTGACATCATTGGACTATCAGCTATTTTTCACGGATTAACCCGTGTACAATTTCCATTGGCTGCTACCAATCCACGTGAAGGTTTACCGTAAACGAACAACTGCTAAATCCCGCCCTACTGGGCAACACCCACCTCTTGAAAACATACAGCACTCAGTACTGTCGCTTCCGCGTGTAGGCCTGATAGTGGTGTAATGTACAGTACATAACCTAACGAAGTAAATTTCACATGGGTATCATGTCGCTCTACGTGCGTTGCGAACATGCTGTCATAGCCTGGCCAAAATTCAGTATGCAGATTTTCAGCAAAATCAACCTTTACAAGCTAAATTTTGTACCTTATCTTATTCATGGGTGTAGAAGAAGTCCGATCTTGTGAAAAGTTTTCGGTAAGAGTTTAGTATCGAGCGAAATATCGTTTATTTTTGAAAAACAAGATGGTGCCGTCTGCAAAAGTTTGAAAAACATCCGGAGAGCACTGAACTATATGCTAGGAAGGATCATTCCACAATAATGTTTTGAAGCCATCACGGAGGGTCACGTGATGTAGGTTAGCTTACTCAAGTCGCCACCACCGCAGAAACGCGTACCTAGAAGTGAAAACGCATAGGCAATGATGTACATGCTAACGCGCCGTAGTCGGCCTTAGCGTCTCTTCAGCCTCTTTGACGCTAATTTGCCGGCTACCACGCGTTAGCATGCACGCCATTGCGCCGAGGTAAAGTTGCCTTAGCAACTTCCTGAAAAGACATACATCACAATAGCCGTATAACATAGAGAGCACCAAACGCTTACCATGTAGGAAGCTTTGAGGCACATCATTGGCCAAAATATGCACGCGTGCATGTGCGCGCGTGTTTCTTTCCCTTCGTGAGCCTTTTTTGTCAAGAGGACGCGTTCGACGCGTTGTACAGATTATCTGTGCACAGGTATGGACAGTCAGTAACAAGCGCGCCTACTCTGTGTAGTGTTCAGTGACGGTGCTTATCGCGAATGTTACGCAGTCATCGCGTCTCGACGCACCATATGAAATGCAGTCACACACGCTGTACCTCAAATAGGCAGGACTCCTTAAAACAAGGAAAGTTTGTAAAAAAAAAACAATCTTTTGATCACAGAATCATGAACTTCATAGTGCACAGATGTCCTACTAAGTAATTACAACAAAAGCTTTAGAGACGTTATGAGTAACAAAGGATTGCTTCAGCGTGTACATCAATGATACTGCGTTACATTATTTTCACTTGTAGCTGCGCGTTTCTAGGGCAATGGAATCGACTTGAGTAAGCTAACCTACATCACGTGACCCTCCAGGTCGGCTTCAGTTTCGTCGCGTATTCCGCATTGACGTGCGTCCTCCAGTTATATAGCTCAGTGCCGGAGAGATGTGTGACGTCACGTAACTGTTAAGGACAACCAAATGGGCTACGACTTCTAAAAAAGGTTACGCAAAAATGGGCGGTGGCCCTTATGAATGAATGAGTATCAAAACCCATAGCAGCGATTGGATATTTCACGTAATTAAGGAAGCTAGCTGCATTTGATTTTCCCAAGGTATTTGAGGTGGCTCTCATAATAATAGCATGAAACATGTGGCAGGGCCCTATGTACATATTAGCGCGGTGCAGTTTTAGGCCCATGCAAATATGCGTAGGCTATACAGTGTGACAGTACTAAATGACAATGTTATACGGTTCCCCAAGGGCCGTGTTAAAATTCGGGATCGTGTTAGCTGGTGAATTTTACCGAGATCTGGGCAAAGAATGGTAGGGGGATGTACAGTCTTACATTCTGACATTTCCATCTTCATTCTCTCCCACTGAATGGACTATAATTGGATTAATTTTTTTTCTATTAAGGAATCGGACTTCAATGGTTTTACCCTTGTAGGTAAGATTTGAAATTTTAGCAATTGCTGAGTAGAGGGTACATATTCTATGTGAATGAAAAATAAAATGCGGCAAGGCCTTTGTATTGTACCGGAACATCGGAGGATGCAGGAAGTAAGCTGTGATACTATTGCAATGGCATTCTCCCTGATTATTTTTTTGGTAGAAAACAGAATGGTTCAATTTTATGGACTTGGCGGCCCTCCCTTTGTCTTCCTTTGTATATGAAAGACTCAAAAAGTTTCAGGAATTCAGGCTAACAGATATAATTTTCAAAGGTCACGCAATTGATTTTTTTTTGGAATGTGCAAAAAAAAAAAAAAAAAAAAAAAATGGAAGGTTTGAAAAAAAATTTGTTCCATTACGGGAAGGATTCGCAAACGCGCAACAATATTTCCGAACATGTGGGAATATGTACGAAAAGATTTGGAACGTTCAACCAGATCTTTTTCTTTCCAAACTTACGAAATGTATTCATAATTGCAAAGAGAAATTTGAAAGCAAATTGCGGCCCTCCTTTTTTCCTTACTCATGAAGTTTCAGACTAGAACGTGGGTCACACTACAGTGATTTCGGATAGGATTATGTCCCGATTTTCATGAGTTTTAGTTAAAATCTTCTCCATCTCTGGTCAGAAACCGCCAAAAATCTGCCAACCTGTGTAAATGCATGATATCAGAGGACTACGAAAATGAAATGTAAACTATATAATTTCATGACGTCACATCGACAAACAACTTTTATCGGAGTACAAAACTCGGACTGATTTTCAAGTCAATATCACTCTATTGAGCGATATAAGTTATATGGTGATAGGAGAACAGTTTATCGTGACAAAAACTCAGTTACGGAAAGAATTTGCAAACGCGCAAGAATTTTTCCGAACGCAATCTTTTTGACGGAAGGTACGAAACTTTGGGAACGTTCTAGGTATTTCTTTCTAAACTTACGAAATTTATTAATCATTGCAAAGGGAAATTCAAAGTAAACTGCGGCCCTTCCCTTTACTTTACTTTGTATATATAAAAGACTCATGAAGTTTCACGCTAAATAATATTATTTTCAAAGGTCATGTTATTGAAAATTTTTTGGAACGTTCGAAAACTTTTTCGAACTTCAAAAAAAAAATCGTTCCAACACGGAAAGCGTTCGGGAGGATTTGCGGATGGTCGCAAGCGTATACGTACTGTATTCAATCAGGACGTACGATTGTGTGCAGGCAGGCAGGCTTTCACAGGAAATTGATAATTGCTTTTCCCCACAAGAGAAGATTTCTTGCTACAGCGAATTACAGACACACAATGGGACTTCTGTTTACACTGGCACAAAGGCACCTCGGTTTACCGGGTTGCCGATAATCCGCATTGAAAGAGCGAGGTACCTAGCGGTTCTATTGTACACTGAATAGACCGGAGCGTGACCGAAGCGAACACGCACACTTATTCTTGGCGTATCTGTAGCTAATGTTATACGCCTAGAAGTATTACATCAACATCGTTGAGATATATATCGTAGCACCCAATTACAACATATAGGCTAACAAATAACAGGTATCTGCAATCACAGAGATCTAAAGTCCAAAGCATCACTGATTTTCTATTACTGCTGTGGTCACCCATATCTACTTTGACTAATTGCACACTAATGATGTAGATTTTCCTAACACGGCGCCTAGTCTAGTAGCATCCCTGATTAAAACCTCCAAAATATGGTCATTTTATATTTTGTGAGCTATGGTATGGAATCTAACATGTACTTCAGGGATCGAAAATAGGCTGACACTCTGGCGCAAGAGCGCCAGAGACCGCAGCAACTGCACCAGAAAAATGGAAAAGTGGGCTTTTGTCTGGCGCTAAAAATAGCACCAGAAAGTTGTCTTATTTTCCTGTCTTTGACTCTTTGTTATTTTGAATTTCTTTTACTAAATGCACAAGTAACATTCGGGAGATGATCTGAGAATGTTACATGCAGGGAACAGTGGTTTCTTTGAAAAATTGAAAACAGCTCCAGACAATAGGAAAACAGCTCCAGAAAAGCTTCATAATGAAGGTCGTCAGTTAAGCTGTTTTTAGCTCCAGAGATGAGAAGCTTATTTTCGAGCCCGGACTTGCTATTTTTGTTCGGATTCTGGAAGCTTCCCCACCACAATACATCCTCTCCAGAATGCACCACTCCATACTACAGTATGCCACCCTGTGCATAACATGATTGTCAACAACCCTGCATAAAAAAATAAGTCTTGGCTACACTGTAGATATGACTGAACAAGGAATATGCCATACAGCCTGCTACGAATACGCAACCTAGGCCCTAGCACCCCCTTCTGGAGAGCAAACTTCCAAGGACTCAAGTAACTCACCGATTAACTCACCGATTCCCATCTGCAAATGAGGCTGATGGGATCTTGAACACTGGGGCAGGCAGCTGCTTTTGGCTTATATAAGGCCCCTGTCTTTTCTTCAAACTGGATCAATTTTGTTTTTAAAACTACAGGTATTGACACTTTCAGCAGCAACAGCTTCAAGAGGCAGGTTATTCCACTCCGAAATGACACGTTGACTAAATGAGTACTTCCTAATGTCCAACCTACAGTTGGATTTATAAAACTTGAAAGGATGCCCACAAGTACGACAATCAGCGTTGTTCAAAAAAAAAAATTCGAGCACCAATTTTCTCTAATCCTTTGACAATCTTAAAAACCTCAATGAGATCTGCACAAAGTCTACGCATTTCCAAAGACAAAAGATTTGTTTCAAAAAGCCTGTCCTCATAACTTAAAGGGGAATTTTCATGATCCCAGACAGTTCCAATTCTCCCAAAGTTATATGCATCTTCTAGCTCCTCCCGTAACTGTATGAAGCTCTTCCTTGTGCAGGAATAAACCTGTTTTATTGCTTAAGGCTATGTCCTGGTGAGCATACAATGCTATAAAATGTAAAAAAAGCACTCTCTCTGTCTTGTGTGGAATGTGAGCTACTCTGCATCTTTCAAATTTTCAAACTTTGATGTCAATCAAAGAGCAGTCACCAACTGAGAATTTTGATATAGGCCTACCCACACTAAAAATATACTTTGGGGTGATGACTGTCTGTCTTTAAATGAGAAATTTCAGGTATCATCCTTGTAACTTGCCTCTGCACCTTCTCAAGATTATCAACATCTTTCTGGTGATAAGGATGCCAAACTTGACAGCAGTATTCCAAATGAGGCCTGACTACGGACTTGTACAATCTCAATACATTGTCTTTACTTTTACAAGAATATGTTCTATTAATGATACCAAGAACCTTATTTGCTGATGCCACAGCCTTAGCACATTGCTTACTCGAACTCAGGGAATCATCAACAATTATGCCTAGGCTAAATTCTCTTTCAGATGAAGTACTTCCAATTTCCTCCCCACCAATAAAATAGCTAGCCTTACTATTGTCATAACCAATATGAAGGCACTTACACTTCCCAGCATTAAATGACATTTGCCAGTCCTCCGACCATTTAAACAAACTATCTAAATCTGCTTGCAACATATACACTTGCTTAATGGATGTAGCAAGTAGGGCCTACTTTGTTACATAATGTTAATACTTATAGGCCTAACGAGTAACATAATTATAATTTTCTACTTTGCTATGTTTTCTTCTTTTTGAATATGATTTTTCTCAAAACGTACAACCAATTCAGGGGCCGCACCAACAGGGCCCCGGGGCCGCATGCGGCCCTAGGGTCGGCCGGCGTTTGAGAACCACTGCCTTACAGTTACAGTGTAAGGCATGTCTTCTTCTTCTTCTTCTTTCAAATGCAGCACAAACGCCAGACAAGGCTATCCCGTGCTGTTGAACTAGGGCTAAGGGAGTCGGATGAATAGAATAACTAGCTATAACGATTTTGATCGAGGGCTAAGAGCTGGTTTTTAAAGCTGTCCACTGATGGGGCACAGCGAGCCTGTTCCGGTAATAGGTTCCAGCTAGGGATAGTTCTTGGATAGAGAGATTTCTGATAGCAAAGCTTGTTAGTGGAGGGATAATGGTATAGATACCTTCCACTAGTACGACGGGTAGTCCGTCGATTAAGATTTGAAGGGTCAATAAGATGATTCCTTACATTACTTGGAAGTAATCCATGCGTTTCTTTATACATAACAACAAGACGAGCCCTAAATCTTCGAGTTTCAAGGCTGTCCCATTTAAGATCTTTAATCATCTCAGAAACACTTGATTGGCGACTGTAGTTGTTAAAGATGAATCTGGCAGCACGCCTCTGGACATTTTCTATAGAATTCTTTTCGGATTGGGTATAGGGGTCCCATACCGTACTACAATAATCGAGAATGGGTCGGACAAGAGCAAAGTACGCTGCAGTCTTAGTATCTTTATCACAGTGCGAGAGGTTTCGCCTCAATAGGCCTAATGTCCGGTTTGCTTTGGATACAATTTGGTTAATATGTCTTTTCCAGTTCATACTAGAAGAGAGTTCAACTCCTAGGTAAGGGTGGTGATGAACCTGCTCTAAAGTATGATTACCCATTTGGTAAAAATAAGGATTTGGATTTGCTTTATGGGAGACTCTCATAGTAAAACACTTAGATTTATTAAACCCCATCTGCCAGATTGATTCCCACTGACACAAATTGTCAACATCATGTTGAAGAATTTTTGTGTCCTCTATGTTTTTTATTTCACGATACAGGATACAGTCATCGGCAAATAACCTGACGCTTGATTGAATACGTATTTGCCGGCAAGTCGTTAATATAGACTAAAAAGAGTAAGGGTCCCAAGACCGTACCCTGTGGGACACCAGAAATGACTTTAGATTTGTCTGAAGACGTTCCATCAATTAGCACCCTCTGGTAACGGTTTGTTAGGAATTTCTCAATCCAATTTAAGATGTTATTACGGATTCCAACATGCTTGAGTTTGTTAAGAAGTCGCTGGTGGGGAACTGTATCAAAAGCCTTGCTGAAATCCATTATGATTAGGTCAGCTTGGCTTCTGTTATCTAAAATCTTCATTATATCGTCAACAAGGGCAGAAAGCTGAGTTTCGCATGATCTCCCTTTACGAAAACCGTGTTGAACATCAGCAAGTACATTAAATTTGTCAAAGTGATCCATAATATGACGGTGAATAATATGCTCTAAAAGCTTGCAAAGGACGGATGTCAACGAGACAGGCCTGTAATTCGCAGGGTCCGATCTTTCACCCTTCTTATAGATGGGGGTTATATTAGCATCAAGCCAGGCTGCTGGTAAACATCCACTTGACACCGACTTTTGGAACAACTTCTGAAAAATGGGGGCAATACTGTGGGCACAGGACTTTAAGACTCTGGCAGTGACATTGTCAGGCCCAGCAGCCTTGTGCACTTTAAGATCAGTTAGCAGCTTAAGGACACCGGTGGTTGAGATCTTAATGTCCCCTATAACAGGGATGGGACTAGAATCGATAACAGGCATACTATTTAGATCTTCTTTTGTGAATACAGAACAAAACTGATTATTCAGGGCTTCGGCTTTATCTTTGGAAGTGGACAGGAGTCTTCCATGAACCTGCAGCAGCGAGATACCAGAAGTATCAGTCCTCTTAGATTTAATAAAATTCCAGAAAGGCTTAGTATTATCTGATTTCAAGCTACCCCCGATAATGTCTCTAACGTAGCTATTATGAGACATTCTGATTTTCCTGTCAATACTTCTCCTTAATTTCCTAAATTCAAATTTATGGGAGGACTGACCATACTTCTTGACCTTATTGTAAAGTCTCTGTTTTCGTCTAATGTCCCTCTTAATTAACCTGTTAACCCATGGACAGGAGAAATGACTTGAGCTTAACTTTGCAGGAATATTCTTGTCAATAGAGTTAAAGAGAGTAGTCATGAATAATTCATATAGTTCATCCATGGATGAAGAACTGATTAATTTTGGAGTTAGCTTGCTATTGAGCTCTTCCATATCATCATCAATATTTGAGAAATTAGCTTTGTGGTACAAGAACACTTTTCTTTTAGGTGGTCTGAAAACCTTTGGTTTAAACAATGCATTTACGATAACTACGTCATGATCACTAATGCCACTATCAACGTGGACGGAATCAACCCGGGCTGGACTGTTTGTAAAACAGAGGTCCAGGATGTTAGACTCACGAGTAGGCTCCTTGACAATCTGGTGTAAATTGAAATCATTAGCGATGTCGATCATAAGGTTGCTGATGGCAGGATAGCTTCCACCAGTTTTAAATGACATAGTATCCCAATCCACACTGGGTAAGTTGAAATCCCCCAAGAGCCACACGGCAGCATTTTTAGGAATCTTTGATAGGGATAAATCAAGTTGCAACAGGTAGTCCCGATCTGTTGACTGTGGTCTGTAAAAAGCCCCAATATAGACTGGGGATAGCCCCTTAACATGCAACGAAATCCATGTACTTTCACAATTTGTAATGAGGTTTGGTTCAGAAGTTACAATAAAAGTATTTTTTACAGCAATAAATACCCCTCCTCCCTTGGAGGCCTCGCGATCCCGCCGAAAAACATTATACGAGTTAGGGAACACTTCACCTGTAGCGATAGAGTCATTAAGCCAGGATTCTGTACCGATAACAATATCGGGGTCCTCCGTGGCAAGCATCACTTCAAAGCTCGGAAGCTTAGCTCTAATACTTTGACAGTTTACATTAATGATTTTAAGCTTTTTAAGATTAGTGGGCAACCGTCTACGTGACAGCTCCGCGGAAAGGGTTCTTGGATTTGATGATGGGTTTAACTTAGGCCTAACGTTACGTCTATCAATTTTAGGACTAGAAGCAGACAGTGGCACTCCCGGATTTTGGCTCATGACATGTATGCTATGCTCAACAAAATCGTGAGAGAGCAAAGAAAAACTATTTGAGAGCTCGAGGTCTAATAGACTCTCCATAAAAGTGGAGGAGAAATTGGGTAAGCCACAGTTGCAGCATGACCATGAATATGAAGGGTGCTCAGATAGAACATTGTAAATCATCTCATTCATGTTGAGACAAGTGACATGGAACCAGCCCTGACATTTGTCACACTCAATGGCCTTCTGGCCCCATTTAGCTGCTTTATGACAAATTTGGCACGGAAACTTAGGTCGCCGTCCTGGACCTGGGTTACTTTCAATATCACCTGCTAATAAGGTAATGAGAAGTAAAACATGAGCTGGAACTTTAGTTTTGGGAAATTTAAGTAGTTTGTGTCTACATTGTATAGAGAAATGGAACGAACTCACCGGGTTAAGTGGGGTAAAAAGCTTATTGTGGATAATAAGTGGCGCGGTCCAATGTCCCTCAAACGCCGTTCTCAAACGCCGACAAGATACACTATAGTAATATAACAGTTACGGTTAGCCTTACAGATGCAAGTTAGGCAAGTAGGTACAGTAGTAACTTAGGGCTAGTAGTACTAGTAGTAGCGTGTGAAAGTGTTAGTTAGGCCTAAGTTAGTTTACCAAGCCGCCGACTCAGGGCCCGAGTACTTTCACACCAACAAGAGATCGACTGACAACCTACTTACATTAATTAGAGCCAATATATGCAATATCCTGACGCTGTCTTTATTTTTAAGCGGTTAAATTCATTCTCGCCTTTTAAAACGGTAAGGAAACCATGATTCGTCTCACTCTCACAACTGCTCGACTGGTGGTGGATTCCGCAATTCATTGGGCAAACGATTACACAGCCGTACGATATACACAAAACACATGTCAGTACAGTACGCATGTCACGCGAGTTTCGTAATATGGCCAAATGAATACAGTAAGTTCATCCTTTTGGCCAAATATATATCCCGTAAAATATACTTTACTGGGTCTTGAGTTTATGCTTAAAATACTGTTGCAGTGGCCATAAGGGCAATCCAGGGTTTGGAGAAAGGGCGAAGCTCACAGCTCCAAAAGTGCCTGCTGCGATTATACGGTTTCTCTCGGGTGATGCCTTTCTCAATCGGGGCGCCGTGGGTGATCACAACAAATGTCAGCCTCCCCACCAAGATTGGTGGCATGGGCAATGGGGCTAATGTGAGAAGATTTGACATTCTAAACGCGCTAGACAGCGGAAAAGCACGCCCTTATACGAAATTTGCCACTTTGGCTCCTCGACTCCCAGCCTTGTTTTGGCAGTAGGCCCTATGGGAAGAAAATTTGGCAACTCAACCGTCCTCCGTCAGGCTAGATAGTAGAAAATTGCACTTTTAAAACACAAATTTGTCATTAGAACTCTGCGTCTACCCATGTGCCTCTCCTGAGGCCATTCTGAATGGGGGAGGGATAGTGTGTACCATGCTTGCCCGGCCACTAAAGTTAAGAAAATGCCGATCAGATGCACATTTTCGCCAATGGAGCCGTTAGTAGGATGGGTTTATGACATCCTTTCACCGCCAGTGGTACCAGCCAAAGGCCCGGTCAACTAACCTCTTGTACGTACTTCTCTCACTAGTGCAGATGAGGACTCGATTCAATGCCCAAAGCACCAATGCAACATTTTTTTTCTTTTATGGCAACGCAAAAAACACCATGTTGGGCAAATAAGCGAGGCGCAGATGTGCATACGCGTCTTTGAATCAGGTAAATCAAGTCAGGCAGTTGTGCGCACTGAAAGATGCGCGTAAAATGTACCGTGTATACACGGTACTGTAAAACTGTAGCAACTGTAGTACAAAGCGTGTCAAGCTTTTCTGCATGTGCCCTCAACATGACCGCATTAGCCAAACAATATTAGACGTCATGTGACAAATTAATTCTTTTCGAACCCCCTATTTGAAAATCCTGCGTACGCGGGCCTGAATTCAAGGCTTAATTGCCAACGCAGAAGTAAAAACCTCAGGTGGATCTCTTTGAAGAAGATAAGCAGTCGCCCCAATTTTCCTTTCAAAGTGAGCTGTAGGCCAAACTGTTTAATCTCCTCTTATTTCCTCGAAGTGTCTTTCACACTAAGTTGACTCAATATTTCTTAATTAAATTCAATCATGCAGAACAAAACTTGGGTACCTTTAATATTCGGAATATTAAAGGTACCCAAAGTTTTATTCTGCATGAATTTAAGAAATAAGTATCAAAAGTATATTGTTACATCATCATGTGAAACGAACCTTTCCTCGAGTTATGATAACGGGGTATACACTAATTCAAATTCGGGTGACTGCAGTTTTCCGGCTCATTGAGTTGATATCGATTATTTTGTGAATCATTGCACAACAATGCTTCTAATTAGCCTCATTGCTCGTGTTTCACTTCCTATAGTGACCAAACATGTGAAAAATTGAGTTTTTCATGGGTTAAGCTTGCAGTTCACCAAGCTTGTCCAAGTCCATGTTAGACCAGCCTCTCCTGAATAAACAAGTGACCTTCAGTCACAGCAGCTGTTGGTTATAGCAGGGAGCTGGAAGACATGCTTCCTGGGTGGAATAAGCCTCACTCATTGCAGAGTACTACCTCATCGTTGCCAGTTGCCACCCACAAAAAAATTTCCTCCGACAAGAGTAAGCTGAGCTGTTTTGAGCCAAGAATTTATATCCTCTGTCTGTCGACAACGAGGATCTAATGAAGGACGATAACACACCTGCACAACAAAGCATCGATCCCTTCACGGTATGCTGTACTTAGGAGTAGAGACAATAGTGAATGCTGGAGTTGTAATACATGTAGTCACGTACACAATCCCAGCTAAGCCTGGCTATGCGGAGAGAGCATCAGTAATGTACGTCCACTCTCTCCGGAACCCAGTCACGCAGTGAAGCCGGCTAACCAATTATGCAATCTCATATAATTACCCCGAAGCATGGGCGTCCGCAGGTAGGGGCAAGGGGGGCACTTGTCCTCCCCTGGAAAGTCAAAAATTTGAAAAAACGAAGAAAAAATAAAGAAAAAACGAAGAAAAATTAACATCAACATTTCTTCACAGTTCACCCAGTGTTACTCCTATTTATATGCAGTAGATAGGCTTTAGAAGTGCCATTTCCAGCGATGTGGGAGGCTTTGGGGGCCAAAATTTTCTTGCACTCCATGCCAACCCATGCTTGCGAGGGACTTTTTTCCCCCCTAAAAATTTTTTGCAAAAATTTTTGCCCCACCCTGAATTTTTTTCTGCGGACGCCCCATGCCCCGAAGTGAGTGTAATGGGAAGTAGAATCATGTACACATGCGAAACAAACTAAAAAATCTTGTGAGGTTACTAAAATTTGTTTGGAAGAGGGTGAGTGTATTAAAAAAAATAAGATGACACCGACATCTCTTTTTCACAACTTTATCCACTTGGCTTCGCCCCTGGTTTTGGGCTGGGGGCTGGTACGTGTACCCTGCCTCCTCTGGACATTTCACCATCTATACAGAAAAGAGAACACCTGCGAATTTAACGCACACATGTCATATGAAACTTACGGAGTAATTCACTCAACGCTGAAAACTTTGTCAGTTGGCCAAAAAGTAACAAATTTTGGCCATATTTTATATTTGGCAAAAGAGCCGATGTTAGTAACCAGCCAGTGGAAGCGTAATTCAACAGATGTAGATACTATTGTTTACAAATCAACTGCACGTGATGACATCATATGACGGACGACAAACGTCAAACAGTGCGTACTCATCAATCTTTCGTCAGATAAAAGTACGGAAAAGTAGAACGACCATCAAAAACAAACTGGACAAAATTATCAATAGCTGGGATTACTGAGGTTTTTCAAATTCTTATGCTGTCGACTTTCGAAGATCTTCATTAAAACCAAAGTCCAATTAAATAAGACACATCAAGTTCTAAAACTTTTTAATTCTTTGCCGAAGGCAAAAGGAATCTATGTAATCACGAGGGCGAGTGTGTGTGTATGAAGGTATGCGATATGGGTGTGTATATATGTATGTTTGTGACGCTTGGCTTGAAAACACGATATCTCAAGATAGCAATGATTGATATTTTCATACTAATTGTATAGAATTATTATATTAAAGGAAGATCGCTATTGCATTTGGTGAGGGTCAAAGGTCATGTGAGGTCACCAGAGGTCAAAAACCGAAAACCTTGTAAACACGTTATCTCCAGGTAGGAAGCATGGATGCTTTTCATACTTGATGTGTGGATGCGTTATAGTCAAAAGATAGATCCTCTTGATTTTGGTAAAGGTCAAAGGTTATCTGAGGTCACCGGAGGTGAAAATACGAAATTTTTAAATACTGCTTGTAAACAGGATACCTCAAGTTAACAATGATGGACAGTCTTCATACTTGGTATATAACTTTATCATATTGAAAGGAAGAACCTATGGTTTTCAGTGGAGGTCAAAAGTCATTTGAGGTCATCAGGGGTCAAAAACCGAAAACCTTAAGAAACACGATATTTCAGGGATGATGGATCCTTTTCATATTTGGAATATAGATGTGTTACTTTAAAAGAAAGAAAACCCTTCAGGTTTGTTGGAAGTCAAAGGTCATCTGAGGTCATCAGAGATGAAGCTACGAAAACCTCGTAAACTAAATAGACATTTGGGCGGTACCTCCAAATTGTGTCCGGCGTTTGCTTACAAACGAAAAGTTAAGGTTGAATTTTGTACCAGGCCAAAGATTAAATTATAAATTAGAGCCAGAAAAACATTTTATTCACAAACATAACTATTACAGTAATAATTCATATTTGAATTACCTAATTATGAACACATGGAAAGGATCCTGTGAACATAGGGTGATCAGAAATACTATATGTTGAACAAGTTCTTGGATGGCGTAGTGGATTAGAGCTTCGTTTCTCACGCAGACGGTCCCGGGTACGATTCCCTCCTGGATTTTTTCATCATTTTTGTTATTGAACTTTTTGGTAGGGTTCAAAAGTCATATAAGGTCAGCAGAGGTCAAGATGTGAAAACATCGTAAAAAATGAAAAAAAGTCAAAAAGTGTAAATTTGAGGGATGCACCGAGTGAGTGCAACAAATCATTCCCTTTCAGCAAGGAATCATTAAGCCTTTGGGCTTTCTAGTTTTTATTTGTAAGACATCCAAACTCCTTGGCCCATAAGGTTGTCTGAGGGGAGGAGTGGCATTCTGCACTTCATTTCTGTCTGGGTGGATATGGGGGACAGTCTGCATCTGCACTTCTACAGAGACGGATGTCGACGGGTCATCTTCATTTCGATAATGAAAAAATTGTTGCATGTCAGTTGCAAACTCAATAACAATTACGCATCCCTTCCTGAGGCTCGTCTAGTTAGCTTCGATCATAAAAGAAACTTCCAATCGCTTGATTTGGCGGAAGATGATATTCCTTGGGCTACTGTATGGCAAACATACCGTAGTGATTCTATGCATTAGCGGTGGGAACAGCACTTCCATGGCCAGTCGGGGGAACATCACTCAGTCGGGGGACTTAAGATAAAGGGGAATTCGACTGAAAAGGCAAAGAGGGACAGAAGAGGCAGAAAAAGCACACCAAACTTAGAATTATGAAACCGAGTCATATGATTTTGTCGTAACTCTTAAATTTTCCGTACAGAACTGAACAAAGAAATTTTGTCATCTCATAATTCATCAGTCTGTATCGATATCCCGCCTGTGTCCCAGGTACGATTAATTTTTTATCGCTTCGCGCCGGTTTCGGAAGACGGTAATAGCAGGTACAACACAGTTTGAAACAAAAGCGCAACTGTCGTGTAAAAAAAAATTTAAATGGTGGCGATTGCGATTTTGATTATGGTGTGTTTTAGGATGTCAAATACATTCCATACGGGCATTCTGTGCACGATAGTCTTCTCGGCGAATTCCTTTTTTTGTCCCCGACTTTGCTGGCGGCTTCTCAGTAATTTGCGACTAACTTTTGTACCACCCTGCACCATGCTGATTCTACGTCCGCAATCGAAGTGAATAATTTCATGGAACAGCAAATAGAGATCTTATTATTACAGAGTGAGTAAAACAAAATTCCCTGAACACACTGTGAAGATTTTAAGTAG
Organism: Holothuria leucospilota; assembly: GCA_029531755.1. NCBI lineage: Eukaryota > Metazoa > Echinodermata > Holothuroidea > Aspidochirotida > Holothuriidae > Holothuria > Holothuria leucospilota. The sequence goes on along the minus strand of CM055974.1, from coordinate 36,259,406 downwards.
ACGCCCAAATGTAGTGGTTAATTTGTGTTTTAGAAATTTAAAATGCGACTTCTGCAATCTTGGGATTTGGGGAAACCAGATTTCTCATGGCACTGAGTTGGTGATGACATCCAAAAGGCTATACATGTTATAGAATTTTACGAGCAGAACTGTAGTAACAAATGCGCTTTCGTAGCTTAGAATGCTGTTTCCTACTATCTGAGGGTTTCCGATGCCTTCTTTTCTCTCACACTAGGCACCCATCAGTGCCGTAGCCAGCAGGGGGCGGGGGAAGAGTGCCCTCACAGAAATTTTGGGGACGAAATGGGCGATGTTGAAAAAATGAAGCAAAAAAAAAAAAACGGCGAGAGGAGGGAGGGATAGGAAGTTGGTGGGGCGGAGTGAGGGGGGGGGGGTATTTGGGAAATAGAGGCTTCAGAAGTGTGATCTTTTATGATATTGAAACTAAGACGAAACAGATTAACAAAACAATTGAAACAAAGTGTTCGGGAAGGTGTGAAATTATCGTTGATTCGAGGTTTCGATTGGCCATAAATCCGCCTGTTGCTTATACGCAGTCGGAAAAACACGAATATGCGACTCGGGGAGGAGTACTGACGATGTGATCCTCAGCAAAATGGACGGCATATTTATTTTATGCAAGACGCATTGGCAATAGGGGGTCCAAAAGTCAATCAAAATCTTGGATATTAATGATGTCATAGTTTCTGAAAACAGTGGTCCGGATCTTTTCTCCTTTTTTCAACAGATTATACCTTGGGGACTGAGCCCTAACCTTTTTTTCGAACCCTAATCCTGATTTTGAAACAAAATAAATAAATCCCGAAAAAGTATTGGTTGACAATGCCACCTAAGGCTATTGCCAAAGCGTCGTGCAATAAATAAATAAATGTGAAGAGACGCTAGGTCTAGGACTGCCGTTTGCGTATATGACCAATCTAAAACACTGGATACTGGATACCACCCCTCTAGAAACCCCTGTGGGGAACACTGGAATCTAATATAGAAAGAAGTAAAATATAGCACCGTTTTGCATCTAAGCTTTTCGAGACAGCCAAAATAATTTAATACCCCTCCCCCCGGGACGGCGGTCAAGAATTGGGACAGTGAGTCGACTTTGCCCCCTACACCAAAAAACTGGCTACGCCCCTGGCACCCATGCATAGTATTAGAAAAATTCCAGTCATTTGTTTGTGGAGTAGGGTGTCCAGCAATCTGGGGGCATTTCTAATGCCAAATTTTCTGACCTCAGTCCTAACCTCGGTCAGGCGGAGGTCAGCTTTGGTCCCGTACAACCCCTTTTTAGGAACCACCCTTATGACAATTCCTTAAACCCTGCCATCAAGTAAGGATTATCGTAGGTCCATTCTCTGTTAGGAATCCATGTAAATGTGTCTTAGTTACAATGCACATGTGCACTGGATGACCCGGTCGATGACGTTCAACGATATAAAGCTGTACGGACTGCCTTCTTCTCCACCGTGACTGGCGGAAACAATTCACTGCGCTGGGTCAGTGCCTCTTGCAGCCTGTGAAACCTAATGCTGCCTTAACCCCCCCCCCCCCCGACTATGGTTTTTCTTTGTGCAATTGTATTATGTTAAAGCACCCGAAATAGCCCTTCTGCTAGGAGTGTAGCGTGTTGAAGTGATAAACGTTAAAATTATCCAACCATTATATTCATCTATGACGAGAAAACCATCTCTTGAATCGAGCAAATTAAATATCAAAAATTTTTCATTTCATGGATATGTTTTTGAAGCTCATTTGCTGGCTTCCAATTAACTTATACTCCAAGTCATTAACATCAAATTTCACAAAGCTGAAATGTAATAAAACCTGATAAATAGAGCCGCTGGAACCAATTTTCGGCGGTCTTATTATCTTATATTGCACTAGCTTCAGGCAGCTCTGCCCCTGAATCCCGCCAGGGGCCCTTACGCTGACCCCTCTACCCCACCCGTGCAAACTCGCGTTTCGCGCTCGTGGTGCACCTTCGGTGCACTTGTGACCATCCACTCCCGTTAAAGCAGTCCACCATATCAGTCGGGGAATCACAAGTTGTGAACCCATCCTCCAAAATCCTGCACACGCCACTGATTCCATGAGAGCACGGGGTATTTGTGACCTATCTTTGACTAAGAATGTGTACATTAATGAAGCATAAAAAGGTCAATAGGCTTACATTTCTCCACTTTAACTTAAGCTTATTTTTGTTAAACAAAATGTCAGTCGGGAAATACATGGCCCAACTTGATCGAGGACACCCGACAACACGGTCGAATCGGGGACCAACAAGCAGATACAGTTTAAATGGTAGTACGTAGGCCTATTTTCTGCGGTGTTAAGCCGCCCACTAGAGCTTTCAATGCGATCCAGCCAGTTGGGACGAACCTGTTTTGCTTTGAAGCGTGCTTTGAGAGTACAGTTTTCATGCGACGTAGAGTCGGTTTTGCATTGCTAACATAACCTGTGATACTAACATAAATTAGCATAATATCGTACTGCATCGTTCTGCAGTTTTTCATCCTTGCCCCATCTGGATGCGCGATCACCAATGGGTAATTTTCTCAACCGCGTATATAGAACCCTATGATCGTCAGAAGTAAGACGCATACCGTCTGCTCTGCCACACTCTTCTTGTATAAAGACCTTACGCATTGACGTCACGCGACGTCATTTTGGAGGTAAAACAATGCACGTACTCACGTAGTAGACTCACGCGCGTATCGGGACCGGAATCAGATGTCTGCATTTGTTCTTGTAAGTTGTAATGCTAAGCGCTTGCCTCCAACGTGACGTCATATGCATAATGCCTATTTATAGTTAATGGTGGTATTGGACAGGAGGGCCACAGGTATAGAACCTCCGTTATGGAGAGTCCAGTCCCTCTACATTTTGGAGAATGTCGTTTTTTCTACACTGATGACCCACGGACGGTGAACGAGGAATTATAGTGTAGGGATCGGCAGGGGCAGGGGTAGTTTCCGAAAAAAAGAAACATTTTTATCACATCGGTTAAAGATTTCTTAAAGATTTCAGAATAAAGACATGAAGTGCCATTTCGGCAATATGGGAAGGACTTTTGGCAGACTTTTTCTTCATACATTATGTGCTAACTAATGGTGGCACTCTCCGTAGACGTTGCTCTGTCCCCCCCCCCTCCCGGAAAATTCCAGTGCATGGTCATGATGTAGCCCCTGGAAGAAGCTAGCCCACCGATAGTCAGACAAGTTCTGGTCCTACCTCTATAATTTCAAGCTGAGGTAACTAACTACTCTTGCATTCTAAATGTAACTGTAACTAGTTTCATTTCCAACATTGTAGTGAGTGACTGTAACAAGTTTTAGTTTAAGAGAAATAAATATAAGAAGTTAATTTTAAGGTGAAAGACGAATAACCACTTACCATCCATACATGTTCTATTAAAATTTAAATGAACATATTTCATGGCCCGGTTCTAGGCAATGTGCTTATATGAAGAAACTTCAACAAAAGTCCAACTTCCATGAAAATTCTCATTACTGCCTGGAAAGGTGAATAAAGAGGCATAGAGAGGCAAAATGGTCTCAAAAGGGTGAATCTGGGGTTCATTTCACAGTGTGTTTTGAGTACCTATCTTCACTATGGTTTTGTTATTAGTGGGCTTAGGCTACAGCAGCTGTCTTTTCTAATGATAATAACTATTTCAGAATAAAGATTGTTAAGGAAGACAGGGACGTACCACTTTCGGCAATATGGGAGGGATTTGTGGCAGAATATTTCTTGGCACATTATGTGCTAACTGATTGTGGCTGATTGTGGCACTCTCCGTACATGTTGGCGGGCTTATGATATTATTATCATTTTACAACGCGGGCCCGTGTAGTATAAACTACTACTAAACCAGTATGAACTCGAGCTCCACTCTCGTGGTGTACCTTCGCTGTACTCGTGACACCTCCACCCCCCGTTAAACCACTCCACCATATCAGTAGGGTGAATCACAAGTTGCGAACCCAACTTCCAAACTCCTGCATAGGCCTACATGGTAGCACGGGAATTGTGACCTATCATTGGCTAAGAATCCGTACATTAATGAAGCATAAAAGAGAGTTAACACTGTACTCCACTTTAACTTCCACCTCTTTGTGTGAAAAAAAATGTCAGTAGGGAAATACATGGCTCACCTTGACCGTGGACACCCGACAACACGGTCGAATCGGAGACCGTCAAATAGTCAAGCAGATACAGTTTAATTGCATGGTAGTAGGCCTATTTGCTGCCATGTCCAGCCTCCCACTAGAAATTTAACGCGATCACCAATGGGTCATTTTTTTCAACCCCGTACATAGAACCCTATGACCAAATGAAGCAAGAAGCGTATTGTATACTCCACTCCACTATTCTTGCGTAATTATTTAAGTCAAGGGTGTTACAAGAGGGCCACAGATTCAGAATCAACCTCTGTCATTTTTGCGGCACTGACCACCCACGAACGGTGAAGAGGAACTGTCGTGTGTAATACTTTCAGAGATTCAGCACTGTACAAGTTCCTCAAGTAAAACTAAAATTAGATTATGGGAGCAATTTGTATCTTCTCAATAGAACCTGAAAATAAAATGAGTAATGAAGACACTGGTATTGATCCTACTGTGATCCCAGTACTTACCAGTAGCATCATAACATGTAAATTTTAATGGCAGTAATGGAATGATAGGGACAGTATCGTATCTTAGCAAACTGCCTTCCTTACAATCTGATCTAAAGAAAGTATTCAATGACCTGCTCCAATTATGGTGTCTTGCCAAGGTAAACTTTGTGTTATGGAGGGAGTAAGTAAATCTGGCATATGACCCTAAAAATTTTATCCTTATAAAAAAGCCATGTAAACTTATAAACCATTTTGACCATTTTGAAAGGGGAATAAGGTTGATAATGTTAAATGGTGGATGATTTTAATATCATTGCAGTTGTATACTGCTCATTATGAAAATAGGTCCAGCAGGTGTCAAAAGGATTAGAAACAGAACACCATAAAAATTACAAAAGAAAAAGTTCAGTCACTTTAAATACATCTTGTTCTCTTTAAACCTTTTCCTGCAAACACCTTCCTTGCAACAAGTGACAACGAAACACTTGACTTGGAAGGACAACTGTAGACACCAACTTTATTTCCTATAGCTATAAGCTAACTCAACTACTGACACAAAGTAGTTTCATTACATGAGTTTCACGACTTCCAATCTGCTTTGAAATTATTAACATATCATGACAATATGTGATCAATGACAGTCAATTTTTGGAAGCATTTTTTCCCTCTCAAAAGTACATCAGACTTAGATATCAGTACAACACAATAAAATAATACATTCTATGCAATACTGTATTGTGTATCTTGGTAATTTGGCATAAGATCATAGCATACCGTCTACATAAACAAAGGAGGATTACATCACACGCTTAATTGATTTGAATAACGAGCAGCTTAAGTACACCCTGTTAAAAATTGCAGTCCAACAATGTTAGGACCACTTTTTCAGAATTTTTGAAATGTATATGCATTATTCCCAAAACCAAAACCTTTTCCAAAACTTAAAACAGCTTATACTTTTTCCTTCTTTGCCCTTCTCATTTTTAATTAAAAATGCACAATACTGCCAAGGAATAGCATGTGATAAGAAACTTTATCGTTATCAAAATGTATCCATCATTACAGGTCTGGAACAGACATAGAATGCTCTTCAAGGCAAATCACATCAGAAATGATACTAGTACACCGCAATGCTGTCCGCCAAAGCAGTGGCAATATGAACACTTAAATGATTTCTCTGGAAACCCCAGTCAGTAGTAAATCAGCTAAATATTAATGAGAGATGAAGCCAAGACAAAGTTTCTTAAATTTTAATTTTCTCTTTTACTACAATAATGTTTTAATGGATATAAAGCTTCCCAAGTCTCATATGCATTCCCTTATTGAAGTTCCTATTACGTCTACAATTTGTCTAGATATTTATCTAGAGGAGGAACATTTTCAGACAGACCCTTCCTCTTCCTTGTTTCAAGAACAACGATTCCGGGTTCTGTTGCGGCATCCAGTGGGTCGCCCTCCAGTATTTGCCAATGATCAAAGACACATTGAGGGAAAGCTTGTCCACCAGTCTCTGAGCGCAAGTCAGCTGTGAAGCCTGTAAGGGGTAAAGCAAATCATACACAATCATAACAATTCACAGAATTTTTGCATGTGTGTGTTCTGTGAACACACATATTTATGCCTATCAGTCCAACAAATGTATCATTGTACATAGTATGCCTACCAAAAGACCATTCTGCACAACGATCGACAGACTCGTAACAGGAGAATGATCATATAGTCTTGCTGACCTATGCCACCAAACCATTCTACCATATCTGTCGCTTGAAGTGCTGTAGGCCTATTCATATCACAAATAACTTACCAATATAACACATTTTAATTCTTAGAATCCACCAATACTGATACCATACCGATATTTTACAAATAAGTACACTGTAGAAGATAAAACTCGACACTTATAGTCAGAAATGAGATAATTGTATGTAGCGCAGGCCAAGAAATATCAACTTGATAGCATCACCATTTGGGGTTAACTTATATGTATGCTAAATACATCCAATACAATAGACAAATTGGGAAATGTTTCCACCCAATGCATTATGGTAATGGGTCAAAGGTGAAGTGTACCACGCGTAAGGTGTCCCAGCGGGTGTTGTATGCTGAGCACGCAGAGCTAAACACGTTGTCGCTGTCATGGTACACTTGACCTTGTGACCCGACCGGAAGTACCGAATTTTCCAACCCGTTTATTCTTGAATATTGATTATTGATCAAACAAAAGTCTCTTGTGCCTACATAAAATGCAGGAGCAGTGCTAGTGTTTTATCGAAATTGTTTTATTCCATAACTGAAGAAAAGATACTTCTAGCGGGTCACTTACATGTGTTCAATGTAATTAACACAAATGAACTCACCGAATGACTCTTTTACGGGGAGGTGTGCCTTCACAACAAACATAGGAGTACCACTGACTTGGGCTTCCTCAAACACATGACCACGCCTCCTGTTCAAGACACCATAAATTCCACCCACTGCAGACTCAGGGCACTATAGAAAAAGAAAACTCAAGATGAACTACTTTTACAGCACAATTACAATTAGGCCTACTACGATTACAAGTGCACACATACAAGCAATCTTGAGAAATTTTCCTTAGTATTAAGTCCAGGTGTTATGGTTGAAGGTATGTCTTCAGAATTTTTAATCTGTGCAGTAAATAACGTCTGACACAATCATGTTTGCAAAATGATAATTTTCGCTCATTTTGGTGGCATTTTGATGAACATAAATTTTTAGCTTTGTAGGGCTGATTGTCGTGCTTTCTCGGAGATACGATCTAGTACACTATAGATAATAATTTAGAATGATTCACGCCTTGAAGGGCAGTTGGTTTACGACGCTAAGCAACCACAGATGTGGGAGACGCCTATGGCTTATGAATCACAACTTCACTTAGGGTGGTAAACTAACTTGAGACAGGGGGTTGCAACAGATTCCCTGCTTGAGAGCTGCGTGTGCGTAAGTTTCGCTCTCCATCCTATGGCTCTCTCGTCCTGAAATCGAAAACTCGCTGTCTGTGACACTGAAATTATACCTAGAACTGGCATTATCCCTGTAGTGTGCAGCGAATGGAAGGTTTGTGTTGCACCCAAAAGCGATATCCTACATAGCTGTTTTGCATTGACCGTGAACGTTACTTAACGGAGCGACATATAAATTTGTCTTAATTTTGAGAGTTGAGGGGGTTTAAAGACTTGCTTTTAACGAAAAAATATGTATTTACGTTGAAAAGCATATGGAAATGAAGAGTGGACAGGAAATAGTTCCATTAATTCTAAACGCAAGAAAATTTAGGTCCGCGAAACAACCACGGTGCATACCTTTGTACGTACTACAGTACCGATGGTAACGTTACTGTATGTGACTTAATACGGTACACAGCCTCTAGCACATCGACCGGAGTGGAACTTTTTGGCTTGAAATGCAATTGCGCTCCCGTGGAGAGGAGTGTAAGGGGAGGGAATTCATACATTTTCCGTAATGTTATCGGGAATGCCCGACCTGTCTCAATCCTCTTTTCGTTCGACAGGCACATATATAGCGGACCCAGGCTCTTCTTCCATAGGAGTAAAAAACTTGTGAAGAAATAAAAAATAAATAGGAGAGGAAAACAGTAGAAAAAATGGAAACGTCACTGAAAATGTGGGTGTTGATGTAAGGGGTAAGTTGAGGCACAGCTAAATTTTGGAATTGTCCTGGTTTGAAGAGTCCAAAGGTTGAAATGTCTGGTGGAGGGTACCACTCGCTCATTGCGAGTACTATTTTCAAACTAGTCTTGAACCTGAGATTGAGCGTCGATTTATTCCAAGTGTTCACTGCATGTTCCAGGGAGTGATATTCGAAAACTGTTTCTTTGAATACTACTAGTTGACGACAATAATCTCTTTTGTATGTTGCTCTTGATAATTCAATAGGCTTAAGAGGTGGTAGGAACTAAGTCTTGTATACAAGTGAGGTATGTCGTCTGCTACATTTCGAAGAGCAGATCGGGAAATTTTCCCCTTGCTTTAAACTGGGGCGTAGCTAGGATGAAATTTTTAGGGGGGCCTAGGTATCAAATGGGGGGTCACGGCATCGATCGCCGTCCTTAATTCTTACACATTTTATTAGGACACGCACAATTTTGGGGGAGGGGCCTGGCGAACATCTGGCTGGCACCCCACAGCCCCCTCCCCCGCCCCCCCCCCCCGCCGTAGCTACGCGCTTGGCCTTAAAATTGCCAGTCGCTTAAGATGTAAATTTATTTAAGGGTTCCGTTTCGACGCGTTTCGACCCTGTTTACATCATACTTGTCTGATTCCCTACAACTTACTCAATATGGGCGTACCTTTTAAATCATGCAAGGGAATTCGGAAATTAGTCGAAATCCGTCAGCAAAGTTTAGTCTTATACTTCTTTTACTCACATGCATAAGTCATGAAAATTGATTTATTGCCAGCATCATTAGGTTTCTTGCAAATAAACAGTCGTTTTGATTGTCAGGTAGGTAGACATTATAGCATTGTTCCAAATAATCCTATTTGTAGGAGCCGCTGTAGGTATGAATGAGGTTGCCTGGATATTAGACAAAGGAATTCCATAGCTTTTAGTTCAATAATCCCCAATTAAAGGATTTAGTTTCCATTCTGAGGTCAATCTAATTGGATTAGCATAAATTAAAGTTTTCGATGGATCCCCATCTAATATCACCTCCCTGACTATTGATACTGCACCCCGGCTGATGCACTGTACGTAACATGTGGCAACGACATTGTACATAAGCGTAGTGTGAGTAATGATATTTTCAGCAAAGACTTTTGTCGCCCAGTTCCGACCTGAGTTTTACGGTCGTAGAAAAAAAAATAGTCGGTCTCGTACCCGGTCTCGGCCCGGTCCCCAAGTCATGTCGGTCGAGTCCGAGTCTGAGTCCTGAACACCGAGTCCGAGTCACGAATCCTGACAATCGGGACTCGAGACCAAATAATCCTATCGAGTCTCGAGTCATCCAGCACTGGGTCTATATCTGAAGCTAATTTAAAGTCCGCCCCAGATATATGTCCAAAGCTGATGATGTTTTTCATCTCCAAATTGTTGATAACTTACCACCAAATAGCACAAACAATGATATCAAATATAATACTATAGGCTAATACTGTTGACCTAATCTTTGAAAAACTTGAGCTGATGAAGCTGGCTTTTTCTTCGCGCAAGCAATTTCTTAAACCTAACCGTGAAAATCTTTCTTTACCTGAATCTCTACAAGGTAAATAGGCTCCAGGAGGCGTGGTTCTGCTGTCAGTATGCAGGCATAGAGTACACGCCTGGTAGTAGGAATGATCTGACCCTCACCACGATGGATTGCATCAGCATGAAGGGTCACATCGTGGATGTTGAAACGTATTCCTCTGCAATTTTCGTTACACAGGATGCCCTGTGATTAAAAATAAACATTACGTTTCTAATAATTAATAAGAACCAAAAACGATAGAATTAGTCACAATACAAACGTTGTTTACAATGAATGTCACACTTACTGGGAGTCAGCATCAGCTTTCTTCTAGTTTTCTTGATGCCAACAAAGCAATGAGCAGGTTTGTTCCCGTAACACGTTGAAAGTAACTCGTTATAGTTACAAAAAAATTGTAACTCGTTACCATTACTGAGATACACAATGTTGAAAACGTAACTAGTTACATTTGACTGAAAAGTAACTAGCAACAATTAAAGGGAGAATGTGGTCACCCCAATAAAGAATTATGTAGTAGACTATCCTATTTCCTGAATGGATTTTGAGAATCATGTGACAGTATTTTTCTCACTCAATTGTAAAATTTTCAAGGAGCAACCGCTTGATTTACCTTGAATATGCAATATTTATGTCCTAAAATATTATGAACGATACTAGGAAGAGAAATAAGAAGAAATATGTGACATTTAGCTATTGTTTCAAAATAAGTTTGGGGCGACTGCTTTTGACCTTTAAAAAGTAACTGCATAGTTACTTGAACGTGAATACACGATACTTCGTCCGAGATATGGAGGGGGCATAATTTGGTAGTAAGGAGAGGAGCATGAGAGGACCGACACATTCATCTTTGTGCCGGTTAGTCTGAGGAGTTTTCCAAAGACAGAAAGAAAGACAACGATCCCAGCTGATCTTCGCTGGGGATCCAGACAGAGTCTCTTAGCAAAATCCGGCAGCGAATTAGAATACTGTGTAAGAGCTTATACACAAACTGTCTGTTACCGCACACGAGCTTCCGTTATGACCAAAAGTTTTTTATAAATCCATCACATAATTTAGAGAGGCAATTAGCGGCTATTAAAGGGGATGAGTAGCGTAGAGCAGTGATAGAAGTCTGCACTCCTCTCTGGCAAAAATATGGTAATAAGATGCCCTATAATTGTATATACAATAAATTTTAGAATGCCACAGTCTAAAGTGGGGCTAAGTAATATTTCCCATAGCACAAACTCAAAGGTTCTCTTTGTGTTGATATAAAAAAATTCATAAAAACAGTGACACTGAATAGAAAGTTCCGGAATCGGATTTGGTCTTAAAGGAATGCTGTAAGTGGACTCTCACTGAAAGTCCATTCCCGGCCGAGTTTTCAAACATGAGCATTACGTTATAAGTTTTAACGTTCCCTTGCTATTTGTGCAAAATGTACATATGTGAAGCATGTTCACTCACAATCAACTAAATAACTGAGGAGACCAGACTATGCAACTGAGTCCAAACGATGACCTTTAATAGTGGACATACGCAGTAGTATTAATTTAAGAATCTGTATGTAAGCTATACATTGGCAAATAAGACTGGTCTAGGAATTGGTGCCACTGGAATCAAAACTGGCTGGAACTTAAGGGGTATGAGACTCAGAATTGGCCCAGAATCGGGGATCTGGAATCGGAGTTGGCTCCAACTCGGATAGGATAGACTCGGGTCTTGCCCCAAGTCTCAAAAGGCAATGATTAAGACATGTAAAACAACCTAGTTTTTGTTTGTCCATGTTTTAGTGGACTGTGTTTTTGTGGCCTTTACCTATGTTTTAGCGAATATACTCTATGCTCAGGATGTGACAGTGATTTTTTCCTGAATCATGTGTGTCACCAGCAGCAACCCCCCACCCCCCCCCAGTCAGTTCCATTTATCCCTTGACTTGGCTGATTCCCACTGTTATTATACGGAAAAGCATTACCATATTCATAAGACTGATTATACTACTAAAGTTGCCCTTCTACGTATGGCTGGAGATGCGTATCCGAGCCCTAGTCCAGGTTATGCTTTGAAATTTCCATGTAAAACTTGCAACAAAGCCGCTAGATTGGGCCCACAAGAATGTATCGAATGCGAGCAATGTGGATCGTGTTTTCATTTCCAATGCATTGGAATAAATAGAGAAATTTACAACATTTTAGCAACAAATCTTCTTACACTTGCATCTGTTGTAGTTGTGGTCTACCTAACTTTAGCTCGTCCTCATTTGAATCTAATGTCAAAACGAACAACCGCTTTGACTCCTTGTCTGATACAATGGATGAGTCGAATTTAGTCAACAGTTTTCCAAACGGAGGTAGTTCTGCCAGAGTCTCTAGTCCAATTAAGGATATTCAAACAATTTCTAAGTCGTTTTGAACAACTGCCAAAACCAACAAGATTATAGTTAATGTTAACACTATCTAAAGAGGAGCGCCACCATCAGTTGGCGCGGAGCGTCCAAAAAAACTTATGGGGCTAACATGCCCCTAGTTGCACGAAATGGCACGAAATGGCACTTCCCATGTCTTCTTACTTAGTAACAAGGCATGCCGTTACTTCATCTTCAATCAATAAAAATGGAACAAGTATTGTTTTTGTAATTTTTCTTCATATCATTTGTACTAGTAATAAGTATAATATTATATAATTTTTATACTTACTTATATAGAATAAATTAAATCAAAACACATTTTTCTTCAGATCAGTACACACTTAAATTGTAGTTTAACTTCAAACTTTAAGTAAGAGCTTGGTATTTTTGTTTAACTTTATGGGATATTTGTGCTGGACTTTCTTTACACAGCTCAGGAATTCCCGGTTTAATTGTAGAGAGGGCCATCCTCATTTCCACTTCTATCCCTAACAGTCGTTCACGTTTTTAGTGTTTCAATGTAGTAAGTGTTGAAAAACCCAACTCACACAAATATGATGCTGGAACAAGAGGAGTAGGTCAATAGCCTTATTTGAGATATTTGGATATTCACATGTAAGATTAAGCCAAAACCTATTGACAGATCAACATTCAAATTTAAATTTTAGTGTTCTATCATTGTGGATGTCAATTAGTTGATCTTCCTCCTTAACATTTAACTCAGTGTCATTATTCACAGCAGAATTCACAAAGGGATTTCTTATCCAGTCATTATTGGCCACATTCAAATCTGTGAAGTAAGATTCTAAACTTGTTTTTAATGATGTCAGATACTCAGATATTAATTGCGATATTTGAGTCTTGACCTCTGAATTATCTGTATTTTCAAATATGGAAAACTCTCCCTTTTCTACTCTTGGGCCCCATCTATCAAGTTTATCAGAAAAAGCAGCCTTTTTGCCTGTTGCTGAGAGAATTGTCTCATTTAGACCCTGGATACCAGTTTTGAGTTCATTGAGATGCTTAAATATATCCAGCTGTCAGGTATGCCAATTTACAACGCCACAGTTTATCACATAACAACGTGACGTACTGTTCAAGTTTTTCCTCTTTAAAAAAAAACACTAGTAGTTCGTCCCTGAGTTCATACACTCGTTTTGGACGAAACAATGTATAATAATTGTATATTCTTGATTGGTGGTTGATTTAATTTTATGCTGGCACCCTTAGAGAATTTTCAGGCACCCCTCTTGGGAACCACTGCTCTATATGATCATTTGGATGTCAGGTAAAAAGCATCATGTAAGTGCCCCATTTTATATAATTAATCCAGAGCAGTAGCGTATTTAGGGGGGCACTGGATCATGCCCCCCACTGATGCCGATTTTTTTAAGTAGGCCTACCTAAACTACGTAAATTTTTTAATACAAATCTTCAAATGGTAGCATATGTGGCACCAAACTGCATTTAAGAACACCTAATTTTTCAAAGAATTTTTAAAGGGGAGGGGGATACGATAATTACACAAAGATACTTTATATGAAATGGTGTATCATCATGAAGTGCGAACACCCTGCCATTTTGGCCACATGCTACATGTAATTGTCCAGAACTGCTTGAAGGAGAGCACGTACACTAGAGACAGATCTTTTTACTCTGGTGGAAGATGATCTCATACGGGGTTGGTGCGTGGAAAGAGCGAGTACCCAGGGCCAGATTTAATGGATTTATTGTATAATATAGGCTACATCGTTGAGATTTACTGTAAGTGCATGATCACGTCATTTTTAACGCGCTGTCGATGCCGCATGTTTAAAACACTGAAGTCTTGGTCACAGTGTTAATTAACATTACATGTACCGCAGATATTTCAAACGTAGATTCCAACCTTAACATGGCACGTTGAATCCCCATGGGGCGAAAATATGATCGGGCGAAAGTGGTAATCAATATTCAGTCGTTTTAGAAACAATCAAACGTTGATAAATGTGTTACACCAGTAATACTACGTGTTCTTCGTAACATTGTTAAATCAAATAAGTTGCCACTGCTCAACAAATTCCATTTGCAAGAAGAAGTATGTAATGCATCTTAATTTTTGTACGCAGATCACCGCATGTCAAATCACACTTCTGCCGCGACATTTGCGTCTCCATGACGAGTGTAGGTACACAGAGTGGTTCTTCACGTGACATCATAATAGTTCCGGTTTTACCTGTACCGCCATCTTGAACGTCAAACTTACTGCACTGGAAACAACTGCACTGTTCTCACAGTATCGGTCAAAACCTAACATGTTCTGTTATTACTCTCCCAGTAAAGTTTTCTTAACTAAACTGTTAGGGTCGGCGATTGTACGTATACGTGCACGCGTTAACCTGCGTGTAGACTCTGTTATAGAGGGTTTAAATGGTTTGTAACAGACATATAGAAAATAAGTTATCGAAATATCTTTAGTAGCTCACCCTATAGGAAGTGATCGCTGAGCAATCTAATATGTAGACTACAGAGGTCAATATTTCTTTTCAGAATTCCAGAAACACTTCTGGCCCTATATACGTGGTATTGCCTATTTGTTTCAAATCGATAATGAAACTGCAGGCCCTGTAATTTTTCTTGACGATTAGTCCTACGCAAAAAACGTTCATCCTTATCTAGAAAGCATTCTTTCAAAAGGGAGCTCTAACCATTTTAAGCTTTGTTCAATACATTTGTACATTGGGTATTTGGTGCGCACGATAAGTTTGACGCGGTCCAATATAACAGGTGTGATGCGCAAAGCTGAACAAGATTCTTAATGATTGGATAACTCTATATCAGATGGCTGTCTTTGTTTTTGTCACATTTATTTGTGATGTCAGTGAAGAACCTCTATAGGAGTTTGGAATCTATGCTTACGTGTATAATATCTTTGATATGTAAACGTAAACTTCGATCCATGGATCATAAATAATTATACTGCAAGGAAATTTCCTGTACTATTTTGGGGTTGGCGCCGGAAATTGGAACATTCTGCTTTTTGTTGTACTTGGACCCAAAAAACGGAACGGTTATCAGGTCTGCATTTGTCAACTTAATTCGGCTACCCAACTCATTACATCCATTTTTAAGTTTAATGGCCCGGGAATATTAATACAAAAAAAATCAGATAGATCTGAGGGATCAAAACCATTTGGGTTAACTTGCAGTAGTTTCAGTCACCCTATTTACAGATATTTCTGAATATCTTGTCCCAGCATTCCTATCCAACAAACTCATTCGAATATTAATAATTTTCTAAACCCCCGGAGCTTCAGTGGACTTCACCCCCTGCGTCCCGACCGACGTTGGAAGCACTACGGCAAGTTACCAACTCACACTCTCAAAAGTCCAGAGGAACCCTTTAGCCCACTGCAAATGCTGTTTCAAAGATATTGATATCTTTAGATTTTCATTAAAGTCTTTGTGAACAAATAAATATGTATGATGCTTGCAATGAAAGCAATAGAATACATGATGTCCATTTAATTTTCAGATGATGTCCATTCCTGGCTCAAGCTGATCAACTAAAACCACAGAAATATTTTTACTTACATGTTCATACCGTACAAGAACTGTTTGAGAGATGCCTGTAAATTTTAGAAGACCTGTAAGTGAAGCCTCACCCACACACGGAAACACAAGTGTGCTAGTATTAATGAGCACAGTCCCCATAGACAGACAAATTTTCTACTGAGTAGTACTTGTTTAAGAAAACCAAGGTGCCCACGTTAAGTGAAACTATGTGTAGATAATAAATGTTGGTGTATAAGGAATGTTTCGTACTACTACACCATGCTGTAACCCCCCCCCCCCCCCATTTCCCTGCAAGAAAACAAGTTCCAATAAGCCACGTTAGCTACAACTGATCTAACTGCTTCATCACCACTTACCTCCTTTGAGGCCCACATGAAGCCAGCAACCACACTGTCCTTGATTTCATTGAGGTATTGCACTCCTTTACTGCAATCAATCAGTAGGTTTGGCCCTGTTGCTTCAGGTCCAAATGCCCAAATTTTCCTTGCCTCTTCTACATCAAATTGATAAGTATCTGCTAGGTATCGAGCCCTGACTTTGAAATCTTGACGTGGTGCTACCGTGCCCTGTCAGGAGGATAAGAAAGTCTGTTTACTTGTGTACTGTACCCCTCTCTGTGTCACTCAACATATTTTCAGACACGAAATGGCACCTACAAAATCTCCTCTCCTTATGTATTAACATGCAGTAAACTGTCAATATTCATCTCATCTTGCCTTACAGTTCATTCCACACGTCGTTGTTTAGGCAGTTGTGAAGGATTGTCCCAGCAGTCTTCTCTGAGAACAAAATGGAGGTATTACATGCCCCCAGTCTCCACCCCACCCCCAAACACTTTCAACCTTTCTTTCTCTAGGCATGTGATATTGATTTGATATTGCACAGTCATCAATTTTCTCCACGCAAGTCAAGCTGAACATTGTGGTCATTCAGCATATGCATGTTTGAATACAAGACACTGATGATGGATGGTTTGAAGGCATTCTTCAATGCACATCTTATGAACAGTTTTACAGTAATGCTACATGCTCACAGTATCAATGTCTTCAGGTAGTCCCTCTGGAAGATTGACGGCCTTCAAGAAAAGACGGTTGTGTTTGTTGGGTGACTTGGACAGACACGTCTGGTTTGACTCTGCAGAAACAGTCTCACGGTAAGAGACAACAGGATCAGATTTCTGGGGATGAAAAACAGCAGAAGTCTGATGCACCATTTTTGAACCGTTACTTCAAAGCAGTACACAAATAACTCACACAGGGTATAAATACCAGAGATAATTTTCTCTTACCTATTTCAATGACATTGTAACAGTTACAGGTAGAAGTTAGACAACAATCTTTATGAATATTCATTTTGCGTAGTTACAGCTGCTAATGTCTTACGAATCTGATTACGTAATCTCCACAGGTGCCTGGGAAGAGTTGCAGGGTGTGTCGAGCAGTTGCCGAACATCTTGCAACGAGGAAACTCGCATCCTGGTGAGGGAAACTCAAAGTCTGAGGTATAGATGCCAACGATGAAGGACTTTGGAGACGGGCGAATTGAAAGTATTGGTCAGCGAGGACCCTGTTCATGCCGAGCCAATTTCAAACGTAAATTTAAAGTAGTAGTAGCTGAGGCTGTTTCGAGCCGTTACTTCCCTCACCAGGATAGCGCCGTCTATTTCCCTCCGGGTACCTGTAAGTACTGCTTTATATTTGTATTTAGTAACGAGAACCTGTTTGGCCAATAATTTCCGATATAGTAAATTGTATTTCTAAATTGTGTAAGCAATGGCCCGCACCCTCACTGTAATTGTTTTATGAATTTACAGGGCCAGATGTACCATTCCTAAGTTTGGGCTGCATACACCTATAGACGGGCCGCACTGTGCAGACCACCTCCCGTCCATTACGTAGACGTGGGTTTGCCGACAGGACTGTAAAAGTATCGTTCCATATGCTCATCTGTATATATATATATCGGAAAGAATCCTCGCAAGACCCCGACGAAGAAGAATTACATAATTTAAACACCAAACCAGTTTTTTCTAATTTTTGCAGTCTGAGCCATACATTTATATTCTCAGGTTCAAAACCGACCCGTGACAGACAAACTTTGCTTATAAAACACAAACCACATCCTATTGTTATGGAGCCGAGCTGTCTTTGCCCAACAAAAGCCCGTATCACCCGAAAGAATTACCCAATTGTTTCCTAAGACCTTTCGCAGATAACTGTTTTGCCTTGACTCCCCCTCCCCTTGTGCCACTACATCCTTACTGGTATTACCATCTTGATGCAGTCTGACAGACCCCAAAGCCTGTCATAGTGACCTGTAGTTTGAGTACTGTGTCATGGATATAACTGTCTGATTTGATTTGGTTTTATTTACACCTAGATAGAACATACAAACAGAATGCGAGGTGTAAGGATGACACAGCATTATTTCCACTGTGTTCCATGGACAAAAATACAAAACAATAAAACAAAAGGATTACCGAGACCAAGAAAAAAATCCTCAAAACCAAAAGGTTAGAAAAGTCTCAAAAAGGAATAAAAACACAAAATTCCTCAGCTAAGAGTAAGTGCAAAAAGTACTAAAAAGCACTAAGGTTAGTGGTGCAGCGCTTTAAGACTCGAGACTGGTCTCGAGTCACGATTTTAAGGACTCGGACTCGGTGTCGTACAGTCCAGACCCGTGACTCTGTTTTAAATTTCCCGAGACCGGCAGAATTTGGGAATCACTTTTATGCAATTAATCCGTCCTCACATAGCTGTAACATGTTTTCTGCAGTTTCTATGCAACACACGGTGTTAACGTCTTTGAAATATGCGCTGTACAGTGTAGATGATATTATGAAAAGTCCTAAGATATAAATGTACATGGGGGTCCTTAATATTTCGGCTGGTGACCCACATGTTTAATAGGGAAGATCTCACTACGCGGGCCATAGCCAGACGCGTATTCGCCTTTAGGCCTCATTTGGGCTTTTTGGCTTTTCGTCATGAAAGTGTGGCTGCGAACCAACGATCATGCTTTGGAAGAAGTTTTAATAAGGTACCTAAGAACCATTTCAATAACAATGGCCCTTTGCCTCCCCACCTTTGAGCTCCGCAACTGTTTTAGTTAGTACTCATTGCGGGTGCGCGCGAAGGGCCCCGAGGAAAATAATTCTGGCATTGTTTGGTATTTGAAATTATGCTTTTCCTTCTTTTTTATATTGCAAAATTGACCATAATGTTAAAAAATTCCCTCATAGTTTGTCTTGCCTCTCTTTCTTCCGTTCATTTTTTCAAATTATTTTTATTCATTTTGCAAGGGGGTAAGTGCTCCCGCTTGCCCCCTCGTAATCCTGCGTATGATATAACACACAACAACATTGTACAAAAGGCAGTGTAAAAATTGATCATTTGTAAATTGCTCTTTCTTAATGTACACTTTTCCATAGCACGAACTCAGAGCTTGTGACTCGGACTCGGCAGGTGAGGACTCGGAAGGTGGGGGCACTCGACTACAGCACTGAAGTGGTGCTCTATAGAGAAATTGGGAGGGAGTTTCTCCACTTACGAGTGGTATAAATGAAGGTAGACTGACAAAACCTAGATAACGAGTTTTGATAGAGTGCTTACTACCTCTGGTTCTATGATTGTGCTAGGACCAAGACAGTCAGATTAGAAAGATAATTTAGAACGGAGTTACTTATTTTAAAACTCTGCGTAAACTTTAAAAATTGAATTCTATAAACAAAGGTAATATCTCCAAATGTGAGCATGACTACACCTCATATTTAAAGGATCACATACAAAAAATTTGCATCAATGACTGATATATATCTGCCATTAGTATTCTTGTACAAATCCTCATGAGAAGAGGTAGCACATGAGCACTGCCATAACTTCTTACTTACTGCAAGTCCACACAAAGTATTTTTGAGCATGCATCTTGTGATCAATTTTTTCAAATATGGTGGATATTTTCTGTATAAGGCAGAGAAAACCCCAAATCAATAGCACCATGCATTTGGAAGATACTAATTTTTAAATAAACCTCTTTTTCAGCTTTCACAGTGCATGATGAAAAATGTGTGATGTCGGCTGGGGATTTGATTGGGTTTTACATTGCTTTTTAATATTGATTCCACAGCACTGGATCTTTCGCAACTTTGTTTGCTCTGCCATATATATGGAACACTTTAACACTAGATGTACATGGAAAAATATCTAAACATTATGACAGTATCCAATTTCAATAACAAAAAAGGTATTCAATTGTAAAGAATACAAAAAAATCTGAGGCAATTTCGTTGAGAAAATCTGGAGGTATTTCTTGACAAACGCAACCAATCTTCAAATAATCTTCAAATAGGGATATATTGAGTTAGCAATGGAGTTTTGGTACAGGGTTTGGATGACACATACCGTAAATTTTCCTCTTTCATACAAGTCCCCTACAAAATGCCACAAGACAATACATTCAACAGTGTAGACATAATACATCCCAAGAATACAAAAAGAGAACTTGTTTCAAATTCACATCAGCTTCTCGAGGCAAAGATTTAAATTAGTCCCTGTCAAGAAAACCTTAGTTCTAACCTTAGGCCTTTCATTGAAGGGTGAAAGATCTAAACAAAACATAGCTTACAATGATTTCTCACCGAGACTTGATTTAATGACACTGACTGTTACAGGTAAATTCTCAAAAACCCATTCACACTGTAACAATCGTCAGAAGTGTACAAAAACTGAAAACTCTTTTCCAACCTTTAGAGGAATGCAAGCATGGTCTTCTTCCAAATCTTTGAGACAAATTTCCAAATGAAGTTCTCCAGCTCCTGCAACAATGTGTTCACCAGATTCTTCAGTGATGGTTTGGACCATAGGATCTGACTTGGCCAAGCGCTTCAGACCCTCAACCAATTTTGGGAGGTCATCAGGGTCCTTTGGTTCAACTGCAACACGCACAACAGGGATGACAGAGAACTTCATGCTCTACACAAATAAAAGGGTTAACAGATGATGTGTTACAGGAAGTCAGGTTTCATCATTTTCACAAGAATAGGAAACGATCTTTTTGGACACGTTCACTTTCCACTCCCGCTTCCATCAGAGCAATGATAATTTTTTTGGCCAAACATCCTTCTCATTTATCACTCTTTGAAAAACCAGAATGCAAAAATGCATTGAGGTTTCGATGATATATGTTCTATTCCAAATAATGCCATGATGTCCCATTTCTTCCAGTCACTGGTGAAATGCTTTTTTAACGTGTTGAAAAAATAAAATTTTGTGTTCATATTTGATCTTGGGAATTTTTGGGAAATTTTGCTTCTTGGACCTCTGGCGACCCTAGATGAAGATCTTGTGAATTCTTGAGAAATTTTTCTTATTGACATCTGATGATTCCATGGAACAATCTTGGAAATTCTTGGAAAATTTAGAATTTTGACGTCTGGTGACCCCAGCTGACGACCTTGGGAATTTTGTCTTTTGACCACTGTGACCCAGATGACCTTTGACTCCACCAAAAACAAAAGCGTTCTTCCTCAAACCATAAGGCGTCACGTACCACGTATGAAATCTATCCAAGCTTCCTACCTTAAGATATCTTGTTAACAAGGTTTTCAGAGTTTGACCCCGGTGACCCCAGATGGCCTTTAATCTCCACCAAACCAATAGGGTTCTTTCTCTTAATATGGGGCATCTATGTAGCAAGTTGAGAACTGTCGAAGTTTCTCTTCTTGAGATACTGTGTTTACGAGTTAAGCGTCACAAACACACACACACACACACCCATACACAACTACATACACACTCCATCATGAATGCATAGGTTTCTCTTTTTTGAGTGTTCACACATGCTTTGCTGTACTAAGATACAAATAAAAACAAGACCTATTCTTTACGCCCTCCCCTCACTACCTGGAAAGAGACCCAGTCCTCTCCACCATTTCACTTTCAAGCTCGAACACTAGTGTTCATGATGACATAAGCCTGAAAAATGATACAAACACTAAACACTGAACTACTCCAGCGCCGTAGGGGACAAGGGTTGGTCAAAAATTGTGAAAACGATAACAACTACATTGTCCTGATTATGTTTTAAGGCCCTCAGAACCTGCAGGGAATCGCATAGAAGAGGTTTTTCCCCCAAAATGTTTCCCGAGGAGGTCTCCGGACCTGTCGCGGACGAGCTCTTATGCGGGTAACTCGCACTTGCGATTGAATCTCCATCCTCATGCATGATGCAACAACATAGCTGAAGTTCCAATTGACCTTAAGCATTGGTTCTCAATGGGTGCAACAGCATGCTTATATATAAAATAGCCTACGATTGCCTTGCTGAAAGCAGTCAGTTTGTACAATACTTTGTGTCCTCTTTTTTACTACAATGTGATTTTAATGAATACGTTTTTCAAGAATTTTTTCTGAATTTTTAGTTTATAATAGCATGAAGTCTCGAAAATGTTTAGATACACCTTTACAGGTCTAGAAAGTGTCATTTTTGCCAATCTGAGAGTCACATTTTACAAAACATAGACCTAGACGCTACGCACCAACCGATATGGTGGCCTTCCAAGTAGCGCACTAACGTACTACGAGGAGAAAGGTCTACCACCAAGTCTTAGGCTGCGGCATTGCACCGTGCCGTGCCACAACCAACAAGCCCTTTATAAAAAGTATAACCAATTTAAAGCTTTGTCAAAGCTTTGCATAAAATTTTCTCAGATTATGTGTATCACCCCAGCAATTATACATCCGACCCCAATAGAAAAAAAACTACATAATGAAATTTCTAAACAAGTAGTTTATTCAAAGCTTTGTCAAAGACATCCCAAACTTGCACCGAAGAGAACTTGTATAATGTCACGTCCTCCATTTAGACCTCTTCTGTGCGATCCCCCTTCCTTATGGCGGCACTGGGTGACAAAGATAGGATCCACCTGAGTGTCAACTATTCTAGGTACGCCACTGGACGCTGTCATGAACTGTCCCCTAGAGATTCCACCCATTGCTACGGTCCTCTACTCACCTTGAGATTGTGAGCGTGTTCGTATGTTGAAATTGTTCCTGTCTTCACAAGGTACTGATCAACTCCAACAAGACCACAAATGTTTCCACATGGGACGTCTTCGATGGGTTCGGTGTAACGACCCATCATGAGGATGGTTCTGTGGGAGTTAAGGTGAAGTTTCAATGATAACCAGGTACTACTAAAAGAGAATCTCGTGGACAAATATTGCATGCAATATCTGATGGGTTTGCAAGACAACTGTAACTCTTCAAAAGAGTCATATAAATTGGGGAAAATTCAAAGATGCTAAACTTTTTTAGTTTACCTACCAGTCATCCACCTCCCCGGTAATCCCCTCCCTACCAACTCACAGGACCTAAAGTTCCACTCAAGACTTCAAATAACCTTTCCATTAATTTAGCTTACAGTAAGGCCTTGTTAATTATCGCTTCTAGCTAAAGACAGCCGGTTTCTTTGTAACCCCAGCAACATGACATCATACAGTACTAGTGGACTACATGAAAATAGGTCATGGGTTTAGTTTTCAGTGGCGCCGACACGTGGGGGAAGTGTCCCCGATTTTTTCTTTAATATGAGAACCAAAGGAGTTTATGCTATAGATTTCTGTAGGGGGTGGGGTGAGGTGTGTTTTCGCGTGAGTGATGGATATATTTTATTAATTTCTATCACAAGTCGTTCTGGACAATCAAAATTTTCATGAATCCTTCGCAAACTATCCAAATTTTCACGCGCTCCTAGCAACACCGCATTGCCGATTGATATTTTTTCAACACCGTCTCAAAGGTACATCACACTTTTCATCGGTGAGAGTTTTTAGGCCAATTGCTCGTGTCCGAAGGAGCGATTACACAGGAGTACAGCATTGCAAGAATACGAAACATGTGAATTTAATTGAAGACATGTATCATGAAAACTGAAAGCTTTTAAGAAGTAACAGGCAAAAGACTCGCCGTCTAATTGGCAGGTAAATTTTGTTTTATCACGACTAGGCTATACAGTATTATATTTAGCGTGATGTGAAAGATTTGAAGTATTTTTTTGTCCTTGTACATTTTTGTGTAACCGGTGCCATGTCACTGCCAAAATATCACTAAATAATTAGAATTTCTAAAGATAATAGTTCACACGTTTGCCAAAGGTAGCACCATTTTGCATCTAATCACTTAAAATTAAAAAGACATTTCTCAAAGGGAGGAGTTGCCAGCCCTCCACTTAAGCAATAGGCTTACACCCTTCCCTTACACTGAACCAAAAATAAGAATTCACTGAATTATGAGAATCTTTTAACATATGATCAGTTCAAAAATTCGCCAAAAATGGCACCATTTTACGTCTTAGTCACCTCAAACGAACAAAAATTTCTCAAAGGGTACACCCCTCCCCTAAAACCCCTCCCCCAGGACAGTTCCTACATGAAGGGACAAAAAATTCACTGTGGCTGAAACCCATCGCAATTACCCATGTACTCAATTTACACTGACTTGGTGGGGGTATATCTGGGGTAGGATTACAATATACTTCTGTTGTGCCCCCTTCACCAAGCACCAACTCCTGGCAGCGTCATTGATAAAACTCACCTACTTTCCCAAAATCAAATTATGGAAATTTCGTGACTATTCACATTTTTCGGTATGAACATCTTGGATACACGCATTGTATATGTATTCAAAAACGATTTCAGTCTTTACAACGCTCCATGACCTTTCTGAGATATGTCAACTTTCACAAAAATTTCATGACTTTTGCAGATTAGTGGGAAACCTGTTACTTGCTAACATGAGGGAAGTCACAAAGCATCAGGGCCGCGGCCTTCGTGTTTTTGTAAATGGTCTTAGTCCACTTTCAAAATGGCAAACTTTTGAAGGCCACGCTGGCCTTCATGCTTTTCCTAACAACACACTACCAATCATATAACACAGTGGCGGATCCAGGGGGGGGGGGTCGCCGACGTCCGGACCCCCCCTCAAATTTTCCAGTGTGCCCTTTTTCAAAATTGGGTTTTTCCACACTAGCCTTAAAAAAAAAAAAACATTTTCACAGGTAATGGCAGTTGTCCAATTCCGAGGAGATTTTGGTTACCCCCACCCAGTATAGATCAATCCACCCGTAAATGTCTAGCAGAAACTTTCGGCAATACATTTGACTACGGTAGCCTATATTGCCCTCCCCGACACACGAGCAGTGCAATCGTTTTATAGAGAATGTGACTGCAGGATGTCTTATTGCCTGCGTGACAGTCAGGCATTCTAATCACTTTTCGCTTGGAGCCACGTGTGGCGTGCTTGGGCATTCAAAGTAATACAACACACGCAGATATTACGTCATACCATAGAAATAAAAGTTAGGGAGAACGCTAACACAATGCATCCATGCATGTTTAACCGGTGAAGCCACGAAAAATGTGAGGGCGCTTTCGTTGTACGGCAAAAGACCGGTTGATAGATGTCTCTCCGTACGTACAGTGTGCATTCTGCTGCAGAAGTTATAGCTTATTTTATGCGTGTTTCGAAAGATTTGGAGTAATTTTCACAACAGAAATAAGTCATGGTGCCTTAAGTATTTTGTTTTATACTCCTAACTTGAAAACTTGTAGTTTCTTTATCAATACTTGGGGCAAAGGCAAAGACGTGATATTCGTATTACGCGCAGGTGCTCTGTTGCCGTACAGACTGGCCAAATCAATGGCTTCAGTCCAGGTCGGCTGACGTCATTCTCCCTTACTTTTATTTCTATGCGTCATACTCACTAGCTAGCTAGCTTTATGCAACGTATTACTGTTGGGTTTTAATATTGATTCCAAAAGGTCACTGCTAGTTTTTTGGTCTTACAAAATAATGATCTGTTCATACTCCCTAAACGATACATCTACGAAACCTTTCCACCACCCGCTAGTATCCCTCTTCTCATGAACAAGAGAGAGTATGTAAATACGTTTCGCTATTCGTGGTCTGGAATTACTCTCTTCTTTTATTGTGATACCCCAGCGATGGGTTTAAAAAGCCAATCTTAGTTTAAAGTCCACAGTCAAGAGTTGACCAGAAGTCACAATAGACGAATCGATGTTGTTTCATTTTAAAATTACTATATAAAATCACCACCAGGTCAAATAACGCAATGTCAGTCGGTTCAACTTTTTGACGTCTTTGGACCGATGACTGGTCTGCTGTCGCAAATAAAAAGCACACATTCGACTTCAGTCATCTGCTCTGACAGAGTATTTTTGCCAGTCACGCCGCAACTATATAGGGAACACAACATACAGCATTTTAACCCCCTCCCCTAGTCGAGATAGCGGTGCCGCCAGGTGGGGGAAGGGTTCATGCCCCCGTCGGGGAAGGCCGGCCCCCTGTCGGGGAAGTTTTACACTTTCGTCGGGGAGTCTTAGTCGAAAGTATGCAGTCTACGACGACAACTAGTCGCCCCGACGGTTTACCTGTTTTTTGCTCTCAAGCGGATAATTTCTCTACTAAGAACCCAAAATTTTCAGCTCGCTACGCGCGCCGTAGAGTCACTCGGTTTTCTTCAATAGTTCCATTCCACATAGCAGGATAGCACAAGTCCTGTCCACCTTACCAAGTAAAATATAGGCAGCAGAGTACATAGTTTATGTAAAGGTCGTAACTTTCATCCAATATCCCAAAGCCTAGTTGGTGTTCTCTTGTGTGTGTCATGCGGTAACAGCGGTACAGTCAGTTGGTGAGGGACTTACGGAGCAAAGTTTGGCTATTTCATCGTGTAGTCCAGGTGGTTTCGATACAATACGGTATATGTTACACCCGGTACGGTCTACAGACCTTACAGGTTTGTTTTCTTTTCGTCATATGTTTTATGTGTAAGCCTATCAAAAATTTTCGCCCGCTTCCCGCGCTTTTCAACTTCACGATCCAGATTCAAAGAACACTATCAGTGCGCAACTCGGATCTTGGAGTGTTAAGCGATATAATGCAAAATATGCCTGCAATGGCATGGGATAATGAGGCTCCTCCATTTGCCCTTTTCATCATCCCCTCGAAATAGGGAATGTCCGAACTTGGGGCAGCTGACATGGCCCCTCCCGCTGTTGGGAAAATTCTGCCGCCACTCATGGTCGCTTTACTTATTTTGGCTTTCATCGTTCATAAGGGTAATTTCTGGGATAAAACCCAAAATTTTCGGTACCCTTTGTCCATTCTTCCTCAGTTCCGTTATACATGTAGATAAATATAGTACAAACCCTTTCCACCTTTTCAAGTTAATAATAAGTAGAATACATGGATTTACGTAAATGTCTTGAATTGAATCGCATTTCGCTAAACCTGGTTAAAGTTCACTTGTGTCTGTCGTACGGTACGGCTAGTGACTCGAGGAGGGAAGTACAAGTTATACCTGATAGGGCCCAACTATCCGGACAATTGTCACATTGAGTTGGTTCATGAAATTCACCAAAATTGCCAAACCTGTTAAGTTTTCTTCACATACTAATGACAAATGGTCAAACTTAAACAATCCCCACATGTTGCGTACAAATAAATGTTTCATAAGTGAGTAATAAACAATTCAATTCGGTTTTCAAAAAGTCTTGACCAGACACTTATTCAAATTATGCACACAACCGTTAAGAGCTAGGATACCAAAAAATTTTCAAAATTTTAACTTAATGCGTAACTATTGGATGTGAAACTTGACTTATTATGCTAATAATAATCATTGTCATGTGGTAGTACCCTTCAAAACACTCGTTAAGTTATCGAAATCAACTCAATATGCCCCTTTAAGCTTTAAATTAGTACAAATTCTTATAAGTGTAGGCTTACCCAAAAAATTTCGCGCGCATCGCGCGCTTTGCAAATTCCCCGATTCTTTAGACTCCAGGTTTTGATTCCAGTTTTTACATGTCTCCTAGTTTATCCTTTCTTTGTCAATATGCGGTAAATTGTATAATCGCTGACGCATGGGAACCAAAATCAAAAAAACAACGAATGTGCCCTTTTTTATGTTGGACCCCACCTCAGAGAAGACCCTAGATCCGCCCCTGATATAACAGATGACAAAGTATCTTTTCTTTGGCCTTGAAATCCTTTGCATTTCAAAAATGTGCCCAAAGGCTCACATAAAAATGACCTTGCCCTCCCGATGTTTTTTTCGAGGGCTGAAACACATACCTTTGAATGTTTTTCATATACAAATCGTCATTCTTGCCTGGTGTATAGTTAGGTCCCATTATGCGGCACTTCTGTCCAGTGGCAACCTTTCCAGAGAAGACACGACCAAAGGCAAAAAATCGTCCTTTGTCCGATGATGGGACCATCTTGGAGACGTACATGCAGAGTGGGGCTTGTGGGTTACATTCCTTGATACCTTATGAAACCAAGAAGAGATCCATAACTCCAGTGTATGTGGTTTAAATAGTTTAAGCATGACATACGCATTGCTTTCACAGGTCACAGCGGAAAACAAACGAGAGTTTTTACTAATTACACTGCTAGGTACTTTTACACAAATTTCCGACACTAATTGGTACAACTCTACTAGATTCCCTTAATATCAAGAGGTACATGCTGCAACAATTTAAGATGATTCCCTTATCCCAACTCAGATTGTATTCCTTCATTTGGCTTAGTTTTCCTAAAACTACTGCAAACTCTCAGGGAATGTAATTATTTCATCACAGAATGTGTCTGCTCTACAAACCCAATTCTCACAACAAAAATGGCAACAAAAGGCTAATATTTCAATGTCAATTTCATACATGTAAAAAATATGTGTTTCATGAGTATGGGGTGGCTTCACCAATTATTACACTGCCACTTAATATGTGAGTTGAATCATGCAATAGTTATATTTTAATTTTCAATGCTATTTATGGAATTATCACCCTTCCATTTGGACAAATTTTTGAATATAGTATGACTGGAGAACTATCCCACCCCTGGGCAATTCCCGATGGACAGCCCCTCTCCCCAACAAATGCCACCTAGAAATATTTTGGGATAAATCTAATTCTAGGCTACTCCAAATTTTCTGAAGGGGTGAGTTGCCCGTCTGAGGGGTAGCTGTCCATCCATGGTTAGTAATTGTATGAATTGTCCAGGTAGGGGGATTGTTGTCTGTGAAACAGATAAAATGCTTACCAGTAGCCACAGGATCGTTTTGTGGACCTTCATACAAAAGCTCCATACGATACTTTTGTGAGGTTACGGGAGAAGGCAGATGAATTGTTATCATCTGTAGAAGAGTCTCTCCTGCTGGGAGCCACTTTTGCATCACCGTCTTAAACAAGAAACAACGATTTCTTTCCTTTCAACATGCATTTTATACGATGAGCTTTAATTTGTCATTGAACTATAATAACCATCCTCTCAAAGGGTTTAAGTAAATTTAAGTACCTTTCGGGCCACTGAAGATATTTTCTGGTAACACTTCAAAGGGTTGTCATGTGATAGAGAAGACTTATTACAAACCATTCAAACCCTGCAATTATATATCATTCAAACCCATGGTAGTGCTTCTTTAAAGTTACCTCAATGTTTCCTTACGATAATATGAAATCTCAACAAATATATCTTAAAACCTATAAGAATTCTTCACTATTGAGTTAACTTGTTTAGC